>CM060926.1:1035296229-1036546229 GCA_030737875.1 Allium sativum | reverse complement strand
CTTAACCAAATTTAAACCATGTAAGTGGACATGAAGGGGGTTAAGTGGGATATACTAGGGGGGACCAAGCTTAGGTGGATAGCTTGTGTCAAGTAATGGGGGGCCATTTCAACCAGTAACCCATTCGTATCTTTGTGGGCTCGACCCAAGTCGAGGATGGGACACGCATACTGGGCTTGACTGTAAGAGGCCAAACCAGGTTAGCGGTGGCAACGCAAGTCCAACGTGTTCATATGCGTGTGTGGACCCGGGCTGGTAGGTAAGACGTTGTTGCATCGTGTAGGTATAAGCCATGCATCATTGGTGGTATCGGGTTGCCACTTTGGGGAGTGATACACCCCACTGTGGGGCCAGCACGGGTATCTATGAGTTAGGGTGCCGCTCGAATGGGGCAGGGTAGTGGGTACACCTAGTGGAGATAGGAGCAGATGACACCTATGTAGTCAGCTAGGGGTACACGAAGCTACCACAATTATTAATATTTACTAAAGGGGTACACCTAGTGTAGATAGGAGCAGGCGGCACCTATGACGTCAGCTAGGAGTACGTGGAATTACCATTATTACTTATTGAAGGGGTATATCTAGTGGGGATAGGTACACGTTGGGTACCTATGGTAGCAACTAGAGATATACAGTCAAACATGGAGGATAGTGGGTACATCTAGTAGTACACGAAGCTATCATCGTTCTATTTAGCCAAGAGGGATCAAATTTCTAGAGTGACTAGTAGGGGTGCAGTTAGTGTTAGTACAGTACAGTATGGTACAGTACGGTAGAGTATAGTAATTATCCTATATCGATTAGGAAGCGCCATTTACGTTACCTCTGTTTCTCTTGATTGCCTTGCCATACCCATGTGGTTCACACAGTCATTACCTTATTCTCCGACTTATATCTTATCATATTGCTTTAATAATTATGTTGTTAGAGTTATCGCACTCGCCAGACTTTATGTCTGACCCCCTTTGTTTCCACCTCTTTTCTTCCTTCCCCCCCCCCCCCAGGTTCTAAGGGTGGGACTAGTACTAGTGGAGCTTGATTTGGATCTCTTTGGGAGCACTTGGATTTGGATTGCCGGAGTAAAGTTCAGCCTATCATTTTCTTCATGGCTATTTGTAGTAGTGGGATTATGTACTTTGTTTTATCAAGATGGATATAATGTACTTGACTTGGGTTTATGGTTTTTTGATGATGTAACCAAACATATTTACCTTCTGCTGCAATAAATAAAGTTTTAAATTTTCAAGTACTGCTTTATATCTGCCTTGTTGTGATTTTATGTTCTATATTCACTTAAAATGCTCCATGGAAGTTAATGCATTCCCTTTGCGAGTGACATTAATGGACGTGGGGTGTTACACTTAGGTAGAACCCTATGGATGTAAACATGTATTTGAAACATGTTATGGTTGATGTTTTCAATTGGTTGCTAGTGATTGCTAGTGATTGCTAGTGGTTGCTCGTGGATGCATATACACACACACCCTTAGTTTTAGATCGACTCAGTCACTTCATATTGCATATGCATATATGTATTCATATTTGTATGTGGTTGAAACTTGATATGTTGTCATATGGATGTCGCATTTGTATGAATGGTTGTGTACTCATGTAGAATTATGAGTAGGGAAAAAAATTTCATACATAATTGATTCATGACACTTACATGATTCGCATTAAGGAGGTCAACTGAATCAGTAGACCGCCTGATTTTTGCATTAGATAAGGACATGTACACAAACTATGCATATGATCATGAAACATTAGAAGTCTTTTAAGGACAATGGACGCCTGTGTTTGTTGGTCAAGTAGATGGATGATTGGATGTTAGGATTTACATTCTTTCAGACTTGAAGATTTCGGGGACGAAATCCTTTAAGGAGGGGATAATGTAACACCCCGAATTTTCTATTAGTAGTAAATTAACAAATTAAAGTATAATTAATTCTAAATGAAATAATTAAGGGAAACGGGTTTCGCCGTTGCGATCATCTCGGAATTCTGCTCGAGATAGAGTCTGAGTTTGCGTAAATCGGACTCCGTATGAAGGAGTTATGACCTCCGGAAGTTTCAGAATTCAATTTAAAATTCAGTACAAATTTCGAATTCAGAGCCAAACTGGGTTGTGCAGGAAAATTCCCACCCAGGACCCAGGTTGACCAGGGGGTCGACCTAGGTGTCGACCTGGGTGACCAGGTCGACCATGGGGTCGACCTGCCCAGTCGACCTGGTTTGGCCCTGACTGGCCTAGTCGGGTTTCTGGTCGAATTTCTGAGCTTGGCTGTGTCACTACGGCTAATTTTTCACTTTCTGACTGGATTCTCTTGAGATGGATGGCCTTGATTAACTCTAGCTTCATCGACGGCTCTAATTAGTTTGAAATTCTATATAAACAACCCTGGTCTCAACCTCAATTCACACAAATAAAATAGAGCTAGAGCCGTCATGCTGCTGGAAGGAAGCCAAGAGTAGCCTCCACTTGTAGAAATCTTAGAGACGAGCAAAAACTAAAGTAAAAACAAGAATCAAACAACGTTTGTCTACCCAAAGGAAAGCATTTCAAATTCAGAACTCAGAATCCAGAATTCAAGTTCGTCGTTTGTTGTAAGTATAGTGGTTTTTCCGATGTGAATAAAATTAAGACTTGATTCGATGTAAAATGGAAATGGAATTGTTCTATTGTATAACGACGATGTTAATTCATATCTATGTATTGAAATGATTGTACTGTGAATGGTATTGGGATGTTTGTGATATAGTTGAGTTGATGTTGATCCTATTGTACATTTAGAATGAAAACAATATCACATGCAAGTTGTATAGTTCATGTTATAATCTACACCTATATGTTATGTGATTATATAGGCTATATGTGATTAAGATCCCATGTATATACTTTATGCTAAACCTCTATGCCTAAATGATTAAGTTCATATACATGCTCATATGTTTATACAAAAGTTGCAAGTTTCATGTTATAGTAGTAAACATGATTGGATCTAGTTCACATATGTGATAAAATTATACAGACTTTATGAACATGTCATATTCTTGTCATATGCTAGTGATGTTCGATGTTATGCCTAGATCTAAGCATGTTTAGGCTTATGTTGTCTAAATCATATGCTAATTCATGGGACACCTATTAATATGTTTGTGATTGATTTGCAAGTTCACATATATATAAGATGATCTAGTCTATGTTGTAAATTCACATATATGTATGTGGTTTAGTCTATGTTGCAAGTTCACACCTATGACATTCATGATGACTATTTTGCAAGTTCACCCCTATCATGTTCATATTGACTATGCTAAAATGCCAAGTTTACACCTATGTCATGTTTGTGTTAATGGATTCCTTTATGTAAACTTTGTACGCTAAATTAGGCTAAGTTTTTAGCCTAATATTATATGTTTAAAATCATGTGAGCGAAAAATTAGGCTACGGTTGTTAGCCTAATATTTAGACGGGGTAACGTTGGGTAAAATTGGTAATTATAGGAAACTTGACATAAATTGGTGAAAATATATGAAATTGGCATGTTTGTCACATGCCAAAATTGGTAGCACTTGGATGGTATAAAATTCTTATACCTAAAATGATGAACTTGGAATGTGGGCCATAACATTTAATTGTTAACAAATTTACATATAACATGTAAAAGAGACAAATATGTAAATTTAGAAAATACGAGTATGCTTAACCCGAGGTTGGATTGAGTTGTGATGTAAACTTGCCCGGACCCGCCCGGCTGTCCAGTAATCACAACAATACCTATTCAATGTGGGAGGTTAAGGCAATGAGCCCAATAAGGACCCGAGGTTAGACTGAGTTACGGTGTAAACCTGCCCGGAACCGACTGGCACCTCCAGTAACCGTAACAATATCTGTCTATTGTGAGTGGTCTGTGCTTTAAAAAGCTAAGGACAAACAAGTCAGGATGGTAGGGTTAAGTTAACTCAAAACACTTAACCAATTCAACATGGTAACTAAACTGATGGGTTGGGTTAGGTTAATACAGACACTTAACCACTTAACATGTTTGACTAAAAAACCCTAGTAACGAGGGACCCATTTCAGCAGTAACCCAAATTAGGTATCATGGAACCCTAAAACTAGGCAAGGTGGGGCACGATTACTGGGCTGATTGTAAGCGGTCAAAAGCGATGGCTGTTGGTGCGACAGTGTGGGTTCTAACGGAGTGCAGGCGTGCACACACTTCGGAGCAGACAAACAGGGCACTGGGCATCAGTAGTATAACCTATGCATTTTAGAATCATGACAGGCCGCCACCATGGGACTTGATACACCCCATGGTGGGACCAGCATAGGTATCTACAATCATTGGGGGCCGTATAACACATATGTTTATGCGAGTATGAGCCAATCTTTAGAAAGGGGATCACTTCACCCTCAGCATGGGGTGCTAGTCGGAACAAATACAAGTAGGTGTAGAGATATAGTGTGGGGTGCGATAGTATATTCGGTTCTAAACAACTTTGTCTTAGTTTGTGATACTTTCCTATTTCCAGTTTATTCCTGTCATGCCCTTTTTCTTATTCACATACTGAAGAGTCACTAGACTTACCAGGCTTTATGTCTGACTATGGTTTTCTTTCGTCTTCTTTTCTTCCGTCCCCCCCCCCCCCCCAAGGTCCATAGGGAGGAAACAACCCAGCTTAGTCAGACTCTTTGCAAGCTTCAAGATAGTAGATGTACGGTTTGGACTCTCTTTCATTTGCCTATGGCTTCTGGACACACTCTGTAACAACCCGTATTTCGATAACATGATTAAAGACGAGAATCAAGGAAGAATTTAATTTTAAATTCTGAATCAAGTGAAACGGGCTATGCCATTGCGTTCGTCTCGGAAAAATACGCGAAATAGAGTCCGAGTTTTCGAAAATCGGAGTCCGTATGACCAAGATATGGCCTCGCGAAGTTTCATGAAAAATTCCCAAATTAAAGTACACTTAATTAAGTGAAATGGGTTGCGCAGAGAAATATATATATATTGATATATATATATATATATAATTGAAAATTAAATAAATAAATATGCAAAAATGTTCAAAACAGCGAATTGGGAGAGGGGAATAACCGAACCGGCCGATTTTTGAGGTCGACCCAAGCCCGCTGGGTCGACTAGGGGTTAATCCAGGGTGTTTGGCTGTCAACCCGTGGGCCGATTCGCTCAAATGCAGATTTTGCATTTGGATGGTTCTCATGGTTCATCTTTAATCTAAAGGCCCTAGATGGTTCCTACACTTGACTTCTTCCCCAAGACATGCTTTGATGGCTTGGATTGAATCTAGGTTTAATCCTATGGCCTAAAACACTTGCCTAATCTATAAATAAGACCCTAACCTATCCTAAATCCTCATTATTCATTCATGCAACTAAACTATGGCAAAATTTCTACTCTCATGGCCTCCACTCAACTATCCTAGCCTCCACTTCATTTCTATGAAAGGTTTCATGATCATGAGAGTGTTAGAGAGTCCCTATGTTAGTATGAGAGCCTCTCAAGTTGATTTCAAGGCAAAAGCTTTGATCTTTGTTCATAAAGATGGTGTTTTTGTTGATTTGGGGCATCCATCTTTGGGTTTTTGGGTGATGGCATGCATAGGCTTCCTCACAAGCTTTAGTTTAATCGATTTAGGCCTTCAAAGCAATGTAAGCCCTTCCCTACTCTTAGATATTAACTATGAAGTTAAATGTTCATGTTGAAAGTTTGGGTTTGATCATTGAGAATGATGCATGCTATCATGTTATGCAAGTTTATGAAGTCATTATCTTGATCTTATGAGCAAAAAGCTACAACCTTTATGTTGAAATGTTGCATTATGCAACATGAGAACCTTCATAATCTTTATGTCAACTTGCATATGAAGTCATAACCCTTATATGATGATATATGCGAGTTACTAGTCATCATTCCATGTCTTTTGTCACCATGATTCGCTTATGTACCAAGTTTGGGTTTATGCATGTTTTTGTGAGGCTTAAGAATGTAACATGCAAGCTAATGACCACATTTGTGCCTCATTCGCCACCATGATTAACTTGTGGCTTAATATCCATTTTTGTTATGTCTTTGCCAAGTCTCTTCTTTTAATCCATTACGTGGTTGCGAACGTACATGCGAGTTTAAAAAGCGTTGGGTTCACATTATGGGAAAACATAATGACATGAATATGACTTGGGTAAATAGGTATAAACATGACAACATGTAACGTTAAATATGACATGTGTTTATACTTGAAAACATGACTTGAAATATAACATGGAATTTGACATGTATGTATGCATAAAAACATAAGCTTGGGAATTTACCTATTAAGTTAGGTCTACCCATTGAGAATTTACCTATTAAGTTAGGTCTACCCAATTGCTTAAAAACTTAACTATGAACATGACACTAGACTAAACATGAAAGTGGCCAACTCGAGGTTGGGTTGAGTTTGCAACGTAAAACTACCCGGAACCGACCGGCCTAACTAGTAGTTGCAAACAATAGGACTCAATGTGAGAAGTTGGTCATGTTGTGCTTGAACCCGAGGTTAGACCAAGTTGTGGTGTAAAGCTACCCGGAACCGACCGGCTTAACTAGTAACCACAACAAAGTCTAATGTGAGAGGTTGGGGTGCATTAAGTAATTAATGTCACATGATAGGGTTAAGTTAATTTGATTAATGACTCTTAACTAAATATGACATGGATAAAGGGGTTAAGTAAATTGATTAGGCTAATGATACTTAACAAAACATGACAAGGTTGGGTAGGTTAAGTGATTTGATTTGCCTAATGACACTTAACCATTTTTATACGACTAGTGGACGGGGATTAAGTTAACCAATACTTAATCAATCCAACATGATAACTTGATAAGGTTAAGTGGGATCGGGTTTGATTTCTTAATGACACTTAACCATGCAAGATGATTAGGGGATGAGGTTAAGTAATTTACACTTAACTAATCCGACTTGGTAATTAGATGGGGTTAAGTAATTAAGGCTTAACTAATCTAAAAACGGTAATTAAACGGGGTTAAGTAATTGACACTTAACTGATCTCGACACGGTAATTCGATGGGGTTAAGCTAAACACTTAACCAAACTAAACTTGGTAATTCAATGAGGTTAAGTGACCTATACTTAACCAATCTAACGTGAAAACATGATAAGGCTAAGTCACGAATCACTTGAATACGCTTGACCGATTTGACTCGGTAATTTGACAAGGTCAAGTTAATTTATATAATTAACCAATCTAAAATGATAATTAGACGAGGTTAAGTTATGAATTGCTTAATATACTTAGCCAACTTGACACATGGTTTGTAGGGTTAAGTCTTGGACTTGGATACTTAGCCAATTTTGACATGGTTTGTAGACGGGCTAAGTTATGAACTTAAGTGACACTTAACCCATTAGATAAACCCTAATTCGGAGGATTAGGTAAATAACCATAGTTAACAAGGATTATGGAAACAAGGCTAAGTGGTAAGCCTTAGTTAAGGGAAACTAAGTAATAATTCTTAGTCAAGGAAATTTGGACCATTTCTTAGATAGATTAGTAACCCGATACGTTAGGTCAACGTTTAAGTATGCGTGTAGGAGCAGGCTATCTGATTTAGATAAAGGCTCCAACGAACTGGGTAACGAAGCAGCGGCTTCGGGGAACGTGAGGATATTCTTGGGATCCCTCTGTGAGCTGCCAGGTCAATATACTAGGCTCACGAGAGGTTGAGGTCTGCGGTAGAAGAACCAAGAATATGCCTTGGTTGCTATGCGAGCGACCTAAAGACTGGGGTGGATAGCAGTGAGTCGACGAATACATAAGGTGCCCGAGATAGCAAGTTCGTCGATCATCTACCATCTTGAGTCAAGCGTGTACGTACGGAAAGGCAGGGAACACCCAACAGACCATAATTGCTATCTAATTATGGGTGAGGTAGGCCGTAGGATGTGGGCTGGCCGGAGTGTAGTTCTCATGCAAGATTTTCTCTTGTGTTGCCTTTCACTAGTTGAGGGAGGGGTCTCGTGGGACCATAGCCACGTGTAGAAAAGCAGACCTTAGTATCTGCATCGGCAGATAAATCTAAAGCTCCCGACCGAGTCCTGTATTTTTTGTTTTGCCCTGTGACAGGACTCGGATGGCACGATGTGATACATGTGCATACAGTTATAGAAAAACGATTCACGATGAATGCGTGGGAAAAAGGGCGCGGTTGAGGGTTAGCGTAATCCCTAGTGGCCTAGGTGGTTTAACCCAAACCGAAATACGAAAGCATGCAATAGGTAAGCGTAATCCCTAGTGGTGCTAGGTGGCGTAAGTCCTAGTAGTTCAAACGATGATTCATATGGAAGAGCCTAGCTAGAACAAGGGTGACAGTCCAAACGATTTCAAGGATAATACGACATGAGGAAGCCCGTACGAGGTACGGCAAAGGACTGAACTTATATACATGGAAAGAAACATATGATTTGAGTAACCTATATATGTGATATATTAGGTTGACATGGACCATTACACGACTTTGAGTAAGGGACATTCATGGTTAACACATAACAAGGCTGGGATACTAGTACGGAGGGTGCAGAGCAAATATACATGTTAGAACCAGGAAGAACATACGGAATAGATACCGTGGGATGTTAGACGGGGTAGATACCTTGGGATAATATACTTGATAGAAATCTGACGATGTGATACTTTGATTTATCATGACACCGTAGTTTATCATGATACCTTAGTTCAGTAGTTTATCCTGTTATTTTGATTTAGCTTATCTATCTTGTTATCATGCTCATGTTCATCTCAGTTTCTCATGTCAGTTAACTTTACTAGTTTCTATACTGATAGTAGATAGGGCTTACTCAGTCTTTTTGACTGACCCGTTTTGTTTCGCCTCTTTCCTTCCGTTTCCCCCCCAGGTTACAGGGAGGAAACAATGCTGTTTAGTTCGGACTTCTTCTGCTTGAAGGTCATCATGGATGGCTTGGACTTCTCTTGGCTATGGCTACTTTACTGTTTTTACTTGGGGAATAATTTATTAAAAAGTCTTTATGCTTCTTTACTATTGCAAGACAGGTTTTGATGTACTCTGATGTAAAAGGCTTTAGACCTTATGTATTCATGTTATGAAAGATTGATTTTACTTCCGCTATTTTATGTGTTCTGTCTTGTGACATTTCTGTGCATGTTTACCAATAATGCCCCTCTAAAGCTAGTGCATTCCCTTGCGAGTGACCCTAGTGGAGGCGGGGTGTTACATTTGGTATCAGAGCAGAAGGTTACCAGACTGGGCAAAAGTTTTTAAAGACCTTCTGAAAACTATTTGAAAATCGTTTATAAAGAAGCATTTTTCAAGAAATTTTTTTTTTAAAAGAAAAAGGCTATTCCCCAAAGGCCATTAGCACTATCCTTGTTTCCTTAATTGAATCTCTTTTCCTTTCTTTCCTCCATCTGTAGTCACAGTGGTTTAACTGCGACTAGTCTTTTCTATCTACGAAAGTGTTTTCCTTACGATGGAGGTGGTTCTCGAGAGACCAGTGGCCGCGTTATAAGAAAGGATAGTGAGGAAGAGGATAAAGGATACGAGCTTAAGGATGAGCAACTTGTTGGTATGGCTCAGCCCAGGACGAGAGAGAAGGATGAACAATGAAACCCATGACGAGAGAGTACCTTTGGCATGGTAAAATGGGACGGATAGTTAAGTATTATGGGAAAAGGACAAGATCATCGGGAGGGCAGCAGTATGCTTTCATTTCTAGGGTACCTCGGAAGGAGGGTGACGATCTTGTTAAAGGTTTAGCTTTTCTTCTCTCTCATCCCGTTAGGACTTTGTTTTGATCATCGTATCATTTAAGTCTGCTTTGATAGTTGAGTCTCTGCACCTTAAGTACTAGCGTAATAGAGAATCCCATTTTTGTCTCAAAGTCCTATTGGAAAATCAGTCCATTTATACATGACTTGTTTGGATTTGGGAATGTCTATGCCAAGTGTTGAGTTTGGAAATAATGCTTATGTTTATAAGCTATGGATGGATTCTAGGGATGAAGTGGTTATCCAGTAGGGGGTGCCACTCTCGGTTTTGATAGGAGGATAGTTAGACCGTTTGACTAGCCTTGGTAATGCCCTCGAAGTATCGGGTAACCTTTTTGAGGTTCTGTCATGACTAGTTACTTAGAATCCCTTGATGCCTTTATTGGAAATTTGAAGCCCGATCGAGTGGTGTTCGCCAATAAGACGGATGGTTTACTTCATTTATGCATGGGTTATAGAGATCACCCTAGTAAGTGCGCATGATAACCTGATTGACATCTGTTTACTTTCAAGAGAAAGTTCTACATGGAATGCCTTATAGCATATAAACGAGATCCAAGATTCACTAGTGAATTTTGGAAAGCTTGCATGAGATCATGAGTACGCAGTCATGTTTGCGTCAAGTATTTTAGGAAAAGGATAAGTGCAAGTGGAACGAGAAGCGACGAAGAAATGAGTTTCAGCTCATGTTATGGAAACAGGAAATAAGAAGCTACGAAATCGCAAAGTTAAAGGATGGTCAAGGCACAATGGAATTAAGCTCAAGGAAATACGACTTTGATGGTCAAAGACTAGATACGCGCATGATATCTCTTTTTGGGAGTATATCCTTGATCCCTGTTTTCTGTAGAGCTTACTTGTAGGCTATCTTTTGTGGACATCCTCTCGGTCCTATTCTCCGTTACAAACCCTGTAAGGAGTTTGTCCTGTTTATCTTCTCGACCCTGTTTCAGGGAATTCTAGGAAGAACCCTATGGGTGTAAACATGTATTTGAAACATGTTATGATTGATATGGTTGCAAGTGGTTGCAAGTGGTTGCTCGTGGATGCGCGAATACACATTAGATACTAGCTCGACTCGGTCACATTTCATATTGCATATGCACGAGTATTTATACTTGTTTATGGATGAAATCGAATGTATTATCATGCGGTTGTTGCATATGAATGAATGATTGTGCACGCATATAGTATCTATATGACTAGGACTATTTGCATACATGTTGGATTCATGGCACTATACATATTTTGCATTAGAAAGATTATTCAGGCCTGATCATTAGCATTAGCTAAGGAACATGTACACACACGTCTTGCATATATTCATACAGCATTAGAAATCATCTAAGGACAATGGTTGCTCGTGGATGATGTTTTGAGTAGATGGATGATGGATGGTAGGATATGTTCTTCCTAACTTGGAGATTTCGGGGACGAAATCCTAAAAGGTGGGGAGAATGTAACAACCCGTATTTCGATAACATGATTAAAGACGAGAATCAAGGAAGAATTTAATTTTAAATTTTGAATCAAGTGAAACGGGCTATTCCATTGCGTTCGTCTCGGAAAAATACGCGAAATAGAGTCCGAGTTTTCGAAAATCAGAGTCCGTATGACCAAGATATGGCCTCGCGAAGTTTCATGAAAAATTCCCAAATTAAAGTACACTTAATTAAGTGAAATGGGTTGCGCAGAGAAATATATATATATTGATATATATATATATAATTGAAAATTAAATAAATAAATATGCAAAAATGTTCAAACAGCGAATTGGGAGAGGGGAATAACCGAACCGGCCGATTTTTGAGGTCGACCCGAGCCCGCTGGGTCGACTAGGGGTTAATCCAGGGTGTTTGGCTGTCAACCCGTGGGCCGATTCGCTCAAATGCAGATTTTGCATTTGGATGGTTCTCATGGTTCATCTTTAATCTAAAGGCCCTAGATGGTTCCTACACTTGACTTCTTCCCCAAGACATGCTTTGATGGCTTGGATTGAATCTAGGTTTAATCCTATGGCCTAAAACACTTGCCTAATCTATAAATAAGACCCTAACCTATCCTAAATCCTCATTATTCATTCATGCAACTAAACTATGGCAAAATTTCTACTCTCATGGCCTCCACTCAACTATCCTAGCCTCCACTTCATTTCTATGAAAGGTTTCATGATCATGAGAGTGTTAGAGAGTCCCTATGTTAGTATGAGAGCCTCTCAAGTTGATTTCAAGGCAAAAGCTTTGATCTTTGTTCATAAAGATGGTGTTTTTGTTGATTTGGGGCATCCATCTTTGGGTTTTTGGGTGATGGCATGCATAGGCTTCCTCACAAGCTTTAGTTTAATCGATTTAGGCCTTCAAAGCAATGTAAGCCCTTCCCTACTCTTAGATATTAACTATGAAGTTAAATGTTCATGTTGAAAGTTTGGGTTTGATCATTGAGAATGATGCATGCTATCATGTTATGCAAGTTTATGAAGTCATTATCTTGATCTTATGAGCAAAAAGCTACAACCTTTATGTTGAAATGTTGCATTATGCAACATGAGAACCTTCATAATCTTTATGTCAACTTGCATATGAAGTCATAACCCTTATATGATGATATATGCGAGTTACTAGTCATCATTCCATGTCTTTTGTCACCATGATTCGCTTATGTACCAAGTTTGGGTTTATGCATGTTTTTGTGAGGCTTAAGAATGTAACATGCAAGCTAATGACCACATTTGTGCCTCATTCGCCACCATGATTAACTTGTGGCTTAATATCCATTTTTGTTATGCCTTTGCCAAGTCTCTTCTTTTAATCCATTACGTGGTTGCGAACGTACATGCGAGTTTAAAAAGCGTTGGGTTCACATTATGGGAAAACATAATGACATGAATATGACTTGGGTAAATAGGTATAAACATGACAACATGTAACGTTAAATATGACATGTGTTTATACTTGAAAACATGACTTGAAATATAACATGGAATTTGACATGTATGTATGCATAAAAACATAAGCTTGGGAATTTACCTATTAAGTTAGGTCTACCCATTGGGAATTTACCTATTAAGTTAGGTCTACCCAATTGCTTAAAAACTTAACTATGAACATGACACTAGACTAAACATGAAAGTGGCCAACTCGAGGTTGGGTTGAGTTTGCAACGTAAAACTACCCGGAACCGACCGGCCTAACTAGTAGTTGCAAACAATAGGACTCAATGTGAGAAGTTGGTCATGTTGTGCTTGAACCCGAGGTTAGACCAAGTTGTGGTGTAAAGCTACCCGGAACCGACCGGCTTAACTAGTAACCACAACAAAGTCTAATGTGAGAGGTTGGGGTGCATTAAGTAATTAATGTCACATGATAGGGTTAAGTTAATTTGATTAATGACTCTTAACCAAATATGACATGGATAAAGGGGTTAAGTAAATTGATTAGGCTAATGACACTTAACAAAACATGACAAGGTTGGGTAGGTTAAGTGATTTGATTTGCCTAATGACACTTAACCATTTTTATACGACTAGTGGACGGGGATTAAGTTAACCAATACTTAATCAATCCAACATGATAACTTGATAAGGTTAAGTGGGATCGGGTTTGATTTCTTAATGACACTTAACCATGCAAGATGATTAGGGGACGAGGTTAAGTAATTTACACTTAACTAATCCGACTTGGTAATTAGATGGGATTAAGTAATTAAGGCTTAACTAATCTAAAAACGGTAATTAAACGGGGTTAAGTAATTGACACTTAACTGATCTCGACACGGTAATTCGATGGGGTTAAGCTAAACACTTAACCAAACTAAACTTGGTAATTCAATGAGGTTAAGTGACCTATACTTAACCAATCTAACGTGAAAACATGATAAGGCTAAGTCACGAATCACTTGAATACGCTTGACCGATTTGACTCGGTAATTTGACAAGGTCAAGTTAATTTATATAATTAACCAATCTAAAATGATAATTAGACGAGGTTAAGTTATGAATTGCCTAATATACTTAGCCAACTTGACACATGGTTTGTAGGGTTAAGTCTTGGACTTGGATACTTAGCCAATTTTGACATGGTTTGTAGACGGGCTAAGTTATGAACTTAAGTGACACTTAACCCATTAGATAAACCCTAATTCGGAGGATTAGGTAAATAACCATAGTTAACAAGGATTATGGAAATAAGGCTAAGTGGTAAACCTTAGTTAAGGGAAACTAAGTAATAATTCTTAGTCAAGGAAATTTGGACCATTTCTTAGATAGATTAGTAACCCGATACGTTAGGTCAACGTTTAAGTATGCGTATAGGAGCAGGCTATCTGATTTAGATAAAGGCTCCAACGAACTGGGTAACGAAGCAGCGGCTTCGGGGAACGTGAGGATATTCTTGGGATCCCTCTGTGAGCTGCCAGGTCAATATACTAGGCTCACGAGAGGTTGAGGTCTGCGGTAGAAGAACCAAGAATATGCCTTGGTTGCTATGCGAGCGACCTAAAGACTGGGGTGGATAGCAGTGAGTCGACGAATACATAAGGTGCCCGAGATAGCAAGTTCGTCGATCATCTACCATCTTGAGTCAAGCGTGTACGTACGGAAAGGCAGGGAACACCCAACAGACCATAATTGCTATCTAATTATGGGTGAGGTAGGCCGTAGGATGTGGGCTGGCCGGAGTGTAGTTCTCATGCAAGATTTTCTCTTGTGTTGCCTTTCACTAGTTGAGGGAGGGGTCTCGTGGGACTATAGCCACGTGTAGAAAAGCATACCTTAGTATCTGCATCGGCAGATAAATCTAAAGCTCCCGACCGAGTCCTGTATTTCTTGTTTTGCCCTGTGACAGGACTCGGATGGCACGATGTGATACATGTGCATACAGTTATAGAAAAACGATTCACGATGAATGCGTGGGAAAAAGGGCGCGGTTGAGGGTTAGCGTAATCCCTAGTGGCCTAGGTGGTTTAACCCAAACCGAAATACGAAAGCGTGCAATAGGTAAGCGTAATCCCTAGTGGTGCTAGGTGGCGTAAGTCCTAGTAGTTCAAACGATGATTCATATGGAAGAGCCTAGCTAGAACAAGGGTGACAGTCCAAACGATTTCAAGGATAATACGACATGAGGAAGCCCGTACGAGGTACGGCAAAGGACTGAACTTATATACATGGAAAGAAACATATGATTTGAGTAACCTATATATGTGATATATTAGGTTGACATGGACCATTACACGACTTTGAGTAAGGGACATTCATGGTTAACACATAACAAGGCTGGGATACTAGTACGGAGGGTGCAGAGCAAATATACATGTTAGAACCAGGAAGAACATACGGAATAGATACCGTGGGATATTAGACGGGGTAGATACCTTGGGATAGTATACTTGATAGAAATCTGACGATGTGATACTTTGATTTATCATGACACCGTAGTTTATCATGATACCTTAGTTCAGTAGTTTATCCTGTTATTTTGATTTAGCTTATCTATCTTGTTATCATGCTCATGTTCATCTCAGTTTCTCATGTCAGTTAACTTTACTAGTTTCTATACTGATAGTAGATAGGGCTTACTCAGTCTTTTTGACTGACCCGTTTTGTTTCGCCTCTTTCCTTTCGTTTCCCCCCCAGGTTACAGGGAGGAAACAATGCTGTTTAGTTCGGACTTCTTCTGCTTGAAGGTCATCATGGATGGCTTGGACTTCTCTTGGCTATGGCTACTTTACTGTTTTTACTTGGGGAATAATTTATTAAAAAGTCTTTATGCTTCTTTACTATTGCAAGACAGGTTTTGATGTACTCTGATGTAAAAGGCTTTAGACCTTATGTATTCATGTTATGAAAGATTGATTTTACTTCCGCTATTTTATGTGTTCTGTCTTGTGACATTTCTGTGCATGTTTACCAATAATGCCCCTCTAAAGCTAGTGCATTCCCTTGCGAGTGACCCTAGCGGAGGCGGGGTGTTACACACTCTATGGGGATTTATGCAGTTTTAATTATGTTTTATGCTTCTTTATTCAATAATCAAAACAGAAATGATGTTGTAATGTTTTGGAAGTTATTGTGAGACAATTATGGAAATGTTTTGTATGAACACGTATTTATGAAATGAAAGTCTGTTTATTTTTCCGCTGCTTATATGTATATATATGTGTGTGTGTGTGTGTGTGTGTGTGTGTGTGTGTGTGTGTGTGTGTGTTTACATCTGTCTTGTGTTTATCTGTGACTTTTACCTATAAACCTCCACCAAAGTTAAGGCATTCCCTTTGTGAGTGACCTTAATGGAGGCGGGGTGTTTCAACCACTCTTCAAATCAATCTTTGAGAAGATAACAGATCCACTAATTTGGCCCAATAGATCATCTAGTCTCGGCATAGGAAATCGGTATCGAACAGTGATCTTATTAAGATCTCTACTATCCGTACACATTCTCCATGAACCATCTTTCTTCGGAACTAACAAGGCAGGCATGGCACAAGGACAAAGGCTCTCTCATATTCGCCTTTGTTCAAGCAGCTCTTCAACTTGTCTCCTCAATTCTTCATGTTCGTTTGGACTCATTCGGTAATGCGGTCTCTGTGGCAACACTGCACCTGGCACCAAATCAATTTGATGGTGTATGTCCCTGAGTGGGGGTAATTCCTTCAACAACTCTTCAGGAAACACATCTTCAAACTCTTTTAGCACAAGCTTAGCTTCAGTAGGAATATCAGACTCTTCATGAAATTCAAATCCAATCAACATAAACACTTCACGACTCTCTTCTACTTCTTCAACAAATTCCTTCAAAGATAAAAGACTAGTCGAGTTCATCTTCTTCTCTGCTTTGATTTCATTTCGCTCACACTTCTTAGGAACTAACGTGATTTTAGTGCCTTCAAACATGAAACTATAGCTATTGGTTCGACCATCGTGATGAACTGATTGATCATACTGCCATGGTCTTCCCAAGATCAAATGGCATACATCCATATGAACTATGTTGCACCAAATATCATCTTTGTATTTCAACCCAATGGAAAATGATACAAAGGCTCTTTTTCCAACTGTGACTTCTCCTCCTTTCTTTAGCCAAGCAAGCTTGTAAGGTCTAGGATGTTTCTCCTTCTTCAATTCCAGCTTCTTCATAAATCATGTTGTCACAACTCCCAGCATCAATAACAAATCGAAAAATCTTTTCCAGAAGAGTACAAGTAGATTGGAAAATATTATTTCGCAACCAACTAGAATCATCTTCGTGCTTTGCAGTTATACACGATCTTCTCATCATTCAACTATTTTGCTCGTCTCCTGACTCTACTTCCTCCACATTATTTTCAACATCATCGTCAAATTTTGGTGGTAGGGAATAATCTACGTCATCTTCTACATCTTCAACTATCATTGTTCTCTTCTTCAATTTTGGGCATTCATTGCTTTTATGTCCAACTTCTTGAAAATTAAAGCACTTAACAGTCGGGGTGACCTTTGGCTTTGTAGCGTCATTAACAACAGGCATTGAAATCGACTTAGTAACATTAGTATTGCTACCAATTCCTTTGCTTTGAATGTTAGCAGTTGTGAACAGTCCTCCTCCTCATCTCCCTTGCTTCTCCCAAGCGAGAGCTTTCTGATGAGATTCCGCAACAGTCATTGGATAGAACATATTCACCACATCCTGAATCTGATTCCTCAATCCCCCAACATATCTAGCAGTCAATTGTTCCTCAATTTCCATGATGTCATTTTGAGCGATCAATTGATAGAACTCATCGGTATAATCACTCATGGATTTTTTTTCCTTGTCTCATGTTCTGCAAACGATGATACATAAGGGATTGATAATTGTGAGGTAAGAAAGCACCTCTCATCATCCTTTTCATCTTTTCCCATGTGACAACCTTCGGCTTTCCCATTCTTTCACGAGTTAGCTTAGTTTGTTGCCACCAGGCAATAGCTCTTCCCATCAAATGAGTAGCTACTAATTTTACTCTTCTATTTTCTGGTACATTCTTGAATTCCATAATTTCCTAGACATTCGACAACCAATCTAGGAACTCTTCTGCAGACATTCCTCCCTTGAATTCTGGAATTTCTGTCTTCATCCCTGATTCCCAATTATAATTACCTTCCAGTTGACGGCAAGGATCTCGACCTCATCCTGGAGAATGAAAACGAATGCTACTTCTTTCATCTTCGCAAACTGAATGATGACGATATCGATCATGAATATCTTCATGTCTTTTACTTCTATAGGACGGTTCACAAGAATAATCATCGCGATTCCTTCTTTCTTGGTCCAATGGTGGTGATCTTCTATGTCTTTCTGAATTTGATGGTGAAATCCGGTTTCCACCATGATTTGAATCGGATGATACTCTTCTTCTAGTTTGATTCATATCTATCATCAGCTTTTCTAATCTTCCAATTCCTTCATCAAGCTTATCATTGATTCTTTTCTCCATTTGTTTGGCCTCGTCTCTCCGATACATTTATTCCAAATTTTAATGATGACTAACACGTCTTGGCGGCATAATCAATTCTTAAACAAAATGGAATGAACTTCAAATATGAACAAACTTCAAAACACTTGTACTGTCCAAATTGCTGAAACGATCCAAACTTGGATGATGGCGGTTTAGCTGATATGATGTTTAAATGGAAATGGTGTAGATCTGGTGGTCTGCAGAATGGTAATTGCGACTGAATTAGATCTTATGATCTAACTAGTTCCGGCGATTGTGGACAAGTGACGACGACTGATTAATAGATGCAACTGAACGAGATCTGACGATCTGAACAGCCCCGACGATCTAAATCAGTGGTGGTCAGGACTGAATGGCGTTCTGGTGAATGGCGGTGGTTTAAAGTGGTAGCGGAAATAGAATGGACGATGTCGGCGGCGATGGTGATAACCTGAATGGTTTCTGGCGATCAGACCAAGTGATGGAATTCTCACTCTGGCGGTCCAACCAATAATGGTGGTCCAAGCTTCGGCGATCCAACCAAAGATATAGTGATCTAGCGTCGACGATCCAACCAAAAATGACGATCAAGGCTCCGGCGATCCAACCAAAAGATGGAAATATCGCTCTGACACCGAACTGGCACAGAGTCCAAGATCTAACCCCTCACGAATTGATGGATCCGTGGAAAATCGATCAAGGATGAGATAGGTGCTCAACTCCGTTGATCTTTCGATGCCGGAATCTCGCTATATTCAACGTGTTGATCTCGCAAGATACCGCGTTGTCGATCTACGATTCTTTGAGTGTTGATCACTCGTAAGTGATACCGTGAATCGAATTCAAATTTATTGATTCGAGCGCACTCGAATATCTGAAAATGGAGAAAGGAGATTAAACTCAACTTCCAATTTTTAATGGTGGCACAAAGCTCACATGAGGGATTTTAATCAAAATTCATCAACCACTACAACTCACGCCACACCCCTATTTATAGGGTTTACAACACGCCCTGACCAAATGGATGATCCGAGCACAAAAGAGCGACCCAATAGAAGCGGCTGACCTTTTATGATACGCGAACTTTAACACAGTGCAAATAATAGATCGACGACTTAGATAGCAAACGTTTCCAAAATGAACGACTTAGATGCGGACAATATAGAAGCGAGCGAACCATTAGTGAACGATCCAAGATTGATCGACTTTAGAGTGAGTGATCCAAAAGCAAACGATTCAATCCTCGAACGATCCAGCGATGCTTCCTTAATTCTGCTCTTTCTCTTCAAGCTGGGGAACGAGCTTGTTGGATCGTTGGGCTTCTTCCCTTGATTCATTGGCTCGCAGAACGACCCTGTTAGATCGTTGGACGACCGATTCTACACTTTTTCAAGTTGCAACTTTATAGACAATCTGCTCTTCCTCCCGTTTCGTTCTAGGTCACTGAACGACCGGTAGCTCGCATACAAGCATCTTTCATGGTGCGCTGCATCATTCAGGCTTGCGGAACTTTACCCCACTAAGACGTTAGACCTCTTGCTAAATCCACTACGTACTAGAATCACTTTTATAGAAGACGTTAGTCGAGTTGACAAATCTTGATATGTTGAGTCCACGGTTAGCAGATGTTTGTTGGAAACCCACCAAGAAATGGTATATCATAAAGGAAAAAAAGATTGCCAAATTAACAGCTTTAATTTTAGAAGTTTCTTGTGTTTTCTGTTATAGAGCAATTTAACTAATTGAAAAAACTACCAAACAGTGTCTGATGTATTTCTTGTTAAAATTAAATACTTTGGATTGACCACAATAGAGTGTGCTAATTATTGGTGTATTACATTTCCCTGGTATTGGTGTATTGCAGAATTGCTATTTTCTTGAATACACAATGCTCTAAATCTTTCTCCTCAAATTAGTGCAGACATTCGGGAGAGAGAAAACCCTCAAATTAAAATGAGATTTGGTCTGTTGTGCCCCTTTTTTTGGGGCTTATTATAATGAAGTAAACTGTGGTGTTTATGACTTTTGATGTACTGTGCACATATTTTATGAGTGCTAATATTTCACTCCAGGTTGCGTAGGAGCTGCTTCATTTTAGACCAAAGCAGAGAAACATTATGTCATTTGTCTCCACTATTAGTAAATGGTAGCCAAGTTTATTAAATAATTGACTATTCTTCTGATTTGTCGGGTATATCCTTGCTGTTGTTTAGTTAGGAGTACAGCGGTCACAAATCTTATAGCAGCTGTCTTATGTAACCACATTTTGAGCACAAACATAAACTATTTTGAAATAAATTAACAGGTTAACATCAAAAACTAGAAGAACCTTTTCAGATTCTTACACCAAACCTTGATGTTGATTTGCAGTCAAACCCACATTTTCATGACAAAATGGGTATCAATAAAACAAAAATTTTAAGACCAAAGAGGATGTCTTTTCAATTTATGGACGAAGGCAAGTGGTCTAAGAAGGCAGAAACCATTAAGGTTAAGGTAGTCCCAATGTCAAAACTAAATTTATTTATAGATTAACGTGTTACTATATAATATTCATAACTGATGTCCGGAACTTTACATCCAGAATCAATTTGGAGAAGCACAATCAAAGGAATTGAAGGTAAAGCAAAACCAGCTAGCTAAAACAAAGGGTGAGCCTGATGATAATCCAAATTTAATTACAATTGGAGAGACAGTATTCAAGGAAAAAAGAAGGAGGTGATATCTGATATCGGGTGGTAGTAAGGCTTTATTTCCAATAATCAAGTTAAAATAGCGAACCATATGCTAGTGTGGCCTGCTATAAGAATGCCTCCAGCGTCATTTCTGCATCTAATTGGCTAATAACTATTTAACTTCTGATAACGTGGTTTGCATAAACTTAGCGTGCTGGCGTTTATCTCTGTTACTAATTTTGTGCTGCTATTTATTCACTACATGCATGAGAATCTGAATCCTTGATTTCATTCACAGAATTGTGTAGCATGCTTGTTCATGTTATGTTGTTAATAATAATATAATTTGTTTTCAAACTACCTCAGTAGTGGTAGATGTTGTAAATTTTCAAAATTAGTTTTGGGATATGGGTTTGTTTTTTGAAGAGGGAAGCAAGAATGGAAGAAGATAAGGTGTAGGGGTTAGTCCCACACTGTAGAATATAAAGGATTTTGTCTCTCTATAGGTAAAAGCTTGATATATGATATCAAAAGAAAGAAGAGAAGGAGCTATAAGGCAATGGGCCTTAGGCATGAACTTGGGATAGATAATAATATTTAAAATGTCAAAAGATGGGCCTTGTGGCTCTTGGGGTCTCGTGATCCATTAGGCCGCGGAAACAAATCATTCGACAAGCCAAAACTCAACCAGTCAACCGTTTTGGCCTCTGGTTAAAAACGGTCAACCGGTGACATTTGGGCGGTCGACCGGTTTCAACCCGAAGGTATGTGACTCTTCAGAAGCGTTGTAAAACTGAAAGGGTGGATATGTTTCTGATTCGAACAGAAATGACGTTGCAACGCTTGTCTAATGGATGCCTCCTCTCGTCACCTATATATAGAATTGCGCAAAATCATTTCATATATCTCTGAATTTCGATCTTCTTCTTCCCAAGATATTATGCAACACCGTTATACTACTGAAAAACAGTTCTGTCTGAAACACTTATATCGTGTTTCGATTCTGAAACTATTGCAGAATTGCCATCTTTTATTTCTCTTCTATCCTAAATTTTACATTGCATCATCAGTGATCAAATATCAGAGTGTTCTTGGTCGGATCAAAATTGTACAAATTTTGAATCTGATTTCGCTGTTCCAAGGCTTCATTGAATCCTGAAGTCAATAGTTCGATAGCCCTTTTGTACCTGGTGGGTTAAACTAGTGTCTGAAAGAATTTGCTACGCAAATCCTTGAAGTTAGAAGTACGGCAATCATTCTCCTTCATTAGCTTCTCAAACCACGAAATCCCCAACAGTAGATGCAATCCCGAAATAGCATTGTTGACCTCTTTGTTTATTTATGTGCATTAAGCTACACCTTGATAGTCAATTATAAATGACAACTTGATTCAATATGCAGGCTTGTCACAAGTTAAGCTAAAGGGAATAGTTTGGCAGGACTTGCATTTTGCTTAAGTTAAAATGTTCTTACATAATTTATAGCATGTCTTGTATGACACCCAAAAATACCATTATAAGACACTCTCTCTAAATTTAAGGAATAGAATAAGTGAAGAATAAAGTGCAATGTAGGGTGTGACTGTTTACAGATTATGTTGCCAATAGTTGTTTGATTTGATTATTTCAATGTTTGCCAAGGAATTCTAGTAATGATAAATTAGGTACGTGCATCCTATGGTTGCGTATTTTTTAGTGCTTCATTTGGTATCACAGAAGTACACGTTGATAAATCATTAAATGGCAAATAATCATATCAGTTCAAGTAAAATGGATGTTAATGGAACTACATTGAGTGCGTTAGTGCTTATGGTGGTGCTATAACAGTTGTTAATGTCATTTAAATGCCTAACACAAACCATGGCTACATGCAAGAAATGTAATCGAGTCCAGCATCACAGTGCTTGTATGTGCATGATTGTTTACACAAAGCAAAACAAGACCATACCAGCATAATCTCATGCAACTCCAACGATGCTGTAACCTTATAAGATACGCTAATGTATATACTTAAAATTGCATTTTGTCATCAAACCTCTCACTATAATATATAATTGTTGAACAGGGACAAGCCACTGTTACCTTCTGCTACCTACACAGATGATGCCGAAGCAAATTTCAATCAAGAGAAAATACCGATGTACGTAGAACACCCGCTTCCAATCGAACCACCGGCAGAGCCAACCCCACCACCACCACAACCTCTAAAGCTGACAAAGAAAGAGCAGAAAAAGCTAAGAACACAGCGTCGTCTAGCAAAGGAAAAAAAACAGGAAAGAGATGATCATGTAGGGTTTTCTGGAACCACCAAAGCCCAAAGTCAAAATGAGCAACCTCATGAAAGTTCTTGGATCTGAAGCCACCCAAGACACAACAAGGATGGAAATGGTGATCCATAATGTCGCAGTTGATCACGAACAAGCCCACGTGGACCGAAACATCACTCGTAAGCTATATCCATTAATCTTGACGAAACCATAATGAACATTTTCAAATGCATTCATATTTGTATCCGCATCTCTTTTTCTGAATGTCATTTCTTTCTTTGCATTTTAGATATTTTAGATTTTTTGGTTATATTTTGAGTTGCTTAACTAAGGCGTGTGCATGCTGGAATTTTGTTTAAATAAAATATCAAAGATAATTAATATGAACTGAAAATTGGTACATACATTTAAGTTGAAATCAATTTAAGCTGTCAGAACAACTATTTTGTTTGTATAATATCAAACTCGGCTCAGATAGAAAAGATTGATCCTTGACAGATAAGAGATTAGTATTAATTTAGGTGCAGGAAGATGTTTAGAAAATTGGTTACCCAAGTATGGAACATTAATTTCTTTTTTTATTCGCTTTTGTCTTTGTCTAAAAAGATAGCTAATTTTTCTAATTTATATACTTATCTTAAATTGTTGTTATGCTTTTCAATTTCAGCAGCAAAGCGGCTTTGACTAATTCAATTTTTTGAAATTGGCATGTATGAAAATCTTGAAATGCCATGTGGTTACTGTGTTTGCTCTGCTGACAGTTGGTTACAGGTGTTGAGAATTGTGATACGCAAATCACAATTGTAGGCAACAAATTTTCTATGTAGATCCATTTTTGGTGGAGAGATTTGTTGCTACTTTTGTGGGATATTCGAAAGTGAAGGCAAAGATTATCTGGCCCTTATCAAAATAGATATTTGATATATATGAGGATAATTTGGATGGCAAGTTTACTTGGATGGCAAGTTTACTTGGGTGGCAAGTTTACTTGGATGTCAAGTTTACTCGGGTATGAAGCAATTCACTCTATAAAAGGCCTAGTTGATATCTTCAATATATAGTGGAAATATTTGTCATTGTTATTCATTATATTTCTCCTCAAATTGTTTAGCCATTAGATATTCTGTACCTATTTCTCAATAAGGTTATTGATTCAAGTTATAATTGTTTGTAACGATAGTTGAGATCGATTGTAAACAATTTTTATTGGTGAATCAATAAAGAAGGTGGTTGGGTGGAATATCGTGTGCTCATATTTCCGATATTGTTTATGTTGCTGCTTGTTTTCAATCACATTCATCTCTTAGTGATTGGGTGAAAAAGATCAGTTTTGTTTTTCGGATGTTTTGTCAAACTTCCGCTGCGCACAAAACCCCAACAGTTTGGTATCGGAGCTCAGATCATCGCATAACTTGGAGTGTTTGTTGAATTGAAGATTTGAGATGTCGGAGATGATGACATTTTCGAAGATGACTATTTTAAATGTGAAGAATTGGGGTATATGGAAGCCGAAGATGGAGGACATTCTATATCTCAATGATTTGCATGATCCCATTGATGGAGATGGGGAGAAGCCCTCGAATATGGATGAGGGAAAGTGGAAGAAAATGGACAAAAAGGCGATTGCGTTAATTCACCAATATTTGGATGATTCTGTATTCCACCATGTGGCTAGTTGTGAATCCGCGAAGGCGTTGTGGGACAAATTAGTATCTCTGTATGAGTCGAGGAGTGCTACAAGTAAGGCTTTTATGGTTAAAAAGTTGGTGCAACTTCGATTAGATGAGGAGAAGTCTGTTGTAGAGCATTTGAACGAGTTTCAGGTTGTCATCAATCAATTGGCAAACATGAAGGTCAATTTTGATGATGAGTTGCAGGCTCTTTTTTTGATGAGTTCTCTTTCCGAAAGCTAGGAGACTTTGGTTGTTTCATTGAGTAATTCCAATGTTAATGGAACTATCTCTTTGGAAACGGTTCGAAGCAGTCTTTTGAATGAGGAGCTAAGGAGAAAAGGGTCGGAGATGAAATCGGTTCAAACTGAGGCGATGGTAGCAAGGGACTCGGGGAAAGATACAAGAAGGAATAAAAAAGGGGCTAATGGTAAAGGTGCTTGTTATTATTGTGGTAAGGAAGGTCACAAGCGCAATGATTGCTATTCATATATATGAGATATGAAGAAGAAGAAGGCGCAAGGTGATAATAATAATGATTTGGCACAAGCAGGTTTTGTTGAAGGTACCGAAAGCGATTCTTCATGTGATGTCCTATTTAGTGTTGTGGAGCCTTGGAAGATGGATCCAGGAGCCAGTTTTCACATATGCCGTGATGTGAAAAGTTTTTCTTCATATAAGAAGAGTGTTGGCAAGATAAACGCGGCCAATGGAGTAGAGCTACCAATTTGTGGAGTTGGAGCTGTTAGGTTTCAGATGCATGATGGAGTGGTGAGAGAAGTGGCAGGTGTGAGGCACATACCCACTTGTTCGCATAACCACATATCTCTCGGTCAGTTAGATCTCCGCGGTTGCACTTATGAGACTCGAGGTGGAGTTTTGAGAGTGAAGAAGGGTGGTCGTGTGATGATGCAAGGAGTTTTGGAGGAGGGAAACCTATATAGTTTGGTCGGTTTGGTGGTCAACAATGAAAGGCGGGTGACGGTTGAAGAACCTAGTCCACAGCAAGGTGGAGAGGTTAATATGGTCATTGTTGATGGTCCTAAGGTGGAGGATCATGTTATCAACAAGGGTCTATATGTTGATGATGCTTGAGGGATCCCGGAGATGAAGAGATCATGTCAAGCGGAAGACGGATGTCGAGTTGTGAAATCCACAAAGATAAGATGGAGGTCTTTGTGGTATTACAAACGCTTTTGAAGATCGTTGTTGGCGTGGTGCACGGATGATGGAGGTGCACCATTAGTGGGAGATGGTGGAGGTTTGTAATGATGTTAATTGAGAAAAGAAGGTTGAAAGTGGGAGCTAAGTTGGCTAGTGTTGAGTGGAGGAGATGTTGTGATTTGGTATCAAGGTGGAGTGTTGAGAATTGTGATACGCAAATCACAATTGTAGGCAACAAATTTTCTATGTAGATACATTTTTGGTGGAGAGATTTGTTGCTACTTTTGTGGGATATTTGAAAGTGAAGGCAAAGATTATTTGGCCTTTATCCAAATAGATATTTGATATATATGAAGATAATTTGGATGACAAGGTTACTTGGATGGCAAGTTTACTTGGGTGGCAAGTTTACTTGGATGTCAAGTTTACTTAGGTATGAAGCAACTCACTCTATAAAAGGCCTAGTTGATATCTTCATTATATGGTGGAAAAATTTGTCATTGTTCTTCATTATCTTTCTCCTCAAATTGTTTAGCCATTAGATATTCTCCACCTATTTCTCAATAAGGTTATTTATTCAAGTTGTAATTGTTTGTAACGATAGTTGAGATCGATTGTAAACAATTTTTATTGGTGAATCAATAAAGAGGGTGGTTGGGTGGAATATCGTGTGCTCATGTTGCTGTTTATTTTTCAATCACATTCATTTGTAAGTGATTGGGTGAAAAAGATCGGTTTTGTTTTTCGGGTGTTTTGTCAAACTTCCGCTACGCACAAAACCCCAACAACAGACTGCTTACATTTGGTTCTTTTTTATAACAAATGAACATTTGTTATAAGAACAAATAACACCAGCTTTATTTTGGTGGTGCATCAGCATCAATGATAAATATGCTATAACTTCCATCCCTGTGTTATACAACATAAATTCTTGTAACTGCCCTCTAATTGTATACGTGTTACATTTTTAAACGGTGAGAATAGTGGTTGGAAAATCTTGAAATACATCATAACTAAAATGAAAATGGGCTGATCAGTAACTTTATTAAGCTTGTCACGGGATTGTTCAGTTATACTTTCTTGGCAATTTTGATGTAAACTGAATTAGTTAAGCTGAAATTACAGGGTGATTTGAAGCATTTGAGTTTAGCTTATCTTTTTGACAAGCCTTGCTTTCTAGGTTTTCTTGTGGTGAAGGTCTATTCATTGTTTCTCATTATATTATTTAATAAATAATTAGAGCATGTTTGGCAAATACTACATATTTCAACTTTAGTACTAGGCAGCTTGCCACCAGCATACAAAATTGGCTTATGTAGAAATAAGAAAAACAATAATTTGTTGCTTGCGACGTATAAAAAAATTAATAAGTAATTTTGATCAATTTTTTTTTTTACTTTGATATAAAAAGGACTAATTTCTTTGTCCTCAAAATTGGTATGCCTCGCCCCTATGTTCCCTAAGAAATCCCGGTCGTTTATGTTAAATAAGGTGGACAATATTCGATTTTCATATAATTATATTTGCTGGATGCATATGAATAAACAGTTTGAGGGTGGTTTATGTAGATGTGTCTCTATATGGTTGTTCATTTACAACATATTGCATGCTTTCAGACATGGATGTAAGAGTGAATCTATATTGTCTCTCTTGCCAACTCATTATCATATTTTTATTGAAATATGAAGTTTCATAAGCAATATATGTATGCTGCCACAATATATAAGTATTCCTGAATATTCCAATAAACCATACTGGATTATTCATTTAACAGCAACTTCATTTATGTAGAGAGGCATAATTCTTGGTCCCTCGGCATTTGGTCACAGCCATACATGCCTGCACATTTTATTTCCATATGGAGCATGCCTACACAAGATTGTAGTAACTTCATTTATGCTGGAATCTCTCTTCCTTTGTCATCTGGTATAGGAATTGCCATTGTGCTTAGAAAAACAGTTTCTGGTGCAGATGCTGCAGGATATTTTTCTTATTGGTTTTTTTCCTTTTAGATAGAACGTTTGTTAACTTTTACTGGAACAAAAAAATTTTGTTTTCGTTAGACTGCAATATATACATAATTTATGAAGTATTTCCCTCTTTGAGCCATATGGATTTTGCTTGGTCTGTGATGTAGTTGAATGCAAACTAGGGAAGTTGCACTGTTTAGTTTCTTTGGTTAGAAAGAAGAAACAAGCTATTTCTTCATATGAACGTTATGTTATATTTTAATTAATAATCTGGGAAAATACAATTTTTATCTTCTAAGTTCTAACAAGCACCTAAATATTAATTTTGGCAAATTCGCTGAATGATTCTTAGAAACTAGATAGTATCAATGCAAATGTTTCTTTTTTTAAGAGAAAAAAGCAGGCTCAAGGCCCAACAGAATTGGGTAAAACCCATTACAACAAAAAGGGTATCAAACCCTAGCCGCCACCTTCATTCTGAGTAAATGAAACCCTCGAGATAAAAACTCAAAAATGGCAGACAACACTAGAAAGATTGTCTCCTTCTTCATCATAGTGTCTTCCAAATAGCATCCTCGTTCATCTACCTTCTCGTCTCACCTAAATCAAGTTTTGAGTTAGCTATATAATATCTCCAGTGGGGGTTCTGGCTTCTCGAGTGCTTTCCCTGAAGCTCGATGTAAGTCGAGGAGTTCATTTCTAACAGATATGAACTTCTCATACATTCAAAGCTTTTTTTTGTCTTGTTGAGCCTCTGTTGTCTTCCGAATTTCTTCTACTGCTACTCTCACCATCAGACCAAACAGATAAGTGATAAATCTGGTTATTCAACTCGCTTTTGAAATGATTGTCCCTGATTCTATGTAGAGCACTGAACTTTTCTTCTGATTTCCTCTTTTCCAGGTGTTTTAATCGGTCTAGATCACTACTGGAGGAACCTACCTCTAAAATAGGTAAACACAATTGATTATTATTCGAATTATACAATAAATCACGCACTGTTAGATTAGAATTATGTCTACATCCGTTATAATGTTTTGATTTGAAAACAGAGGTGATGGAAGCCCCAGGAAGGATGTCAGAACTATTCAAAACACCTTTTGAGTTCTCTAAGAGAATTTTGATGGAGTGGGAATTTTTGTGGCCTGCAACAGATGAAATAAAGGAATTATTATTCTTACTTATAGCATGAAAGGAATAGGGATTAATAATGTCTTGATAACTCCCTTTGCAATGTTGAAAACTCATGTCATGACTGGGATTGCCATCACCTACGAGGAAATCAGAGGACTTTTTATTACGAAGTTGGTTGCCATTCATTAAATATTCTTCAACTTGTTTCTCACAGTCAACATTATTTTTCTTATATGTTTGATTATGCAAGTTCTTCTTCTTAAATCTTTTAGCTTTTTCAATAACTATAACATTGTCATGTAGAATAGTATTCCAAGTCTGAGAGCAACTAATTTCTTTACCAGAGTGAAGCCTCTGGTTTCTTTATCTCCAAATATAATAAATAGAAGTTGTTAGCAGAACACATGCTCTAATAAATTTGAAGGACTTGGGCTTAAATTTTTTTAGAATATACTCAATACTATCTCTTATATTCAAAGCAGCATAGGATTGACTGAATCCCAGAGTACATTTGGCATTATACCAAATGTACTGAGAATAAACACAGTCAAAAAATAAATGATTGGAGCTTTCAACCTCACTTTTGCAAAGAAAACAAGTGTTTTCAGAATTTTTTTTCCATTTGTTACAGTTCTCTCTAGTTGGAAGTTTGTTTAAAATAGCAAAGTAGGCACAATGTGCCATTTTAGGGCAGTTTGATCTACACCATATTATTTTATGCCAATCAACTTCTACCTCTTTGCCTTGCAAATACTCCCAAACTTTTTTAAAAGAGAATTTTTCTTTTGAGCATAAATTCCAAATCCAATGGTCCCTAAAGCAGTTTTGATCTATTTGAATGTCCCTGATAGCATTTTTAAATATATGAGCAGCAGGGTTGTTATGAAAGCTCCAACAATTATTAACAATAATATTTTGAACTTTGTCCTTAAGCCCCTCCCCCAATATATATAAATTGTTCCACCCGAAAAGATTGATTAGTGAATTACCATTAATCCATGGATCAAACCATAAATTGGCTTGACTACCATCTTTTAATTTTCCGAGAATCGGTTTTTTTACCAATCTCCCTGTAGTCTAAAATACTCTTCCAAACATAAGAATGATGCCTCTCTTTTCTAGCTAACCAGAATTTTTTTTTTTTAAATATTTAGCACTCATCCATCTAGCCCAAAGAGATTTACCATCCAAAAATTTCCAAAATAATTTAAACTTACTAATTTCAGCAATATCTTTAATATTTCTAAGCCCAAGACCTCCAAATTTTTTAGGTTTGCATACTATATCCCATGCAACATTATGATATTTGCCTCTCCAAATAAAATTAGAGCACATTCTATCGATCTTGTGAATGAAACTGGTAGGAATATTATGAGACTGAACCCAATAACTAACCATAGTAGAGATAACTGTATGTGTGAGTTCCATCCTACCAGCAAGGGAAAGTAATTTACCAGACCAACCCTCAAGCTTATTTTGAATCAGATCTAATAATCTAGTGCAATCTTTTTCACTGATCTGATTTATGCTTAAGGGGAGACCTAAATACTTAACAGGAAGATTACCTTCTTTGAACTTCAAGAGTTGCAAAATTTCATCTTTAATAAGAACATCCTTACTAAAGTAAATTTTGCTTTTGTTTAAATTAACAGCTAAGCCAGCAAATTTCTCCATATTTTCCAAAATCTTGTGGACAGCAATAGCACTCATTTTATCAGCTTTTAAAAATAAGAGCCTGTCATCTGCATATAACAAATGAGTAATGTTTGGTTTGACTCTATTTATTGGTTTAATGTTTCCCTTAAGCACTTCTAATTCCATTTGCATAGAAAAGTATTCCATAACAATAGAGAATAGGTATGGTGACAAAGGGTCACCTTGCCTTATTCCTCTATTGCTATTTATGAAGCTTCTGGGGGAACCATTTATCATAATAGAGTAAGACACATTACATATGCATTCTTTAATTAAAGCACAGAATTTATTATCAAAACCCATCTTCTGCATAATGTAAATGATAAAATTCCTACTGATTTTATCAAATGCTTTATGCAAGTCAATTTTAATGCACATAAGATTTTTATTCCTCATGTTAAAATTTCTAATTAACTCATGTGCAAGCAAGGAATTTTCAGAAATTAACCTACCTGGAATAAAGGCACTTTGGTTCTCAGAGATAATAAATTTTAGAAAACATTTTAGCCTATTGCAAAGAAGAGAGGCAATAATTTTGTAAACAAAGTTACAACAGGCAATAGGCCTGTAATCATCTAAACTAGAAGGGCTATCCACTTTGGGGATGAGGGTGACGTAAGTGTGATTAGTGCTTTTTAAAAAAAAAAATGAATTAAAAAATTAAGAAATTGTGTCACATAAAGCATTTTGCATCTCACCCCAATGTGTTTTGCAAAATTTAGCTCCAAACCCATCTGGGCTAGGACTTTTTATCATTATTAGCAAAAAATATAACATTTTTGACCTCTTCCTGCCTGATAGGAGCAAGTAGGATATCAGAACTATTATCATTAGCAAAATATTTAAACTCAAAATCAGGGAAAGTATTGGTAAGATTGCTTGTATTGTACAAAATGCAAAAATAACTAATAGCCTCAGTTTCTATATTATTAGCATCATTAGTTATTCTGCCATTTGTGTCAATTAATTTACCAATATTATTCCTGTTTTTCCTATTAGACATTCTAGAGTCGAAAATTTGGCTAGCTTCATCACCAGCTGTTAACCAATCTACTTTAGCCTTCTGTTTGAGGTTAACAGAGCTAACATGTAGAGAATTAACTAACTTAGCTTGGGCATTAAAAAAATCTCAGCCTTATTCTTATCTGAACAATTGATATCTAGATCATTTTGCAACCTGTCACATTCTTCTCTAATGGTTTTGATGTCATTTTTGCTTCTAGACGAGTTCCAGGTTTTTAAATTAGACTTGACCAAATGCAAGGTTTTATTGAACTTATATTGAGCAGTACCATAAAAATTGTTAATAAAACAACTTGAGACAACATCCTTATAATCATTCTCGCAGACCCATCCATTCACAAATCTAAAAGGAGGGTTACCAATGATATTTTTCTCTGAATTAATGGAAACAAGAATAGGAGTATGGTCACTTGTGTTTTGGGGCGGTGTACTGCAATTCACACTAGGAAAAATATTGATGAAATGTTGATTAAATAGAACCTTGTCTAATTTGCAATGTATATTCCTAAATTCACCTGATTTCCAAGTGAATTTGTTGCCAACTATGGAGGGTTCTATTAATCCATATTACAACATAAAACAGGCAATTCTTTCTAGTTTAGAAAAGGGGATAGGGTTGCCTCCTCTTTTTTCATAGTTATGAAAAACAGTACTAAAATCCCCAATAAGCAGCCAAGGACTATTAATAACCTTACTGAACTGCTCAATATTGTTCCAAAGCATAATTCTGTCATTTTCAAAGTTGGAGGCATAAATAAAGGTAATTTTTAAAGACAAACTACCTTTATTTTTGAATGAGCAATGAATATATTGCATATCAATAAAGTAACTAATGAGAGACCAAATAGTAGGATTACGAAGAATCATAATCCTGCCATTTCCTCCCATCAATTTATTATTGACAATATTCCAATTTAAAAATAACTTTTTATGCAGATCATCAATCTTTTGATCACTGATTTTATGCTCAATCAAACATATAATACTGGGTTTGTACTTACCTAAGAAATTAACTAAATCAAGTTGTCTTTCTGGGGAGTTTAAACCCCTGATGTTCCAAGCGATAATATCCATTAAAAAATTATATAAAATAAAAGGAGATAAAGGATACACAATACCTAAGGAGGACCGCTGTGTTTTTTTGCTGTCCACCTTTACCCCCAACTGTTTGCCACTCTTTTTGTAGTTGCTTTTGTCAGTATGCTTTAATTGTTTTTCCCATTTAGCATTCCTGCTAATATATTTCTTTTTGAAATCATAGTCTTTGTCATCTTCAGTTTCTTCTACTGTAATTATGTCTGTTAGACTTTTGGTCCTACCTTTTTTCTTTTTTAATACAGGTGAGACAGGTTTGGAGTGTTTGGCTGCTGCTGTTGTCTGGTTTACTACCTCCTGAATATTTTCTAGAGTAATGGCAGATTTGGAAGGGGCAAGGTCGTTTGCTAACAGTGCCACATTGATAAAGATGGGATCAGCAGCAAGAAGATCATCGCAGGAATTCCCTAGTGATTTACCAGAATTATTTGAAAAAAATTGTAATATCGCTTGAGTCCATCGTGAGGGGGATGGGCTCAATGACCTGTTTAGAATAGGATCCCTCTACTGCTTTGTGTATGTTTCAATTTGATTTTTTTTGCTCCTCTGCACTTGTGGGAATTTCAGGACTGGTTCCCACTGTCTTATTAGGAGTTTATGTAATCTACGATTTCTCTGCAGAAATTGCAGCTATCTGAATATGTTATGCAGCTAGACAGTGAGTATTTTTGCATGCATCCGAATGTTGATTGAAGGCATCTATGCTCATGTCGTCTCCAGTATTTTCCATGAAAGATTGCGAGAAGTTAAAATGGTTGTTCACTGGAACTGCTGAGCTTATACCAGATATTCTTGTATCGATGTTTCTGATATCTGAAAGAGATTCCACGTTAACATCGGTGCTGTTATCAAGATTTGTATTTTCTTTTGGCTGTTCATTCTAGTCTTTGTTTCTCAAACAAAAATCAGTGGAATGACCATAGATCTTACAGATTTTACATCGATCTGGTATTTGCTCGTATGTAATCTTCTGTGTAATATTCTCCCCGTCATGCATGTAGATAGAGGCTTCTTTAGGCAACTCAGCGTCTCCATTAATCTCAACAAGTAAGCGAGCGTAACTCAATCGAGTTTCCTTCGCTATTTGTTCATCCAGTTTTAATGGAATTCCAACAAGACTCCTTATGGCACTGAAGAGTTCTTTGTCCCATAGTCGTAGGTTCAGTTCTGGAAGTCGAATCCATATGGGCATAGTGCTCAAAATGTTCCGATCAAGAACTGATTTCTTGGACCATTTCTTTAATATAATCAGTTTCCCATTGATGAAATAAGGTCCGCCTTTTAGGAGCTTCTCTCTATCTTCTGCATTTGTGAACCTGAGTATAAAAAACCCATTTTCCCTTGTAAAAATCTCAAAGGAACCACCAGGGTTCCATGTTCGGACAACATAATTCCTGAAATAGTGATAAGCAGGTCTTTCTCCAAAGACGTATGCCACAATAGAAAGTCCCCATTTACTTTCTGTACGAATGCAAGCCTCCTCATAAGCCATAACTATCTTTTCTTCTCCAATCATTTCAGTCGGAGGGATGAAACTCAAATCAAACTCTGAATCTTGATTGCCTTTCTTTATCAAATCTGCCCAGGATGAAGCCTTCAGATCTTTAGCCAAATTATTTTAAAAACCTGAACTTGTTCTTGAGACGATCCAATTGGGTTTTTAATTGGATCTTGTGCCATTCTGGTTAGACTTCTTGGTTGCTGTCGTGCTCCATTAGAGGAGGGGTATGGCTTCTGCCTCGCTTTGAATGGGTAATCGCTAGTTGACCCTGCCCCCTTCTTCGCATGGACTAAAACGTTTGGATTCTGGAAAGATTTGAAACCTTTCTTGCGGTTGATAACTCTCGTGAATCGCTCCTCATCCACAAAGAAATCAGGAGTGGATTGAGGAAGATTAGAAGGAGGGGAGGAGATGTGAGGGGTGGAAGAAGATCCCTCTTTGGAATTAGGATTGTTGTCGAAGATAGGATTCAAGAAAGATTTAGGGTTGGCAGCCATGGCTGCAAGCTCTCAATAGAAATGCAGTGTTTGCTTATCAATGCAAATGTTTTTTCTTTCACCATTTAGTTATATGCCATGAAATTAAAAAAATAAGTATTGCTGCATTAGGCCTCAAATTGAACATGGTACCCATATATAATAGTTGGGAATATCCATATAACTATGCATATATCAGATAAATTTCAGTGATTGCTTTTTTCAGACTAGATGCGGATATTTATATAAAAGTCAACAATTATGTTAAATGCTTGACTATCAATGTTTATTACCTTGACCTAATTGAGCGTCATTTACAAAAAAATTGATTTTTGAATTATAGTACTTAGATTTAAACTCCTCAGGAATAAATTGCATTGAAATACACAGGGTAACTTCCATGGAATTAAACCATGTATAGAAATTACAAAAGGTAACACTTAATATTGTTTTGTAGGTCCGTTAGCTGATTATCCAACATCTAATTTGACACATAGCAGGTACCTTCCGTTTCTAGTATTCTTCAGTGTTTTTGTATCCATGACTGCCTTCCCAGTACTATTAGCAGAACTCGAACTAATCACTACCACAATTGCAAGACTACAATGGCCGCTGCTACATTTAGTGACATTGTAGCCTGGGTACTTCTTGCCTTACCAGTAACATTGTCTGGTAGTGCCCATAAATCTCCATTAATATCATTGTGGGTTCTTCTCTGTGGTCTTGCTTTTGTCGCTTTTAGGATGATAGCGGTTAAGCCTGCCATGGCTTGGGTAGGAAGAAGAGCTGAAGGTAAGCTTTTATCAGACGATATATCATTGACAAATTATGTCTGCACTGTAACGTAGAGCATTATGCGTTCATTGACAAATTTGATTGTATATTTTGCGGCTCACAATCTTGATTTTCACACAAACATTCAATTATGACACCAACTGGACCAAGATCCTTGTTTAACTGAGCATAGAAGCTCCTCTGATGTTGTAAAGTAGGTTTTTATTTTATTTTATTTTCTGTCTAAGTTATTTAGAACTCATCATGTGTAATACAAGTTGGAACATTTTACTACAAACTGTTGAAAAAAGGAAAATAATAAACTTGATTTGTATTTCTAGACTGTTCTTCCATTTTATTAAGAGACGTTTTAATGAGAGGTTTTAATGTTGCTATTAATTAGGAAAAGATAATTTTCCATTTATTCCTAGAATATTGCAAATCTAGAATGATCTATTGTATGTTGTAAATAAGAGCTATTTTCTCATTTGTATGAATCAAGAAAAAAGAAAAAGAGAAATAAAAGCAATTAAAGTTTTCCTCTTTTACAAATATTCCTTTTTTCTCATAATCTATTCCTCTTCCTCCTCCAAAAATTCTAACAAAGTGGTATCAGAGCAAGGTTAGTGAAGGTGTGATAAAATGTCAAATAATGGAATGTTTTCCTTCCAATATCCTCGTCTCACAAAAGAAAATTATGAAAAATGGTGTATTCGAATGAAAGCTTTACTTGGAGGACAAAAAGTATGGGAGATCGTAGACAAAGGCTACGACGAGCCAGAGAATGAAAATGCATTATCTCGAGCAGAGAAGGAAGTCTTAGCAAAGACAAAGGAAAAAGATCAACTTGCACTTAGCCTCATCCATCAATGTTTGGATGATTCAACGATAGATAAAATATCTGATGCATCCACTTCAAATGAAGCCTGGGAAATTTTGAAAAAATCTTTCCAAGGAGTTGATAAAGTAAAGAAAGTTAAGCTTGAATCACTATGGAGTGATTTCGAAGCAATGAAGATGAGTGAATCCGAATCGATTTCGGATTACTTTACAAGGGTGAAGGCGAATGTGAATCAATCAAGAGGCTATGGAGAATAAATTGCAGATGTTCGAATGGTGGAGAAGTGTAACGACCCGCATTTTTCAGCGAGATAATTAATTTATTTAACTATTTAAATAGTGAATTAGAGAATTTAAATGGTCGGTTAATTAAATAATATATTAAAATAAATAATTAAATAATATATTTAATTTAGAAATAAACAAAAATAGTGGAATTCACAATATTGTGTGAATTGGATTATTTAAAAATATATAATTCAGTTTAGAGTTGAATTATATTCACGAATATATTATATAAACGAAGTTTGAACGTATAATTATATTATAATTAAAATCGAGCTCGAAATGGCGCGGCAGTTCGCTATTTGGCGATTTGAACTTCAACTGAATGTACAGGGTTCGTTTTAAATCGGATTTCTGTAAAACAAGAAACGTTAGGAGCTGGTGAAGTATATTTTTCTAGTGGAAGAGAAAAATCGGGATTTCATCGTGTAGATTTTGATTTATGTCCAAATCAAATTTTAAAAAAGTCGCTATGAAATTCCTTTATAATTATATCGATTTATAAAGGGATTTAAATACAAATCGAATATCGATATAACTCTGATGATGAAATATAGAGTTAGAAATCGATATAGGATTATTCTGGAGCTGTATGGTATTCCACTGTGAATATATACGATAATATTTATTTATAAATTTTAAATTTAATTATTTTTAAATATATTTATATATTTAAAGGGTTATTTAGGGCTTTAAAAATAGCCAGTTTTGCAAATGACCTCAGAATTCGACGAAACCAATTTTGTTGGATTCGTAATGTCAAATTATTGTTAGATTTCAATTTCCATGATTTTTGAAGTCAGTATGTGGCCGTACGGGATTTTAATGTGAAAGACAGTCAGTATTTTGACAGTTAAAAATACGCTGTGTGAGCAAACAGAGTCGGAATTCGACGAAACCAGTTTCGTTCGGTCCGTGATGTCGAACTGTAGCAGCATGTCCATTTTCGTGATTTTTGAATATCATATGTGATCATAGGGATTTTTAAATAGTATATATGAGTAGCAATTTAATAAAATAAAAGATAAAAATCAATATAAAAATAATATAATCTCCCTATAAATATTCCCAATACTCTTCTAACCTAAACACTTTTCCTCTGGGGTCAATCTTTGAGCCGCCAACAATCCCTCAGTAAAACGTGAAGAACTCAATTCTTCATAAATTCAAAGAAATCCAAAACAAAATCTGGAAATTAGTGTATTCAGATTCCTGTCGAGCTCTTCTACGCGTCTATATGGGTTTTAGGTTACTCGAAATTACTTTTCGTCGCTGTCTTGTGTACAGCGTTGGTCCTTGTGATGCTAGGGTTCCCCTTTTCTTGATGTTGGGGCGGTGTTGTTCGAATTGGAGTATAGAATCTTGGTACTGGGATCGAATGTCACGACGTGGCAGATTATGAGTGGAATCGGCACCATTTACTGTTGCTACCTCTTCTGGAGTGACGTGAAGATGACAGACGAGGAAGGGAGTATCTCGAGTTCTCCATGATGGCGCCCTGGTGATGGAGAGTGCGACGAGATGAGGATTGGTGGAGGAGGCGCTTACTTTCGGTAATGATGGAGAGAAAACAAGGCATCATGAGCTCGAAATGGAAATAGGAGTGACAGTAAATCTTAAGGAGGAAGAGGGGCCACGTTGTATATTAAAGAGATTTGGGCCGATGTTAATATGAGGGGTGAGGCCCAGTTTTTAATTCACCTAAGTTTTTGTTTTAAAATTTCAAATATGTCAATCCTTTAATTATATCTAACTTAATCATACGTTATCAGAATTCCACCAAACAAGATCCGTTAGGATCGTATGGAAGGACACTACCCAATGGAACTGACTGGGAGTGGATTGGAGCTCGTTTGAATTTACGACGAAATAAATTGTTTGATTCAAATCAAACAACAGTTTATCATTCTTTAACGATGAACAGCCAAAGTGAGTAAAACTCACCAACTCTGAATAGTTCTATTTTTATAGCGTATATTTAGAACTGATAAATGATGACTGATTCCTGTGTGTTAACTGTTTGGTTGAATTGTTTGTGTATTGATTGAAATAATAGATAACGATATATATATAAATCATAAATCGAATATTGATTCTGTTTAACAGAATATTTTATATTCGCGTTGTTAACATCTATGATGCAGGGAAACAGGTTGGAGGGGTCCAACTGGACTCCTCAACATTTATAATACTGTTCTGGTCATATATTGTAATATATGATGTGATATAAAATCTGTTGTGGATTCTGTGTGTTGAATGATATCGATCACGGTTAATTGGTATTTTTAAATACCGTAAGAAATACGTGAAGGTATAAAAGGGAATTTTCAAAGTATATTGAAAATAAATAGAATAGAGGAATATGTATTTAGAAAAGAAATAGAATGAAGGGATATTTATTTAGAAAATAAATAGAATAAAGGGAGATATTTATTTAGAAAGTAAATAGAATTATAAATGGAATATTTATTGGGAAAATAAACAGGATTTATAAAAAAAAGGAAGTTGACGAGATATAAAAGAGTTAATCGAATTTAGTTATTCGAAGTCGAGTTAATCGAATATGGTTAGTCGAGTAGAGTTAGTCAAACATAGTTATTCAGGATAAGTTGCCATTTTGCACGACTGCTAGCGTAATTCGCAGGGCTGCAGATAGCAAACAGCGGTCAGATGTTTCCTGAGGGAATCTGGCGTAACCATTGTGATCGCTGCGATCTAGAGTTAAGCGAATGGAGTTAAATTGAATATTAGTTATTCGAATAAGAGTTAAGCAACTAGAGTAAATCGAATATTAGTTATTCGAAAAAGAGTTAAGCAAATAGAGTTATTCAATTAGAGTAAATCAAAATGGAGTTAAACAAAAATTAGAAACTGACTAGAGATTAATAAGTTGAATGGTTTCCTAAGTATCGATCTGATGTTCGTTTCGGCCTTCGGGGTTTATACATAGGAAGTTGTTCTCTTGTTAGTTTATAGTTAGAGTCTGATAGATATGAAAGAATAGTGATACATAATTAAGCCATGGAAATGTTTTCCAACGTTAATAACATATATTTTCTAATTATAGAAAATAAGGAAATATGAATACATACATACATACATATATATATATATATATGGTTGATGATTGATCGATATAATTTCCATTTGGAAATAATATCGTTGTTTGCACGCGTGGTTTTCTTTGACAGTTAACTCATCGACTATCGAAGTTTTCGACCATTTTAACGTTGTTAATATGGAGAGACCAGTTGGATTATTTTCCAAAGAACCACTCCGTATTGGCATAAGCGTTGCGAATCATATATGCCAAAGATAATTGAAGAGGGAGTCAAGTGCAAGGACTGTTGTATAAATCTTAGGTAAAGGTTGCCTAAGATGGATATACTGAATAGTGCCTTCGGTTTGTCCAATCTCAGGATAACTTGTATGGAAGAAGGTCTGACAGGATATATCTAATAGATCGCGTAAGTTGATCTCTTCAAACGTATTCACGTTTGGTGGCGGAGGAAATCGTTTCTCTTAGTTGTATACCCGTGTTATTTTTGGATAAATCAATTTGTGATTTGGCGGGTATGACGATGTGACATTCTAAGTGAATGAAGATGTGGCATGTAAAAGATAAGCATAGCTTATAGCCTCACATCTGGTAAATGACAAAAGTCGGGCAGGCAGCACGGCTATGTAGGTCGCACCTATTAGGGTGTATAATCACCTGATCTAGAGTTTCATTTACTTCTATAAATCTATTGTCAATGCTATCCCATTCGGGAAACGGTTGTTGATCCCAACCATTGGTGATATACATTCGATACACTCAAGCGAAATAAGTGGTCGGTCATGTGTGGCCGGGTTACAAGATGTTCTTGTTGAACCCAGTGTATTCCTCTCTAGAGGTACACTAGCGAAAGGTGATTCCATACCTTGTCACAGTTGGAAATCCATTACCCCATACGTGCTTTAGGTTTTGATTGTATACTATATATGTAGAACATGAGATGAAAGCGTTTCTGCTAGATGATTATTATATTGTGGTTGATAGACATTATTATAATATCAAAAGGTTTTTGATATAAAGATATTTTGGATTCTCATAAGGGAAAAACCCGTTCCGTTGTACGGCGTTGTCTTATGAGATATCGTTTAATGGCTCAAACTGTTTAAACTGTTTTACTCATACCAGTCCCATGACTGACCCGGAGTTTATTTTGTTTTGTTTCCTTAAACTCTTGGGTGCCCAATTTTGTATGGGCAGTATAGTAGTTGGGATTTACAAATATACTGGAAGAGCTTGGAGCAGGAGGCTTCAGGATTATATAGCTACAGTTATTTCCGCTGTGTTGTAAGTGTTGTACTCTGTAAATGTTATTGTATACATATACTGATTTTATTTCATGGATATGTTATCTATTATATGTTGTTCGTTCCGCTGTGAGATTCGTGTTACTCTGATATTGGGTTCTTCTTCTTCTATTCTAAGTTTCTATCTTATCTTTCTTGACCCTCTAATTTCTTTCATTAACTTTCCGGTATTTTTCGATGTTTGGTTAGTCATCATTAAGTTTATGGCAATAACCAAAGTCGACAAAATCTGGGTCATTACAGTTGGTATCAGAGCTTAAGGTTAAGTAATTACCTTGTCTTTGTGGCGTGACTCAGTAGAGATAGGGTTAGTAATACCCTGGATTGAGTTGAGTGTATATATAAGAGTGAACGTATTTGTAGATTGTATAAATATTGTTTTATATTGTGGAGATTTATTGGTTGAGTAGTTTGTAAATTATGGTCGATCAGTTTGATCCACTGTATCGGTAGGAGTTTCTAAACACTCGAATACGATGGGTCGACACGATATGTTTTAAAAAAAAGGTAAATGAAAATAATTTTTACTCAAAGTATATTTTGATATATAGAAAATATATATATATTGGATTTGTATATATGGGATATATTGGTTGTTATTATAATCGAGTAAGATTATAAATTAAATGGTTATGTAAATAACCAATCAGAATTCGTATAAGTAAAATATATGAAAGCAGAAGAGTTAAATCTGAAATTTATATCAGAATTGAAATTACAACTCTGAAAAAGTTGGAAAGTTGTTGTAAATGGATTTGAATTAAATATAAGGAAAATTTAAGATCCTGGGAGATTTTAAATTGTTTTGAGCATGGTATTTTGAAATATATTTCAAAGTGCAAATGTTTAGAAATGGTTTTGAAAGTTACATAGTATTGAACTCACTTCGGTCGCTGGAAAGTAAATTCCGATGTTGATCCGAACATCATCGGTATTCATTTTCGAGTTGTAAGTGACGGATTACTACCAAAGACATTATTTTTGAATTGATTTGAGAAAAGCAAGTGTTTGAATCCTAAAAAGGAAAGTTTGATTTTCGACATGGTAAACTGTTTAAAATTCCCAGGAAAGAGCAGTTTGAATTAAAAACAAATTGAGTAGAAATTTGGAAAGCCAATTGGAATTAAAATAAAGTCAGTTAGTGGTAACTGAAATTGAATTAGAAGGATATCGAGACAAATTGGATTTGTGGGATTCAAATTTGAAGTGTAATTTGATAATCAAGTTAAGAGTTTGGAATCGAGAATGAAACTCGAGGTTGAAATGATATTTGGCTTGGATATAAGCGAATAGTTGTGTTGAATAGATATTGATTGGAAATTGATTGGGTTGACATTGGTATATGCTTAACCGATAGCAGATGAAAGGATATAATGATATGCCCGACAAAAAGGTACCAGTTTATATTATATATGGGTTTGAGATTTTGATGAGCCGGATTGGAAAGCCACTTGGCTGTTTGATTTTCTTTTGGGTTGGAGAAGGCCCAGAGAGGCGAGTTGGAGTTTGAACTATTGACCAGTACAAAGGAGGTGCTGGCGAAATTTTTCGAAAAGTTAAGGTGTTAGAATTTATTTGATAAGAATTAATTAATAATTTAATTGAGATTAAATTGGTTTAGTTAAAATTGAAGTTAAGAAATGAACAAATAAGTTCTAACCAATCAATAGGGTTTGTTTTCTACCTTAGCAATTTCGAGGACGAAATTATTTTTAAGTGGGGAAGAATGTAACGACCCGCATTTTTAAGCGAGATAATTAATTTATTTAACTATTTAAATAGTGAATTAGAGAATTTAAATGGTCGGTTAATTAAATAATATATTGAAATAAATAATTAAATAATATATTTAATTCAAAAATAATCAAAAATAGTGGAATTCACAATATTGTGTGAATTGGATTATTTAAAAATATATAATTCATTTTAGAGTTGAATTATATTCACGAATATATTATATAAACGAAGTTTGAACGTATAATTATATTATAATTAAAATCGAGCTCGAAATGGCGCGGTAGTTCGCTATTTGGCGATTTGAACTTCAATTGAATGTACAGGGTTCGTTTTAAATCGGATTTCTGTGAAACAAAAAACGTTAGGAGCTGGTGAAGTATATTTTTCTAGTGGAAAAGAAAAATCGGGATTTCGTCGTGTAGATTTTGATTTATGTCCAAATCAAATTTTGGAAAAGTCGCTATGAAATTCCTTAATAATTATATCGATTTATAAAGGGATTTAAATATAAATCGAATATCGATATAACTCTGATGATGAAATATCGAGTTAGAAATCCGTATAGGATTATTCTGGTGCTGTATGGTATTCCACTGTGAATATATACGATAATATTTATTTACAAATATTAAATTTAATTGTTTTTAAATATATTTATATATTTAAAGGGTTATTTAGGGCTTTAAAAATAGCCAGTTTTGCAAATGACCTCAAAATTCGATGAAACCAATTTTTTTGGATTCGTAATGTCAAATTATTGTTAGATTTCAATTTCCATGATTTTTGAAGTCAGTATGCGGCCGTACGGGATTTTAATGTGAAATACAGTCAGTATTTGGACAGTTAAAAATATGCTGTGTGAGCAAACGGAGTCGGAATTCGATGAACCCAGTTTCGTTGGGTCCGTGATGTCGAACTGTAGCTGCATGTCCATTTTCGTGATTTTTGAATATCATATGTGATCATAGGGATTTTTAAACAGTATATATGAGTAGCAATTTAATAAAATAGAAGATAAAAATCAATATAAAAATAATATAATCTCCCTATAATATATGTGTGCTCTCTTCCTTATGGAGGATCACACATGTTTGCATCAAAAAAAAATATAATCTCCCTATAAATATTCCAAATACTCTTCTAACCTAAACACTTTTCCTTTGGGGTCAATCTTTGAGCCGCCAACAATCCCTCAGTAAAACGTAAAGAACTCAAATCTTCATAAATTCAAAGAAATCCAAAGAAAAATCTATAAATCTAGAAATTAGTGTATTCAAATTCCTGTCGAGCTCTTCTACGCGTCTATATGGGTTTTAGGTTACTCGAAATTACTTTTCGTCGCTGTCTTGTGTACAGCGTTGGTCCTTGTGATGCTAGGGTTCCCCTTTTCTTGATGTTGGGGCGTTGTTGTTCGAATTGGAGTATAGAATCTTGGTACTGGGATCGAATGGCACGACGTGGCAGATTATGAGTGGAATCGGCACCATTTGTTGTCGCTACCTCTTCTGGAGCGACATGAAAATGATAGACAAGGAAGGGATTATCTCGAGTTCTCCATGATGGCACCCTGGTGAGGGAGAGTGCGACGAGATGAGGATTGGTGGAGGAGGCGTTTACTTTCGGTAATGATGGAGAGAAAACGAGGCATCATGAGCTCGAAATGGAAATAGGAGTGACAGTAAATCATGAGGAAGAAGGGCCACGTTGTATATTAAAGAGTTTTGGACCTGTGTTAATATGAGGGGTGAGGCCCAATTTTTAATTCACCTAAGTTTTTGTTTTAAAATTTCAAATATGTCAATCCTTTAATTATATATAACTTGATCATACGTTATCAGAATTCCACCAAACAAGATCCGTTCGGATCGTATGGACGGACACTACCCAATGGAACTAACTGGGAGTGGATTGGAGCTCGTTTGAATTTACGACGAAATAAATTGTTTGATTCAAATCAAACAACAGTTTATCGTTCTTTAACGATGAACTGCCGAAGTGAGTAAAATTCACCAACTCTGAACAGTTCTATTTTTATAACGTATATTTAGAACTGATAAATGATGACCGATTGCTGTGTGTTAACTGTTTGATTGAATTGTCTGTGTATTGATTGAAATCATAGATAATGATATATATATATATATATCGTAAATCGAATTTTGATTCTGTTTAACAGAATATTTTATATTCGTGTTGTTATCATCTGTGATGTAGGGAAACAGGTTGGAGGGGTCCAACTGGACTCCTCAATATTTATAATACTGTTCTGGTCATATATTGTAATATATGATGTGATATAAAATCTGTTGTGGATTCTGTGTGTTGAATGATATCGATCACGGTTAATTGGTATTTTTAAATGCCGTAAGAAATACATGAAGGTATAAAAGGGAATTTTCATAGTATATTGAAAATAAATAGAATAAAGGAATATGTATTCAGAAAAGAAATAGAATAAAGGGATATTTATTTAGAAAATAAATAGAATAAAGGGATATTTATTTAGAAAGTAAATAGAATTATAAAAGGAATATTTATTGGGAAAATAAACAGGATTTATAAAAAAAAGTTGACGAGATATAAAAGAGTTAATCGAATTTAGTTATACGAAGTCGAGTTAATCGAATATGGTTAGTCGAATAGAGTTAGTCAAAAATAGTTATTCAGGATAAGTTGCCATTTTGCTCGATTGCTAGCGTAATTCGCAGGGCTGTATATAGCCAACGACGGTCGGATGTTTCCTGAGGGAATCAGGCGTAACCATTGTAATCGCTGCGATCTAGAGTTAAGCGAATGGAGTTAAATCGAATATTAGTTATTCGAATAATAGTTAAGTAACTAGAGTAAATCGAATATTAGTTATTTGAAAAAGAGTTAAGCAAATAGAGTTATTCAATTAGAGTAAATCAAAATGGAGTTAAACACAAATTAGAAACTGACTAGAGATTAATAAGTTGAATGGTTTCCTAAGTATCGATCTGATGTTGGTTTCGGCCTTCGGGGTTTATACTTAGGAAGTTGTTCTCTTGTTAGTTTATAGTTAGAGTCTGATAGATGTGGAAGAATAGTGATACGAAATTAAGCCATGGAAATGTTTTCCAGCGTTAATAACATATATTTTCTAATTATAGAAAATAAGGAAATATGAATACATATATATATATATATGGTTGATGATTGATCGATATAATTTCCATTTGGAAATAATATCGTTGTTTGCACACGTGTTTTTTTTGATAGTTAACTCATTGACTATCGAAGTTTTTGACCATTTTAATGTTGTTAATATGGAGAGACCGGTTGGATTATTTTCCGAAGAACCACTCCGTATTGGCATAAGCGTTGCGAATCATATATGCCAAAGATAATTGAAGACGTAGTCAAGTGCAAGGGCTGTTGTATAAATCTTAGGTAAAGATTGCCTAAGATGGATATACTGAATAGTGCCTTCGGTTTGTCCAGTCCCAGGACAACTTGTATGGAAGAAGGTCTGACAGAGTATATCTAATAGATCACGTAAGTTGATCTCTTCAAACGTATTCACGTTTTGTGGAGGAGGAATTCGTTTCTTTTAGCTGTATACCCGTGTTATTTTTGGATAAATCAATTTGTGATTTGGCGGGTATGACGATGTGACATTATAAGTGAATGAAGATGTGGCATGTAAAAGATAAGCGTAGCTTCTAGCCTCACATCCGGTAAATGACAAAAGTCGGGTAGGCAGCATGGCTATGTAGGTCGCACCTATTAGGGTGTATAATCACCTGATCTAGAGTTTCATTTACTTCTAAAAATCTATTGCCAATGCTGTCCCATTTGGGAAAAGGTTGCTGATCCCAACCGTTGGTGATATACATTCGATACACTCAAGCGAAATGAGTGGTCGGTCATGTGTGGACGAGTTGCAAGATGTTCTCGTTGAACCCAGTGTATTCCTCTCTAGAGGTACACTAGCGAAAGGTGGTTCCATACCTTGTCATAGTTGGAAATCCATTACCCAATACGTGCTTTCGATTTTGATTGTATACTATATATGTAGAACGTGAGATGAAAGCGTTTCTGCTAGATGATTATTATATTGTGGTTGATAGACATTATTATAATATCAAAAGGTTTTTTATATAAAGATATTTTGGATTCTCATAAGGGAAAAACCCGTTCCGTTATACGGCGTGGTCTTATGAGATATTGTTTAATGGCTCAAACTGTTTAAACTGTTTTACTCATACCAGTCCCATGACTGACCCGGAGTTTATTTTGTTTTTTTTCCCTAAACTCTTGGGTGCCCAATTTTGTATGGGAAGTCAAGTAGTTGGGATTTATAGATATACTAGAAGAGCTTGGAGCAGGAGGCTTTAGGATTATATAGCTATAGTTATTTCCGCTGTGCTGTAAGTGTTGTACTCTGTAATGTTATTGTATACATATACTGATTTTATTTCAAGGATATGGTATCTATTATATGTTATTCGTTTTGTTGTGAGTTTCGTGTTACTCAGATATTGGTTCTTCTTCTTCTTCTATTCTAAGTTTCTATCTTATCTTTCCTCACCCTCTAATTTCTTTCATTAACTTTCCGGTATTTTTCGATGTTTGGTTAGTCATCATTAAGTTTATGGTGATAGCCAAAGTCGACAAAATCTGGGTCGTTACAAGAAGATTTTTCGTTCTTTGACATCGAAGTTCGATTATATTGTGTGTGTCATTGAAGAAACGAAGGACCTCGAAGAAATGACAGTAGAAGAATTGGAAGGTTCTTTACACGCTCAAGAAGAGAAAATTAAGAGAAGACAAGAAGAACCATAGGAGAAAATTCTTAAAACTAAAGCAACTTTAAAAAATGAAGAAGGAGAAAAGAAGTACTTTAGAGGAAGAGGACGCAGATATGGACAAGGAAGAGGACGCAGAAGGCAAGGACGTGAACAAGAAAGAAGCAATGGTGAAAGTTCAAATAACGACGAGAAAAATCCTTCATATTTTAGAGGCCGTGGAAGAAGTCGAGGACGAGCTTGTGCAAATTACCAAAGATCAAATGAAAACAAGTCCAAAATTGAATGTTATAAATGTCATAGATTTGGTCATTATTCATGGGAATGTCAAACTGCTAATACTTAAGAAAGAGTCAATCTTGTTAATGATAACCAAGAAGTTGAAGAATCCACCTTGTTGTTAACTGAGAAAAAGGAGGAAAATGAAGTTGAAAGCTCGTGGTATTTGGATAATGGTGCTAGCAATCATATGTGCGGATACAAAGAAAAATTTATGGAGATCAATGAAAAGGTGAAAGTTAACGTTTCCTTTGGAGATTCTTCGAAAATTCACATTGAAGGCCAAGGTACAATTCTCATCTCTTCAAAGAATGGTGACCATAAATTGATCTTTGATGTCTATTATGTTCCTAAACTAAGAAGCAATATTCATAGTCTCGGACAATTTGTTGAGAATGGTTATGAAGTTTTGATGAAAGATAATTATCTTTGGCTTAAAGATAGAAACAATAACTTGATTGCAAAGGTGGGCATGTCACGGAACCGGATGTTCAAATTGAATGTCCAGATTGTTGAAGCAAGATGCTTGAAGGATAATGATCAGGATGTGGCATGGTGTTGGCACATGAGACTTGGGCACTTGAACTTTGGATCATTGAAAGCAATGGGAGAAAAGATGATGGTAAAGGGGATGTCAACAATTGAAAATCCAAATCATTTTTGTGAAGCATGTCTTCTTGGCAAACATGCAAGGAAAAGTTTTCCAAAGAAAGCAACATCTATAGCCTCCAAACCACTTGAATTGGTGCATACGGATATTTGCGGGTCTATCAATCCTCCGTCTTTTGGTAAAAGTAAATATTTTATACTCTTTATTGATGATTATAGCATAAAAACGTGGGTTTATTTTCTCAAACAGAAATCAGAAGCTTTCACAACATTCAAAAATTTCAAGATGCATGTTGAGAAAGAAAGTGGCTACAATATCAAGGCATTGAGGTCTGATCGAGGAGGCGAGTTCACTTCAAAGCAATTCAATGATCTCTGTGCAGCGCATGGAGTTCGTCGTCCTCTCACTGTTCCTAGATCACCTCAGCAAAACAGCGTGGCGGAGAGAAAAAATAGATCAATTCTTAATATGGCAAGGTGTATGCTTAAAACAAAAAATATGCCAAAGGAGTTTTGGGCTGAATCCGTTTCTTGTGCGGTGTATTTGTCAAATCGCTCTCCAACTGTGAATGTCAAGGACCAAACCCCTCAAGAAGCATGGAATGGAAAAAGGCCAAGTGTCCATCATTTGCGAGTATTTGGAAGCATCGCTTATGCTCAAGTTCCACAGCAAGAGCATTCAAATCTAGATGATCGAAGTGCCAAGTATGTTTATGTTGGATATGATTATCATTCCAAAGGATACAGGTTGTATAATCCTAACAATGGAAAAGTGGTGGTAAGTCATGATGTTGAATTCAATGAAGGTGCAACTTGGGATTGGGATGGACAGCAAGAGAGCACATATAATTTTCTCCCATATTTTGATGATGATCAAGAATCAGGGAATGTTGAAACTATACAAGAACCTTCTTCTCCAGCTTCAGATCTTGAAGGCTCAAATGAAAGACCGCCAAGGATGAAATCCCTTGCTGATATATATGAAAGAACTGAAAAAATTACTCTTAATAATGATGAACTTTATTGTCTTTTTGTAGATAGTGAGCCAATAAAATTTCAAGAAGCCATGCAAGACAAGAGGTGGAGAGACGCTATGGATGAAGAAATTAAATCCACTGAAATGAATGACACATGGGAAATAACTTCTCTTCCCAAAGGTGATGAATCCATTGGCATTAAATGGATAAACAAGGTGAAAAGAAATGCAAAAGGATAGGTGGAGAAATATAAAGCAAGACTTGTGGCGAAGGTCTATAAACAAAAGCATGGAGTTGATTATGATGAAGTGTTTGCTCAAGTTGCATGCATGGAGATCATCGCTTGTTGATTTCTCTCGCTACTCAAAAGAAATGGAAAATTTACTAAATGGATGTAAAGATGGCTTTTTTGAATGGATATCAACCGTTGGGCTACGTAGCTGAAGGGAATGAAAAGAAGGTACTGAAACTCAAGAAATCGTTGTATGGATTGAAACAAGCCCCACGAGCATGGAATAGTCGCATCAACCAATACTTTCAAGATCACGGGTTTGTTCATTGCTTAAATGAGCATGCTTTATATTCTAAGTTTCACAATAATGGAGATGTTATGTTTGTTTACATTTACATTGATGATCTCATTTTCACGGGCAATAATCCCGATTTATTTGATGAATTTAAAAGTTGCATGTCTACAGAATTTGAGATGATAGACTTGGGGCAAATGACATATTATTTGGGATTGGAAGTGAAACAAATGGAGGAAGGTATATTTCTTTCTCAAACAGGTTATGCAAAGGAAGTGTTGAAAAGGTTTAAGATGATCGATTGCAATCCTATGAACACATCCATGGAAGCTGGAATGAAATTGTCCAAGTTTGAAGATGGAGAAAAAGTAGATCCTACTCTTTACAAAAGTCTTGTGGGAAGTTTGAGATATTTGACAAGTACAAGGCCTAACATACTTTATGCCGTTGGAGTGATAAGTCATTTCATGGAGACTCCTACTTCTGTCCATATGACTGCTACTAAGCGAATTCTTCATTAAATTAAAGGAACGCTCGATTTTGGAATATTTTATTCCTCATCCAATGATCTTCTGTTGCAAGGATTTTGCGATAGTGATTTTGCTGGAGACATAGATGATAAAAAGAGTACAACGGGGTATGTATTCTTCCTGGGTAATTATGCTATTTCTTGGTTATCAAAGAAGCAATCTATTGTCACGTTGTCAACCTGTGAATCTGAATATGTTGCTGCAAGTTCAAGTACATGTCATGCTTTATGGTTAAGAAAGCTGTGGAAAGAACTTCATTTGCCACAAAAAGGAGCTGCTGAAATATGCATTGATAATAAATCAGCACAAGCACTTGCAAAGAACCCGATATTTCATGATTGAAGCAAACATATCGATATGAGATATCATTTTATTCGGGAATGCATTGCCAACAACGAAGTGGAGCTGAAATATGTGAAAACTCAAGATCAAGTTGCTGATATTTTTTACAAAGCCATTGAAGGTTGAAGATTTTCGAAGAATGAGAGCTTTGCTTGGAGTCACAACTCAAGTTTAAAGGGGGGTGTTGAAAAAAGGAAAATAATAAACTTGATTTGTATTTCTAGAGTGTTCTTGCATTTTATTGAGAGAGGTTTTAATGAGAGGATTTAATGTTGCTATTAATTAGGAAAAGATAATTTTCCATTTATTCCTAGAATATTGCAAATCTAGAATGATCTATTGTATGTTATAAATAAGAACTCTCTCCTCATTTGTATGAATCAATAAAAAAGAAAAAGAGAAATAAAAGCAATTAAAGTTTTCCACTTTTACAAAAATTCCTTTTTTCTCATAATCTATTCCTCTTCCTCCTCCAAAAATTCTAACAAAAACAATACAAAATATCTTTTTCCATGTAAGTATTGTATCCATTATATCCCAGCATGAACTCCTCAACTGTGAATAATGAGCTGCCACAACTTGGATATCCGAGCTGCTAAGCTTTTGGGCTTTGTTATCCAAGCAGTTGTAGCTGTGTTACCAGAGTAGCAACAATCTTCTAATAGGACCTTATCAGAGCTAATGCAGCTCCATCTTCTGATAATAGTGCTATTATTAGAGCTTAAAAAATGAATTTTGTGAACAAATATGAATACGTATCCTTATAAATTTCATACGTATTTTTAAATTAGGAGGAATAAAACTTATCAAATACGTATGACCTAAAGATATATACACAAATATAAATCTTGTAAATACGTCTTCATATAATACATTATAATATACGTGATAACAGTTTGATAATATATTAGGTAAATATGATTGAGTATTTATATATCAAATACATGATTGAGTATTTATATCAAATGTATAATTCAAATATGTTAATTTATTTTCAAATTTATCAGAGCAAGGCGAACCCTTTGTTGTTATAATCTTAAGCAGAATAAAGTCCAAAATTACCTTTGTTATGCTCATAGGTGAACCTACAATTGAAATAAAAATAACATGCCATCATATCTCACCATTTATTCCTCACTATTATCAACAAAGCAGTGTGCCTGTTTCAGCGTTTACATACACGGGGAGAATATCACTTATTGAATTATTTTTGTTATAGTTGTGTTATTATATCTATATTTACCTGCAGTTATTTTCTTGTTGATGATTATTACAGCTAGTTAATTCTGGAAAGATAGCTGCAGATGTTACATTTCTATTCACCAAGACTATAAGTACATGTAAATTTTGAATCACCAGATGTTGTAAGGATAAGAATGCTCGATTTTATGTATTCAACATCAACATGTAGAATTCAGTTGGTGGGAACTCTGGGTTTGCTGGGAACTATTTTGGGTTCTTCAATAAATAAATTTCATCATTCGTATTTGACAGCATGTTGTAACTTTTTTCTTTCATTTTTCTATTTATATCTTAAGCACATATTCACAATTTTCCAATTTATTCCATCATATTGTTTACATGATATGTCGTGCAGGTAAGCATTTACATTGCTGTCAAAGCACCACTTGAGTACTCTATGCAGGCAATGATTGTAGGTTGACTTGTATGATTAGATGACTATATATCTTTCATCTCCATCTTCAGTTAAATCTGAGACTGTCCGAACCGTTAAATTTGAATTTATCACCAAACTTCACGTTCTGATTCAATGCTACATATCAGTCATATAAAGATCCTTTTGTGGTATGTAAGTCATATATTTACTACCACTACTTGGTAACCAAGAAACAACAAAGGAGTCAGAGAAAATCTTAGAATTTTCTCTGTCATCGATTGAATCTCTGTGGCAAAAATAGCAGAACATATGTTAGATTTAGGTTTCAACTTTTCTTTATTTCAGTTTAGTTTTTTGATATGCCACTGCTAAAAAAATGCAAGCGGAATACTGTACCGTGTACCCTTCCATTTATTATAATGCAAAAAACTACTCAAATTCAGAATACCAATATTCCATCTATTAATAAAGTTAGCTAGACTTTATTTCAGAATACCAATATTCCATGTCAAGTCATTAAGCAATAGGAGACCATGGTAGCATAACATGTTTTGAAATAAAAAATTGTAGCAGTGTCGAAAAAATATCCAATAATCATCTTTGCAGCTGAATCCAATGGTTTTATCCTTTACATATCGTTTTCTACCAAGCTCGATCATCTTCTGTGAATAAAGATAGTTTCATATATGTAGGTCTTTTGGAATATATGTATCATTTATAACATATATGCAAGATTTCAGGTATATTCTGTTTTCAGTAATATCAGGCCTCCAACATTTCCTAAATATAATGTTATCTATTATTTCTTAAATATAACGTTATCCCAAAACAGTAGAATTCTACCAAACCCTTAAATTCCAATAGACTTCCAATGCTACTATTTTAGCATCTTTCTTTTCATTATTTTTAAACTGGCTTTCTTTTCATTATTTGTAAACTGGCCTGCATAATCCAAATGTTATAGTAAACTTACTAATATCCTCATCTTTTGAAACGTATTCAGATGAATGTTCTACTTATATGGATATCTTTTTTGTCTCAGGAACTTTTTCTTTCTCAACCATCTAGGGAACGCCATATGTTTATTTCAAATTTGTTAGATATATACATGATAACCGAGATTTTAAATATATGTTTATTTCAAATTAATTTGTGAAGCCTCATATGGCTATATGTGGTTTCATATTTACATACAACTAACCAAAAGATGTTATGTTTTATTAATTTCTCAGGTTCAGGGCTTTCGGAAGTGATCAGCCATGTCACGCAAGCATTTGGAATCTTGATTCTTTTAGCATGTAACCCTTCATGATTTATACTTTCAAGTTAGTTTTCATAATGTAGTGTACTATTGTAATTTAAATTATTTTTGATCAAAATATTGTACATAATTTCCAGGTATAGATTATATGTTACGGATTTGTGTTGTTCTATTTGATTGTATTCAGATTTGTATATTTGTGTTGTGGCAAGCCTAAAAGGCTATATATATATATATATATATATATATATATATATATTCGTGCCTAGTGTGTTGGCAAAACAGACGCAAATTCACTGTGGAGCAAAACTCCCATAAATAGTTTGCATCTGTTACAGTAACAAAGTGGTCGCAATGCATTAAAGAGTAAAATTGCCTAAGAAATTTACATTTGATGTACATCCCAATCAGACACCAATATGTACAGTATTCGCGTCTGCTTCAGGACAAATTGGACGCAAATATGCAATATTTGCGTCGGATAAAAGTTAGATGCCATATTTTTTGTACATTTGTGTCCATCTTAATTGCATCTGATCTGAATTAGACGCAAATGGTGGAAAAATGCAGACACAAATACTCTGTTTTGTAGTGGTGCCTATAAATTCACATGAATTCATCACAGGAAAATGTGAGATCGAAATCGAACAACTAAACAATAATCAAAAGTAAAAAGGGGCGAAATACATATTAATTTCATAGACCGATTTCATCTCAACAAGACCAAAATCAAAGATTATCGAAGCACCAGTAGCATTCGAGAAATCGACGATGAGAGGAGCAGTAGTAATTCGAAGCAATCAGAGGGTCATCACAAATTAAAGAAGCTGAAGTCGCGATTTGTTGAAGAGGACAAAACCCTAGTTTTCGATCGTCCATTAAAAAATAAGCCGACTGTATTTTCTCTCAAGTGAAAATAGCGTGAATTATGTTCCAGCGGAAAAATGAAAATTTGGGGCAAAGGAGCTGAGGCAGTGAAGGAAAATCAGATTTACGTGGATTGGTAACGTAGACCGTTGGATCCTATTCACGCGAATTGATAATTTTATTCATGCGGATACTACAACATTGTGTTGACATCTATGCTCACACCTTGAAGCGAGTGTTGTAATAGATAAAAATTACCATAGCCATCGTTACATTATAACTAGCAACACCATGTAATTATGTTGCAGTAGGTCATCATGACAAAGTGTTTTTTTTTATGATACAAGTTATTCGAAATTAGAACTGAAAAATTAGAATAGGTACCAAATTGTTCCAACTATTTTTAGTTGGTTGTCGGTTGTTTGAGGGTAAGAATTTGGTTAATTTTTTAGTTTACTTGAACTATGTAAATATTTATATTCAATGATTAGAATGTACGGTGTTCTTAAATAAGACTAAACTTATGACAACCATTTTATGGAGCGTTCAATGTTATTCACCAGTAATATTAGTTTGTCTATATTTACAATAACTATTTGTAATGGTAAACTAATCAAAAATGTTGATAGGAACAATTTTTTATCTTGAGTCTTTGTCTATATATGCAAGGGAAGTTTGGTCACTAAACCAAACAAGTCAAAATATTTTACAAACTGATTATAAAATATAATTTAACTCTATAACCAAATCAAACCGACCGAAAGGTACCAACAGTTGGTTGTAAGTTGAAGATGCCTAATGCATTATATATTCCCTAATCCAGTTAACTTTAGGCATAGTATTTTACGTATCACCATGTTTTTAGAACGTGGTATTCATGTTGGCCTACGCTATTGGTCCTAACCCAACTATAATGTAATTTTTATCTATTTTAGTGGTTTCATTCATTCGTTAGTGCTATTTTTCATCATTTCAAGAATGATATATGTTCACAACACCAACCTATTCCAATCTAGTTTTAGATTGCCTTCTGGGATCTAAATTTTACAGAGAAGACAAACATTTGATACCTCTTTGAACAACCCAATTAGTTTGGAACTAATCCTTAAAAAGATTATAAGTCTAATTAGTTGTGTTCGTATCAACCTATCCTGTTCTTGATGATACAATACAATAGAGAACTAGAAATATTATATATATATATATATATATATATATATGAGACCGGCTATTTGGACACAAAATTAAACACAAAAAAAGAGACACAAAGCCTCCACCGTTGGATTTGTTTGTCTTTATGTGAAGAGTGAAATTCATGGGAGGATCCAGTGGTTGAGATTTATTATGTGCAATTTTGTGTCCTCATTTTGTGTCCAAATAGAGTATACCTACACACACACATACACACACATCTACGTCCACTTGTTTGCCTTAAAAACTCATATTGTATCATTGTTAATTGTATTTATTTGAGATGCACTCATTGGTCATGCGAAATTGAATCATGGAAGTTATCTAAACATGAATGAAGGAAATCACGACTTATTTTTCAGTATATGGAATTATTTAGTCCTACTACTGCAATATTGTAATGTTTATATTGATTAATTACAGCGGTTAATAATTAAATGATTTATGTTGTCCGAGATGAAGGAGAGCGTTAAGCATTAAAAAAGTTCCTAAAACCAGGACAAAAATAGGCACTTATTTGAATTCGAGCAATCATTGATGACTAATTTTTAAAAAAGCTAAATAAGGTATAAATTCTGTAACTTCGATTTAAATAGTTGTCTATTCATTATTTAAATTTTGATATAATACTATTTGTCTGTCTGTAAGTAAATGTTGAAGTGTGCTGCTATTAGAACCTAGATTTTGTGCTAGCGATCACCATGGTCGACAACCAATCATTGTGCTGGCCCTGTAGTCTGCAGTGGTTGTTCGCCGATTGTAGTGTAAAAAAAATATGCTGCTGGCTTGTAGCACGTAACTGGGTGCTGATAGCAACACATACATTAAAAATAAGAAAAACGAACAGATTTAATCAAATTATTATAATATTAATAATCCAGAACTAAATATATTCAAAATATGCTTCTCCAGTGCAAAATTGATAATATGTAAGTTCCACTTGTATAATAGAATCTCATGACATTTAACACAGTCTAATGTTGAAATAATAAGCTTAAAGATAGAAAACTAAAAGTGAGAATACTAAAAAGAGTCATAAAAATATCATCTTATTTAATTTATCAAGAAGCGGCACAATACTTCAAAAAAACTCTCTGCTGCCATTTTTCCTCCCTATCAGATGATATTACGATCCAATATAAAAGCGACTGTGAAGTCGCAAACTAGCACTCTACCGGTGATCTGTTTCACCATGGTGGAGCTTCGTTGCGTCTAATCATCTCGTCTTATAGCATAGAGGACAGTGGTATCTATTTGTATTTCGAACACTTTCAACCATTATAGTTGAGGGAATGGCAACCACCAACTTTTAAATGTGAAAAGTGAATAGCAAAAAGGGGAAGTTCCCAAAGGAAAACTTCTACACCCTGTTAGGTTCTTTTTTGTAACTAGAAAAGTAGAGCTCGCACGACGTTTAAAACTATTGCAAGCTTTTACATTAAGATAGTAACTTTAAACATATGATATCATATGAACCTGTGTTGGTACCTTTTTAGCTGTCATAAAAATGTGTATGCATATCTATGGTTTTATTAAAAAAAATATCGTGATTGCCTTGCAGTACCGGTCCTTTGGCTGGGCAACCTAGGCAACAGCCCAGGGCCCAAATTCCAAAGTGGGCACAGCCACATTTTTTTTAACCTATCTATATTTTCATTGGCCATTTTCATTTTCAATCTGTTGGTAAAATGAAACCTAGCAGCAATTTTCAGTTTCACATATCGGAAATCAAATTTCAGTAGAAGCATAAGCGATCTATGAGACTTCCAATTCCATATTTTCAATTTCCAAAGCAACCACTTGATATTGAATGGAGTTAACGTTCTTCTCCATGTCTCCTCTTGATTCAGGCTTCTTTCCCTCTTCTAATTTTATCAATCTTACCATCTATAAAGCCTTGAGATTAAGATTTCAAAGCTTATCAGCACTACTTTGGATTTCATAATTCAATCGCATGGTATGCTTTTAAATTTAATGTGTTTACAGTTTTTTTTCTACTGACGGAAGGAAAATTTAAAGCCTAAAATGATATATTTATTTCCAGCAAATTACTTCCCTCTCAATTCTGAAGCAATCTTGTGACAACCAAAGCTCCTTCTACAGCTTGAATATCATTTGTTGTCCTTTTATTTTCAGGTTTGTTTTAAATTTTAAGTTTTAATTTCAGTATTTTTGCCTACTGCTTTTTAATTGAAACTTAATGTTGACGCTTTTATTTGATTAAGAAAAAAATCAATGAATAACATTTTAATCTTGTTCATTAAATGCAGTTTTCTGAGATTAATATCCCTTCATTGGATGGAAGAATGATGTAATGATGAGATGTGATTATTTGAAGAATGGACCTTATCTCATGATTTAGATTGTATTGCTCTGATTATTAATTTTTACTGTTTTTAAAGCTTTATTCATTAATTAGTATCATCATGAAACAATTATCTGGATCTCAAAAAAAGAAAAAAAGACAAAGACAATTATTTGATTATTAAAGCTTTATTCATTAATTGGTAAATCCACTTGAGAAAAAAAATGATACAAAAAATTCAAAAGAGGAAAATAGTGACGAATATGAAGAAATATATGAAAAAGGTGAAGATATAGTTAAAGTAATCGATGATAGATATTAACAATCTTTATGAAAATAACCATATTGTCAATAATTTTAAGTGTTTGGAAAATGAATTGAGTTTAAACATTTATGATCCTAGAGTTTGGGATAATCTTCAAGGAGAACTTAGAAACATGCTTATTAAAATGGACCAAAACAGGAAACTAATATTTATTTTCCAACAGATGAATACTCAAGAAGATTTTCTTCCAACTATTATATTCAAAATTTACCGAATAGAGAAACTCGTGATAGAGAATTGTTAGTGTATTCAAGAGATTTAGATAGAGGTTTTTGTTTTTGTTGTAAGCTATTCAAAACAAAACCGTCAAAAAGTCAATTAGCAAGTGAAGGAATTAGAGATTGGAAACATCTTAGTAAAACACTTGAACAACATGAAAATAGCATTGAGCACCTTCAAAACTTGAAATCATTGAAAGTACTGAGACTTGGGTTGAAAAAAAAAATCAAACTGTAGACAAAGAGTTGCAAATGTAAATTAGAAGTAACACGCTACATTGGAAAAATGTAATGGTTCGAATTATTACTGTTGTAAAATGTCTTGCGATAAATAATTTGGCTTTTCGTGGAACAAACGAAACAATTGATGATAATGCTAAAGGAATTTTTTTAGGTCCTATTGAAATGATTTCAGAGTTTAATCCAGTAATGCAACATCATTTTCAATTCATTAGAAATAAAGAAATTCATCATCATTATCTTAGTCACAAAATTCAAAACAAACTGATAGCCATTCAAGCGTCCAAAGTTAGAAATGTTATAATTAACAAAATTAAGGAGGCAAAATATTTTTCTGTTATTCTTGATTGTACACCCGACTCAAGCCATAATGAACAATTGACTTTCATAATAAGATGTGTTGATGTGTCGTGTTCTCCGATAAAAATAGAAGATTTTTTTTTTAGAGTTTATAAATGTTGTTGACACACTAGACTAGCTCTTTTTAATGAATTACAAAATGCATTAAAAAACCTTGGACTTAATATTGATGATGTGAGAGGGCAAGGGTACGATAATGGATCTAATATGAGAGGGCGACATCAAGGTGTATAAACAAGATTGCTTGAAATAAATCCAAGAGCATTTTACATGCCATGTTGTTGTCACTGTCTTAATTTAGTATTATGTAACATGGCAAATTGTTCTCATTAAGTGAAATCATTTTTTGGAGCATGTCAATGCATATATCTAGCGTTTTCTAACTCAACAAAGCGATGGCATGTTTTAATTGATCATATAAAAGGTTTAACTTTAAAACCATTATCTAACACACGATGGGAGAGTCATATTGAAAGTATTAAGGCAATAAAATCACAACTTTTTGAAATTAGAGTGGCTTTATTCAAATTAGCAGAAATTACAGATGATGCGAAACTAAGTAGAGATGCTCAAACTTTAGCTACATGTGAGCTTTCATGTTTTGAATTTATATTATCTCTGGTAATTTGGCATGATGTTTTAAATAAAATAAATGTGGTAAGTAAAAAGTTGCAATCAGATGATATGCGCCTTGATATTGTTGTTAAACAATTAGATGGTCTTGTTTCTTTTTTTTTGAAAAATGTAGAGAAAATGGATTTAATCAAGCGATTGAAGAGGCAAAACAAATAGCCATATATATGGATGTTGAGCCAACGTTTCCTACAAAACGACGAATTCAAAGAAAAAACATTTCGATGAAATTGTTGGTAATGATAGAGAACAATTGTCAGCACAAGAATCATTTAGAATTGACTATTTTCTTCATATAGTTGATATCGCTCTCTCCCAGTTAAGGACTAGATTTGAACAAATGAAACTTTTCGAGTCTATATTTGGTTTCTTATTTGATGCTATAAAATTAATGAATTTAGATGATCAGGAATTACTAATTGCTTGTGTAAGTCTTGAAAATGCTCTAAAAAGGGATGAAATTTCTGATGTAATTGTAAAACATTTATGTTCTGAACTACAGGTATTGCAAGTAATGTTGCCAAAGGACTCATATGAAACAAACAAGCCATGGACTTCGACAAGAACGATTGAGTTTGCGAGAGAAATAGACATGTTTCCAAATGTGATGATCACATACAGAGTATTATTAACAATCCCTGTGATTGTCGCATCTGCAGAACGAAGCTTTTCTAAATTGAAATTGCTAAAATAATATTTGTGAACTTCTATGTCTCAAGATAGGTTGAATGGGTTGGCATTCTATGCATCGAAAAAGACATTTTGGAAAATATTGAGCAAGATGATATAATCAATGATTTTGCTTCAAAAAATGCATTAAGGGCAATTTTTAAATGATGTTGTTGGACTTAACTCTTTCTCTTCTAATGATCAGAAAGTAGTGATTTTGATGTTTTCAGAGATGTAATGAACAAATTAATTAGGTTTAAGAAATTCGTTCTTAGGCTTAATTTATGTGTTCGTTGTTGTTTTGAAGTGTTATTTGTATTTGTAAAAAAGGACACAAACTTGAGTTTTGTCCATGGCCCAAAATGACCTAGGACCGACCCTGTTACCTTGCAATGGGGGTTCGTTCAGGCTGTTTGAACCTTTTGGAATTGGGGTGGTACTACTCATGTGCGTTTTGGGCTTTGATTTCTTATCATTGTGCAATCTGTAATTGTCTCGAGTGAATAGTTTAGGTGTTGTGATTGTTAGATGGGTACTTGATAAGGGATTGTCATGGGCAATATTTAAGTTTGCATGTGTTTTGTGCAATTGTTCTGTACCTTTACACTATTTTGACGTTAATGTGATTCTGTCTGTTAGCTTTCAGAAGAAAAAAAGATTATGTGTATTCATAATGGTTAGGATAATAATTTTATAAACTTGACTGTTCCTAGGATAAATATGACATTTTTGCGCCACATGCCCAATAAAGTCTTTATTATGATGTTTTGGAGTCCTCTTACTATTGTTTATTGCAGGGTATTAGGCGTATTGCTCTCGAAGCTTGTGTTTTGTTATTGCTTACATGCATCCTCACCCTTGCGCGGTGAAATATATTGTTATTTCAATGAGTTTGGCCTCTTGATAATTCAGATGTTAGTTGTTAAAAAAGTCTTTATTATGATGTCATTATTGTATAAAGTATTGTATATTTGTATTATATAATCTTTATTATGATGTCAATATGTTGTTCTTAGAAAAACTGACAAATTTTTTCATGGATTTTTAGCAAAATGCTATAGGAATCCTAAAAGAAATACCAACATTTCTTGAAGAAAATCTTCTAAAGTTAGACTTGAAGTAACTGCAATTACTTAGTGATATGGTCAACAAAAACCAAAGGCTTCTAGTGTACGCTTCAAAATCAGCAGAGGACGTATCCAAGGGCATATCATATGAAGTAAGCCACATCAAGTGACTATAACTGCAAAGCTAGCTAACAATGCAAGCAAAAAAGATAGTCTGATTATAAACATCTGAAATAAGCCAGATTAATAAAGAGCATATGCAAGCTAAATTTGAGTATATTCCGTTTATATAAGTGTATTAGTGATTGGAATTACTAAGGCTCACTCGTTAAACTGCATGGTTTCTTCTGGTTATATTAAATATAATTAATTATTTACTCTTTGTTTCATTACTGACATTTAATAGGCAGATGCTTGAACGAATTTGATTTATTTGAGACAAAAAAATTTGTTTAATGTTAAAATTTTATGAAATGCAGTGGTACAAAGATGCTACCATTAGCATAAGCGAAATTGATGCACAAGAGAAATCTCAGTTGAAGGAAGAACTAAAACACACTAAAGACAAGCTGCAAGAACTTAGAAATTCTTTTTCGGAGTTCAAAAATCTATTGTGTCAACGCTTAAATAGAGGTGCATGACAAAATCAACCGGAGCAATCTTGAAGTTATTCATTTTATGTTTTACATGTGTTTAGCATTTAATCATGTTATGTATTGTTATTGATGTTAGTTTAAACTCATGGATGTAGCAATATATTTACTTAATAGATATTATAGAGTATTGTTTATCATATTTAATGATTATGAAATAACTTTTTGTTGGTGCAATTTAGTAATATTGTTGATTAGGTTATATATAAGTTTATCATATTGATTTATGTTGGTTTAAAACACGATGGTAGAAAAAAATTGAAATGGCACAGGAAAATTTTTGGGTGTAGGAAATGATAGGACGTAGGCAACGCGTAGTAAGACCGTAAGAATAAATAAGACGTAGATAAGGCGTAAGAAAAAACTGACAGTAAGAATGGCGTAGGAAAGGCGTACGAAATATATGGCGTATGAAAGGCGTTGTAAACTGTACTACGCATGGAGTAGGAAAAACGTAGGAAATATTTTTGTCCCGCTAGAATTTTTGACATTATATTAAGCGTAGGAAAATATAATTTTCTACGCATTTCCTACGCCAAATAGGCGTAGCAAAATCAGAAAATTCTTGTAGTGAAAAGAGGGTTAGGAAAGGATGAGAGTACAATTAGGGTGAAGTAGGAGGTGTAGAAGATGAAGACAGGAAGTAAAGTTGTAGTAGTAAATTTAGAGAAGAAGCAAGTGAAAGTTTTTTTGTTGATTTTTCTCATATATAGATTACATGCTTGCTGCTCCATATATAGGATTGTTTACAACTGGTCGGTTGCCAAACACCTCAAAGCTTAACAAAAACTGGATCAAAACAAATACTGTAAAACATTTTTGTTTTAGTCTCCTGACGAATTGATATTGGGCAGGTTAATACCGAAGGTCCTTTTGGACCTCAACTGACAGATTTCTCACCTTTATCTTTCTTGGTTTCTGATCAGGATGACTTTTCGCTGCAGGACCCCTTGTCGGGTTGACGCTGTTTGAAGGACCCTGTCGGATTGACCTTGTCGGATAGTTCCCGCCAGTTAGATCCTGTAGCTTTTTCGATCCTTTCTCCTAGGAAGGCTTCAGTTGATGCAGCTTTCGGGCCATTTCTCCCTGCTCTTGACTTCTCCTAATATTTGACCCTCCTTTCTAAAGGATTCTCATGAGCTTGCGGTCATCCGATACCCCTTTACTGTCAGCACATTTCATTGTTAACTTTGGTAGTAACAACTAAGTTTGCATACCCATGTATGAGGGAACAAGCATCCCTAAGCATGCTCTTTAGAGGCGACAAACCATTAAGTTTACTTTTTAGTTTTGCGAAAAACTCCACAATTTTTATAAATTTAATTAGATTACTTTGCAGAGTAAGGACGCTTGCTTGTGAAGTATTAAATCTGAAATCGTATTACAAACTTTACTGACTCCGGTCCGTGGCTTCCCATTGTCATCTTACCCCGGTAAGGCCGCGTTGGACTTTTTGGCTTCCCATTGTCATTTTACAACCGTAACGCCGCCTTGGAATTTTCTGTCTTATCATCGGTCGTCTTACTCTGGTAAGGCCGCCATGGAGCTTCCTGTCATATTCTTGGTCATCTTGCCCTGGCAAGGCCGCCTCGAACTCATCTAGATAACTGGCTATACGGTTATTGGCTTTACAGGATTTATGGATTTCAGGCTTCCTCGATTCCCTGGCTATGGCTCTTCGGGTTATACACATTACTGAACTCCTCAGACCTATGGTACTCTGGTTATTCTGGTTATCTATGATTATTATGGTTATCTCTAAATGATCTGGAGCGATTGTCGGCGTTCATTGGGGTTCAGGCTTTTTGTTTTTCTAGTTAATGGATAATATCTGGAGCCATCGTGGATTTCTGGTTCATTGGCTTTGGATTTTTGGATTAATACGATCCGGTGCGATCGTGGCACTTGGTTTTTCAGGTTATATAAATTCACGTGGAACTTCTCCTAGCTTTGGATTTCTGGTCTTCTCGCCAAACACATCTTCCTTCGAAAAGCAACAATTTTTTTGGAAGGCAAAATGTTGACACGCTTTTTTGTAAAGCTATCACACGTTAGTATTTTGGTTAACAACGCACTCAAGCATCAGTAACATTGTCAGAAAACATAAAGCGAATTTGTCAAAGTCGCTACATGTTCGGAAAAAGGAATGGAAATGGCGTCAATTTGTAAAAACATCATCGATGGACTCGAAAAAGCTGGAGCAGTAAAAATACGCGATCGACTCGGTCCGATCAACTCAAAATGGTTGAGCGCGTTGGTCCGATCACGTGGCAAAACTCATCGCGCAAAAATATATGGTTTTGGTGAAAAGCAGTGTCGTGCACTCAAAAACGGCTGATCGACATGCGTCGATCACGAAAAATGGCTTGCGCGACTCACGACGTTAAAATCTGGAAACTGGCAAAAATCGATCATGCATGTCAAAACTGCTGTATCGTCATGTGAAAATCATGGAAAATTACGTATAAAACGTTGGCTGATCACTTTGGTGCATTTGGTAAAAGTGGTAAAATCGGTAAATTTGGCATGGTCGAAAATCATGGATCGACCCGGCACGATCACTCAATTTCACGTGTGCAACATGGTGATCTGGACTTGGCAAAATCGGCTCTGGCCTAGCAAATTTGGATACGATCTGGCTAGAATCGCATCCCATAAAGTGATGCGGTTTTCCTTGATTGCATCAAGGGATGCGATGTTTTCCTCGGTTAGCATAGGTGGATACGAGGCGGTTTTTCTTGGATACGGTTTGGCAAATCCAAGAAGTGGATCGAGTAGAGACACGGGCGAATTTTAGGAGGTGATTTTACCATGATTGCATCGTGTGATGCGATAAAATCCTCGGCTCACAAAGGGTGAAGTGGGGTGCGGATTTTGGCAAGTTAACACAACTCCGACTTTTTTGTTTGAAGGATGTGATGCGATTATGCTTGATCACATCGTGGAAATTCAAAAATGGCTCTAATCGCACATGGTGAAAGTGATGCAAATTTTCTCGGATGTGATGGATTTTAACAAAGCACCAAATGGCTTGGCACAAGGCAAATCCCATGCGGATCACCTCAAAATCACCGATCCGCATGTATTTTCAACAACTTGTTGGTGGTGCGAGATCTTTCAAGGAAAGATACGATTTTTGCACACGGGTCTATAGGATATGATTTTTCTGACTGTTGTCCCCAAATCACACCTACTCCTTCCTAACTTACTACCTATAATATCCCCAAGCTTGACACTCAAATGGATCTTTTTTGCTTGGGTTTTTGGACTTCTTGGAGCTCTCAAGCACCATTAATGGCTTCCATCTTCTTCTCCAAGTCTATTGGATATAGCTTGGACCATTGAAATTCAAGCGTTTCCCATCAACTTTTGGACATTCACAAGGACAATTACACTATTTTTGGACACTTTTGGACATTTCTTGGATTCCTGGGACATTAGAGCTATTTTCTGGACATAGTTGACTAAGTCAACTCATTTTTCACTCAACGAAGAGGAAGAAAGGGCATTTTAGTCAAAGTTTGGAATTAACAATTATTTTGTTATTCTATTGTAACGCTTTGTACTTAAATATTATTCGAACTTGTACAATAATGGTAATTAACAACTATATGTTGAACGATTACTATGAAGTGGACGTAGGCGTTAGTGTCGAACTACTATAAAAGATGTCTTCTCCCTACGTTACTTTATTTTGGATTTGGATTTCTATGTTTACCCTAAACGTACTCTCGAGGGTTGGCATGTGTTGAATCGACGACAATTCCCCACATCAACAATACATTAGATTCAAAAAAAAAATCTTTTTGCATCAAAAGGATTAAAACTTTTTAGGATTTTTATTAATTTCAGTTTTGAACATGATCACGTTTGCAAAATTCGATCAGTCTAAGGTCCATATTATCAATGGCAATAGTCGGTTTATTTTGTATATCCATCTTGCTTTCTATAGTTTTTGTAACATCCCTTAAAATTTCAACCATTTAAGCTACTGAATTAAATTAAATTATTGAATTTAAAATGGTTTTTAAATAAAATTTATGATGTTTTAAAGAGTGATTTAAATATTTATTTGTGATAAACAACAATTTATAATTTGTTAAATTGTGAATGATAATGATGAAAATTATCAATTTGTAAGTGCATTTGGAATAACCAACTTTAAGTTATTATCGATAAAATTTAATAGTTGAATCCTTGATTTTATTTTAAAGGTTCAATATAGGCATTAATGCGATAATTGAAATTAAATTTATGAATGTTTCCAATTTAATTTATATAAGAAGAATTGCAAGACATTGAGTGTTAAAGGTATATAATGTATGTTTTAACTATCGCAGTTAATGAAAATTTATGTTAACATTTATAATAAAAAAAAAACATAAAACATATTTATTGTTTCGTCTTCTTTTTCTACTTTCCCCAAATTCACTGCCTCCTTTCTCTCCACTCTATTTCTTCTTTAATATGCATTTGTTTCTTTCCTCCAATTTATTAATTTCTTTTCCAAAATTATATTTTCATGTATCTTGTTTCGTATTCGCATTCTTGAAATCTCCATCCCTTTAATTCTCCTTTTCCATTTTTGTTTCTAGTCATCATTCTCTCCAAAATCAAACCATCTCCATGCATGAATACATATATATATATATATATATGTATGTATGTATGTATGTATTTTCCTTGTCTTTTATACCATGTTGTTTATATTCAGAAGAAAAATAAATTACCATAAAACTTTTAACATTATCTATGCAAAACGTTTAACACATGATATTTAATATTATGTATTTGAAATTAAAAGTCACATACTTTCTAACATTTAGCGTTAAACAATAAATTATGCATTCATTACTTTTCGTTATTCTCTTTCCTTATGTAATTTTATTTTGAATTCTAATAAGAAATAAATGTTGATTAGATTAACATGTCATGTCTAGTCAGCTAATTTATTTTCCGTTGTAACCTTACTACATGTAAGGAGACACACTAGGGAAATTAGTCACATTCATTACCTGCCTTTTTTACCTTCCTCCCTTCTTTTTGTGAAATGCCTACTGAAAATATATAGTGTTTTAATGTTTTGTATAACATAAATTCTTTGCTTTTAATATTAAGCACATTTATGAGAAAAATTACAATTACATTTGAAATTTGATTTAGCCTTGTAAGGGAAAACATTTATAACGTTTAAAATTAATTATTCAATTCCTTATAAAACGTATCTCATTGGGAAAGCTGTTGACACATCAGCCAATTTATTCGGTAATTGATTAATGTTAAATAGGGAAAAAAACATTTGAATAGCCGTGAATGATTGATTATTTAAGGTGGATTTATCTCTTTATATTGTCATTTCCAAGCATACCCTTTTCCCTTGGTCATGCAAATAAAATTACCGTGTCCCTTTTTTCTTCCTCTTCATATTTACTATTCCTCTTCTTTTATCATTTCTAGCGAAAAGTACTTTCTTCCCTAAATCATATTTTCACCCAAATTGTTTTTCCCAATTGAGTTCATGGCCTCTGTGAAACCTCCCCAGACCCAAATCGGCATGCCACCATTCTCCGCGTGATCTTCAGCTGCCGCCCTTCGCAACTGCCTCCCGAAACCGCTCAAGCCATCGTCCATTCCGCGCCACCTGAACCACTGCTCCACCTCCAGGAGTTCGTGTATGCCGATGTCCTCTCCGCCGCTGTGCACTGCGCACCGTTCACCTTGCGCCGCTCTAAGCTAGCTTGCCTACTATTGCAGCAATGACATCGAATGGTCAGAAAATCGTTTGGCTATCTCTTCCTGCTCCGATTCGTGTGACGATAGGTGAGTAAATTGAACACGATTGACTTTTGTTTCAAGAATTTGGATTTCGTTATGAACTAAATAAATTAGGTAAACCGTTGTTTGATTTGCTAAGCTTCTTGTTCAGTTTTAACTTAAATACGATGAAGTGTGTCTGTTGCTATCTACCACTTAATTAACCGGTTGATTGTTTATTATTTTTGGCACCATATCATACTTTTTGCATATGCACATATAAATTGTCTGGCTATGCATGTGTACCTCAAATAATGATATAAAATCATTTGCTCCATCTTGCCGATGGAATTTATTCGCGGGAATGATGCAAAATAGTTTACATGTAGAGATGTGATAGAAGGTGAATATTTAAAAGAATATTCATGTATCTCTAGGGATTGCGGGAATGATGCATAATAGTTTAGATTCTTTCTAGTGTCTAGTTCAACATGTGAACAACAACATGGTGTTGTTTTATATTGCTTAGTTTGAAATAATTGAATGGTTCATATGACTGTATATTAAACAATAGGGTGTTCATTCTTTGACTTTGGAGAAAATTCATTTTGAAAAAAAAAGAGAATTGGAACTGTTTTAGTTGTCTAATGGTACTTATTTTCTCACATGAATGACACAAGCATGAATAATATTTTCTAGCATGTAGAAATAAGAAACATGCATTACCATTATATTTTGCTGCGTGTGTATTGTTATTAAATTTTATACCTGATTGTGCATTGGATCCAAATCTACATCTTACTCCCTTTTCCTTTCATGTGAGACATGTTGTATACAAAATAAACATACCAGGAAATACTATGCGATTTAAAAAGCATGCAGTCCCTTGGTTTTGTCTTTGATCCTGTCAACAACTTATTGTGTTGTTCTAGTTTACCTATGCAATTCCTTAATCGAAATATATGTGGCTTGAAATTTCGATATTTAGAAATTTTAACCGTATGTTAGGATTAGCTAATTTATTTTACTTTGTATTGAAGTTAATTTACTTGAACTATGATTAATCCTGACTCGAGTGTTTTATGTTTTGCATGGAATGCTCGGGTCAGATCCTAAGTGTTCAAGATTTAAAGATTTCAACTCGCAAACTGGTGAGGAACGTGAAGATACGTATGCACGCGCAAGGCTCGATTGAAATGTAAAACTTTTATTTATTTTAAAATTTACGTATTTATTTATGAATCTTCCGCTATACACAAATTATGTAACACTCTTATATGTATAAACAAGTATTCCGCTGTTATTTTCTATCTTTGATTCTGTGTTTATTCTGTTTAAACTTGATAAGCTAAATGAAAATCTATCGTTTTGAACATTCCGAGTTGGTTTAATTACCAACTTAGAGCAGTCAAAAAGGTAGGTCGTTACAGTTTTCTTAATGCTAAACTGACCAAGCAAGAAGAACATAGGATATCTATTGAATAATGCAATTGGAAGGGTTCGAGAAAACAACAATGGTGAAATCAAACTGTCTTATCTTAGTTAAAAATGGCACTTTATTCAACTAGATTACTCATTTTGATACTGCGAAGTTCCAACGAAAGACCTCTAGAGTCTCAACGTATTGTAAATAATCACTAGCACTTGAGTAGATGGACTTCGACTATAATCAAAAAAATTATCAATCCAAAACAGTTTCAGCCATAGTTTTCATAATTATTTCGTTGTTTGGACTGTGATGACTGAAGATTCAAGGTTTTAATGGTTCAACCGGTTAGATTGGTAGAACCGTGATTTTCTTTTTGTAGAATTTATACATTATAAACGACTTAAATGCAGTAATATTGAAATTAAAATTCTACACACTACAACAAAAATACCATGTTACAACTTTAATTTTACAACGGTGGAAAAATCACTATTGTAATAAATGTTTTTTACAACTGTTAGTTTCCTAAAGTTGTAATAAACATATTTTTAACAACTTTTTATTTTGTTAGTAGTAATAGGTGCCTGTTACAAACTTCATGTTTATAATATCTATTTTTAATAAATAATTATATTAATATTTAATAATAATTAATAATTAATAATAAACTTAAGAATCAATAATATTTATTAATTATTATTATTAAATAATTAATAGTTAATAAGTAGTAATTTATTTTTAATAGTTAATGTTAACTGCTTATTAATTAATAATTAGTAACATATGCATATATATACATTATATGCTTTTAATAATTATTACTCGATTATAACTAAGTAAAAAAATAGGTAAAAGTTGAATAATAACTATTATTAATAAGTAATATTTGATTTGGTAGTTACTATTTCAACAGTTTTAATAAATATAATTTTTGCAACTTTTTTTTTCATAGTTAACAACCAATAGACTTTTTTTTATTCGCGGGATGATTGGATTTAATTTGACTTCTAATTTATAACAAATTAATTTTGGTTTTCAACTATGATAACTAATAAAAAAATTGCTTGCAAAATGAGATTAAAACGTAAAGTGCAACATTTCACTTTGTTCAGGCAGTAAATGAGATTAAAACGCACAATGCAACGTTTCACTTTGTTTAGGCAGTTAACAACAATTTCCGTCGGTTTCCGATGTCGCGTTTTTGACTACGGTGCTTTTGATAAAATTTCCATTGGCCTTTTGATTTCCCTCTCTCCCTTTTCCATTATTCCACTACAAACCCTAATTTCCAATTCGCTATTCAAGCCGCCATAACGATTTCTGCTCCATTCACATTGCCACTGCTCGATTTCTTTAAATCGAAATCACTCTTTCTCCAGCAGAACTGCTTGTCGCCGTCTCCATTTCCATTGTCCACTACATATCGTGCCTTGCTCCATTCTCTCGCTGGTAAATTTTCGTTCATCGTTCAATTGCATGTTTAAGGTTACTATAGCAAAATCCTTGATTTATTCACGTGTAGAAAAATCCTTGATCTATGCTGCTATAATCTCACTAATTATTTTTGCTTTGATTTGTCCATGCCTTGGCATTACCAAATTACTTTTTTCCTTTACAGTGTTGATGATGCATGTTTTGTTAGTTTCCATGACAAAGGTGTGGTTTTGGTGTAGCTTTAATGGAAATTAAAGAGAGGAGATTGTGTCATAATATGACTAGATGGAGGCGATTATATAATATAAGACATATTATGAAATTGCAATGAAGGTAAGAGCCACTTGTTCATATATGTTTGAAAATTGAGTTCTAGGTGGGGGCAGTATAACCGTCCAGGTACTATCCAATTGTAGCGACCCGAACTCCCCGGCCAGCCTAAACCGAACAAGAAGGCGGACTGCTTTGAGAACAAGACTAATTGGAACACAAACAATAAAACATTTCATTATTTATTACAACAATTTACATCATAGTACAAGAATATAACAGAGTATGAGTAAATAATATATATCAGAAAAATATCAGAGATTAAAATACATTATGTAGCAGCGGAAAAATAATACATAACACAACCCAAAGAGATACACAGATACAAAGCTTTCCGAATATAGCTCAAGCTGTAAATCCAAGATCCTGAAAAAGAAATATCTGCAAAAACCAAAACTACTAGCTGGCCGTGTGGAAAATAGGGGCACCCAGAGTTTAGGTTAAAACAATAAACTCCAGGTCTGTCATGGGACTGATGTGAGAACTAAAACAGTTATTAAATTTTTATTTAAAAAAAATAAAGTAAATCAAGGGATCACGCTGTATAACATGGAACGGGTTTCCTCCTAAGAATACCAGTGCATACACAAACAGTGCAATGCTTTTTGGAAAAATGAAGCTATTATAAGACTCAGGTCCCATCATACAATGCAACGTAAGCCGGAGGATAGAGTTTTCCCTTATAATATCCAAACATGCTTGGTACATTTTAAAAAAATCATTTTTATATTACTATAAGTGTATAGTGTCAAAATCACTTCAAATATAAATGTATCAATCATTGATGGCATAGTATCCCATGCTACTATGTCGCAATACTAGGTTTTACAACTAAAACCGAAATGTCACGTATTGGAAATTGGATTTCCGTCATGAGTCAAGGCAAGGGATGGTCTCCTTACTGATTCGAGACACTCTAGCATATGCCTCAGGATTCCTCGCAAGGAACCATGGATCCTGCAGGGCCGGTCCTCCCTTACATTTGAGGATTAGTAATTCCTAAACACACGTTTCCTAGTCCTATCAGACCTATCCATCGGCCCCGTAGTGACCGATATATCCGAGGCACCTCGCAGTCCATCATCCATATAGGTAAAAATAAATAAATGTCTGGGCTCCATCCCATGACACCACCAATAGCCAAAAAGAAACATCTTGTACTCCTTGTGTTCCCTTATCCCGTTTTTGACTCATACCGAGGTGTGGGGCTCACGAATTAACGCTATACACAAAACTATGCTATTTAAAGTCGTGCTTTGATCATCAACCACAGGACTCTTCTTTTCAACACAAGCCTTGATTATTTGCATCTCAACATGCCACACTGACAATTCATGCCATGCGACTGATGCCTATCGATATATAACCTCTAAGCTCGTACGTCTTAGAGAAGGGTGTTAAGCAAGAGAATAAATTCTCCGTCACCATAAAGATATATATTTAATAGAAATAAATCAACATAGAATAAAATCCAATGTCAGACACACATCCATTTACTAGTTCGTTCTGGGTCTGAACGAAACCGGAGGCACCTTATTCCTCGTACTATATGTCCAATACAGGAGAGAGGCCCTCGCATATCCGTTCGATCTCCAAGTACGTCTGGACGATCACCACTTATTACCTTGTCTCTGGTGTATAGTCCAAAACAGGAAGATAGTGATACTGAAAATTAAAGCTTTATTCATTATCTGATTATTAAAGCTCCACTGGGATTTACAAGAGAATATCATACAGCTCCACTGGGATTTACAACTCGATATTCAAATCCCGGTTGAATCGATATTCAAATTTATATTGAAATTCCTTTTATATATCGTTATAAATTATAAAGGATATTCCATAGCGACTTTTCTAAAATTTGATTTGGACATAAATCAAAATCTACGGAATGAAATCCCGATTTTTCTCTTCCACTAGAAAAATATACTTCACCAGCTCCTAACGTTTCTTGTTTCACAGAAATCCAATTTAAAACGGACCCTGTATATCCAGTTGAAGTTCAAATCGTCAAATAGCGAACGGTAGCGCCATTTCGAGCTCGATTTTAATTATAATATAACTATACGTTCAAAATTCGTTTAAAAAATATATTCGTCAATATAATTCAATATAAACTGAATTATATATTTTATATTGTCCAATTCACACCATATCAAGAATTCTGTTATTTCCGATTATTCCGAAAATATATTTTTTCTATTATTTGTATTGATTAAATATAAATATTATTTAATTCCAGTTATCGATATCGTTAAATCGATAATTAATAATTAAATTAATTAATTATTCGACAGCTAAAAATGCGGGTCATTACAATCTTTCCTCCTTAAAATAATTTCGTCCTCGAAATTGCTAAGCTAGAAAACAAACCCTATGTTAAAATTACTTGTTTACTTCTTAACTCCAGTTTCATTAAACCAATTTATTTCAATTAAATATTAATTAATTCTTAACAACGAAAATTTTCAAAAATCCTGAAATTTTTTCTAACACCTTAACTTTTCGAAAAATTTCGCCAGCACCTCCTTTGTACTGGTCAATAGGTCAAACTCCAACTCGCCTCTCGAGGCCATCCCCAACCCAAAAGAAAATCAAACAGCCAAGCGGCTTGCCAATTCGGCTCATAAATCTTATATCCAATAGAAATATAAACTTGTACCTTTTTGTCGGGCATATCATTATATCCTTTCCACCTGTTATCAACTCAGCAGATACAAGGGTCATCCCAATCAAATTCCATTCTGTTTTTATGCACACATCCAACCATTCGCTTATACCTAAGTCGAATTCAATTTCAAATCAAAGTTCCATTTTCGATTTTTAAATTCTTAACACATCAATCCTATACCATTTCAGATTCTATCTCACAATTCAAAATCTGATTCTACTTGATATATCGTATCCAATTCAATTTCCAGTTAATTGGTTTCAATTCAGTACCAGCTCGGTTTCACACATTTCTATTTAAATTTGTTTTCAATTCAAACAGTCTCTTCCTGGGAGTTTTAAACAGCTTTGCTTTTCTAAAACCAAATATTCCTTTTTGTATTTCAAACAACTTGTTTCTCTCAAAATAATTCAAAAACAAAACAAAATACTTTGGTAGCAATCCGTCACTCAGCAACTCGAAAATGAACACTGATGATGCAGCTGTCATCATCAAAATTTATTTTCCAGCGATCGAAGTGAGTTCAATACTATATCACCTTTCAAAACCATTTCTAACACTTCCATTTTGAAATACATTTCAAAATACCATTCACACGGCTTGTAAAACAATTTAAAATCTCCTAGGATTTTAAAATTCTCCTATATTTAATCCAATTCCATTTGTAAACACTTTTCCCACTTTCCAAGGCTTTAATTCCAATTTTGATTTAATATTCAGATTTAATTCACTTCGTAATACTTATACGAGTTTTATTTGGTTATATAAATATAACCATCTCCATTATAAACTTACTCGATTATAATAACAACCAATATATCCAATATATATATATATATATATATATTCATTCCAATATATATATCTTCTCTATATCAAAATATAATTTGGGTATAATTATTCTGTTCACCCTCTTTTCAAAACATATCATGTCGACCCATCATATTCGAGTGTTTAGAAACTCCTACCAATACAGTGGATCAAACTGATCAACCAGAACCCATAAACAACTTAACCAATAAATCTCCACAATATAAAACAATTTTTATATCAAATAACAAATACGTTCACTCGTATATATACACTCAACTCAATCTAGGGTATTACTAACCTCATCTCTACTGAGTCACGCCACAGAGCCAAGGTAATAACTTAACCTTAATCTCTGATACCAACTGTAATGGCCCGGAAAAAGGAGATCTTGGTTATCCGATATACAACACATATCGAACATCCAAGGATCGAAAATACCGGTAGTTAATGAAAGAAATTAGAGGGTGAGGAAAGATAAGATTGAAACTTAGAATAGAAGAAGAAGAAGACACAACATCATAGTAACACGAATCTCACAGCGGAACGAACAACATATAATAGATAACATATCCTTGAAATAAAATCAGTATATGTATATAGTAACATCATCAGAGTACAACACTTACAACACAGCGGAAATAACTATGGCTATATAATCCTAAAGCCTCTTGCTCCAAGCTCTCCAAGTATATCTGTAAAATCCTGACTACTTGAATGCCCATACAAAATTGGGCACCCAAGAGTTTAGGGAAAACAAAACAAAATAAAATCTGGGTCGGTCATGGAACTGGTGTGAGTAAAACAGTTTGAACAAGTAAACGATATCTCATAAGACCACGCCGTATGACGGAACGGGTTTTTCCCTTATGAGAATCCAAAATATCTTTACATCAAAAACCTTTTGATATTATAATAATGTCTATTAACCACAATATCATAATCATCTAGCAGAAACGCTTTCATCTCACATTCTACCTATATATTATACAATCAAAACCGCAAGCACGTATTGGGTAATGGATTTCCAACTATGACAAGGTATGGAACCACCTTTCGCTAGTGTACCTCTAGAGAGGAATACACTGGGTTCAACAAGAACATCTTGCAACCCGGCCACACATGACCGACCACTCATTTCGCTTGAGTGTATCGAATGTATATCACCAACGGTTGGGATCACCAACCATTTCCTCGAATGGGACAACATCGATAATAGATTTTTAGAAGTAAATGAAACTCTAGATCAGGTGATTATACACCCTAATAGGTGCGACCTACATAGCCATGTTGCCTGCCCGATTTTTGTCATTTCCCGGTTGTGAGGCTACAGGCCACGCTTATCTCTGACAGATCACACATTTATTCACTTTGAATGTCACATCGTCATACTCGCCAAATCACAAATTGATTTCCCAAAAAATACCACGGGTATACAGCTAAGAGAAACGAATTCCTCTGCCACCAAACGTAAATACGTTTGAAGAGATCAACTTACGCGATCTATTAAATATACTCTGTCAGACATTCTTCCATACAGGTCGTCCTGGAACTGGACAAACCGAAGGCACTATTCAGTACATCCGTCTTAGGCAATCTTTACCTAAAATTTATACAACATCCCTTGCACTTTACTCCGTCTTCAATTATCTTTAGCATATATGATTCGCAACGCTTATGCCAATATAGAGTGGTTCTTCGGATAGTAATCCGACCGGTCTCTCCATATTGACAACGTTAAAATGGTCAAAAACTTCAATAGTCGGTGAGTTAACTATCAAAGAAAAACACATGTGCAAACAACGATATTATTTCCAAATGGAAATTATATCGATCAAATAATCATTGAACATTTATCTCTTTATTTAATTTATTCACTTTTCATCTCCTATTTTCATATATTCAACATTTCTTATTTTCTATTATCAGAAAGCATTTCTGATTCTTATTTGGAAAACATTTCCAAACTCCTTCACTGGATTTAAACTGATGTTTAAATCAAACATCGCTATGCCAACTCAAACCATTTCACGCATTAACCAAATTCACTTAACCATCCTTTACTATCAAACCTTACCATTTCTTAGTTAAGAAGGAAGTCAATCAAGTTGGGGTATAATTACCTCTCAGACCTTAACTGAACAACGTTTTAACTTCGGAATAGGCAAAGTTTATCTTTTAAACCTTTAACAAACTTCCTTACATAACTCTCTTTCGAATAATCTCTATTCGATAACTCCTCCCTTCGAATAACTATATTCGATAATCTCTCTCACGAATAACTAGATTCGAAAACCTTTCTTCGAATAAACTATATTCGATTAACTCTATTCAATTAACTCTTATCAATTAACTTTATTGGATTAACTCTATTGGATTAACTCTTTTTGATTTAACTCTAATTGATTAACTCTATTCGATTAACTCTTTTTGATTAACTTTTTTCACTTAACTCCTTTCGAATAAACTATATTCGATAACTCCTTTAACTCTATTCGAATAAACTATATTCGATTAACTCCTTTAATTCTATTCGAATAAACTATATTCGATTAACTCCTTTCGAATAACTGGATTTGATAACTCCTTTCATTCTATTCGAATAAACTATATTCGATTAACTCCTTTAATTCTATTTGAATAAACTATATTTGATTAACTCCTTTAATTCTATTTGAATAAACTATATTCGATTAACTCCTTTAATTCTATTCGAATAAACTATATTCGATTTACTCCTTTAATTCTATTCGAATAAACTATATTCGATTTATTCCTTTCGAATAACTGGATTCGATAACTCCTTTCGAATAACCAATATTCGATTAAATCACTTCGAATAACCAATATTCGATAACTCCTATTCGAATAAATTATATTCGATAACTCTTCTCGAATGAACTATATTCGATTACTCTTCTCGAATAAACTATATTCGATTACTCTTCTCGAATAAACTTTATTCGATAACTCTTCTCTTCGAATAAATTATATTCGATAACTCTTCTCGAACGAGCGATATTCGATAACTCTACTCGATTTACTCCATTTGAATAACTCTAACTGGTTAACTCTAACTCTAACTCTAACTGGTTAACTCTAACTCCAATTGGTTAACTCTAACTCTAACTGGTTAACTCTTACTGATTAACTCTAATTGGTTAACCCTAACTCTAACTGGTTAACTCTAACTGATTAACTCTAACTGGTTAACTCTAACTCTAATCGATTAACTCTAATCGAATAACTAATATTCGATTAACTCATTTCGATTAACTCTTTTGATTTATTCCTTTGAATTATCTCCTTTGATTAATTCCTTTGAATTAACTCCTTTGATTAATTCCTTTGAATTATCTCCTTTGAATCATTTCCTTTTGAATCATCTCCTTTGGATTATCTCCTTTTCTATTTGTTTACTTAACAAATAACTATTACCTTTTCAATTCTATGTATTTAACAAATAAATATTTCTTTTATCTTTTCTATTTATTTAACAAATAAATAATTCTTTTATCTTTTCTATTTATTTAACAAATAAATATTTCCTTTATCTTTCCTATTTATTTAACAAATAAATATTCCTTTATCTTTCCTATTTATTTAACAAATAAATATTTCTTTTATAACATTCTATTTACTTCCTATAAATAAATATTTCCATTTAATCTATTTGTAAATGTTTTACAAATACTTCCTTTTAAATTCTATTTGTAAATGTTTTACAAATATTCCTTTTTTCTATTTTATTTGTAAATGTTTTACAAATATTTCTATTTCTATTTGTTTTTGCAAATATCTTCCTTTGTATTTGTTTTACAAATATATTTCCTTATATTTGTTTTACAAATAATTTCCTTTATATTTGTTTTACAAATATATTTCTTTTTAACTCTTTTGATTTTATAATTATTTCCTTATATAAAATCCTTTTTCCTTTTATATATAAAATTCATTGATTTTATATAAATAATTTATTTTCAAAATATACTTTGAAAATCCCCTTTTTACATCCCAGTATTTCTTACGATATTTAAAATACCAAATAACATTTCGATATCATTCAAACACACATAATCAACAACAGATTATATATTACATCATATATCACAATATAGGAAAAACAGTAAAATAAATGTTGAGGAATCCAGTTGGAGTCCTCCAACCTGTTTCCTTGCATCACATATGTTAAACAATATCATTAACATCGATTTCATTTCAATTTGAAATATTCTATTAAACAGAATCAATATTTGATTAACGATTTATATACATATCGTTATCTATGATTTCAACCAATACATAAGCAATTCAACCAAACAGTTAACACACAGCAATCAACAGATAATTATCAGTTCTAAGAATACGCTATAAAAATATAACTGTTCAGAGTTAGTGAGTTTTACTCACATTGGACGATCATCGTTAATAACGATAACCATCTCTTGATTTAGACCGGACAATTTATTTTGCTATAAATTGTAACGAGCTTTGATTTGCTCCCCGTCAGTTCCATGTTGTAGTCGTCGTCCATACGATCCCAACGGATCCAACCGTTCGAAATTCTGATACCGTATGACCCTGATATAACCATTACAAGTTAGGACTTTATTAATTTAAAATTAAACTAAACACTTCCATTAAACGGGCCTCGCCACATTTGAACATATCGGCCCATTCAGAACCCAACCCGCACCAAAATTCCTTCTCCCCGTCCTCATAAATTCGAGCTCCAGTACACAGAAATGGCCATTTCCGATCTTTATCCCAACCGCTACTTCTCCTTTCTCAATGATTTCGAAAAAAAATTCCACCACAATTCTCACCTACAAAAACTCTTCGCCTTCATATACTCATCGTTCAACTCGATCCCTCCATTTCCTCTCATCGCGGTTTCAGCTCTTTCGTTTCAACCGTATAGCGCTGCAAACATACGAACCAACCCCTCATCAATACCCCAAAATACTTCAAACAAATAATATCATTGATTTCCACTTCCACTCCTCTTTCAATCCATACCTTAAATGAAAGGCTCGGCCCTCCTTTATACATTGCGTCATCAGTTTCTCACCGCTGCTATAGGAAGAGGCACGACATCTTCATGCTCATATCCACACCAAAAATACACGCAAGCCCTCTCTTGACTCACTGATCAACAATCCGTCCTCGAAATCCATCATCAATGCCTCCATCGATCAAAAAGATCAACCCTAGCTTCCCACGACAAACCCAAACTGATGTCGAACAGACTAAAACCCATACCCTAGTGAAGAACAGATCAGTACGAACTCGAATACATAGGTCTTTGGATTTATTGAATTTTAGTTGAATTGTTAGGATTTTTGTAGTGGCCGATTTCTTTGTTTTCTTTTCATTTGCGTTTTTTTTGTGGGTGAACGAGAATTATTCTCGTGTTTAAAAAAGATGAGGGTGTGGCTGAGAACAAAGGGTGCGTGGCCTCGCTTTGACCACATATAGATTAGGATATTTTTATCGATTATTATAATTGTTTTTATTGTATCGTTGCTGGTATTGGTCTTCTAAAAATTCCTGTGACCACATACGATACCCAAAAATCACGAAAATGAACATGTAGCTACAGTTCGACATTACGGTCCCAATGAAACTGGTTTCGTCGAATTTCGACTCCATTTGCTCACACAGCGTATTTTTAACCATCAAAATATCGACTGTTTTTCACATTAAAATCCCGTACGGCCACATACTGACTTCAAAAATCACGGAGATTTAAATCTAGCAATAATTTAATATTACGGATCCAACAAAATTAGTTTCATCGAATTCTGAGGTCGTTTGAAAAACTGGCTATTTTTAAAGCTCTAAATAAACCCTTTTAAATATTAAATATATTTCAAAACAATTAAATTAAATATTTATAAATAAATATTCTCATATATATTCACAACAGAATATCATACAGCTCCACTGGGATTTACAACTCGATATTCAAATCCCGGTTGAATCGATATTCAAATTTATATTGAAATTCCTTTTATATATCATTATAAATTATAAAGGAAATTCCATAGCGACTTTTCTAAAATTTGATTTGGACATAAATCAAAATCTACACAATGAAATCCCGATTTTTCTCTTCCACTAGAAAAATATACTTCACCAGCTCCTAACGTTTCTTGTTTCACAGAAATCCGATTTAAAACGGACCCTGTATATCCAGTTGAAGTTCAAATCGCCAAATAGCGAACTGCAGCGCCATTTCGAGCTCGATTTTAATTATAATATAATTATACGTTCAAACTTCGTTTAAATAATATATTCGTCAATATAATTCAATATAAACTGAATTATATATTTTATATCTTCCAATTAACACCATATCATGAATTCTGTTATTTCCGATTATTCCGGAAATGTTTTTTTCTATTATTTATACTAATTAAATATAAATATTATTTAATTCTAGTTATCAATATCGTTAAATCAATAATTAATAATTAAATTAATTAATTATTCGACAACTAAAAATGCGGGTCATTACATTTGGACCTAACACTGAACCACTAGAAATGTATGTGCATTTCAAGTGGTCAACTCCTAGATGTCTTGTTCGTATATTCTTAAGCAATATGGCAAATTTGGTTAACAAAGAAAGCCCCCAGAAAAGCGCTAGAGAAAATAAGAGCATGAATCTTTATTTTGATAACGACTCTGTCCACAACGTGGATTGATATAGGCACTACCGAAGATTCTACGGTAGCTTAATTGGTTATGACCAACTCAACTTATGCTTACAGAGAAATATATAACACATGTTTTGGAATAGGAATTGGATTTTTGCTTTGGACCACCTGCATTTGTTTATGTTAGCAAGCTATAAGCATAAGCTCCTTGGAAGACTTTTTCTATAAATAAGGTGTGATCTACACGTGAATAGATCAAGGATATACCAGAAATACTCCTTGCAAACTTGTTCTACTCATCTCATGAAAAATAGCCGTCTAAATTGTTGATTTTATGCTTAGTTATATCAATAGTCCTAGTATATAGAGCCATGATTTAGCAGTGTTTGATTTATTCTATTTTTGAGGTGCAATTAGTTTAATTGGTGATCTAAATTTGTGAAAAAGGGTAAACAAATACAACATTTTTTAATGTTGTTGTCATGCAAAGTTCAGTTCCATGATTTCTGCGTTGTATGATGTGACGTGTAAAACAATATAGTTGTGCTGTAAACATTGATTTTTTATTTTTTTAAACCTAATTTAGTATAAAAAGAAAATTAATAGTGTGGACTGTAGTGTACCTCGTAAGGAGACAAATTATTATGGTACATAAAATAGTTGTATGTCAATTAAGAGTGTAGGCATGGAGCTATAGCTGATGTGCTATTTATAAATTCTAAATTTAGGAGAAAAATATTTTAGGTTTTAAGTAGTAGGATGAGACTGGAACTTAGCACTACAAAATATAAAAAGAATTAAATTTGACTTAGATGCGTAGGCTTTCTGTTGTTATCTTTATGCTTCTGACGAGCATGTTCATGTTTGAGCCTTATACATAAATAATAACATACTGAATTTCGGAGTACTATCAACTTCATTACTAGGTTTAACCAATTCATTAATGAACTGTTGAACCATTTATGATCGTTTGAGATATAGAATTTTAACAAATATATAAATTAATATTTGTTCCGTATAAGAGGGGTAATATACTAAGATGGTTGCATATAACCAAGCTGTACAATAATGTTGAGCATAATTCTTTTCAGTAGGCCCGAAAATTAGAGGCGTTTTACCAAGATGGACAAAGCAAGGGTCAATCTACCAAGGTTTCATCATTTTAGCTATTACTTCCATAGTTAAGTAGTGTGATGCTAAGGGCACACCATTTTCCTCTTACTAATACCACGAATAAAAATAGTAAGCACAATAAATTTTATGTACTTCCTAATACCATTAAAAATAAATATAAGTATTTAAGAACGAGTTTGGTGTTAGGAAGCATGTAGTATAAAAAAATTATGGTATTAGCAAGAAGAAAACGAGGTTCCCTAACATCACACTATAAGTATTTAAGAATGAGTACTTACACATTTTTTTTTTTTTAGAATGACAAGCAAATATAAGCAAGCTGTTGAAAATTTTGTATATGGGCATGCTGCGAGTGAAGGAAATCCCATAAAAAAAAGATGCCCATGTCGTAATCGTAGGAATCTAATTTGTCAAACACGAAGGGATGCTGTGTCACACTTGATTTGTTTTGGAATGGACCCAACTGATGATGCATGGATTTTTCATGGAGAAAAAACGACCATCACAAAATAAAAGTGAGACTGATACTTATAGAATGTATGTTGATGCGCAAATATTTGATGAGGAGGTAGAAGCCAACGTTGAAGAAAGACATGAGGAAAGTATTAAGGAAATGATGTAGAATGCCGAAATTCATTTGTATCCTGGCTTTGCAAGCCACACAAAGTTGTCTGCTACAGTACTTCTTTTCGAGCACAAAGCGCGAAATGGTATATTGGACACAGCTTTTACAGAGTTTCTTAAACTTCTTAAGGATATGTTGCCTAAAGAAAACGTGCTTCCCCATTCTACATATGCAACAAAAAAGTTGCTCAAGACATTTGGTTTAGGGTATAAGCAAATACATGCATCTGTAAATGATTGTTGTTTATTTAGAAAAGAGCTTGCAAATAGTGATTTTTGTCCTAAGTGTGGTAAGTCTCGCTGGAAAAAAAGACAAAACCACCCAAGATGAGAAGCAAACCAAAATACCTATGAATGTTTTGAGATACTTCCCACTGATACCAAGACTGAAAAGAATGTTTGCATCCCCAGAAACATCAGAACAACTAAGATGGCATATCAGTCATAAGAGTGAAGATGGTAAATTGCGTCAACCAGTGGATTATTCTCAGTGGGCTACGATTGATAGTATGTATCATTCTTTTGCTTACGATCCACGAAATTTAAGGCTAGGCCTTGCATCTGATGGCTTTAATCCTTTTGGTGATTGGAATTGTGGATTTATTTGTTGACCAGTGTTTCTTGTTGCTTACAACTTTCCTCCGTGGCTTTGTATGCACAAAGATAACATGATGCTATCTTTATTAATTCCTAGGCCACGACAACCGGGAAATGATATTGATGTATACTTACAACCACTTATTTAAGATTTGAAAAAATTGTGGGATAAAGGGGTGAAAGTGTGCGACGCTTACAATCGTAGTGAATTTAGATTACATGCTATTCTAATGTGGACAATCAATGATTTTCCAGCTTATGAAAATTTAGTTGGTTGCACTGTAAAAGGTAAGAGAGCATGTCCTATTTGTGGTGTCAATACCGGCTCAGTATGGCTACCATTTAGTAAAAAAGTGTGAATACATGGGTCATAGACGATTCCTTGAACCTAACCATGAGTATCGTCAATGGAAAAACTTATTTGATGGAACCATAGAGAATAGACAAAGGCCTCAGATACAAACTGATGTTTAAATCTTTGATGATGTTCAAGATATTATTAATGATTGGGGGAAAATTAAAAGAGGAAGAGAAAGGTGAAAGGAAAACTATGATGAAAAAAGGATGTAAAATATGGAAGAAGAGGTCCATTTTCTTTGACTTGCCTTTTTGGAAGGTAAAATTTAAATAGAAACACTGCTTTTTGTTTTCTATTCATGTTTACTACTTAGTACTTAATTATTTGTGTTTTGTCAATTTTTAGGCACTTCCTTTGCGGCATAATCTAGATGTGATGCATATTGAGAAAAATATTGGTGAAAGTATTATTGGTACATTGCTTGATATCAAAGGAAAATCAAAAGATGGTCTCAAGTCACGCCAAGATCTAGAAGCAATGGGCATTAGAAAAAAATTGCATCATATAAACATTGAAAATAAAGTATTGCTCCCAGCCGCACCCACTACAAGAAAAGCTATAAATAGTGACAGATTTTTAGCAGCGGAAATATCCGTCATTAATTAGCGACGGATTTTCGTGGACTTTGTAAGAGAAGACATTTCGGATTTTATATGTCACATTTGTTTAAATTATTACCGTCGAAAATTATTTCTGTCGCTAAATCATTGGAAATTGCAGCAATTTACCGGCATAAAATATCTAACGCTAAATTTCATTGCTAATAGAGTCGGATTATCGTCGACAAAATTTTGAAGCTATTTTTGCAGTAGTTTTTCAAGAGATTTGAAAGGAATTTTTATATTTATTATTTATAAAATGTTTTAAATTTGTATTATTACTTAGTAATTAATAAGTAAATATAAATTTTAAATAATTAATGTTAATAATACATTAGTAATTAATAGTAAATAATAACTATATGAAGTAAATAAAATTCAATAGTTAATGCTGATTAATTATTAATTACTATATAATATAGGTAATAATAATTTATAAAATACATTGACGTTCGATGTTCATTAAATTTGTTTTAAAATAAATATAAACTTTTGAAGGTTTCATAATTTTGAAATAAATATAAAATTTTGTAAAATGTTCAAAATTTAAAAATAAGAAATTTTATAAATGTTAAAGAGTTTTAAACTTTAAATATTGGATATTAAAAGCTTTAGATATCAAATATTAAATGTTATAAAATTTTATAAATATTAAAGAGTTTTGAATTTTATTTAATATTAAAGAGTTTTAAATTTCTTATTTATAAAATATAAAAATAAGAAATTTTATAAAATTTAATATTTGTTTTATGCTAAAACATTTATAGTATAATACACGTTAAAAATGCGGTTTTGGTCGATGATTTCAAAATTTCACATTAACATAAAAACATTCATAGGTTTTTTCATTTAATTGTAATAAAAATAGGAACCAAAACTTAAAAAAAGGAAGTAACCTTCAGAGGGCGGGCTGCAAAATTCAGAAAGGCGGGCTCTGAAATTTTCGTTCCACTTCTTCTCTCAAATTAGTTCCCGTCTACCCCAGTCCCAATAACCCTAAATCGCAGTTGCATAGCAGTATAATCAACAATAGATACTTTATACAAAAAATTGGATGTTGCCGATTTAGTTTCTCTAGCGATTAACTCCACGCCTTGCCTCGTACTTGATTCCTCTCTGCCTTCGCTCCTCGTTTTCTCTCTCTTGATGACTGGTAGGAAGAGGAACGTAGTTGTGCCTCCTAGATCTGACCCTATTTCACGCTCTGCCACGGGATCTGGTCGCCCCTTTGCAGCACCGGTCGTCGCCGCTGTTTTTACCGACCTACCCCTTCAAAATCTATAAGCTTTTATTCAGTTATTAACTACTAGACTTATGTTGTCAACCCTTTGGGAATCCCTTTAATTTCTTTCAGACTTAAGTCTTCTCACTGCCTACAAAAGGAAAGGATGATAACTATGTTGATATTTACAGCGAACAACTTTTCTTTGGTGAATTAACCAGTCGAATGATAGTGTGTCAAGTGACTTAGATCACCTAACAAAAGAAAAGGATGATAACTATGTTCAAATGGATAAGTAGCAGTGATTAATGCATACCTAAATGGAGTCGCCAATCATGGAAGACACTTGGAAACACACGATTAAGTAATGTTATTCACAGGCAGGCAGCTATACTGCTATAGTTTTAGATTTCACATTAAAGTTTTCAGCCACCTTTGATTTGTTGAATTACTGGTAGACTGAATTTTCATTTGGTTGGTTTCTATGGAACTTTGTTTTTGCGTGTAATATCACAATAACTCCATCTTGTTTTATTTCCTAAACACCCTTTTTTTAAAAAAAAAAGGATGTTGACAAATGTGACTGGCTGTCTGGTATGAAAGCATCAAATATAATGGAGAAGAAGTCTTAACAAATTTGACGCAAAAGTAGTGTGGAGCTGAAAACAGCCGAGTTGAGTACTCTGCCCACATGTTCTGTTTATCAAATATTAAGCGCATGAATCTGTGGAATGATAAAACTCTCAGTCAAGTAAGAAGAATCACAATTATTAATGCCATAATTTTCGTCTTGTAAGCTTTGTTGATATCAAGATCATGAATGTATCACTCTGAAGCTCAAAATTCTTGTACTGATACTTGTTTATTTTATTCAGGTGCTGCAAAACTTGGCTCCTGCTCGAAACAATTGCTTGATGAGATAAAGTGTTGTGAGTGTCTTGAGCTTTGTAGTTTTTTTCTTGATTTTTAGCCTGATCTAACTTAATCTGTAGTTTAATAGTTTTGTGGTTTTGTTGTGGTTACAAGATAAAATATTTAATGTGTTGTGAGTGTTTTGTGTTTTGCAGTTGTGACTGAAACTGTCGCTTAAAATATGTTGCTACAAATCGAATTGGATTTGTTGATGGAGGATGTCTTTTTCTTGCTGCAAACAATGCCTGGAGCGGTACCAAATTCCACATTCCATGCCTGTCTATTTTTATTCCTTTTGGTTTGTTTTTATATCATTCAGATTTATAAAAAGATTTTTTGCAATAACAGAAAGAACTCACATATTATAAACATATATGTACCACATGAATATGATAGGAACCATATAAATGAAAGTAAGACTTGACTGTGATAATGTTTAACACTTGTGGGCACGGATGAATCCATAAATACGCAATAACATATGTAAACACAAATGGATCCACTTATAAATGCACAGTAACACATGGCAACGCAAATGAATCCACTTATAAACAAGCAACACATACGTTTTTACTTGCAACTACAAGCTATGGGCATGTAAACTCATGTATTCATACAGCGGAAATAATATGCACCGCTGTGCACTGTATATATGAATATTTATTTGTAAGAAAGAATATATGCTAAAGTCACATGTATATTTATTTGAATGTTTGGCTTAGTTCTTCCTATGTTTTAATGTATAAACATATAAATGGAGCACTACTGAAAGCATCGGTCATCGAAACTTGCACACATTCACATGCAGATTATAATAATATATCAATTGATCAATGTAAATATTTGGTTGCAGGTTCTCCCAAACAAGCACTTAAGTTGGCATGGCCTAAGCATGCACAAAGAAAAATTCAGACTAGATCCTGGAGGCATAACTGCAAAAAATAAAGAAATATTATCCTAATTTTATAAAGTTTCACACTTTTATAAAGAGGAGGCCGGCTGAAGTTGTACATAATAATAAAATGGCTAGATGTTTATATCAATGTACAAAATGAAGGATTGTGGATGTTTTTTGTATGTGATATTAATATTATCCTTGTGTTATTGCTTATGATATAGTATTATTTGTATGTGGATGGTAAATTTATATTATTATTTTTGGCTAGCTGTTTATATTAATATCTATAGTTGACTAATATTAGTTTGTAAAGCTAAAAGTATGGAATTGAATTTATTGATAGATCAGAAGGGGAATAGCAACGGATTACCAACAAAAAAGGGAGGTTAAGATTACCTTAATTCAATTTTCGTCGCTAATCCCTTGGGAATTAGTAAGGATTTAGCAACGCCTTTTATAAATAATAATTTATTAAAAATTAATTATCCGTCGGTAAATAATCGGTATATAAATTAAAATTAAATTAATAAATAAAATTTTATTTTTATTATATAATTAGTAAAATGACGGGAAAATGTCGGAAAACTCATGCTACTCCGTCGCAAAAATCGGATACAGATACCATCATGGTTTTTACCGACCACCACATTATACAGGAAATCCATCGTTAATGCCTATTTAGCGACGGATTAGAAGTGGATATTGTCGCTGCTATATGCAGTTTTTCTTGTAGTGATCGTGCACCTTATCTGATCAAGAAAAAGAGATCTATTATAGTAGAATGAAGAATTTGAAAGTGCCTGATGGACATAGCTCAAATATTGGAAAATGTTTTGCAAAAGAAGACAATATTTCAAACCTTAAGTCTCATGATTATCATGTTTTGATGCAGCAACTATTGTCTGTTGCATTAAGAGGACTTCTACCTACAGGGATTAGGAATGCACTACTATGACTATGTTCATTTTATAATGACATATGCCAAAGAGTGCTTGATAGGGATAAACTATAATTAATGGAGTATCAAGTTGCATTAACACTATGTGATCAGGAGAGGTTCTTTCCCCCTTCCTTTTTCGATATCATGATTCAATTAACAATACATTTAAGGAGAGAAGCAAGAATTTGTGGGCCGGTCCAATATCGATGGATGTATCCATTTGAGAGGTAATATTTAGTATAAATGCTTGACGGTTAAAAGTATGTATAGTTATGAAAGTAACTTGTTTATGCATTTTGGTTATAGGTATATGAAAATATTAAAAGGGTATGTTAAAAATCAAGCACGGCCTGAAGGGTGCATTACTGAGCGCTTTGTTGCCGAAGAATGTATGAAAAATTTGCCTGGGTATAATAAAGATGCGTTACAGATTGGAGAGAGGAAAAACCAAAATGAAGTGGAAAAAAATGATTTTATACTTAGGGCGTCCTTTTTCCAAAGGAAAACCTATTACAGTCGATGAGGAGGTGATTAGTGCTGCTCGTCGATACGTTTTGTTTAATACGGAAGAGTCGTATATAGAGTAAGTATAAGTCCAACTTAACTATGATCTACAAAATAAATTAGATCTTTAATTACATTTATGTATGCAGAATGCACAAAGAGGAGCTAAAATGTTTGCATCCTCATCTTACACGAGATGATTTGGAACTGTCAAAATTGTAGTCGAAGACTTTTAGTTTTTGGTTTGAAAAAAAGGTTGATATTTATATCTTAAAATAGTATTAATGATGAAAGGAATAGATCAACATAAATCTTTATTTAATATACTGTACTTGTCCAGGTTAGAGATTGTAGGCGTATATCCAATGTCAGCAACATAATAAAATGGCTTTCATATGGACCTCGTTCGCAGATAATTTCTTATCCTGGCTATACTGTTAATGGTCGACGTTTTCATACGAAAGACTTTGAGAAGGCTACAAAAAATAGTGGTGTTTCCATTGAGGCAAGTACTGTTTGTGTAGATGGGTCTATTGAAAAAGTAATATATTATGGGGTCTTGCGTGAGATTTTCTTATTGGATTATCGTCAATTTCGAGTTGCCTTGTTTAAATGTGATTGGGCAAATATGCATCGAGGAGTCAAAATTGAAGATGAATTTACATTGGTCAATTTGCATCAGTTTCAAAATCAGTTTGCAAGCGACCCGTTTATCTTAGCAACACAAGCAGTTCAAGTTTTCTTCTCTAGAGAAGGTAGTTCTTCAAACTGGTATGTTATGTTGAGAGTTCCCTTTAGAGGGTTTTATGAATTAGAAAAGTACGACGAAGATGAAGAATCAACTAGTAAACCATTGGATGGGTCACAACTTGATGATAGAGACATAGATAATAGGGATGAAAGTTACATAAGGGAGGGTTGTAATGGTATTTTGGTATGTTATAAGCATATTTTATTAATTTTTTATTTTATGCATGTTCATATATACCATAAAAGTGTTGTTAGATGGTAAAAAAATCATCTAATCTAAGATTGACCTCTTAGCTTGTATCAAAATAATTTTATTTTCTATTGTACGTGATCTTTGCATGTCTATTTTATTTTGTATATGGTTGTTACAAAGTAGTGTTGTATTTAGTGTGATGTTCTAATCCTTTGTAAATCATTATGTTTTTTTATAGGTCGATCACATAGCAGAAGAAGATTGATCTTGTATTATCGACGAGGAAGATGGTGCTACACGAAGGAGAGGTATTCAAGTTACATATACATTTTTACCACATGCTTTTTTACTTCAGCCTTATTTTTTTTTCTTTTGGTATGCTGTTCTGAGGTAATATATTGACTAGTGGATCACACCAAAAAAAAGTCAATTACAATAACATATTGACAAAAAAGATCACACATTTGTACGTAGCCAAAAAACTTCACAAAGCTCATAAAAGGACCCGATCAATGCACTTGTGATGAATATATTTTTTAATATAACATAGCGTATCAAAAGACGATTATATATTTTTAACGAGAACTAGTACTTCCGATCCACACAGTATCGTAAGTATTGTTTTCATGACCATACCTAACTGCGGTTTAACCTTGAATAACCCTAAAACATGGTTTACCATGGTTCGAAACTCAGTCGGACCTTAGTCGTGCCTAGACACAAGCCAAATTTTCGAACTAGCGGTCCAGCCGTCAAAAAATTTTGGTTGAGCAACAGTTCTTTTTTTTTTCCTTATTTACTCACCAAATAATTATCTCTCATTTTCGTTATTTGTATCATTTTGACAAAAATAAATAAATGTACTTCAGTAATCATCATTTCAATATCTAAACAACAAACTCCAATAATATATTTTTCGCTATTACAAACTCCTTTTGGACCACAACATGTTTTGTTCAGTTTGACGTGATGTTATATCAAGCACTAAGCGAGGCGAGGCAATTATGAGTTTTGTATCATTTTGACAAAATAAATAAATATACTTTAGTAATCATCATTTCAATAAGTAGTTATTCAATAAGGAAGTGCCACTAATTTGACTTGTTCAAAAGCGTATTTCTCCCACGAATACAAAAACCACAAAATGATCATCACAATTATCATCCAACGGTATTATTATAATTGTATGCACATTTCTAAAAGTAATATATAGTCTTCATAGGAATAATACATAATAACAACTCTTGCTGGTTTTAAACCAACGGTATGTACTGATGTGCAAAACAAAACAAATCATAGTAACTTTCATTTTCCTTGAAAAATAGACATTGAGAAAAAAAGTATAGTAGAAAACACACAATAATCTACTCTAGTTTAACAACTGAAAAACCATTGTTCTTGAATAAACAAATACATTTGAATGTACCTATGTTTGTTACTTGATGGTTGTTGACTCGAACCCTAGAGAATGGTTTGTCGATGAATTTTTATGAGTTAGGTACGTTAAATTGGATTACATACAGTGTAATATATAACCAAACTAATGAACCAACACGAAAAATAAGGCAACAGGGAGAGCTTCTTAATTTTCATGCCAATTGACCAAATAAAAATATATTCATCACAAGTGCACTGATCATTACCCAGTTAAATATTTTTCAATGTAATGTAGCAAAGTTGTAAATAAATGCTTTTGAAGTTTTTTGGCTTATTTTACAATTTTTTAATCTATGATTAACCTTAAACAAACTTGGTCGGCGTTGCCTTAACCAGATTGGCGTGGTTTTTTTGGAATGTTATCCATTTTTTATTTCATTTTTTGGAATTTTTTTGGGTGAATTTCTCTATTTCTATTGGATGAATCTTTGATTTATTATGTCATTGAATAAATTACTGATGTTTTCTATTCATTTGCTTATACTGTGATTTCATCTAGATTATAGGCAACAAGCCAAAGATCAATTTATTACTCTAATACTTTTGTATCTTTACATTATAGTTTTCTGATTTCATGACTCTTATATCTTTGTATTACTATGAATTCCACTTATTTTGTTCATGATTTGACAAATTTGGATAAGTTTTAATTTCTCTATTTAATAATTTCCTATGTCATTGGTTTTCCCTCATTCATGATATGGTTTTCTGGCATTCCCATATTTATGTGGTTAGTTTATAGCAGCACACCATCCAAACAAATGCAATATCTGTCAGACCGAAATGAATAAAACTGGATCGAAACTAAGTAGGTTCATAGTATTATGGTACATCATAGATTCATAGTACGCCAATATTCAAACACATACATTCATATAAACGTACTTAAAATATTTCGCATACTCACCCCCTGCTTAGACAACAAAGAAGCACCGTGATTAGCAGTCATCTTGCATTCATACAGACGTGTCCTTTGTATATGCAGTCATCTTGCATTCATTTGAGTCTGGTTAGCAGTATGTGCAATCGATTTATTCTTTTTCTTGTCTAGCTTTGGTGCATGAACGCTTGTTAACTTTTAATCCAACCAACAAGGGATGCAGCTTGTTTTGCAAACACATGCAATTTACTCCACTAAATCTTTTAAAATGTTGGACTGTGTGGTGTCATGAATTGACTATGTCATCCTGCAATTTACTCCACTAAGTCTTTGTCAAAATTTAACTGAATTAAGATTTTGATTTTTTTTTTTTAGAGCTCAAAGACAGCAAAGAAAAGAGAAAAAAGCAAAGTTTAGTTGCACTTGCAGCTGTTCATGCTGCTGATCAGAGGGCGGGTGGGGTTAGAATCAATGAAAACCAAGGTAACATTCATGAAATTACTCGTTCGCTTCAGAATTTAAATAGTGATATATGAAGATCTCCTCGAAAGCATGCTGAATACCCAATACACCCCCTCGCCCAACCGGAAGCAACCTTGGCCACACTACAAAACGGATGCAACCCCCTCCTCCTTCCAGTAACATCCCCGTCGATACTAAAAACCAGATGCAGGACGCTCCTTCCAGTTACAGCCCTTTCGACATTACAAACCCAGTACAGCCCCCTGTCCGTCAAATACACTTCCAGCAAACTTCAACCACCTCAGATACCACTCCAAGCCAATTTCAATCGGATTCTGGTGAAGGTCATCATACATTGACAAAACCTAGAAAAAAGAAAGGAAGAACAATGTTGAAATTGCTTGCTATGCTACCGGATGAGAAGCTGGAAGTTAAATTTAATGAACGTGGAAAAGTCATAGGCACAAATTCCAAACATTTATCATCATATATTGGTACTCTATCAAGGGACCTTTTACCATTAACGGATGGTAGAAAGTCGATGATGATTTAAGGGATGATCTGTGGACTTGTATACAGGTACTAATATTTGAGTTTAATCCGACCTGAACTTTCTAGATTAGATGTCTTAATCTGACCCTTATCCTTGTTTTTTGTTATTAGTTAAATTACAATCCATGCATGTTTAGCTTTTCAAAACCATGTAAGACTAATATTAATAATAATATTAGAAGAAAACAGTGAACTGTCGGTGAAAACAGTGAAGTTTTTATCTGACCTGAACTCTCGGTGAAAACAGTGAAAATATTCAAACCCATGCATGTTTAGTTTTTCAAACCCATGCATACCACCCATGCAAGTTTTGTTATTAGTTAAATTACAGCCCATGCATGTTTAGCTTTTCAAACCCATGCATGATCCATATCCTTGTCTTAATTTGACGTGAACTGTCAGTGAAAATAGTGAAGTTTTTATCTGCCTTGATCAAAATGGATAATATTATTAGGAGAATACGAGTAAATACTCGATATCATTATGTAACACTCAACATATAGGCGTGTAGTGATAACCCAAGTTTACAGTTGTAATATAAATACAACTTGTACAAAAATACTTATATTTTTCCATTGATTACAGCTTCATTCAGCAACCTTAGTTTATCAAATCATTCTACAAACACAATATATATGGTATCATCAAATCTTTATATGGTACCAGAGCAAGAATTGCTTTGCAATAGTTTCCTCATCAGTTAAACTTCATCATTTGAGATATTCGAACACAGATTGATATATGTGTGTTTGATCTCAGTTAAGAAATCAAGCATTTCATCATTTGATTGTGTCATACATAGTAAAGAGAAGTCCGACCAAACCTTCGTTTTTCAACTTTCTGGCTGTATCACAATCATCAAAAATTTGTTGAAATTCCTCAATGTTGTGCCAAGAACAACAATTGCTTCATTATCATGATCATAATCCGCAATGTATCATGATATTGGATGTGTGACAAAAATTGTACGGCCAATGATTTTCCTTTTTGTTTGTTATAAGATTTAAATGAAATAGTAGTGGTTGGGCGTAACAATATATGTCTCTAGTGCATTGCAATACTGTTTGATACTATGAGCAATCCACTATGCACATGCCTACGGTACAACATTGCATTTTGCAATACTGTTTGAGGCTAATCTGAGTTTCTTTTTTCTTTTTTCTTTTTTTTGGGTGCAGTCAAGATACAAGGTAGATATAGTGTATAAGGATTACTTGTTAATGATACTAGGACAGCAATGGAAGGAGTCGAAATCAAGGTTGGTTGCAGCTATAAAAAAAGCATCTCAAAATCCCGACTCTACCAATACTTTAGCAGACCTAAAACCATTAAATATAAAGAGCGCTGAAGAATGGAATGCTTTTGTAAATGAAAAATTATCAAAAAAGTTGGAGGTGGTTATTTTTACCTGATTGATTTTAACTGTTAAATATATTACATTTTCCTATATCATATTTATTGAATTGATCTTATAGGCAACAAGCCAAAGATTCAAAAGTATTAGAGAAAAGAATAAATTTCCACACACCATGAGCAGAAAAGGTTATGCAAGATTGGAAGAATAAATGTAAAAAAATATCGTTAAAGCAATTTTTATTTGTTATCACTTGTACGTTCTTAAGCTGTTAAGCTATTTTTGCAGAAAAAGCAAAAGACGACATCTGATATCACTAGAGATGAACTGTGGTGCAAAGGCCACACTAGAAAAAATGGAGAACCTCCGAATTCAGTTATTGCCGAATGAATAGTAAGAATATGTATACAATATAAGAAGACAAAAAAGCAACTGCAGTTTTAATTTTAATTTCTTAATATTAGTTGTTTTTGAATTTGTAGTCTAAGATAGAGGAGCATCATGCCGCAAATCAAGATTCTCATGGAGCAACATCAGTTACTCAAGATGGCGTGTCAATGCTTTTTGGTCAGGAGCTTTGAGGACGTGTAAGAGGGCTTGGTTTTGGGGTTGTACCATCTCAACTTCGTATTCGGGCTAACTCAGGTGAAGTACATGCATTGCGAAACCTAGTTAGTGGCTTGAAGACCAAAGTACAGGAGCTTACTTCGATGTTGATGGTAAGTGTTAATTAGAAATTTATTTTAACGGCGATTTTTCCTGTTTTCCTGTTAATTAGAATCCAAGTTATGTTGAAAAAATCCATTGTTGGTGAAAGAGGGTATACTGATATATATCTCGACCCATTCTAAACCAAAAATTTGTAACTTTTGCTAAAATTCCTTTCAAATAATAAACGTGTAAGCGAGTATAACATACATGCACAAGAGTGCGGACTTGTGCGAGCCATAATGTTGCAGTTCCTCTGCTTCTTCAGCCGGATTTATTGATTCCTTGCCATCTTCAGTCTTGTAAAACAAATGTAGTACTGCTGCACCCACAAATGCACTCACTATGTATAACTTGAAATCATTGAACAAAGTCAAAGTGAAAGCAGATGATAAATCTAAGAAGTAAAAGCGATGTTTTTTTAAAGAACAAAAGTAAGTAAATATGGATTAGTTATTTGTGTGCATGTATGTTGTAGAGTAAATTGCACTTAAGTAAGCAGAATAAAAATTTGGTGCCTAGATGTGCTCTGTAAATATTATGGCTTAAGTGATTTGTAAAATTATGTAGCACTTAATCATTGTTGGATGCCACGCTTTAGACCATTTTCACATAGCAATATAATCAATCATGCTATTATGTTGTGCTAATTTTTGAAACATGTAATATATTTTGTTCATACGCATATGAGAAGTGGTGATATTTCACAACAAAGATTTAACACTTTACAGCAGTGCAAATGCAGTAATCAACTTTGAGAAAAGTAATCCAGCCATGATGATTTGATTATAGCTTTGTGATACCTACCTATCAATCTGATCAAATGCCGATTTTCACTTTTTCGTGCTTCGTCTAACGGTGTACTCCCCCTTCGACATGTTTTTTTTATTGAATGTTGATTAACTAGGTGGTAACAAATGGTTAGTTTGGAAACACAAATAGTGTTAACAATGTTTCAAATCATGTCTAGACGCAAATTATGTCGTTGTTAAATCAAAAAAGCCCATATTCCACCGCATGAGGTTCAAATTTTGACTTTAGATGATAGACGGTATACATACTTGAGTCATTCATCTTAGGTAAGAGTACCGAGCTTGATACATTGGTCTAACTGACACACAAAATATATGTAAGTTTAGGGGTGATTGCGACATAAATGATCTTAATTGTTAGATCGTATTGTGCTCTTATTTATATTTTAGTTCTGATGGAGACTAGCAAAAATCGTCGTGCATCAACCATATAAATTTGTGGAATCCAGAAATATAATTGTAGGGAAATTCATATTCTCAAATATGAGACCAAAAAAAACACAACTCTTCAGACAAATATAAACTAAAATGCATTTTTGGTCACACTCTTTGATCAATATAAGAATAGAAGTTCTATAGGCAACTTAGTTTATTATTTGGTATAGAAATTAAACCAAGTTTAGGAAACATTAATTGACCATAATCAGATCATCAGTTTTAATGTTACCTGTCTATAGAAAAAACACTTGTCAGAATCCAATGCTATGATGCTTGTTGTAAACCAGCGGCAAACCATCCTTTTATAGCTTTGTGATGGGAACAGAATGTATAGAATAAAGTAATTTATAGCTTTGTGGCATAGTTAAGTTTCTATAATCTTTACAGGAGTCAAAAGGAAAGCAAGCAAGTAATGCGGAGAATCCAGCAACTCCTTAACCTAATACGCCTCAGGTACCTTTTTTATTGGAATATTGATGTTAAAGTGCATCAATTTTTTTTTGACAATGCAAGTTTAATTCTTGGTGACATGTTTGGCGAACATTGAAATGTTTTTAACTGGAGCTGTGAAATTTTATGGTGATTTTAAGGACAGTAAATGAAGGGGGATGGGTACTGTTAAACGGTATTGCTCTGTTGATAACGATTAGCTCGAGTAGATATCTGTTAAATGCAATTGATTTATTCAATATAAAGCACATGGTCAGACAATAGAAAATAGGTAACAGTAAACATTGTTTTTGTCTACAGCCTACTTAACAATGGACCTGCAATATATTTTTTCTTCTATTATTTGTTTAATCTGAGAAGGTTGTAGTCATATATTAGCTCATTAAAATACATTCTGCATTAGGTTATTGTGCAACGCTAATTAAAATGCTTTAGCATTATATAGTTTCTAGATATTAAAAATAGTACAGTTTGCACCCAGTTTTAAAACCGATACTCAATTCCGGATTCAGTTTTAAAACTGACAACAGTTTTCTTGGTTAAACTATTCACAGTTCTAAAAGCTGGGTATAGTTTTGTACTCAGTTTTAAAACCGAGGACTCAATTCTGGGTTTGATTATAAAGTCTAGCACCTTGTTTTAAAACTAAGTACTCAGTTCTGGATTCGATTCGGAAACTGAATACAGTTATGTATTATGTTAAGTTATAGTTAGTTTTAAAAACTGAGTAAACTGAGAAATGGGTAAAAATGACGTGGGGATTAGAAGAGAAATGAGTATACAGTTATAGTCAGTTTCTTGTTCTGTTGAACTTATTAAAATTACTTTTTTTTTTGCAGTCACATCGTGGAAGCAACAACTTGGCGGTTCAACAGCCTAAACAAATTGAAAAGCAAACTGAAAATGAGGGTAGAAAATATAAAATATTGAATTGGGGAAGACAAGTAGTTGCAGAAGGAACTTTGGTATCCACTGATCCGGAAGCTTTGGTGCACTTTAAAAAACTTGGACCGCAAGGTTGGAAAGTTTGGATTGATGCGGCGGTGGATCCAGAAACTTTCTTGTGGAGGCTGAATTCTGAAATGACTACCATTGGAGAAGCTGTTGGATCAACTGTGGCTTGGAATAAAAATTACGTTGCCTTCAACTAGAGTGCTTTCGTAAGGTATGCAATCTTTTATGGACAAAACTTTTAACTTTCTTATGTATCTTTTGTGTTAGATCGATGTATGTATTTTAGTTATGTTTTTGGTGATGGGTTTAGTTCGTGATGTACTATGTGAATATTATGTTAACTAATATATATGAATGATTCCGTGTAGTAATATTTGTTGCATTGAAATATGAATTATATTATTATTAATATATATATATATATATATATATTATTTTTATTAGTAAGGTACATGTAAGTTACAACAGCAAAAAAAAGTTGTAATAAAACATATTACAACGGTGAGAAAATATTGTATCATCCAGGAATCCACAACCGTAACCCATAGTTGTTATACCTATGACCTTACGATATTACAATATATACAACAAAGGAGTAGAAAAGTTGTAATAAAGTTATTTACAACGGTGACAAAAGTTGTTATACATATGCTCCCACGTTATTATAGTATTTACAACAACGGAGAAAAAAAGTTGTAATTAAATTTATTACAGCGGTGCATAACTTTTGTTAAATACACAAATTTACAACGGTTCTGCAACAGTTCAGAAAAGTTGTAAAAGATTTTAGTATATTACAACTTCTAAATAAATGACGGTGGAGGCACCGTTGTAAAATGTGATTTACAACGGTGTTACACCATTGTAATAGGGTCTATTTGTTGTAGTGACATATACGAACTGTAGATGATCTTAAATTTCTACAATAAAATTTATATATTGTTGTAGTGCACAACTACATCAATGCAACTACATTGTGTACACAGTAGAGCAGTGCATAATAATAGAAGTTTAATGATGATAAACAATGGATTTTACAGTGATATTGGAGAAACTTGCTGGCACTAAAATTGAAGTAGTTGAATGCATAAATAAATTTTAGAACGACGATGATTTTTGTAGTATAGATTTATTTGTTTCTTCTAATTAATACAAATGATGAGAATGAAAGAGAATTGCACGGTGAGAAAGTAAGAGAAGATTAAAAAATCGTGGTTCAACCATCTAAAATTAATGGTTGAACCGCTGGTTTTGAGGTTCGATTGGGATTCGTGGGCAATTGAGGTCTGACAGAGTTCCAGACCGTAATGATCCATGATTCAGGGTTATTCAAGGTTGGACCGTAGTTGTGTACGGTCATGAAAACACTGGTTTCAACGATGATGGTTATAAAAACTACAAGAAATAAAAATTTATGATATTAAAACTTAGTTTGGAACGGTGGATATTAATTTATATAAACATAATGAATGTTATTATCCTGATAATAACTAATTATTATCAATTCCATGTACCAACATATGCATAATATAATCTATTATCTTTTGATAAGTTTACTTTTTCATTTTAAAAATACAAATTGAACAAATTTCATATTTTTGGGTAACCACCCCAAAATCCATATTAACAAAGAGTATTAACTGGTAATATTATCTGCTAATACGGAGAATAAGACATATAGGAGCGACCATCCGTAATATTGCATTGAATACGTATTAAATATGTCGAGTCATTTTTTTTACTCCACATAACAACATATCTAATTCTTATCCAATACACTATTACGATGGCTTCACGATCTATTCAGAACAAAACACGGTATAATATCCAACACAGAATACAAAACAGTTGACACAGAAATACATATATATGTACACATCCTGTACAATAAATCATATATCATGGGGTCCGATAGTCACTACACAAAATATACATACATGTACATTAAAAACCCCACAAAAGAATATAGAATGTCATGTGCAAGGGTAGACTAGAAAAGATGGAACAAAAACTATTGGACTTCAAAAGGGTGAAGTAGAATATCCAAGTGAACAGGCATTATTGATATGACCAATTTTGCTTTTAATATTATTTATTGTCCACTAGCATAGAGCCCAAGTCTTTACTCAAAAGTCAAAAGTAACCCTTTTTTGCCATAAGATTAAGACTTTCTACCAAACTAGTCACCAGTCCAAACTTGTCTTTCATGTTAAGTCCACTTTCAGACACACCACTGGGCATAGCCCAGTCGAACTTATTTATCAGATTTGCAAGTGCAAGCTCTATAGTCTGCACCGCAAAATGCATGCCAGGGCATATTCTACGACCTGCACCAAATGGAGTGAACTGAAAATCGTGTCCTTTGTAGTCGATTGAACTGCCAATAAACCTCTCTGGTTTGAATTTTTCAGACTCTTCCCACACACTGTGATCTCTTCCAATCGCCCATACATTAACAAGAACCCTTGTCCTCCTAGGAATATCATAGCCTGCAAGCTTGCAATCTTCCATAGATTCTCTTGGTACCAAAAAAGGGGTTGGAGGATGCATTCTCATCGTCTCTTTTATTACAGCTTTTAAGTAGGTCATTTTGCTTAATTTTTCTTCACTAATTGTTTCTTTGCCTCTTGCTACACTTCTAATTTCATCTTTCAGTTTTGTCATCACTTCTGGGTTTTGAATAAGCTCTGCCATAGTGTATTCAAGTACTGTAGACGATGTATCACTGCCCGCAGCAAACATGTTCTGTCATAATTTTCAGTATAACTGGTTACTTTCAAATAGCAAGACATCGTCATTTTTCAATTCAAACCCCGCTCTATACTTCCCTTCATGATCCCCCGTGCAATGTCATATAGAAAACTTAATTGGAACAGGAAAATAATATACATGGAAAAAAGTTGGGATGATTAAATATTCAGTTGAAGTTCATGAGAAGGACTTACAATCAATATTGCTTTGATATCAGCTCTTGTGAATGAATATTCTCTGTTGGAGTCGTCCTCAAGCGAGAGTAAGATATCGACAAAGTCAGTAATCACTTCATGCATTGCTTTGTCTTTGTTTGATCTAGATTCAGTTTGTTCCTTTATGACTTCGTCAATAACATCATTCCATCTTTTTCCTACTATCATTGCTCTTGAATCCAGTCCAGAAGTTCTAAGATGTCCAATGACTGGCAAGTATTCTTCGATATTAAAAACTCCAAAAATTCTAGAGTTCTCTTCTGATAGTTCACAAAGCAGACGTTTCATCTCCTCGTTAGAAAATCTAGTCGAAACAGCTCTACATATAATATTACTGGAAAACAACTTCAATTCTTGACCTATGTTTACCACACCATCGGCTGATTGAAGCTGACATACCTTGTTTATCATATAATCTACTTCTTCTTGCTTCATATTTCTAAATGACTGCACCATTTTTGCATTTAGCAAACGAGTGATACACAATTTTCTAGTCTGTCTCCAGTATTCTCTATACGGCTCGAAGGCTATGTCTCTGCCTCCGCTGAGTAGAAGCTTGGCAATTTTTGAAAATGGCCTGTTAGCAAATATTTGATCCTGATTTTTCATTACTTGTTCAGCTAATTCATGCGATGAAATTACTATTGTTGGCACTTGACCAAGCTGTAGAAGCATGATAGGTCCATATTTATTTGCTAAATTGCAAAGAGAGATATGAGGTAGCGAGCCTAGCTGATGCAAGTTTCCTATGATAGGAAGCCTGGGTGGAGAAGGAGGGAGTTTGAGATTATTGAATGAGTTTTTCCTTTTGACAAAAATAAGAGAAAATAGAACAGCAGACAAGAAGATGAGCAGTAAGTTAAACAAACAAGTTTGAATCATTTTTTTGTTTGAAGTTTTCACTGTGAAGTTTACACTACAGACGCGTGCTGTCTTCAATTTGCAATCTATTTCTTCTCTATTTATCGGTGCAGAAGTTGAGTGCATATTTTCCTCCGTTCCAACTTTCTAATCATGTCACAATCATTCATTAATAATGAATGGCTTAAATCGAAATACTTAAAAGATAAGGATGAGACTTACTGGCACAAAGAGCAACCCATTGTAAGAATGGCGACTAGGAGTTAAATTTATATGCACCATTGGAAGAATTATGAAAGATGCATTTACCGTGCGAGAATGCTAATTCGACCGCAGACCAGTTTGGGAATTGATGCGGCAGGAACAGCAGCCGCACGATGTACTTTGCCGCTTGGATTTCATCCGTGAATTGCACAATCTGATCATTTTCACCGGAAAATCCCCGGTTGATGTACCACTGTCCTTTACCGTGTTATGTAAGTATGAAATATTTTAGTGGGTATAATGCATGTGAGAGTATGAAATGTTTTAGTGGGGTATAATGCATGTGAGAGTATGATGCATTCAAACAAAAAACTGGGGCAGCTAGCCATTGAATGCCGGAATGTAAATGGTTGAATTCGATGGGTAATTCATTTATACTTGTATCACCAGCATCTACCCCAGCATGACTTTCGCTGATTAGGAAAAAAACAAATCAAACCTTTTATCCCTTTATTCACTGTCCACAAGATTTGATGAGTTGAAGTCGTCCCCGTCTTTGATTAATGGTTGACCAAGTGTATGGCTGAGATTATTCTAAGAATAGAGGAATTTAATATTTAAAAACTTAGGGGCATTTGATTAAGGGGGGTAATTTTACGGAGTCTCCAGCTTAATTTTTTTTTTTTTTGGTTAAGGGAGGTCTAGATTATTTTAAAAGAAAAGGAAAAAGAGACTTAAATGCCTCTGACTCGTCACTTATGTTAATACCTGACGTACTAAATTCAACGCAAAATACAAAGCATGCTTCCAGAAATTAAAAAACAAATGCAAAAAAAAAAAAAATCATTAATAAATTAAACAACAATATAAAATACGCAGCACGTTAGATCAAAATTTTCGTTTCCGCATTTATTTAAATTGAACATATCAATTCCAATATGAAATTACAATTAATTATCTGATTCAATGTCTTCCAATCTCACATGAAACATTTTTGTGTCTCCATTACATTAATTATATCCGATTTTTATTTTTACGAACAGTATTAAATTGTAAATATTAATTAAGATTTAGATTTTATGTTTTTTATTATTGAAAATTATAGGGGTTAATATCGAAATTTTAATTAATATGTTTAAGGGGAGACTTATTTATTTTGTACCTCCCATAACAATTATACACTAAATTAAAATTGATTCTCTCCTTAATTAAATGTGGATCCCTTTAACAATCCCCAAACTTAAGGTTATTTTGAAAAGTATACGATCATATCAAAAGTTTGCACTTTCAAATCAATTATTAATAAAGATACTGCTAATAACAATGTAAGCTTGTTACAAGTAGACAAGAAAGAAGGAGAGTACTACTGTGCCATCTTCTCAATATTTAGGAGGCTGGAAGTAATAGAAAAAACCAATAATCAGTCGCTTAATTAACAACAAAAGTCCATTAAATGAGTGCACAACGTTGTATATTGAATTTGCCAATGTAAACCATTTGTTGTTGACGTTTATAATTGGACACCTTAGCACCACTTCATTTAAAGCATATGGCATATTAGGCAAATATATGTCCCTTAGGGAAATTTACGATTTGAGCAATCAAAGTCCTCGTTTACTTATACAAACAAATAGTCAATAAGAATACTGAATCAGCTGATGAACTATAAGATTCACTGAACTTTGTTCCGAACAACTTGGGCAAATTTTATTTATAAACTCAATATAAAAAACGTAAACTTTTCAGGCTTGTTGCAAGTTATTAAAAATAAATATGGTTTTCTTCTTGCAAACTTATCACAAAAATAGATATGATATTCATCATATCAAGATTTGTATATATTTAAAGTGTGCAAACACTAAGTTTTAATTTGGCAGTTAGAACTTGAGCAACATAAATTGCATAATTTTATTTTATTTTTAAATTTGCATTTCTGCAGATCCTATTTGGGCATGAATAAAACGCCAATACAAGAATAAAAAGAGGTACATGCTTGTAATTATATTAGTTCTGAAGTGATAAAATTCTCTCGGTAGAAACCACATTAATATTCAAGATGATGTTATAAGTACATGCCTACAAGCATTATTGACGTAAATGATCTGACGATTTTATTTAGGGGATTGTTAAAGGGACTCCATTTTTTATTAAGACGGGAGACAATTTTCTAATTTTTGATGAATTTTTAAAAGGTGGACAAAATAAGTTAGCCCCCCCCCCCCCCCCCCCTAATTATATAATTAAAAATTCCAGTACTATCCCTATAATCCTCTTATACCACATATACATACACAAAAACTCACACCAGCATTACCCATATACATACAAATACATAATACATAAGCCCTCCTAACAGAGCAAAATTAATGCATACCTGCACATGATTATATAAATTTAAATACTTAAGCATCATACCACACTTGCATGAATTCAAACACTTAAGCATAAGCACACACTTCTTAGTCTAATAAGATACATGCATAATTAACTTTGCAAATTGCAAAATAAATTTAAAAAACAACATATAGTAACCTTTTATAATTCAACTAAAAAGGAAAAGAAAGAAATAACAATCAGACGAAGACCCACCTCTTTCAACTCCCCTAATTCAAACAAAGTTCATATAATCTCAGTATTCCAGTTTAAATCATGTATTTATCACTCATATATATAAATAAATAAAATAAAAAATGATAATTATAGTTGCATGCACCTTCTATTTAACGTAGATGATTTTTGCAGGCAAGTATCCAAAGAAAGTAAATATTAAACATATCCAAAACTCAGCCTGAAATTATGACAAGTAATTAACAAATTAAAATATAGTTAATCACTACATGTCTAATTAATTAAGGTTACGAGGGGCAGTTTAGTCCATGCTTATTTTAAAATACAAAAAATCAAACCCTCCCTTAACAAATTTTGCTTAAGGTGGAGTCCCCTTAAAAATGTCGTCCCCTTAAAAATGTCATCCCCTTAACCAAAAAGTTGAGTCCCTTTAACAGTCCCCTTTATTTATTTATTTTGGTCATGTATGTGAATAGTGAACATTGTAATTTTCATGTGTTATCAATTATGAATGAGTTTTCTAAGTGTACTTCACGTTTTCTTCTTAGAGCATCTAAAAAAAGATATATTCAATCATAATTTTCAGCAACTCCTCCAATATTCAGCGTAATATTCTAGGTTAAAAAGAAATTAGGATGTAAAATGAGACGTCTGTTAAAGAGGTTATTAAGATTTCAACTTTTAATAGGTCTCCAAAACCAAATGGATTTTAAATTGATAAGCATGTAGTTTACAAGTTTTTAGGGTACTTCGGGAGATGCTTTGAAGACGGAGCTAAAGAATTGGGTGGATTTTGGCCTGCTGTAGCAGCTGCATCTCCTAGAACAGGTTCTGCTAAATATCACAAAATAATTCTGCTGTATTTCCTTTCACAAACTTCAACATATATATACACAGTACAAAGAATATTGGGCTTTGCCTAGACCGAATCAAACTCCTAAACAGTAGGACTCTCTGACTAATTCAGTCCCATATTATTCTCCTAAAACTCCCCCTCAAGTTGGAGCATGAATGTCTCGAATGCCCAACTTGGGTAATATATTATCAAACTGCACCTTCCCTAGGGCCTTTGTAAAGACGTCTGCCAGTTGCTGCTTCGTAGGAACATATGAAGGTGAAATATTGAGACCTTCTGCAATCGCATCTCGAACAAAGTGACAATCTGCTTCTATATGTTTTGTTCTCTCATGAAATACTGGATTTTGAGCAATATGTAATGCGGACTGGCTATCACAAAAGAGGTGTATCCCTTGTGCATGATGAACCCCAAATCTTCAAGTATTTGCTTCAACCACTTTAATTCACATGTAACTGCTGCCATGGATCTATATTCTGCTTCTGCAGATGAACGGGAAACCGTGGGCTGTTTCTTGGTTTTCCAAGACACAGGAGAAAAGCCAAGTAGAACAAACCACCCTGTCAACGATCGCCTCGATAATGGGCAACTAGCCCAATCTGAGTCACACCAGCCTGTCAACTTCAATTCACTATCAGAACGCAAGAGTATTCCCTGTCCGGGATTTTTCTTCAAATAACGCACCACTCGCAATGCAGCCTCCCAATGTTTTTCTTTGGGCTCATGCATAAATTGGGATAATATATGAACTGAATATGTTAGATCAGGACGCGTCACGGACAAGTAAATCAATCGACCTAATAGTCGTCGATATTTCTCAACATCCTCTAAAAACTTCCCATCTGCCGATGCCAACCGGTGATTTTGCTCCATAGGAAACTCCGCTGGCTTAGCTCCTAACAATCCAGTCTCTGCAATAATGTCAAGGGCATACTTTCGCTGACACATATAAAAGCCTTTCCTGCTGCGAGCCACTTCTAAGCCCAAAAAACACTTCAACACACCAAGATCTTTCATTTTAAAACACTCACTCAAGTAATGTTTAAAATTATGTAATGCCAGGAGATCATTTCCTGCCACAATTAAGTCATCTACATAAATCACACATTAAGCTGCATTTTCCCTTTCGTCAATGTAAACAAAGAATAATCTGAATATGATTGCTTAAAACCATATTTCTTCAATGCTGTTGATAATTTTGTGAACCAACAACGTGGCGCCTGTTTCAATCCATACAGGGATTACTTTATTCTACAAACTTTATCCAAGTTGCCTTTCGCGAACCCCGAAGGTATCTTCATATACACCTCCTCTTCCAAGTCACCGTGAAGGAACGCATTATGCACATCCATTTGATGAACTTCCCAATTCTTTACTGCTGCAACCGCCAAGAAAGTTCGAATTGTCGTCATTTTTGCTACTGGAGCAAATGTCTCGGTATAGTCGAGACCCTTCACTTGATGGTTCCCATGTACGACCAATCTCGCCTTCAATCTCAGCAAGTTACCCTTCTCATCTCGCTTTTCTGTATATATCCACTTACTTCCTAGTGCTTTCTTACCCATTGGCAATGTTTCCAACACCCATGTGCCTTGCTCCTCAAGAGCTCGTATCTCGTCTGCCATAGCATTGCGCCAGCCCTCATGTTTCATTGCCTCCTTAAAGTTTTTCGGTTCAGTTCCTGCATTAATCGCTGCAATATACTTTCTATGTTGATGAGAAAACCGTTCACAATTTACAAAACATGTTAACGGATAAGGAGTACCTGAGGAGGGGGATTGCGTGAATGGCTTCGGAGATGGACTTACTGTCCGTATAGTGTGCGTAACATAATCTTTAAGCTTACTTGAAGGTATTTTGGTACGTTTCCCTCTTCCCATGTCACTTGTCTCATCATTTGGCACGTCACCGTCACTACCGTACTGCAGCTGCTCTATTTCCCCGCTGCCAGGCTGCGAAGTGTGCTGCTCATCATCGTTTTCACCATCTGGCGGTGGTTGGTCTACCTCTCTACAGCCAAGTTGTGGCGTAGGCTGTCCAACTTGTTGCATATCCATAGTTTCCATGGGTAAACTATTTGCCTCCTCATCATCACTCCAACATTCTCTAATACTCGGATGCATCACATTCACGGGGCAGTCCTCGTTTGACTTCATAAATGGAAATTGTTGCTCATAAAATTTAACATCCGTTGATATCAAAAATTGTTTTTCATCTAAATCATAAACTTGCCAAGCTTTTTTACCAAACGGATACCCAACGAAAACACACCTCCTACTACGACTAGCAAATTTGTCACCCTTACTACGCTGATCATAAGCATAACATAAACAACCAAAGACACGCAAACAATCATATCGAGGAACTTTCCCATGTAATATTTCAAAAGGTGATTTATTTGCAAGTAGAGGAGTTGGTGTCCTACTGATCAAATAACATGCAGTTAAAACACACTCACCCCAAAAACGAGTTGGTAAATTAGCTTGAAATTTTAATGCTCTAGCAACATTCAAAATATGTTGATGTTTTCTCTCTACTCGCCCATTTTGTTGCGGTGTTCCAATACATGATGTTTCAAAAATCATCCCATTAGAGACAAAGTAATCACGCAATGTGTAAAGCTCAGTTCCATTGTCACTTCGCACAATTTTAATGTCTCTACCAAACTGTCGTTTTATCAAAGCCACAAAACTAAGAAACACAAATTCAACTTCATCTTTATTACACAATAAATAAATCCAAACACCCCTTAAAAAATCGTCTACTATTGTTAAAAAATACCGAGCTCCACTGGTTGAGGGAGTTTTGTAAGGCCCCCATAAATCCAAATGAACCAAATCAAACAAACTACTAGCTTTATTTGAACTAAGAGGAAAAATACTCCTATGTTGCTTGGCACAAGGACAAATATCACAAGCTTTATTACTAACTTTTCTGCAATAGCTACTCACAACAGGTAATAACTTAAGCACTTGTTCCGATGGATGCCCCATTCGTTGATGCCACAGCTCAAAAGAGTCGCCACGTACTGCATGCACACTTACTGGAGGTACCCACGGAAAAAGTAAAGTCCATCTCGTCGATCACCCACTCCAATCACCATCCTCGTCACCCGGTCCTGTATAACACATATTTTGTTAGTAAATTGCACCACGGAATTTGATTCATCACTCATTTGAGTTACAGAAATTAAATTGCATGTTAATTATGGAACATAAAGAACATGATCAAGTCGCAATCCCCCTTGAAGAATGACGGTGCCAACTGTATTTGTATTCGTCGTTGACCCATCCGACAATCCCACCGGACAATTTGGCACTTTTTTCACATTAATCATCTCAGACACGTCACATGACACATGGTTCGATGCTCCGGTATCAATTATCCATGAATTACAAGAGTTTTTACCTTGCAAAGTAATTATGGTTTTATTGAAGTTTAGAAAATCCAACACTTGTTGCAGTTGGGCTGCTGAAATTCCAGCCAGTCCGGTCCCATCTGTTGAGCCTGATGGACCCACTTGCTGTTGGGTTGAGGAAGATGGCCCGCTAATATTATTTGCATGCACAACATTGTTGCTTGTTGTATTGTTGTTGTGCTTGCTTCCACGTCCAGCTGAAGTTCCTCCGCGACTTCCCCCTCTGCCACCACGGCCAGGTCCACGTCCACCCCGTCCACGGTCTCCCCACCACTCGGGGTAACCGATCAACTGAAAACAGCCAGCCTCCTCATGCCCCTCTCTATTGCAATGATTACAGAACTTGTCTGCTTTTTCCGCAACACGAGGTCTACGAGTTTCAACATTCACCTTGAAAGCTTGAACGTTGTCACTACCATCTCTTGCCATGGAATGCTCACCTGTACGTAGCCGTTCTGCATTAACAATTGATTGATATGCACTATCAACCGACGGAAAACTATCTTTGGCCAAGAGTTGTTCACGTATGGCTGCATATGGAGTGTCAAGACCGATCAGAAAATGATGCAAATAGTCTTCTTCACGCAATACTTGCACCTGATTACTGATATTGAAGTACATAAGCCACACTTGCAGCGAGGAACCGTGACATAAGTCACCAATTCATCCCAAATCTTGTTTAAACGACCAAAGTACACCGCTACACTCTCATTTTTCCCTTGCTTACATTCACCTAAAGAAGTCTTGAGTTGACAGATTCTCGTCCCACTTACCATGCAAAATCGGTTCTTCAAGTGTGTCCAGAGCACACTTGCATCATCATAATCACCCAAGGTTGATCGAATGGAAGGATCAAGAGTGTTATTTATCCAGGACACTAGCATTGAATGAACCGCAATCCACTCTTCATGTTTTTCTGGATCAGTTGGTTCTTCAATGGTGCCCTCCACAAAACCAAACTTACGTTTGGCCTTCAACGAACGACGAATCGCTCTTTCCCATTCATCATAGTTTTGTCCCTTTAATACAATCGGGGTAATAACATTACCCGGACCATCACTTGATCCTAGGTGGTACACCGGATCATGTTTAGGAATTTGCGGAGGCGGCTTTGGTGGTTGTGCTTCAACTCCTGCCATCGCCGAGGTTCACAGCTGGAGAAGGAATTTTTTTTTAATGGTTTTAGACTGGCTCTGATACCATGTTGGATTTTTTTTTATATATATATAACTTTAGAGAGCTATATAGTTTGTTCACAAAACCAATTGGTTGATGTGAACTATAGCCTCTTAGTATTTATCTAGGATCTTAGTTGATTATTTCCCGATGTGGGATTATTATTTTCATCACTCCCCCTTCACGTGTGGCGTATTTTGAGCCATCTACGTGAACATAGTATTTTGGATGGAGTGGGGAACGTATGGCGGTTAAGCACATACGTATTTTTTGCATTGGCTCTACTCCTGAGCTCTGATACCATGCTAAATATCACAAAATAATTCTGTTGTATTTCCTTTCACAAACTTCAACATATATATACACAGTACAAAGAATACTGGGCTTTGCCTAGACCGAATCAAACTCCTAAACAGTAGGACTCTCTGACTAATTCAGTCCCATATTATTCTCCTAATATTTGTGGTAATTTTGGCATGAGCACCGGTTGGCTGGCGTTGCTCGCTTTGACTTGGGGCAATCTTCCTTATTGGTTTTGAGTTTCACTTGTTGTATTTCCGTTTTAGCTTTTTTATTCTACAGTTAAAGTATTCGCCTAAAAACTATTTAATTGTTTTTGTGAGTCGTTAAAGAATGACTTTTTTCTCCTTTTTGCTATATACTATTCTTTTCTTTGAAAAAAAAAAAGACGTTTACATTCCACTTTGTAAGGTTGATTTTTCTTAAGTGCGGTATATATGTAAGTTGTCACAGCTGAGCAAATTCTACATAAAAGGTATAAGCCTAATTGTTCCATGTAACTATTTATATACAGTTTGGGTGCACAAAATGTTCGGTTTTCGTACGTGATGCACGTCTGATGTGTCAAATACAGAAACTGGTCATTTGGACCAGTTTTGATACAGGTTTAGACTTGTTTGATTCTAACGATTTTAATTTTTTTACCTCCTTATAATTTCAATATCCACCCTTCTCTTCATTCTTCTTTCTCCATCTTCTACTTTTCATCATTTGTACTATCATTGCCTTTATACATTTCCATCTACAAGAATAATGGGTGATTCAGAAATAGATTTCAAACAACTAAGACTTATAAGATGTGGCTGTTATTGTTGAAATTTGTGATACACAAATCATAACAATTTTGGACAACAAATAATCTATGAAGATTTTATGGAAGATTTGTTGCTATATTTGTGGGATATTTGGAATCGAAGGCTATAATTATTTGGTGCTTACCCAAATAGTTTTTTAACATATATAAAGATAATTTGAATACCAAATTTACTTTAATACGAAACAATTCACTCTATAAAAGGCCTAGCGAACATCTTCATTACGTGTCGGTGAGAGCCACCAAGAGTGATCATTCTAACTATTTCAAATTGAGTGTTCTCCTTCAAATTATTTAGCCATTAGATATTCTCTACCTATTTCTCAATAAGGTTATTGGTTCAAGTTGTAATTGTTTGTAGTGATAGTTGAGATCGATTGTAAAAAAAAAAAAAAAAAATTACTGGATCAATAAAGAAGGTGGTTGGGTGGAATATCGTGTGCTCATATTTCTGATATTATTTGTGTTGTTTTTTGTTTTTCAATTAAATTAATCTTCAAGTGATTGGGTGATAAAGATCCTGTTTTTCAGGCGTTTTGTCAAACTTCCGCTGCGCACAAAACCCCAACAGTTATATAACTTATTTACGCAGAAGAATGAGTGATATGTGTCAGATGCATACGTCGGAATTTACTGTTTACTGTTGGTATAAGACATAATCAATTACCATCAAAAGACGTTGTCAATTGAGTTTTTGAATAAATGTGATAAACCGCATAATAATGGTTTGATTACAACGAAAGATGTTGGTAGAGAAACGACGGTCATATTTGTATACACTATAGCTGCAGCGCTTTCCAGTCAATAAATGATCGGAAGATTTCTTATGGTCAGGTAGTATAGTTTCAGGCTATTTCATGTCTTTTTGATACTGTACAATTATTTGCTTCAGATATTATCAAACCAATTGACCCTCAATTCAATACTATTCCTGATAAAATTAGAAATTCAAATCTATACTATCCATACTTTTTATCTGTGTTGGTAGGATTAAAGGTGCACATGTAATGGTACACTTACCTCAAAATCGAGTTGTTCAATATATTCGGTGAAAATATTAATTTATATTGAATATCTTAGCTGTATTCTTGTTCGATTTACTGTTTATCTATGCAATAGCTGGTTGGGAAGATACTGCGCATGATAATAGAATTTTTAATTAGTAGTACATGATAAAATCTTAAATTTTCCTCGTCCTCCATTGGGACTGTATTATGTAGTTAATTCAGGTTTTTCACTTAAGATGGGTATTTGCTGCCGTATCTTAATGTTAGATGTCATATTCTTCATTTTCAAGAAACTGCAAATCAACCGAAAATAGTAAATTTTAATTTTAATTTTTATCATTCAAGCTTACCTATGGCAATTCGAAAATTATTTGGAATATGGAAGAAAATGTTGTCTCATTTTGAAAAATATGCCGCCATACTCATTTGTAACTCAATTAATAATCATCGTAGCAGCAATGACTATACACAATTATATACGAAAATACTTGGTTGATCCAAATTTTGTGGTTTATGATGATGATTGTCATCATATTTTTTCAAAAGAATACCTAGGAAAACACTACAGTCTACAATACGGAAAACAAAACAGCCAGAGCATGTGAAGGGGCTCAACAATATGTGAAATTTGGAATGACAACGATTAAAGATACAATAAAAGTTGAAATTGTTGCAACGGAACTGCATTGATTGATTGTATTATTTAATTTGGATTTGCTATTATTGTATAATTATATGCATGTAATTCAGATTATGTACTACTATTTCATTTTAATTTAACCTAAATTGCATAACAAAACAAATAATAATTAACTTTGCATCAATTAAATTAAAATACTCCATTTAAATGAATCATTTGAAGCAACAGATACATATCTCGTTTAACTTTCCACTCCTCTTTAGATATCTTCTTTAAATGCTATAAATACATTTATTCTGTTACTTGGAGTCCTTTTGAATGTTTAAAAGATGCGCTGCTTCAAGTCGTAATACAAATGGCAGCCACCAAGCAACAAACCTGTGTATATAACCATCATATATAACTACAAATAAATGGTATGTATAGTCATAGTTTATAAAATAGGATTAATTGACAAGAATAATCCAAAGTTTAACGTTTCCGCCCATATTAATCCCAAGTTTGCGTTATTTAAAAATAATCCCAAGTTCAGGGGTGTCTTCCCAAATTGATCCCGGTGATTTTTGATGATTTTTTCACGTGTTATTTTGGGATCAATATGAGAAGACAACCCCAAACTTCGTAGTAATATGGGAAGGTACAAGTAAATGAGATTAATTTGGGAAGACACCCCCCTTAACTTGGGATTATTCTTAAATAACGCAAACTTAGGATTAATATGGGCGGAAACACTACACTTCGGATTAATCTTGTCAATTATCCCTATAAAATATTGTATGTAAACGTTATACAAAACAACCAGAGCACTGTATACATGAACTATTATACAAAGCAGAATTGTACAAAAATGCATGTATATAGACATAGTGTATAATAAGGAAAGATGATTTTTTTTTTTTTTTTTTTTTTTTTTTTTTTTTTGTGTATTTATATGACTTGAGTGTAAGCACCGGTAGCTAAGTATGCAAGCATCAACAAATTGTGCGTATAAATAACTACTTACTGTACATTCATTGTTTTTCATAAGCATCAGTAAACTGGCGTATGGTTCACAATTCAAATGTATTGTTTAGCGTGCAGATTAACTAAAACAACAAGGTGGCATGCTTTCCATTTCCAGTGTACCAATTTAACTACAGCGAAATAGGAATTATGCTTATTCAACAAGTTGATTATGCAACCTGTTATTCTGGCTATCGCCCTATCCACATAATTTTACTGAAATCCCTATTATCCACTGTTTATCCCTCTTTCACAAGTACATTCTGTCATCTGTTTCGTTCGTTCTCAGAGCTCTGATTAGAACGGATGAATGATAACGGAAAATTCAGACATGCATCCGTAATTAAAATCATTTTCAAATGTCGGATATTCACATTCGTGTATATGCATGAACATCAAAAATAATCTTGTCTACTAACGACCGATAAATCAAAAAATGTAAATACAAAATTTTAATTTACATATTTTTCCCAAGCTGATTGGTTTCAAATGTGATAAAAAAATATGATGATAATAAATAATCCTGAGGAATTAGTCTTTATTAGTAGTTGTAATACTTTTGATGTTACACCTTTTTGGTGCCGACGTGAATAATCAAGATGCCTCTGCATACATGTTAACAAATCGAAGTAACCCTTAAAAATAAGATCCAACACGTTAAAAAATTTACAATTTTAAAATATCCCTCTATGCCTCTATATATATACTAATGACCTGTATTTTCTATATTGGAGTATTGTAAAATGATTCTATTTAATTTATACGAGATCGTACCATTCTCATATTTTGAATTTGGTTAGTTATGATGTCTTGCACATTTTTGAATTTTGTTCAATTGTTTTAAAACCATTTTACTCTCAAATATCCTGTTCTAATCATTACTTTTGATTGGTGTAGAATTAGATGTTTTAACACATACAATTGGAATTGAATGGTGGTTTGCCATTTTGTAGAGGGGTCATATAGGAAACTTGGACAAGGAGTTTGGAAGATATGAGAGTTTTAAGTTTTTCAAATTGTTGGGCAGATTTAAAAATAGCTAATGACTTGCTGCTATGAAAAGCAGCTGTAGAAATTTACGTTAATCTTTTCTTCTCATTTTCCATCAGCCCAATGAATTACGATCTACTCTATTTCTTCTTGCTATACCATAGATCACACCAAATCCACTTCCAATCTCTTCTAAACACATAAAAGAAATTGAATCTTCATTGATCTACATGTATTCTCTATTTATAAGGTTGTCTACATCATTTTCTTATTGTCCTGAATCGGTCTGTCATAGATGTGCATAGGTTTATTGATTTGATAAGCGATTTTGATCTCTCACATGTCAATTTTGCATTTTATGTTTAGAATAGGTGTTTTGTTCACGTATATGTTTAGATCACCTTTTATGCTCGAATTTTTTATTCTCATATTCGAAAAGGCTATGTTAGCCTAACTAGGCATATAATGGATTAAAACGATAAGTTTAAATGGATTAGCGAGTAAATCTAATCTAGATTTATGCGTATCTATGATTGATTCATGTTCTATATGCATTAGTTGCTTGTCTATGATTGTTGTTCATATCCTTGGCTATCAGATTGTTAAAATGCTTATTTTTTTGATGTGATGCTTGATTTGCTTGTTAGAAACGTCATAATTAGGACTTCAAATGAAAATTGAAGCATATCAGGATAAAAGTTTATAACGAACTGGCTTTTTGACCGCTCCAAGTCGGTAATTAAACCAACTCGAACCGTTCAAAATGTCAGATCGTTAGTGCTTATAAGGTTGAAATACAAATCATTACAGAATCACAGCCACAGAACACAGAGTATCTCATAGCGGAAGTGAAGTTTTATGCAATATTACAAATTCTTTTAAATTTTACATAATATTAGGGTACAAAAATAAATATGGATATAGCGGAAGAATAGATATAAAATCATACTAGTATTCGGTAGTGACCCGAGCAATTGCAAGAATAAAACAAACAAAGTACTCGAGTCAGGACTAACATTCTCATATAAGTGAATTAAATCAAATGAAGTGTTAACTGAAATGTACAATAACTTAGAGGATGTTTGGGATTCCCGTCCTCTAAGGATCCGTGGAAATAATAAATGTAAAATAGTACGCTATTATTGAAATGTCTATCCAATAAAGTAAATATACTGAAAATAGCGTAAGCGGGATTACCATATTACCCTTACGCAGTTTATAGGCATCACGGTCTATACAGTACCGTAAATTCACCGCACTGGTGTTATCAAAGGGCACTCCACAGAAATCAACGCTAAATCAAAATCGTAGGGGCTCGTATAGGATAAATATGACAAGGCATACGAGGCAATGCTTAGGGTAGGATTCTACCAGTTGCACTCCCGGACCGGTGGTAACGCATATCAGCAACTACCGTCCACCTCGGAACACACTGCCAAATCAAAAAGGGTGCACCCAAATCAATCACAACAGCAATAGAGATGGTATCGAAGAAGCATGTCCGATATGAGGTGCGACCTCAATTAGTCACGGTATAACTCCTGTTTAGTCATTTTAATTATGACCCGAAGGTCAAGGCCATTTCGTCATCGTTCGCCTTCTTCGATCCAGTGGTCGCTTCCAAGTCATCGTGCTGTCGTTCCGATACTCCATCACGTATACAGTTGTTAAAGTGGTATCGGCACTGACAGAGAGTATGCCACTTACCGACTCCGGTCTCTTTAACAACCGACGCTTCACATTTCCTTTTCACACCGTGGCCACTATATTTAAAATCATATTCCAGGAATCGCCATCGATTTATTCCAAGTGTTGCCCCAAATCAATTACTCAAATCATTTATCATTGGTTCGATAATAAAATCAATATCCACCATTTTCATCAACCATTGTTTTAAGTTTCAAATTTCATGAGGTATTGTTATTGCTCGAAATCCCCTTTCCACCCTCGGATTCGCCTAGACTGGATTGGACATTAATTTTTATTTCGGATTATAAAATATATTTAGAAAGGTTAAGTTTGAAAATAGTCTATGTATATTGAAAGTAATATATAACAAATTTATAGTTAGAAAAGTAAATGTATATTAAATTTTAAGGTAATGTATAAATATTTATAGTTGGAAATATATGTGGCTTAGACCGAAAGTAATGTATAAACATATATAGCTGTAAAATATTGTTTATATAGTTAAAGAAATCAAACCATAAATTATATAATATATAGAAAAATATTACAAAATTAAGTAGTGAAGAAAAATTACTTTTATGAAATCGGAATTCTATTCAAATAATATTAATCCAGTCCAAATCCCAATCCATGTCTCAAAACTTCTTCTCCCATCAAAATTTCACATTTAAAACAAATTCCCATTTATTTGGTTCATTTTCAATACTTCATGGTTAAAACAATTTTTCGAACCAATGTTTACCTTGGATTACACATATTCATTTTATATAATAAATCCCAAAACAACCTTTAACATTAGTTGTTAAATCGAGATGTGATTTATTGAATTCCAAACTCGTATTCACCATGACATAGAAAATCGTATTCCATTATATTTGAACTTAAATACTTTCCATTTTGAAAAAATCCTTCTTGTACTTTCATGGTGAAAAATCATTAGCAGAACATATATCAAAATAAGTTTGGGAAAAATTTGTCAAATCTTTGTAAATCCCTTGCATTAAATTCAAAATTCGTCACATTATTGAATTCATTATATGAACATCAAGTTGAAAGGAATTTATTCAAATAAATCAACCTTGGTGTTATCTAGCAAAATCATTTTAAACTTATTTTGATACAAATTGGATTTCACAAAAATTCCAAGTAAATATTTGAACCAAATTACTTTTAAAACTTTCTTTACGCTATATAGGGATTATTAAAATTTCAACATACGAAATCGATAAAATAATTTTAATTTATTGACCATGGTGTTCGTATAAAATTTTCTATCTATGGTCAAGTGATACGGATGTTTATCATTTCAATCCGTTCTTTAAAAATATTCGAATCCCGAGTATGTATCAATTCAACCCGCATCCCAAATCGATTCGAATACAAAAAGGGTTTTGGGTATGTATCATTTCAACCCGTAATGGTTTCTAATCAAAAAGGGAACTTTCAGGGAGAGAAAAATAACATAGCATGTCAAGCATACAACCATGGTGTCATATGAAATAACAGTGTGTGTCGCATGTGCACAACCACGAAGCAAACAAATCTAGAGCACCCTAACATTTCATTCAACATTTTAAATCTTAATTCACTTCATAAAAACATTAGTCTGTGAGTGAGGAAAATTCCACCTTCCGTGTCTAGGGGATGAATGCAAACTTTTATCTAATTTGAGAACATGACTCGATGGCCAGACGACGAATAGACCAGCAGTCAGACAACATGAAAATGGACTTGAACAGGATCCAAATCTGCAGTCCAAGCAGTAAATCCCAAACCAAACGTAAAGGTCTTTCGGGCATTTACCCAAACGCTTGGAGTGGTTACCGCCCTGAGCCCGATTCACAATAAATGGGAGGCTGCTGGAGCCATCGATGAAGGATATGGTGGTCCTGGGTTGGCTGTACGTATGGATGTCATCCTAATATTGTTTAATTTGAGTTATAGCTCCAAATAGATGCATATGTATACATTTAAGTACATATATAGATACAGTAACGACAAGCAAATAGGAAAACAGTGAGCTCACCGCAACCATCGGCGGACTGACAGTGGGTGAAGCTAATGCTTCGTTGTTTCTCCCCCTTCTTTCTTCCAGAACTTTGACTAGTTTCGCCGTAGGAGAGAGCCGCTGTTTAAAAGGAACAGAGGTGGTGTCCATTCATCGAGGTCGAGGCAGGGCTTGGAGGCAACCTGGAGGTTTAGGAACTGGCAATTGTTGTCAGGTACTGATGTACGACATGGTGGAGATTTTGAGGTGTTGATGTTTGGCTTGGTTGTGCGTTTTAAATGGAAGCATCATCGTTTAAAGGAGGAAGAGGAGTCAAGATACGCGATGGAAGGAAGGGGCCCCCGCGGTTTCCCTGGGTGGTGGCACGACGCGCCTCTAGTGACGGTGGAGGAGACGAGCTGAGAGTCGATGAGTATTTTCATTTTGGGGTAAAGGAGCTTAAATCGCGATTTAGAGAATTTGGGCATTTTGGTTTCCTGAGGTAAAACAAACGAATGGAAAGGAAAAAGGCGTTCACTCCTTTCAATTGATTTTTTTCCTTTTCATTAAAGTTTTTCCCCTTCTGTTCAAATAGATCAGAGAGAGAAAAGAGAACCAATTTTTTTTTACTTCACCATTTATATTGTGATCAACAGGAAAGTAAAGAAAGGGAAGGAAGCAGGTAGTTTCCGATGTGAGGAGAATGAGATGGTGTTTGTTTTTGTGCTGAACGAAGAGGAAAGTGGTACAGATTATATATAACGTTGGAGCTACCGATAGGAAGAGATCTGTGAAATCTTCTACAGTGTTTTCGAAATATTTGTACTGACAGAGAAGGATTTGAAAATCCTGTACAGTGCTTCGCAATATTTTCTTTACTGACAGGGCAAGATTTAGGAATCTTTGAACACTGTTGAAGGAACTGTACAGACACAAGAAGAGAGAACATGATAAAATATCTCGGAGAGAGGAAACACCTCTGTTAATTTCGTTTACCATATAGATAAGTATAAAATTTAGTTGAACGTTGTCTACCGTTGTAATATATCTTGCAATTCAAATTCGGTGTTCCCACTATTTGTTTTCTTCACTTATTCCATTAACGTATTAGAAAATTATTTCATAAGGACATAACGGCTGGTGCAATGAACGTACTGACACTCTATTTGATTTCACGTGCATTACGATTATGCAACGTTGAGAACAAAGCCGTTGAATAAATTTTCTCCGGACGTCAAAATTCGAAATAAATTTTTATTTGAAATAAAATTGTGTAGTCATCACCAGTGAACAGACCACGGCTGTATTGGACAACGTTGTTACTTGTAATTCCTTCGTTTTATCAAGCCGATCGTATAGTGAAATTCAAATTTATATTTATGCCTACCGATTTGATGTTAAAATAAATCAGCTCTTAAATCATAAACAATTTCCGATCTTATGTTTGAAATAATTTTTATCAACATAGATTAAATTATAATATTTATAAAATTCCAGTCGCATTCAACATTTACATAAATCCAATTTTATGATAAAATGTCGGTTTTAACAAAACCATTCATATTGAAAATAAATTCCAAATTTTTATGTCGAAACTTAATTATAAATATTTATTTTAGCTTTAAATCTTAATTTTAAAATGTCAAAATTACCGATTCGTTACAGCCTCCCCCACTTAGCGCTTTTCGTCCTCGAAAAGGGAACGTCATATGAATTTAAGTTGATATATAACCTTGCAAATACTTTACTTAGTGCAAATTTATTAGGAAGAAAAATAAGTTATATATTCAAAAACTCAAAAAATTTCTAACACTCGGGATTTACGGAAAATTTCAGCAGCATCTCCTTTGTACGGCGTGCCCGGAAAATTTTTCAATTTCAATATACATCTCGTCTACATGACGAGGCATCACAATATAGGGGAAACAAAAGAAAAATCACCCAAATGCGATATGTAAACCGAGACATGTACCTCTTTTAGCGTTTTTAAAGCGTAGTTGCTTAATTTCTTAGCATTTGCGCAAAAGCGAGCTTCAAAACGCAAAGCACGTCATTGCCACCTACTAACACTCTCAAATGTAGTGAGAATCAAATGTACATATGTTAAAGTTTAATGTGCATGATAATGGGTGACATAACTCAGCGTGTTCGGAAATAAACAAATATATGTGCATGCCAAAGATGTCATAAATTAAAGTACCATTTTAACAAAATGCGAATAAAATCAACGATGTATAAAAATTTAACAGGGAAATACGTGTTTGTTGCGACATATATTAAGTGAAATCATGGAAATACGTGTCATATAAAATTTAACATGGAAATTTAACATATATTAATGAGATCGCTATAAAATTCCATAGTGACTAAGAAAAGTTACATGTTAAGTGTTCCAACAACTAGTCCTTATTAACACTACATTCCTTTCCCTATGTTTGGTACCAAAAAGATGATTTGATAAATGAAAAAGTTTTAAGTTATTAATGCAAAATATATGCACGCACGGGGAAAATAAAAAACTAAGAACAGTATTGGGATCAACTTCAGCAATTTTAAACTTCAAGTTATGACAACACAAGAAAACTATATAAGATCAGGAATAACTCCATCAACAATAGCCCACATATTTATTTCTTATTGTTTCAGTTTATCTTCTTTCAAGGAATATCTCCTACAGAACCAAAAAAAAAAAAAATAGCCATCTGTGCATGTAAAGTAAATTAGCACGTAATAATCATGTTGCACATACTTCTAGCAATCAATTAATCTATTGTGTGTTAATTGTTTTACTTGTAAATGATATCAACACAACTTTGACACAACTCATTTCTTCCTCAAAATTCTACCCATAAAATTTACCAGAATCAAAATCTTAATGTACCAATGCAAAGTTTACATTAAACCTTTAGAGTGAATCCAACTATTAAGAAATCTTATACTTATGGGGTAAAATGAATTAATATAACAATTAACATGTAACATTTACATGTCAACAAATGGAAACATATGATATCTAACATTCAAATACTAGTTTTTCCTTTCATTTCAGTTTCTTTTCGTGTTTTAGCACCCCATTCTCATTTTTTTTGTTATTTTTTTCAGTCCAGATTTTTTTTCCCAGTTCAGTTTTTTTTTTTCACTTTAGTTTTTTTTTTCCAGTTCAATTTCCTTTCAGTTCAGGTTTCCCAGTTTTGATTTACATCTTTTTCTCATATATTGCGTTACCTTTAGCGTATATGGATACATCAGCCCTTATTGCGGTGGAGGATAAAATGCTAGCGATAGCGGTCTCCAAACATTGGGTTCAGTTATCTTGTAGATGGCTTAACAACATAATACTTACTGTTACGTATAGTTAACTGAATGTTAAGACTGCTTTAAGTATTTGGAGGATAATTAAACTGCTTTCAACTAGTTTAAAAAAATTATGGTTATTCATGTTTTTCAAAATAGCTGTTACTGCTCTAAAAGAGATCAACATTATAATCATTGGCGTTTGAAGATACATGATTTATATGAGAATTCCATTGATTAAGCAAATTTGTTCTGCATACCTCTTCAACTTATGCTTTGTTGTTTTTACCATTGTTTAATAAAACTAAAATTTACCTCTTAGTACACTATATTACCATTGAAATAACTACAATATGTATCTATATGAAACAATACTCATGTTATTCATTTCCTGAGGACCATTTTCCCTTCTCTGCGAATATTTATGGAAAAGGTTAGATTTTATCATGCTTCCTCGCAGCACTTTGTTTTTCTTCTTTTTCTCTTAAAGAGTCTGAAATACCGATCGCTATGCTAATTTGTATATCCAATTCAACTAAAATTTGTTAGCTTCACATATTTTAACTATCATAGGTTTAACTTGCTAATAATATAAATTTCTTAAGTTAAATGTTTTCCTTCAAAACAATTTGAATTGAGTTCAAATGAACATAAATGAATTTTACTTTCAACTTACACTTTATCAAGTTAACATTAATTTATGATTTATTCCTTAAATTTTAGAATGGAATTTAAATCCATTATACCTATGAACTTTTATTTATATTATCTTGTCTGGAATATGTTATTATTCACTATATTCATTGTGGATTCACAAAGTTTGTTTGTGAGTTTATATACATGGTAACCAAAATCTGAAATATGAAATGATATCTTCAAGTTTCCCCTTAAGTAAATTCAAACTCTTAAGTTAGTTTCTTGTCCAATTTAGAGTATATAGAATTTCACATTACTCTAATTTTGATTTTGATTCTTTTCTTTCCTTCTTCTTTACCCACATAAAGAAAATTTTGTAGTTCCATAAATACTCTTTAGATATTTTCTTCAGAAAAATCAAATTTTCATTCTTTCTCTTCCTTAAATAATAATAAAATATAGTCTAAGTATTAATTCGCCATCTCAATTTGGAATTATACATCTTCTTCACTTCCGGAACTTTAAAATAATCATTGGTGAAACTGCAGCAATTACCAGGATCATTTTCAAGAAACTTCGGTGTGAATCTATATTTATCTAGTACGCGAAGAATTTAATACATACGTTAGCTGGGTATATGTCTTAAAATCTTCATGCACCTGATAATCCAATCTTTCATGACAAATAGAATACCCAAGACTCATTCCCTTTTACTTTTATTTGTTTACTTGCAGACCATTTATTACCTCATTGCTTCGTCAAGATTTCACTCGGAATTTTCCTTCATGTCGACTTGTCTTATCTTAGTTAACAAATCCCATTAACTTATTCGTAATAATCCTTTCATTAAATTTCATTCAAGTCATACTTACTCGCTTTATTTCATTTTGGTTTTACTTCGTCATTCCATCAAATTTTTCGGATTCAAAATTCATTTTACCATATAATTTTGGTTAGTCCACTTTAGTTTACAGAAATATTTCACTTAACTTCATCCACACATTTGTCAATTGATTCAGAGTTTTAGAGACGTTTCAACCGGAATTATAGTCGCCCAAAACATTTAATTTTTTTTTCAAGTTCTATTACTTAAATAATTTATGAGTTCACCCATATTTTAATCAGCGAAATCTTCCTTAACATAGCATTAAAAATTCATATATATAATTCGTTTCTATGGGATTTTCAATTTAATTTATTTGACACAACCAAGCGTTTAATACTTAGTCGTTATTTAAGTTTTATTTCTTTGCACCTTATTTATTTCGATTCGATTCAGGTTGGAGTATAAGATGGGAGCCGAACGAACAATGAACCAAACAGATGTGTCAAATTAGGTTAACTTAGGCCAAAGAATTCGAAATTCAAGAAGCGAAAATTTCATATTCCCTAAGGCAGGACAAAGCACTATCAAGACTCAGAATTGGAGAATCTTGACTTAGGAAAGATCCAGTCGAGGGACGAGTCCAAAGGAACGAGATTTAAACAAGGATATTTTTATAAACAAGGCGAAAATTTCAAATCATTTATATATATAAAATCCTTTAAAATCCCTCAAAATACGCTCTTACGGATATGATTCCAAGATGATTTCACTCATTCTAGAGTATTTCTACTCCATCTCTAATGAGTGTTTCAACCTTATAAGCTAAGATTTGTTTAACTAAAGCTCTGATACCACGCTATAACGAACTGGCTTTTTGACCACTCCAAGTCGGTAACTAAACCAACTTGAATCGTTCAAAATGTCAGATCATTAGTGCTCATAAGGTTGAAATACAAATCATCACAGAATCACAGCCACAGAACACAGGGTATCTCATAGCGAAAGTGAAGTTTTATGCAATATTACAAATTCTTTTAAATTTTACATAATATCAGAGTACAAAAATAAATATGGATACAGCGGAAGAATAGATATAAAATCATGCTAGTATTCGGTAGTGAGGAGATATGGGCGTAACCGAATATGACATGGTAGATGAACGGCTGGTCTCCAAAAAATCTCAAGCTCTAACAGATATCTATAAGCTGAAATCCTCGGTCTGACCCGAGCAATTGCAAGAATAAAACAAACAAAGTACTCGAGTCAGGACTAACATTCTCATATAAGTGAATTAAATCAAATGAAGTGTTAACTGAAATGTACAATAACTTAGAGGATGTTTGGGATTCCCGTCCTCTAAGGATCCGTGGAAATAATAAATGTAAAATAGTACGCTATTATTGTAATGTCTATCCAGTAAAGTAAATATACTGAAAATAGCGTAAGCGGGATTACCATATTACCCTTACGCAGTTTATAGGCATCACAGTCTATACAGTACCGTAAATTCACCGGACTGGTGTTATCAGAGGGCACTCCATAGAAATCAACGCTAAATCAAAATCGTAGGGGATCGTATAGGATAAATATGACAAGGTACACGAGGCAATGCCCAGGGTAGGATTCTACCAGTTGCACTCCCGGACCGGTGGTAACGCATAGCAGCAACTACAGCCCACCTCGGAACACACTCCCAAATCAATCACAACAGCAATAGAGATGGTATCGAAGAAGCATGTCCGATATGAGGTGCGACCTCAATTAGTCACGGTATAGCTCCTGTTTTAGTCATTTTAATTATGACCCGAAGGTCAAGGCCATTTCGTCATCGTTCGCCTTCTTCGATCCAGTGGTCGCTTCCAAGTCATCCTATTGTCGTTCCGATACTCCATCACGTATACAGTTGTTAAAGTGGTATCAGCACTGACAGAGAGTATGCCACTTACCGACTCCAGTCTCTTTAACAACCGACGCTTCACATTTCCTTTTCACACCGTGGCCACTATATTTAAAATCATATTCCAGGAATTGCCATCGATTTATTCCAAGTGTTGCCCCAAATCAATTACTCAAATCATTTATCATTGGTTAGATAATAAAATCAATATCCACCATTTTCATCAACCATTGTTTTAAGTTTCAAATTTCATGAGGTATTGTTATTGCTCGAAATCCCCTTTCCACCCTCGGATTCGCCTAGACTGGATTGGACATTAATTTTTATTTCGGATTATAAAATATATTTAGAAAGGTTAAGTTTGAAAATAGTCTATGTATATTGAAATTAATATATAACAAATTTATAGTTAGAAAAGTAAATGTATATTAAATTTTAAGGTAATGTATAAATATTTATAGTTGGAAATATATGTGGCTTAGACCGAAAGTAATGTATAAACATATATAGCTGTAAAATATTGTTTATATAGTTAAAGAAATCAAACCATAAATTATATAATATATAGAAAAATATTACAAAATTAAGTAGTGAGGAAAAATTACTTTTATGAAATCGGAATTCTATTCAAATAATATTAATCCAGTCCAAATCCCAATCCATGTCTCAAAATTTCTTTTCCCATCAAAATTTCACATTTAAAACAAATTCCTATTTATTTGGTTCATTTTCAATACTTCATGGTTAAAACAATTTTTCGAACCAATGTTTACCTTGGATTACACATATTCATTTTATATAATAAATCCCAAAACAACCTTTAACATTAGTTGTTAAATCGAGATGTGATTTATTGAATTCCAAACTCGTATTCACCATGACATAGAAAATCGTATTCCTTTATATTTGAACTTAAATACTTTCCATTTTGAAAAAATCCTTCTTGTACTTTCATGGTGAAAAATCATTAACAAAACATATATCAAAATAAGTTTGGGAAAAATTTATCAAATCCTTGTAAATCCCTTGCATTAAATTCAAAATTCGTCACATTATTGAATTCATTATATGAACATCAAGTTGAAAGGAATTTATTCAAATAAATCAACCTTGGTGTTATCTAGCAAAATCATTTTAAAGTTATTTTGATACAAATTGGATTTCAAAAAAATTCCAAGTAAATATTTGAACCAAATTACTTTTAAAACTTTTTTTTGCGCTATATAGGGATTATTAAAATTTCAACATACAAAATCGATAAAATAATTTTTATTTATTAACCACGGTGTTCATATAAAATTTTCTATCTATGGTCAAGTGATACAGATGTTTATCATTTCAATCCATTCTTTAAAGTTATTCGAATCCCGAGTATGTATCATTTCCGCCCGCATCCCAAATCGATTCGAATACAAAAAGGGTTTCGGGTATGTATCAATTCAACCTGTAATGGTTTCTAATCAAAAAGGGAACTTGCAGGGTGAGAAAAATAACATAGCATGTCAAGCATACAACGATGGTGTCATATGAAATAACAGTGTGTGTCGCAGGTGCACGACCACGAAGCAAACAAATCTAGAGCACCCTAACATTTCATTCAACATTTCAAATCTTAATTCACTTCATAAAAACATTAGTCTGTGAGTGAGGAAAACTCACCTTCCGGGTCTATGGGATGAATGCAAACTTTTATCAAATCTGAGAACATGACTCCATGGCCAGACGACGAATAGACCAGCAGTCAGACAACATGAAAATGGACTTGAACAGGATCCAAATCCGCAGCCCAAACAGTAAATCCTAAACCAAACGTAAAGGTCTTTCGGGCATTTACCCAAACGCTTGGAGTGGTTACCGCCCTGAGCCCGATTCACAATAAATGGGAGGCTGCTGGAGCCATCGATGAAGGATATGGTGGTCCTTTGGTTGGCTGTACGTATGGATGTCATCCTAATATTGTTTAACTTGAGTTATAGCCCCAAATAGATGCATATGTATACATTTAAGTACATATATGGACACAGTAATGACAAACAAAAAGGAAAACAGTGAGCTCACCGCAACCATCGGCGGACTGACAATGGGTGAAGCTGATGCTTCGTTGTTTCTCCCCCTTCTTTCTTCCAAAACTGGGACTGGTTTTGCCGTAGGAGAGAACCGATGTTTAAAAGGAACAGAGGTGGTGTCCGTTCATCGAGGACGAGGCAGGGCTTGGAGGCAACCTGGATCTGGCGATTGTTGTCAGGTACTGATGTACAACACGGTGGAGATTTTAAGGTGTTGATGCTTAGCTTGGTTGTGCATTTTAAATGGAAGCATTGCCATTTAAAGGAGGAAGAGGAGTCAAGATATGCGATGGAAGGAAGGGCCCCAACGGTTTCCCTAGGTGGTGGCACGACGCGCCTCTAGCTACGGTGGAGGAGGCGAGCTGAGAGTCAATGAGTATTTTCATTTTGGGGTAAAGGATCTTAAATCGCGATTTAGAGAATTTGGGCATTTCGGTTTCCTGAGTTAAAACAAACGAATGGAAAGGAAAAAGGCGTTCGCTCCTTTCAATTGATTTTTTTCCTTTTCATTAAAGTTTTCCCCTTTCGTTCAAATAGATCAGAGAGAGAAAAGAGAAACAATTTTTTTTTTTTAACTTCACTGTTTATATTGTGATCAATAGGAAAGTAAAGAAAGGGAAGGAAGCAGGTAGTTTCCAATGTGAGGAGAATGAGATGGTGTTTGTTTTTGTGCTGAACGAAGAGGAAAGTGGTACAGATTATATATAACGTTGGAGCTACCGACAGGAGGAGATCTGTGAAATCTTCTACAGTGTTTTTGAAATATTTGTACTGACAGAGAAGGATTTGAAAATCCTGTACAGTGCTTTGCAATATTTTCTTTACTGACATGGCAAGATTTAGGAATCTTTGAACACTGTAGAAGGAACTGTACAGGCACAAGAAGAGAGAACATGATAAAATATCTCAGAGGGAGGAAATACCTCTGTTAATTTCGTTTAGCATATTGATAAGTATAAAATTTAGTTGAACGTTGTCTACCGTTGTAATATATCTTGCAATTCAAATTCGGTGTTCCCACCATTTGTTTTCTTCACTTATTCCATTAACATATTTAGAAAATTATTTCATAAGAACACAACAACTAGCGCAACGAACGTACTGACACTCTATTTGATTTCACGCGCGTTACGTTTATGCAACTTTGAGAACATAGCAGTTGAATAAATTTTCTCCGGACGTCAAAATTCAAAATAAATTTTTATTTGAAATAAAATTGCGAAGTAATCACCAGTGAACAAACCACGGCTGTATTGTACAACGTTGTTACTTGTAATTCCTTCGTTTTATCAAGCCGATCGTATATTGAAATTCAAATTTATATTTATGCCTACCGATTTGATGTTAAAATAAATCAGCTCTTAAATCATAAACAATTTCCAATCTTATGTTTGAAATAATTTTTATCAACATAGATTAAGTTATAATATTTATATAATTCCAGTCGCATTCAATATTTACATAAATCCAATTTTATGATAAAATGTCGGTTTTAACAAAGCCATTCATATCGAAAATAAATTCCAAATTTTTATGTCGAAAGTTAATTATAAATATTTATTTTAGCGTTAAATCTTAATTTTAAAATGTTAAAATTAATGGTTCGTTACAAAGTTAGTCGGATTTGCACGTAACTTAGAAGATAGGCTCTGGAAGACATCATGATCCGATGTAGATAATTTAGTTCTAAATTGTTAAACATGTGGATCGTGAAACACCCCACACCCCTTAACGTCACCTATATAACGATGCGCTAATTTTTCTGAAGCACTTTGGTATAAAATAACAACAAAGAGATCAAAATTCACAAGGAAGAAGTATAAAACACAGCGGAAATTTTATATCACCATTTAATAAAGCAAGTCAAATCACGGTGCTTATTACATTTCTTAAATACCAAATGGTCATCAACATAAAACCAAATACACTATCTCATGGAAAACCATAATATCATAGTACATAAGTAAAACCATCCTTCTCAATAAGCCAACACACAATAATCAAAAAATGAGAAATGGACCAAATACATGAATCTAAAATGAGTCTGAATCCAAGCTAAACTAAAAAATCAAGAATCACTATGGAGACCCTCCACCATGTGAGCCGAAGAGGAGGAAGAGAGAAGGAGAAAACAAACTAGGTCAGACATACATCTGGTGAGTTCTAGTAATTTCTAGCATGAGCATAATTTAGGGAAGCATTAGACAGATAAATATTTTTAAGGACATAAGATATAAAGGTATAAAGCAGTAATCAAAGTTAAGCACAAATAAAGATTGGCTTCTCATTCATATCCAAGATTGTTGCACCAACTTAGCAAGATATAATAATTAGGCTTTACCTAATTTCTACCCGTCGATCGGCTCGGATAACCATAATGTGATCGTCTATGCCAGCTATGGAACTCGGGCTTATCAATCCCGAGCTCATCAATTAAAATAACAAAGTCGTTAATCACAGGCGTTACAACGGCTTATTTTCCCTAATCGGCACGATGTACACTCATCGTCCCACCGGAACGCGTCCACACCTAGCTCGTTTGGACCTCTTACTATCCAGTACAGTAAATCGTGCCCTCTCTTTTACCAAATGTGAGACCTCCATAGATAATAAAAGGGATACTGCCTGATACGAGCCCCAATTAAATATGTAATTGGCATAAGTCAAACATAGACTTGATCCCCATATATTTGTCTATTAGGCTACTTAGTTTCCCCAATCAGTCTCACTCTGTCGGAATGGACCTAAACTACAATCTTACTATTTTATTAAGCCTCTTATTTTCCCCAATCAGCAACACGTTGCCGGAACGGACCTAACCTACAAGCCACTTATTTTCACCAATCAGCCCACATTGTCGGAACAGACTCCCACTACAATTCTATTATTTTGTTTGGCCTCTTATTTTTCCCAATCAACCTTATATTGTCGGAATAGACCTAACCAACGAGCCACTTATTTCCCCCAATCAGCCCCACACTGCTAGAAGGACTGCACTACCTTAGCTTATTAATTTCATTTTTAATTTAACTTAACACAATTTAAGTTTATTAATAAGCCTAATATAACTTCATGTTATATTCCTAGGTTGTACTAAACATTCCTAATTAATGTTTATCCTTTTTTTATACAACCTAATCCCACGTTACTCAACGTCCGACTAAGTTACTTATTCTAGTTTATATGTTTGAATGTTCTTTAATTACATATTAAGGTTTATCGCCAATTTACAATCCAATACCAATTATAATATCAAATCATTTCTAACATGCCCAACGATCCATTTTCATTCAATTTCATTATTATTCCAATTTTAACGCAAAATAACGATAAAGACCTAGGCCCATGTTAGGCCTTGGCTTAACGCTGAAATAAAAAGGAAAATGGCCTAGGTTGCTCGCAAGGCCTAGACTCATAAATAAACAAAATAAAATAAAATAGAGCACAACCCGAACTGTAAATAAAAGTACATCAGAGAAGGGGATAAGAGAAGAAGAATTACTTATAAATAGTAAGTAACTGGAAAGAAATTGGCATAGACAGTAAATAATTTACAATAAATTTACGAAAGAACAAAAAACATAAATACTATAAATAACTGTATACTTTAAACTTGCAAACAGTACTACAACAATAATATCTTTTTACAACTGCCAAAAACAGTTGTAATAGGTCTATTACAAGTTACATCTGCTAGTCGTCACATCCGTAGTTGTAACAGAAATAGGGGTGAGCGTTCGGTCGGTTCGGTTGGTTTGGACGCAAAAAACCTCAAACCGAATTAAAACCGAAAATTTTCCAAACCGAACCGAACCGAACCAAATTAATTTCGGTTAATTCGGTCGGTAACCGATTTAACCGAACTTGAAGGATGTATTATAATTCAAATGATACATTCACTCAAAGTAAACAATAAAGTCATGTTTGGAGAAAGTTTATATAGTAAATTTTAATTTTATGATAAGATTTGATCTATTTGCAACAAATGCATTGGTATTATAAAACTAAACTAATTATTTAAAGTACTACAATACCATAAAATTAGATAAAAAAATTAAAAGTTCGGTTAATTCGGTTAAACCAATAACCAAAAATAAATATTTTACAAACCGAATCCAAACCGATTTAGTTTTGAAACCGAACCAAACCGATCGAAATGAACTGGTTTGGTCGGTTAATTCGGTTTGAACCGAATATTGCTCACCCCTAAACAGAAATAATTTTTTATACAACTGCTTTTGGCTGTTGCAAAATATATTTTTTACAACTGCTTTTGGAAATTGCAAAATATTATTTTACAACCGCTATCAATAGTTGTGATAACAAGAATGCAAAATGAAATAATTTTATATTTTAAACGCATTTAGCTAATGAAGCAAGCATGAAATGAGCATGAATAGTAGATCAAACATTGCATAATAGTACAATATGAGTTAATCAAACATTGTACTATTATTACCAACAAATCTAAGTATATCAAACAAAATAAAAACCTGAACCAATACAATGTATTAGTTTTTTAAATCTCTCATCTTTCATTTTTGCATAAAACTATAGTAATACACTGAATAAAGTTGTAGTTCCTTCTGTTAGATGTGCACCGGCTGAGCATCTGAACAAGGACCTTCCCTACAAGCTTTATCCGAACGACGTATATATATCAGCTAGATGCACACAGGAGATAAAAACTCTACTCACCGTTATTGCTCGACCTAATCCCAAAGCCAGGTTTCCAAAGTCGGGTTTCCATTTTACGAAGTAAGTGCTGCATTTAGCAAATTGCAGTTTCGACACTTCAATCTTTACCCAGTAAAATGGGAGGTCGATCTTGCTCATAATGAAACACTTGCAGATGAGAACACTGTAGTCTATAGCCATGGTTGTCATTTATCTTGGAAATCGGAGTGGAGGAATTTATACTTATCAACACTTGTCTAAAATTGTAGACACAACCAATGAGCTGGATATCATGTTAATTGCGGATGAAGCATACGATCATTTGGAAATAATCCTTTTATACTAATGGGAGTTTTCGGGCACACAGTTCTTGTTCCAGATTTTCCTACACAAGTCATGACTGGTATGATCGTGAAAAACATGTTTGCATGTAAAAATTGTTTGTAAAAGAACATGGAAAATAAAACATGGTGGGGGGACATCTGTACAGATGATTTCAACTTCCAATTTAGGAGCAAATATTAGATTTCTACTAAATGTGCAAGTATATTTGAAAAAAAAGGATTGTACATGAGAGGACATGCATGCATACAGAACCATGTATATGGGTAAAAGAGGCATATTTTCCAAATAAGTACTAAACATGCTCTAAACTTGAAATAATTTTTTAAGGTCTAAAATGAAATTTGTCCTTTTTCTAAACTAATTAGCTACGAATATTGATCTAAAATGTGAAAATGAATTATCTTAAGCCTGTTTCATTTTTAAATTTTTAGTTAGAGGGGATGTGAGAGGAAGAAGTCTACTACTTAGAATTGAGCTAGTTACAGACAGTCTTATGACAACTCCAACTGGCTCAGAAGTAGTGCATGTTATGAAACATGTGAAAGGTACATCTTCATAAACTTAGTAGTTAGGTGACTGTAACACCCCACAATTTTTTTTAAGTAGTATATAAGTAACAGTGCATATATTTATATATATATATTAATGTTGAAATTAATAATACGTGTGCAATTAATTACGTGCATATGAATATATGCACGATTAAGAATAAATTAATAAATGGAAGGTTGTGTTGTTTATGCATACAATAATTGAAACATACATATGCATGAAAAAAAAGAGTGCAAAACTTAATATGCAAGCGGTAAAGAAAGAATTGATGTGCAAAAGCATGTAGTAATGTTTAAAATGAGGAACATTGTGCAATAAAAACAATAAATACATGCAAGAGAGAAAGATTAATATGCTAATGCAATTAATTATTGGAGAAAAGATGTATATGACAAATAAGAATGTTAATGCAAGATAAAAAGGGAAAAGTTAAATAAAATGCAAGCAAATAAATAAATGCATGAAGGAAAGAGGTTACTATGTAATGCGTTAAAAATAATATAATATACGGTATTAATTAGAAAAGTAAGAAAAAAAGGCATTAGATGAATAGGGAATCTTTATAAATAGTTACATAAAAACCCAAGTACGGTTAGAAAAAGGTTGGAAAAGAAAAACGAAGGATGTGGAGTTTTCCGTTTTCCACCTTTTTGTAACATAAGAAATCGAATTTGGATCATTATATTTTTTTAAAATTCGAAATTTAATGATGCTTGGTAGGGTTTTGGATGCAACAATTGGATGAACTATGCTCTTACTCTGTGAGAGTTTGAGAAAACTTGGGTGAAAAATGTTTTACTTTTTCAAAAATATTGCATTCATATAGAACTGCAAGTATATTTAGGATGTGAGCATCATGTTTTGAAAAAGTTTTTGAAAAGTTTGAATACATATAGGTGGTACCAAATTAGGCATCATGCATTAATATGATGTATTTCACTTTGCACATGCGCACAATGCTTGCAAAAATCAGATGCACACATGATGGATGAATATTATGCGAGGGATTATCTATTTTATCCTCATTGAATTTCGGGGACGAAATTCCTTAAGGTTGGGAGAATGTAACACCCCGTAATTTTTCTAAGTAGTATATAAGTAACAGTGCATATATATTAATGTTGAAATTAATAATACTCATGCAATTAATTACGTGCATACGAATATATGCATATGTAAGAATAAATGGAAGGTTTTATTGTTTATGCATACAATAATTAAAACATACATATGCATGAAAAAAATAAAAGAGTGCACAACTTAATATGCAAGCGGTGAAGAAAGAATTGATGTGTAAATGCACGCAGTAATATTTAAAATGAGGAACATTGTTCAATAAAAACAATAATTGCATGCAAGAGAGAAAGATTAATATGCTAATGCAATTAATTGTAGGAGAGAAGATGTATATGACAAATAAGAATATTAATGCAAGATAAAAAGAGAAAAGTTAAATAAGAATGCAAGCAAAAAGATAAATGCATGAAGGAAAGAGGTTACTATGTAATGTGTTAAAAATAGTATAATATAGTGTACTAATTAGAAAAGAAAGAAAAAAGGAATTAAATGAATTAATGAGCATACAATTCAAATTGTATAAATAATATAATGACACATGGATATAAATGTAAAGGAAGAATGCATTAATGGAAAATGAGCAATCAATGCAATGCAGTGTGAAAAGGGTTAAGGCGGTTTCTTTTAATTAAAGGAGCATTCGGTGTGAGAAGGGTTAAAGTGGTTTCTTTTTTAAAAGAGCATTCAGTGGTTAAAAAGAGAAGTAGGTCATTTAATTGATTAGAGGAAGAATAATATATATAATTGTTCGCGTATAAATGCTTAACTTACGCACAAGGGTTGGTTACAAATAAATAAAATTCAGAACAAGACTTGCATGCAAACAAAGAAGCGAACAAACTAGGAAAGAAAAGGAACGTTTTGATTTATGTGCAATAAATTTCAAATAATAATAAAATAATAAATAAATAAATAAATAAATAGGTGTCTACATCCCTATGCCTGCGCATGGCTCGTGGGTGCAACGCACCCTTGGCTATTCTGGAGTGTTCTTTTTTTAGTGAGGTGGTTGGTTCAGATAGGTATTAGATTAAATCCAAAGGGCCTAGTTCCTCTGACACACCTATAAATAGACGGCTAGGTTTTCTTTCACTCTCATGATTTTAGAGGAGACGCCAAAAATCTGCTCCTTCTTCCTCAAGCAACCACTATCCTATTTCTTAGATCTATTTCTTAGATCTAATCAAAGGTCTTCCATTTTCTCTTCCTCTCCAAACCTTTTCTTAAAATAAAAGTTAGATCTAGGATTCTTCCGCTTTAAAATAAGAGAAAAGAATTTAGATCTGCAATATATGTTCCTAGATCTACGCTGCGCGAGAGGTGAGTATTGAATCTGACCTATTTTTGAGTTCTTCTTCCCTTTTCTTCCTCTTTTCCCTTTCTTTTTGGGTTTAATTTATAGATTCATGGTTATTTAGGTCTTAAATTCAGTCAGGGAAACCATGGAGGAATAAATCTGATCAGATTCAAGGTTTTGGAAAGCTTTAGGTGAGTGGGTTTAAATTATCCTTTGTGAACAATAGTATGTTTATCGTTTGATCATTCCCCATGAATATTCATAATGAATGTATTGGAAAAGTTAATTGATGCGATGGATAATTGCGCTAAAATGAAAAATTATGTTCAAACAGTTAGCATGTTACGATATATTTGGATATTGTTATAAAGATTTATTTCGTGGACATAACAATTGGAATAAATGAAATTTTTGGGTAAATAGGACATTATCTAGGAACTACCTCTTTATTCTAAAAGAAGTTAATTACATGTACGAAGGCATGCGAAGTATACTGGAATTTGGGCATAATTTGTAATGAAATTTTGGAACATAACATGTATTGTGGTTGAAAACTTTAATTTTGGTACATAATTTATGATTGGGGATTTTGGGGCAATTGGCGCATAACTAGAGATCTTAATTTAAGATACTAATGAAAATATGTGAGAATTGAATTGGAACAATTAGACATGTTTAGATGATGAAAAAAGAGAAAAAACAGAATTTGGGAAGATTAAGACATGTTGGGTTGATATTACCTTACGATAAAATAAATTATGTGTTGGAAGGAATATGCAATAAATGTTAGGCATAATATGTAAGAAAAGAATGCAGTAAAATTCTAAGAAAAATAAATATGCCTAAAACTGAACTGTGCCTAGGTACGAGGTTAGGTTGCATTAGTGGTGGAAGTCTGGCCGGACCTGACCGGCATATCCAGCAGCCACTAATGTTGAGCCTAATGTGAGAGGTCTAAGTGCGCAAATACGAGACGGGCTATGACACGAGGTTAGGCCCAACTGGTGAAAGAAGTCTGCTCGGACCCGACCGGCGTATCTAGCATCCACAAGTTGTAGGCCTAATGTGGGAGGTCTAGCCTATTATAAACCATAAATGGACATGGTAATGAATTGGACTACTTAACCTAATCTAATCCATAGGGATTGTATCAATATGAACTAAAGTTAGGGTTAAGTCAAATTGGTTGGACAGTCGGTGGGTAATATTAACATATAGGCCCGCAAACTTAGCCCGATAAGGTAATGTAATTAAAGATACCTAGTGGTATACATAACTGGTAGAAATACTAAAGTTATGTAAGTAAAGACACCTTTAGGGTAAGATAACTTGTGGAAATGATAGTCACCTAATATAAATAAGTAACATTAATGAAAATGTTGTATAATAGGTAAACTTGTCCTAGGGACAAGTGGGGATTATAACTTAGGTTATAATAAGTTAGTAAGAGAATGGGATAACTGGTGAATTGAGTTAAGGGACACTTAATTGTAAATTAAGTAATCAGTAAAGGGGAAAACCTGAAACCAGTTAAGAAAAGGGAAAAAATATATATTGTACTTAATTATAAATTAAGTAATCTATAAGCTTGGAAGTCTGAAACCCGTTGATAAGAATGTTTACGTTTGTCCTAGGGACAAGGGGAAATTATAACATAGGCTATAATAAACGGGTAGAGAAACTTACTAATGGGCCTTAGTTAGTGGAACTAAGTAAACAAGTAAACTACGATAAGTTGTATTGACAATGTAAAATGGAATTATGATTAAATGAGAAAGAATGAGGAAAACTAATAAGATTATTTATGTTAATCATAGATAATGACTGACATGTTAAAAAGGAAACATGTAAAATAAGGCGTACTTAATTACACATTAAGTAAGAACATGTTATTATGATTATGGAATTGGACGATAAAAATATAAAGGGATTGTGGGTTATAGACCTTGGGCCACAATCTAGAGAATACATGTTGTGGGCTTATTAATGAACTTAAAGGGGTTAAGTTATATAACCAAAATTAATTAGCAAGAGGAAATTGGTAACTTGATTAAGAATTCAATATGAATGGGGATAACCAGGTTAAAAGGAAACCCGAGGAAGAAAAGCAAGCGCGCAATAAAATGATTAGACATAGGGTCTAATAACATATTAAAGTGAGGCACATGGACCAGTCCGCACGTTTGGGGGTGAATAACCCAACAAGTAGATCATCAAGGTGTTATAAGGCACTAGGGGAGCGCACATTCATCTTATTGTTTTGACGGATCCAAAGGACTGGAAGGGGAAACATGCGACTTCCTAAGGTACGTAAGGTGCTCCTAGTAGTCCTCTGTGCAGTGATAGATGTCTTAGGCTATGCTCGCAGAGGTTGGGTCTGCGAGTAACTACTAGGTGGGTGGGCCTTGACCGCAGATTTTGCTATGCAGTCAGAATGCTGTGACAAGGTGACACCAGGGTGGTTCGGCGGTTGCCTCACGAGCAAGCAGAGGAAGGCAGAGGGTCACGACCAACAAACATAGTAGACCGTCGGATACCTGTCATCGGCAGCCAGCGGAATGCGAAAAGACTAGAGCTAAACCTAAGATACCATTTCACCTTTCACTATCGAGGTACAGGGTTGAGGGTAGACGCCACATGGATGTTTAGATTGGTTATTATTAGAGGTGGTTGTTTAGCTCTTGAAGTCTTTACTAGTTAAGAGAGGGACCAAGGTGGGGCCATAGCCAACGTGAAAACAGACCCTAGGGGTATCTGTATTTGGGGGCTCTTAAAGGCGGGCCTGTACAGGTATGGAAAAGCTTCCACCGAGTTCCACGTTTCTTGTATTGCCCTGCCATGGAACTCGATGCAAATTATAGGACGTGTGATTGAGGCATCGAGCTACAATTGAAGATATGTATGGTGGACAAAAACATGCATGTCGGCTATGGGTGGTGTATCGTAGGCTTGAGGGCATTACTCCGGTATGGAATCTAATTCGAACAAAGGTTGCATTCAGTACGTTTACGTAGTAATGATAGATATATGCGGGACGACCCAACACATTAGATGTAATAACCCGAATCCCAACAGACCGATTTTTTTTCAAAAATCCAATCCATCGAAACCCGTGTTGGTTTGCTCTGGTATCCTGCAGAAAAGACAGAGACATAAAACATGTCAGAATTTGAAAAACATCTCACAGCGGAAGGAACAAAATATAATGTAGTCAAAACGTAGCTTTACCTTAATATCAATACTGCTAAACTAGTATCCAAGGCGATACAATCTCTGTTATGAACCTAACCTGCGAATGTTATGAGGAAGGGGGAGGGGTCAGAACATAAGTTCTGGTGACTGGACTTAAATTACACTTCTGGATAATCCTACATATACCGTTCAATTACATTTTCTTATTTATTTGGTTATCTGTGTTATTAGCACTTAAGGCTTACACACACACGTCGCACCCATCTACTCCCTAGTAGATTAACCTAATATAGTGTATATGTAGTTACCCCCAACTAAGGTACACCCCACGGTACCCTACTCGCACGGTCTCCACCGTATATATGCAGTCCCTCATCCTACGTCATAGTGACGTACAGATAACAATATTACGTTCTGCATATATCTATCATTACTACGTAAACGTACTGACTGCCACCTTTGTTCGAATCAGATTCCATACCAGAGTAATGCCCTCAAGCTAACGATACACCACCCAGATCCGACATGCATGTATCTAACTGTACACCATACGTATCTTCAATTGTAGCTCGATGCCTCAATCACATGTCCTCTAATGTGCACTGAGTTCCATAGCAGGGAGATACAAGAAAATACGGAACTCGGTCGGGAGCTTTTCCATACCTATACAGGCCCGCCTTTAAGAGCCTCCAAATACAGATATCCCTAGGGTCTGCTTTCATGGTGGCTATGGCCCCACCTCGGCCCCTCCCTCAACTAGTAAAGACTACAAGACTAAGCGACCGCCCCTACGCAAACAATCTAAACATCCATGTGGCGTCTCCCCTCAACCCCTTACCCCGATAGTGAAGGGTGAAATGGTATCTTGAATTTAGCTCTAGTCATTCCGCATCCCACTGGCTGCCGATGACGGGTATCCGACGGTCTACTATCCTTGTTGGTTGTGACCCTCTGCCTCATTGTGAGGCAACCGCCGAACCAACCTGGTGTCACCTCGTCATAGCATTCTAACTACGTAGCTACTTCTGTAGTCAAGGGCCACCAACCTAGTAGTTACGTGCAGACCCAACCTCTGCGGACACAGCCTAAGACATCTGCCGCCACACAAAGGACTACCAGGAGCACCTTACGTACTTCAAGAAGTCGCGTGCTTCCCCTTCCATTCTTTCGGAGCCGTCAGAACAATCACATGAATGTGCGCTCCCCCTCGTGCCTTATAACATCTCGATGATCTACCCCATTGGGTTATTCACCCTCAACCGCACGGACTGGTCTAAGCGTCTTACTTTAGCATGTTGTTAGACCCAATGTCTAAACATTCTTTTATGCGTTTGCCTCACCTCATCAGATTTCCAGTAAACTTGGTTATTCCAATTCATATTGAATTCTTATTCAAATTATCAAGTTTCCCTTGCTTATTAATTTCAGTCATATAACTTAATCCATTTAAGTTCATTAATAAGCCCACATCATGTTATTCTCTAGATTAGGGTCCAAGGTCTGTGATCCACAATCCCTTTACATTCTTGCTTGGTTTCATCATTAAAATAACATGTTTTACTTAATATGTAATTAAGTATATCCCAATTCACATGTTTTCTAATTAACATGTCACTTACCATTTATGATTAAATAAAACTTAATTTATTTCACAAGTTTTCCTCGTCTCTTCTCATTTAATCATAATTCCATTTTACATCGTCAATACAACTTATCGTTGTTTACTTATTAACTTAGTTCCACTAACTAAGGCCCATTAATAAGTTTCTCTACCCGTTTATTATAACCTATGTTATAATTTCCCCTTGTCCTTAGGACAAACCTAAACATGCTCATCAACGGGTTTCAGACTTCCAAGCTTACATATTACTTAATTTATAATTAAGTACCATATATTTCCCCCCTTTTCTTAACTGGTTTCAGGTTTTCCCCTTTATTGATTACTTAATTTACAATTAAGTTTCCCTTAACTCAATTCACCAGTTATCCCATTCTCTTACTAACTTATTATAACCTAAGTTATAATCCCCACTTGTCCCTAGGACAAGTTTACCTATTATACAACATTTTCATTAATGTTACTTATTTATAATAGGTGATTATCATTTCTACAAGTTATGCTTACCCTAAAGGTGGCTTTAATTACATAACTTTATTATTTCTACCGGTTATGTATACCATTAGGTATCTTTAATTACATAACCTTATCGGGCTAAGTTTGATGGCCTATATGTAAATATTACCCACCCCCTCAGATTTGCTTAGCCCACCCACTGTCCAACCAATTTTACTTAACCCTAACTTTAGTTCATATTCATACAATCCCTATGGATTAGATTAGGTTAAGTAGTCCAGTTCATTACCATGTCCATTTATGGTTTATAATGGGCTAGACCTCCCACATTAAGCTTACAACTTGTGGATGCTGGATATGCCAGTCGGGTCCGGGTAGATTTCTTCCACAAGTTGGGCATAACCTCGTGTCATAGCCCGTCTCGTAGTTGCGCATTTAGACCTCTCACATTAGGTTCAACATTAGTGGCTACTGGATATGTCGGTCGGGTCCGGGTAGAATTCCACCACTAATGCAACCTAACCTCGTGCCTAGGCGCGATTCAGTTTTAGGCATATTTATTTTTCTTAGAATTTTACTGCATTATTTTCTTACGTATTATGCCTAATATTTATTGAATGTTCTTTCCAACACATAATTTATTTTATTGTAAGGTAATATCAACCCAACATGTCTTAATCTTCCCAAATTCTAATTGTTCCAATTCGATTCTCACATATTTTCGACCTCTAGTTAAGCTCCAATTACCCCAAAATTCCCAATCATAAATTATGTCCCAAAATTAATGTTTCCAACCACAATACATGTTATGTTTCCAAAATTTCATTACAAATTATGCCCAAATTCCAATATACTTCGCATGCCTTCGTACATGTAATTAACTTCTTTTATAATAAAGAGGTAGTTCTCAAATAATGTCTTATTTACCCAAAAATCTCATTTATTCCAATTGTCATGTCCACAAAATAAATCTTTATAACAATATCCATGTATATCTTAACATGCTAACTGATTGAACATAATTTTTCATTTTAGCGCAATTGCATCAATTAACTTTTCCAATACATTCATTATGAATATTCATGGGGAATGATCAAACGATAAACATACTATTATTCACAAAGGATAATTTAAACCCACTCACCTAAAGCTTTCCAAAATCTTGAATCTGATCAGATCTATTCCTCCATGGTTTCCGTGACTGAATTTAAGACCTAAAGAACCAGGATCTATAAATTAAACCCAAAAAGAAAGGGAAAAGAGGAAGAAAAGGGAAGAAGAACTCAAAAATAGGTCAGATTCAATACTCACCTCTCATGCAGCGTAGATCTAGGCATCTATATTGCAGATCTAAATTCTTTTCTCTCATTTTGAAGCGGAAGAATCCTAGATCTAACTTTTATTTTAAGAAAAGATTTGGAGAGGAAGAGAAAAGGGCAGATCTTTGATTAGATCTAAGAAATAAGAGAGTGGTTGCTTGAGGAAGATGGAGCAGAGTTTTGGCGTCTCCTCTAAAATTATGAGAGTGAAAGAAAACCTAGCCATCTATTTATAGGTGTGTTAGAGGAACTAGGCCCTTTGGATTTAATCTAATACCTATCTGAATCAACTATCTCACTAAAAAAAGAACACTCTAGAATAGCCCAGGGTGCGCTACACCCACAAGCCATGCGCAGGCACAGGGGTGTCAACACCTATTTATTTATTTATATTATTTTTTGAAATTTATTGCGCATAAATCAAAACGTTCCTTTTCTTTTCTAGTTTGTTCACTTCTTTGTTCACACGCAAGACTTGTTCTGAATTTTATTTATTTGTAACCAACCCTTGTGCGTAAGTTAAGCATTTATACATGAAAAATTATATATATTATTCTTCCTCCACTCAATTAAATGATCTACTTCTCTTTTTAACCACTGAATGCTCTTTTTAAAAAGAAACCACTTTAACCCTTTTCACACTGAATGCTCCATTAATTAAAAGAAACCACCTTAACCCTTTTCACACTGCGTTGCATTGATTGCTCATTTTCCATTAATGCATTCTTCCTTTACATTTATATCCATGTGTCATTATATTATTTATACAATTTGAATTGTATGCTCATTAATTCATTTAATTCCTTTTTTCTTTCTTTTCTAATTAGTACACTATATTATACTATTTTTAACACATTACATAGTAACCTCTTTCCTTCATGCATTTATTTTTTTGCTTGCATTCTTATTTAACTTTTCTCTTTTTATCTTGCATTAATATTCTTATTTGTCATATACATCTTCTCTCCTACAATTAATTGCATTAGCATATTAATCTTTCTCTCTTGCATGCAATTATTGTTTTTATTGAACAATGTTCCTCATTTTAAATATTACTGCGTGCATTTACACATCAATTCTTTCTTCACCGCTTGCATATTAAGTTGTGCACTCTTTTATTTTTTTCATGCATATGTATGTTTTAATTATTGTATGCATAAACAATAAAACCTTCCATTTATTCTTACATATGCATATATTCGTATGCACGTAATTAATTGCATGAGTATTATTAATTTCAACATTAATATATATGCACTGTTACTTATATACTACTTAGAAAAATTACGGGGTGTTACATTCTCCCAACCTTAAGGAATTTCGTCCCCGAAATTCAATGAGGATAAAATAGATAATCCCTCGCATAATATTCATCCATCATGTGTGCATCTGATTTTTGCAAGCATTGTGCGCATGTGCAAAGTGAAATACATCATATTAATGCATGATGCCTAATTTGGTACCACCTATATGTATTCAAACTTTTCAAAAACTTTTTCAAAACATGATGCTCACATCCTAAATATACTTGCAGTTCTATATGAATGCAATATTTTTGAAAAAGTAAAACATTTTTCACCCAAGTTTTCTCAAACTCTCACAGAGTAAGAGCATAGTTCATCCAATTGTTGCATCCAAAACCCTACCAAGCATCATTAAATTTCGAATTTTAAAAAAATATAATGATCCAAATTCGATTTCTTATGTTACAAAAAGGTGGAAAACGGAAAACTCCACATCCTTCGTTTTTCTTTTCCAACCTTTTTCTAACCGTACTTGGGTTTTTATGTAACTATTTATAAAGATTCCCTATTTTCTTATCCTAGCACAGTCCACACAAGAAAATTTTCTTTTATTACTGATCTTCTCTTCATCTTATCTTGTAAATTTTCCATTCTTATTCATTTTTTCTTAATCGGGTTTATGACTTGTTCTTATCTATAAGATCAGTTCAATCTCTTACTATCTATTCTTATTTTCTATAACTTATTTTGTCCACCCAACACAATTCTCTTTTAATCAATTTATCAAAAATAATTGTCAAAAGAATAGAGACTTCAAAACTTTCTTGATTAAAAAAATTCTTGTATGAAATATAACAAGAAAACTAGCGAGCTATACATGCTCTATAATATGCACCTTTATTGAGAGAATTTTACTTTAGTCAATTTTTTTTGCAAGAAATCACTATTTGCTAAATATACCCCATTTTTCTTCAAAACCCAATATATATACTTTACATATTTAAAACTATAACTTTTAAGAATAAAACTTGAAAACACCATAAACCATTTTCCCAAAAGTTTTATAATCTCAAGTTCTTAAAAGTTAATAATGGGGTTAGACTCAAAGCAGGTTTCCAATTTTCTTCTAGGCTTTCCTAGACACCCCAAAGGTCAATTCTCTCAACTATATATATTCCTAATCCATTTTTCTCTTTTAAACCTTTTCCAATTTATAAGGTTTTCAAGCCCACTAACCCAAAATACTAATCATATGAGATTCACTTTCCTTCCATACAGTGTACATTGTACGCCCTCTACCCAAACATTCTAAGGGTCTCAAATTTCCATACTTATTCCTTTAGTGTACATAACAAACATCCCATTTCTTACCCTGTTATACTCTTTCTATTTAGTGGGTTCCTCTATGGATCTAGGTATATATATAAATATAATATATTTATATTTTTAAAAATACAAATACGTTCACTCACTATTTATATAGGAATCCTAAACCTAAGCTCTGATACCATATGTGACATCCTCAATGGAGACGGCTACATTCCGCCGTGGCATTACACTGATACCCCAGCTCCTTGTTTTACGGCCAGCCTCTCGATTGTCCCGACAAGGATAATAGCTATGCAGATGTTGGGTCTGCGCGTAACTACTAGGTGGATGGGCCTTGACTGCAGATGTAGCTATGTAGTCAGAAGTTGTGACGAGGTGACACCAGGGTGGTTCGGCGGTTGCCTCACGAGCAGGCAGAGGAAGGCAAAGGGTCACGACCAACAAGGATAGTAGACAGTCGGATACTAATCATCGGCAGCCAGCGGGAGCCAAAAAGACTAGAGCTAAACCCAAGATACCATTTCACCTTTCATTATCGAGGTACGAGGTTAAGCGTAAACGCCACATGGATGTTTAGATTGGTTGTTATTAGAGGTGGTCGCTTAGCTCTTGTAGTATTTACTAGTTGAGGGAGGGGCCGAGGTGGGGTCATAGCCACCATGAAAACAGACCCTAGGGATATTTGTATTTGGAGGCTCTTAAAGGTGGGCTTGTACAGGTTTGGAAAAGCTCCCGACCAAGTTCCGTGTTTCTTGTATCGCCTTGCCATGGAACTCGGTGCACATTAGAGGACGTGTGATTGAGGCATCGAGCAACAATTGAAGATACGTATGGTGGACAATCTAGATACATGCATGTCGGCTCTGGGTGGTGTATCGTAGGCTTTAGGGCATTACTCCGGTATGGAGTCTGATTCGAACAAAGATGGCAGTCAGTACATTTACATAGTAATGATAGATATACGCGAAACGTAATATTGTTATATGTACATCACTATGGCGTAGGATGAGGGACTGCGTATATACGTTGGAGACCGTGTGAGTAGGGTACCGTGAGGTGTACCTTAGTTGGGGGTTGCTACATATACACTATATTAGGTTAATCTACTATGGAGTAGATGGGTGCGATGTGTGTGTGTGTAAGCCTTGAGTGCTAATAACACAGATAACCTAATAAATAAGAGAATGTAATTGAATAGTATATGTAGGATTATTCAGAAGTGTAATTTAAGTCCAATCACTAGAACTTATGTTCTAACCCCCCTCCTCATAACATTCGCAGGTTAGGTTCATGATAGAGATTGTATAGCTTTGGATACTGGTTTAGAAGTGTTGGTATTAAGGTAAAGCTATGTTTTGATTACATTATATTTTGTTCCTTCCGCTGTGAGATGTTTTCCAAACTGTGACATGTTTTATGTCTCTATCTTTTCTGTAGGATACCAGAGCAAACCAACACGGGTTTCGATGGATTTGGTTTTTGAAAAAAAAATCGGTCTGTCGGGATTCGTGTTGTTACATCTGGTATCAGAGCTTAGGTTTAGGATTCCTATATAAATAGTGAGTGAACGTATTTGTATTTTTAAAAATATAAATATATTACATTTTTATATAACTAGATCCTTAGAGGAACCCACTAAAAAGAAAGAGTATAGCAAGGTAAGAAATGGGATGTTTGTTATGTACAATAAAGGAATAAGTATGGAAATTTGAGACCCTAAGGAAGTTTGGGTGGAGGGTGTACAATGTACTCTGTATGGAAGGAAAGTGAATCCCATAAGATTAGGAATTTGGGTTAATGGGCTTGAAAACCTTATAAATTGGAAAAGGTTAAAAAGAGAAAAATGGATTAGGAATATATATAGTTGAGAGAATTAACCTTGGGGGGGTGTATAGGAAAGCCTAGAAGAAAATTTGAAACCCGCTGTGAGTCTAACCTCATTATTAACTTTTAAGAACTTGAGATTATAAAACTTTTGGGAAAATGGTTTATGGTGTTTTCAAGTTTTAATCTTAAAAGTTATAGTTTTAAATATGTAAAGTATACATATGGGGTTTTGAAGAAAAATGGGGTATATTTAGCAAATAGTGATTTCTTGTGAAATTTTTTGACTAAAGTAAAATTCTCTCAATAAAGGGTGCATATTATAGAGCATGTATAGCTCGCTAGTTTTCTTGTTATATTTCATACAAGAATATTTTTTAATCAAGAAAGTTTTGAAGTCTCTATTCTTTTGACAAATATTTTTGATAAATTGATTAAAAGAGAATTTTGTTGGGTGGACAAACTAAGTTGTAGGAAATAAGAATAAAGTGGATGTTGGCACCTTGTAGTAAGAGACTGAACCGACCTTATGGTAAGAACCAGTCATAAACCCGATTGAGAAAAGATGAATAAGAATGGAAAATTTCCAAGATAAGATGAAGAGAAGATCAGCAACAAAAGAAAATTTTCTTATGTGGACTGTGATTGGATAGGAAAATTGGGGATCTTTATAAATAGTTACATAAAAACCCAAGTACGGTTAGAAAAAGGTTGGAAAAGAAAAACTAAGGATGCAGAGTTTTCCATTTTCCACCTTTTTGTAACACAAGAAATCGAATTTGGAAAATTAGTTTTTTCTAAATTTCAAAATTTAATGATGGTTTGTAGGGTTTTGGATGCAACAATTAGATGAACTATGCTCTTACTCTTAAGAGTGTAGGAAAATTTGGGTGAAAAATGTTTTGGTTTTTCAAAAATATTTCATTCATATAGAACTGCAAGTATATTTAGGATGTGAGCATCATGTTTTGAAAAAGTTTTTGAAAAGTTTGCATACATATAGGTGGTACCAAATTAGGCACACATGCATTACTATTATGTATTTCACTTTGCACATGTGCACAATGTTTGCAAAAATTGGATGTAGGCATGATGGATGAATATTATGCAAGGGATTATCTATTTTACCCTCATCGAATTTCGAGGATGAAATTCCTTAAGGGTGGGTTAATGTAACACCCCGCAATTTTTTTAAGTAGTATATACGTAACAGTGCATATATATATTAATGTTGAAATTAATAATACGCATGCCATGTCATAAGTTGTTTGTCTTTTTTTTGTCCTACAGAATGCCATGTCATAAGTTATGCAATCTCCTTGCATATAAACAGCCTTTGCAGCCTTGGTTTTAGTGGAAAGTAATGCATCACTTTCGACGGCACTTTGCGACTCAACTTCGCTAAATCATTGTCACTGGTGTGTTCTTTTTTCACTAGTTCCCACCTCGAAACATCACAAATTTCACAGACATCTTCATTTTATGCCCAATACACCATGCAATCGTTTGGACATACGTGTAATTTTTATTTGTATTCAAGACCTAAATCTTTAATGATATTCTTCGCGGCTCTGACGGATAAAGATATGTGGGCCTGTGGAAAAGAGCCTCTCATCAACTTTAGTATATCCACAAATGCAGACTCTGTAATTCCATGTACACATTTTAAAGAATAAAGCCTGATATAAAACTTAATCTCGGAAATTTTGGACAACCAGGATATAATGGCTTCTTTCCATCTTCGACAAGGCGATAAAATCTTCGAACATTGGCATTCGGTTGATCAAAATTCTTATCCTCACAGTTGTGCATATGTCCATGAGTACTGTCCAACATTTTACCAAGATTATCTCCAAAATCACCAGCTTCACAATCTATATCTTCATCACTCCTTTCAAAATTTTGGCAAGAAACCTCACATATCCATTTCACATACAATGGAGATGGGCCATTGCCGATGAGATGATCATAAATTATATCTTGACGACGCCACTTGCTATTATTACAATTCTTGCAAGGGAACTTCATTTCACCACCGACAGCGAATTTAGAAAAAACATTTTGTATAAAGGCTTTTATCCCACTAATATATCTTTCACTAAATTTTGGAAGTTCTATCCGGATGTTTTCGCTATCCAACACTGCATTTATGAATATGAAGATTTTAACATAAAAAAGATAAAACGTGCGTGTGCCCAATAAGAGGAAACCTAAGACAAGTCGAATTGTCAATTCAGGCCGACCTAAGAATTTATAAGTAGTTTAAATCGAAACCCTAAAGTGATGTGAGAGTGTTATACCTCAAAATCAAAATTGAAGCCCTAAAGCGATGTGAACAATGCTTGAACCCCTAAATCGAAGCCCTAATTGAACCAAAATCATTGAACAAAGCTTGAACCCCCAAATCGAGCCCTAATTGAATCAAAATTGTTGAACCCCAACTTAAGAATATTTGCTTGAACCTTCGCATGAAAACAGAGAAGAATCAAAATGTTTTTTGCAAAAGAAAATGTTATTTGCTTAACGAATTACTGGGAAGATGGAAAATGAAAATGATGGCGGGGAACGAAAAGAGGATAAGAATTGAGTTGCGCCAAAGAAAAATTATTGTTTGTAGAAGAAGCGATCAAGATTGATGAGGTCACGTTGTCCAACATAGGATTTGATTCACGTGGATCACCACGTAATACATGGGAAGTTCTGTTATAGCAACAATATATAAAATGTTGCTTCGTGTTAGACTTGTTAAGCTAGGCCAACAAAATTTTATGGCTAAGGTAACATAAAAAACAGAACGTTGCAGTAGGACTAAAATATCATAACTATCGTCACATTTTGGCTTACAACATCTTGAAAAATCGTTGCATTAGGTCGTTTATGGCGTAGTGCGTATACCTGTAGATGTTGGACATGCCGGATGGTTCTAGGCGGGCTTCTAGTACATGTAGGCTTAACCTCATGTCATAGTGTACTAAGTTTGAATGGCCCATGGAACCCAGACTTCTCACATTAGTTAGGCCTACTTGTGGTTGTTGGATTTGTCGGTTGGTTCCGGGAATGCTTATACCACAAATGGCAACTAACCTCGTGTCTATGTATCACTATTTATATATGTAAATCCATGTTGTACACACACAAGCAATTAATGTATATGGGGACATTTCAAATTCGAATCCTATCCTAACCGCATTTATTACGTTAATATTACGTTAATTACGTTGATTATGCTATATAAGTTTAATAATTATGACCCATAAATAACGCTAATGTTCGTATGAACGAGAGAACTCTCCAACGGGATAAAAATTGTCAACTTGTCCTAAATTAAGTTATACAGGTTAATTTCCATATTCTGACCACTACATTTAAGGCACGATGGCGTAATAACATAATTACAGATAGCAGTGAATGGAAAATACACATACATACAAATTTCATCTTGCATTCTAGGCTTATTGGAATGATTTTATTAATGGATCAAGAATAGAGTATAATATACACATGTATTCATAAATACATACATATATATTTATAAACTCCACTTTATCTAATTCACCTCTTTTTGGTATATTGCACAAAAAAACGTTTATATTTGATAAATTTCAAGTATGAATACGTTTGGACTCAAAATAGAACCCAAACCTAATCAAATCATGAATCAACCCAAATCTAAACCCTTTTAGGATACAATTAAATATTTAGACATAAGGATGAAATACATAATGTAGAAATACAACACCCTTTTTATTCTTAATTCAATATTAAGAACCATATCCACAAACCCAATTAATTGACAATTCTTAGCAAAACACAAAATAGAGGATATGGGGAATTTTGTATTGATGTTACAGTTTTGCCAAATCCCCTTAGGCATGCTAATCAACATGTCAATCTACTAAAAAATAGAATATTCCTAAGAAACATGATATTACACTCACAGATCTAAAAGGAAGAACAATGGAATTCTTGTTCTAGATTCAGATCTGGATTCACCCTTCGTGATAAACGTGCTCTAATCCTTCGTGATAAAATCATTTCGATTTCCCGAACCTACAAAAATCTCGTGCTGACGTCCTCCATCCGTCGAGTCGAGGAATAATTCCCAAGTGCCACTCGTTCGCCTCTAAATAGTTGCAGCTAACAAATAGACAAACGAGTTTTCATAGTAAAAATCAGCTAGAAACCCATAATAAAATTAAAATAGATTTTCCCCTTACTTAGATAACAAACAAATCGAACGATTTCCAAAATCAAATAACCCAATCTGAACCTAAGATTTTCCGTAGTCCTCTCGAGAAAAAATTTAAAACTTTTCAAAATAAATTTTTACTTGTAAAAAGAGGGTTCTATACTATAAATCTATATTATTATTCATATTTTAGTTTTATATTACTGGTTGGATCAATCTTTTGACGTTTTGAATTACTAAGACTTTTTAAATCTTAGAAAGGTTATTCGTGATAATTTAGGTAAATCACTCGAAATACCCAAAAGAGGAATATTAAAAATCACAAGGAATAGGTAACAATGGATATTCCTTGTCATTTCCAACTTCCTACTTTTTATCAAGCTGGATTATTTATTAAAATCACACAAAAACCTAAAAAAATCCGAAACATGAATAAATAACTTATTATTTAATTCTTAAACCTTGAACAATAAAACCACCTTTCAAAAACCATAGTATAAAACTTCTAAAACGCCTTCTATTTCAAAATAGTTTTAAAATCAGAAATTTTCTCCGAATATAAGACAAATGATTCAAAGGAATAATTTTTTACAAAAGAGTATCCGGATTTCAAAATAAAGTATCCAATGGATATACCTTGTAATTACATTTTCACATGAATACGACTTATTAACATGAATCTCCCGTTTAATACCAAGAAAAAGACATTGAGTGGAACTCCCCACGAAACAAAAAAAAGAAACGTGACAATCTTAGTTTTAGCAAGCTTTCGTCCAGTAATCAAGCTAGAATCCACGGGATTCACCATATGTCGTCCTTATACTCTCTACAACAAAATTTCCGAAAGCACCATGGGGTGAATCGGGGTTGGATGAGCACTTGAACTCAAATACTTCTTGCTCTTAGTCATTGAAAACTGAAACGACCCGAACTTCCCCTTGAAGGAAAGCCCGGATTGAATTGAGGACAAGACGAATCAGAACACAAACAGAAGAACATTTCATTGCTTATTACAACAATTTCATCATAATACAAGAATATACAGAGTACGAATAAACAAAATACATTCGATAAATATCAAAGATTACAATACACTACATAGCAGCGGAAATATAATATGATACACAACTGAAAGTGATAAACAGATACAGAGCTTTCCAAATATCGTTCCAGCTGTAAACCAGGATCCTGCGAATATAAATCTGCAAAACCAAAACTACAAGCTGTCTGTGTGGAAAATAGGGGCACCCAGATTTTAGGTTAAAACAATAAACTGCAGGTCAGTCATGTGACTGGTGTGAGAACTAAAACAGTTATTAATCTTTATTTTAAAGTTCGGTAAATCAAGGGACCACACCGTATAACACGGAACGGGTTTCCTCCCAAGAATACCAGTGCATAAACAAACAGCGCAATGCTAAATAAAGAACAATGAAGCTATTATAAGACTCAGGTCCCATCACACAATGCAATGCAAGCCGTAGGATAGAGTTTTTTCCTTATAATAGCCAAAAATGCTTGGTACATGAAATTTCATCTTTTATTATTACTATAAGTGTATAGTGTCAAAAAAATTTCAATCATAAGTATCAATCATAGATGGCATAAGTGCCCCATACCACTATGTCGCCATATATAGGTTTACAATTAAAACCGCAAAATGTCGTATTGGAAGTTGGATTTCCATCTGTCAACCAAGGCAACGGATCATCCTTACCGCTTCGAGACTATCTAGCCCGAGTCTCAGGGCAAATACTTAGTCAAGCCCTTGGATCGTAAGGGCCGGTCCACACGGAGTGGATTAAAATGCCTGAATAATGCGTTTCCCCGCTCTATGGGGCGTAAACTGGTCATATCCCGACCAAACTATCGGCCTCGGAACGACCAATATAACCGAGGCACCTCGCATTCCAACAACCACATGAGTCAAACTTGCCAGGGCTTGTAAAACCACTGACAACACTCCTAGCTAGAAGGAAACGCATGCCTTCCCTGAGGTCCTCTCCCGTTTCTAGTTGACACCAGGGTGTAAGGCTCAAGAATCAACGCTACACAAAGCTACGCTCTATTAAAGCCGTGCTTTGATCGTCAACCACAAGACTCTTCTTTTCAACAGAAGCCTTGATCATTTGCATCTCAACATGCCACACAGGCAATTCACGCTATGCAACCGATGTCTATCAATCACACAGACTGAAATCCAATGTCAGACACACATCCATTTACAAGTCGTTCTGGGACTGAACGAAACCGGAGGCACCTTATTCCTCCTCCACATTTCCAATACAGGGGAGAGGCCCTCGCATATCCATCGATCTCCAAGCACGTCTGGACGATCACCACTTATTATCTCGTCTTGGGTGTACGGCCCAAATCAAGACATCAGTAATCATCCAAACGATGTGAAGACCTCCGGTCTTCAACCACCGTCTTCATCCTCGACACATCGACGAATCAGTTATTCAGAATGGGATAAACCCAGTTTTTCTGAATAACTCGCATATATAATAAATAAGTGCTATAAAAACACAACATACGCCTCATTCTAATCCATAATATTCCTTTATTCAAATATTCTTATACTTTGGGAAAGGTTCCCATTAATTTTATCAAAGACTAATTCTTTAATTTTATTCTTCAATCTTCCTTTGGATATCATTTCCATCTAATTAAAGACGCATTAAAACTTCACTTGGTTTTAATCTTCCCAAAAATCAATATTAATGATTGTTTAACTTGGGAAATCATATCCTGTCTTTAACTGGGTCATGGTTCACGATAAACCCAAAGTCACATTCTATTCCATCAGCCTTTAACCGTAAATTAGCAAGTGAACAATTCCCTATGTATTAACCCCGAAGGCCGAAACCAACATCAGATCAATACCCAGGAAACCATTCAACTTAACTAATCCCAAATTAATTTCTGATTTTCTTAACTCCATTGGGTCTAAGAACAATATTATTAAAGACACTATTCACGAAACCCAAAATCACATTCCATTAACAATGGAATCTTCATGGAAAACAAATCGATATATAATCGATATCAATTTCCGTATCCGACTAATAATATAAATGGAATAACGGCAAAGCCTTCCAAATTCCATATGTATTAACTGTCTTCCTCCACAGAAGTTCACTTCAATTATTACCAATTGAATTCCATTCAATTCCAATTTAATATATTAAATTGGAAAACCGTTACTTTGGAAAGTTCCCGTTAAATCTTAATAAAAGATTTATAAATTCTAAATCGCATTTTACCGTAAATCGGGTTAAAGAACAAATGTCGTTAAAAACACTGTTCACAATAAAACTAATTCACCTTCTATTTTCAGTTCCAACTAAATGTTAATTAATTGGTAATTCTTCTTCAAATCCTAATTAAAAGATTTATTCTTTTCACTCTGCGTTTAAGAACAGTGCCATTTAAAACACAGTTCACGACAAACCCAAAATCCCATAAGTTTCTAACCGTAAATTAGTAAGAGAACAATTCCCTAAGAATTAACCCCGAAGGCCGAAACCAACATCAGATCAACACCCAGTAAACCATTCAACTTAACTAATCTCCAATCAGATTCTAATTTCCTTAACTCCATTGGGTTTAAGAATAGTATTATTAAAGATACCATTCACAACAAACCCAAAATCCAATTTGATATTAAATACAAGGCTCTGAGTAGAAAACATATTGGCTTATATTCAATATCAAATTCTGAAACCAACAAATATCATTTTGGAAACAACGATATAAAATATATCTTCCAAATTTCCATAACAATATCCGTATAATCCTGAATCCCACATCGAAATATTCCGATGATAATTTTGATTAAAATCCATTCCAATTCATATATTGGAAATTTTAGTTATTTTTAAAACCATTTCAAATCCAATTTATTTATTTTAAAAATATTGGATTTATTATTTAAATTCAAAACTAGTTAATTTCGATAAAAATCTATTTTTATCTTTTCAAATATGGAATTTTTCATCCTAATTCTTTCCAAATCACTTCTTATGAATTTACACTAATTATTGATATTTTTAATAATTTTATCAAGGCCAGTACAGTCGATTTCCATAAACGGCCATCGAACTACACTTACAGCGACCTTTTCCAAATTTGATTTGGACATAATTCCAAATCCAACCGTTAGATTTCAAATCTCTAGTATTCGTTAGAAAGCTCTTTTCGATACGAACCCAATGGTTTCGATTTTAGGAGAATCCGACGGTCGGATCTCCCGTAATGTTCGTTTGTCAATGGTCGAAATTCGCGAACAGCCGCAGCGCGGCGCGTTCTATTTAGGCCATTATATATATAATATATATATTATATATATTTCATCGATTTCCGTTTAAAATGTATTTTATAAATCGTTTTAAATTCATTTTCAAAATGATTTTAACTTCATATTCAATTTCTAATCAAAATTGAATATTCCATATCATCGATATATAAATGATAATATTTTCAAAACATTAAAATTTGAAATCAATTCTTTTTCGATATTCATTATAAAAATGAATAAAATCGATATAAATATCGTTTTTGTCAAAATGGCGTTAACCTAATCAACACGGCTATATATATTTAAATATATTCGTGTTCATCCCAAATCGGACATCAAAATCATATTTTGATCTTTTACAAACATTATTATAAAATATTCATTATTTTAAAATCATCGTTATTTTAAAATATTCTTTCTTTCTGAACTGGAATCAGAAACAGTCAATTACCATATAATTTGATTTTTATGGATTTCATACACACATGTACACAACAACAACGATAAACAATCAACCATCATCCAAAGTGCATTCTACACTGTATAAGCATCAAATATAAATATTTAACGCTTATAACAGTCTGCCAATCAATCGATCGACATACAGCTAATTATTGGGATTAGTGTATGTCCAATATCATCCCAATACCCACGTGGGGTTTCAATCAACAAATAATGAATTTTATTTGTGCAGTTGGGCAATATATAAAATTTATCGTCCCAATCAATATCATTCAAATGTGTGTACATAAACAAATCGTCCGACTTGTTTATAAATATTTATTCCATTCATATCAACGTTAAAAATTATATTTTTAACTATAAAATATTTATTTCCATTCCACATCACACAATCAATTTTTCACAACACAGTTGAACAAACAAACAAGTCATCCATGGTCTGTGGACTACGGGTGTCCGGTGCTACTAAGCACTGCCTGCATCCTAATATATATTTTAACTAGAAAATGAAATAAAAGTGAGGAGTTCTCGCCTTGGGGATCCACTCCGCCGTTCTTTTATTTCTGAACGGTTCAGATTTGTCTGAAATTCCAATGCGACCTTTTCTCGCTGTTCATAGTAAAAATTACATTTTTATCGCTTCATTTCAATAAATAAAAATCATATTTTTATTTCTATTTCATATATATTTTTTTACAACACTTCTTTCTATATAAAAATTATATTTTTATATTTCTACATCTTATATAAAGATCGAATTTTTATTTCGCTTCATATATAATCAAAATCAAAATTTTATCTTAATGATATCCATATAAAGATCGTATCTTTATCATAATGAAAAAATTATAAAAATCGTATTTATATCTATAAAAATCACATTTTTATACCGCTACTATATAGATAAAAATTGAATCTTTATATTGCTAATGGATATATAAAAATCACATTTTTACATTGCCATTTAAATCAAATTTTTATTATCTATATAATATAAAAATCATATTTTTATTATCTATATAATATAAAAATCATATTTTTAAAAACAAAAATCAAAACTTTTCGTTATTCTATCTATAAAAATCACATTTTATTTTATCTACATAAAAATCTATATTTAAAAACATAAATAAAAATAACTCACTGTGGAAGGTGCAGGAGGACGGGGGAGGCTTAGTTCTTGAGGGTGGAGCGCACCAGGGTGTCTCCGCGTCGGGCGGCGGTCTCCAGGCAGGTGGCGTCGGGGGTTTGGAGGGGCGGCGGGGGTTCCTTCCGTCGATTTGCGATTTAGGGGTTGGGGCGTCTAAAGGGGGACAAAGGAGCAAAGGGGGAAAGGTTATGGGGGGTCGGGGAAGAAGGAGATGGCCTGAGGTGCTCGTCGGAGGCGGCGCTGGCCTAGGAGGGGAGGCGCGATGGCCAGCGACGGTGTGTGTGGGGGGGGGGGGGGCGAGATCGACAGTCGTTCGGGGTTTTTTTTTGTTTATTTTTTTTTCATCTGGTCAACGAGGGAAAAAGGGGGGTGAGAGATATTATATATTTAATTTAATTTATTTTAATTTTCAAAAAAAAAAAGTTGACTTTTTATTTCGACCTCAAAACGAGACCCACCGATTGTCGTCCCTAACTAAATACCCTCATTCCGAAAACAATGGGATATGGCTGATTCGATCGTTTTGATCACTTTCCTTCAAAATCAAAATATAAATCTATATATTGAATTTGAACGCACATTTCAATTTACCGGGGCCACATACGGACTCTAAAAATTCCCGAAAAATATTTTCTAGCTTCGTATTGACGATACGGTTCTAACAAAACTAATTTCGTCAATTGGAGAACGTTTGAAAAGTGGCCAATTTCTGACCGATCCAAATTGACTAAAACTGACAAAACACGTTTTCCTTTGCCACGCTCACATATTGATTCGAAAAATTATGAATTTTAGAACCTAGCAATAATTTGACACTATGGATCCAACAAAAGTGGTTTCGTCGAAAATGGAGGTCGTTTGCAAAATTTTCATTTTTAAGGGCCAAAATTCCGTAGCGACTATTCTGAATTTTCAACTGGGAATAACATTTTATTCCCGCTATGAGATTTCAATTTTTCGGATTCGTTGGAAAGATATTTTCAAATAGATTCTAATATTTTTGGTTTCGCTAAAATCCGGTTTATTTTGAATCCTGTACATTCATTTGAAATTCGAAATCGAATTTTCGAACTACTGCGCCATTTCTAATTCCTTTTATAATTAAAAATAAATATTTATATTCTAACGTAGATTCAAATAAATATATACGTTCTAATTCTATTCAAAATAAATTTCTTGTCGTTATTACTTAAAATAATTCATTTTAAATATCCAAAATTCATTAAAATTGCCAAAATAAAATTTTTAAATTGGCTCAAATTTTCGGGTTGTTACAATCTCCCCCACTTAAAATCTTTTCGTCCTCAAAAAGGAACGGAGCTGAAAGTTGTTTTACTAACCAACTCAACTTTTCAGTTTCTAAGAACTTTCCAATCCTTCAAAAATTTGGCTAACACCCTAAATTTTCGAAAAATTTCGCCATAACCTCCCCTGCACGGGAGCACCGAGAAAATCCTGAAATCGCTATACAGGCCTCTCCAATCCAAAAAGAAATAGAAACTGCCAAGCGGCTAGCCAATCGGCTTATAAAATCATCAAAAACCCCAAGAAATACAATAAACATGTACCTATTTGTCGGGCAAACAATTTTATTCCTCTGCTTAGCTTCCCTGCTATGACCTGTTCAATGTATACACATGTATATGCATGCAATTCTAACAAATTTCAATTCGGTTCAATATTTGGTACGTTTTGGTTATATGTACCGTTCTTTCTCATAATGTTTTTATTAGATAACAAACAATCATACAACACAGCCATCAATCAATTAGTGAATTAACGTTTCAAATCCATAATTTTGATACATATACAGAAAATCATGTTTTTGATGCCAAATCGCAACAATTAGCCCTATCTAGTTTGGTTCTCACACCAGTCAATTGGAAATATATAGAAATCCCACTTTCGAAACTCGAACACAAATACTGATGATACTATAGTAATCATCAGGATCGTCTCCGGGCGACTAGAGTGTAATTCTATATCTATCCAATATATTAAAACTTCGAATACATGTTTGTAAGGCGTATATGCAAAATCTTTATATACTTGATTGTCCAAATCAATTTAAAATAAATATTCAAATATGTATAAAATGGTTTAAATCTTTAAAACAAAATTTGTTTTCATTTTAAAAATATACTCTTCACACTCGTTCTAGGATACTACTGATCCCATCTCTAACGAGTCATTCTCATTGGATATTACTAATCCAACCTCTAATGAATTCTTTCGTTCGGTTCTAACATGTCTTGTTCTCCGAGCTCTATAAACCAAAGCTCTGATACCAAACTGAAACGACCCGAACTTCCCCGTGAAGGAAAGCCCGGATTGAATTGAGGACAAGATGAATCAGAACATAAACAGAAGAAAATTTCATTGCTTATTACAACAATTTCATCAGAATACAAGAATATACAGAGTACGAATAAACAAAATACATTCGATAAATATCAGATATTACAATACATTACATAACAGCGGATAAATAATACGATACACAACTAAAAGTGATAAACGGATACGGAGCTTTCCAAATATCGTTCCAGCTGTAAATCAGGATCCTGCGAATATAAATCTGCAAAACCAAAACTACAAGCTGCCCATGTGGAAAATAGGGGCACCCAGAGTTTAGGTTAAAACAATAAACTGCAGGTCAGTCATGTCACTGGTGTGAGAACTAAAACAGTTATTAATCTTTATTTTAAAGTTCGGTAAATCAAGGGACCATGCCGTATAACACGGAACGGGTTTCCTCCCAAGAATAACAGTGCATAAATAAACAACGCAATGCTAAATAAAGAACAATGAAGCTATTATAAGACTCAGGTCCCATCACACAATGCAACGCAAACCGGAGGATAGAGTTTTTACCTTATAATAGCCAAAAATGCTTGGTACGTGAAATTTCATCTTTTATTATTACTATAAGTGTATAGTGTAAAAACAATTTCAATCATAAGTATCAATCATAGACGGCATAAGTGCCCCATACCACTATGTCTCCATATATAGGTTTACAATTAAAACCGCAAAATGTCGTATTGGAAGTTGGATTTCCATATGTGAACCAAGGCAAGGGATCGTCCTTACCGCTTCGAGACTATCTAGCCCGAGTCTCAGGGAAAGTACTCAGTCAAGCCCTTGGATCGTCAGGGCTGGTCCACACGGAGTGGATTAAAATGCCTGAATAATGCGTTTCCCCGCCCTATAAGGAGTAAACTGGTCATATCCCGACCAAACTATCGGCCCCGGAACGACCGATATAACCGAGGCGCCTCGCATTCCAACAACTACATGAGTCAAACTTGCCAGGGCTTGTAAAACCACTGACACCACTCCTAGCTAGAAGGAAGCACATGCCCTCCCTGAGGTCCGCTCCCGTTTCTGGTACACACCAGGGTGTGAGGCTCGCGAATCAATGCTACACAAAGCTACGCTATATTAATGTCGTGTTTTGATCATCAACCACAAGACTCTGCTATTCAACAGAAGCTTTGATCATTTGCATCTCAGCATGCCACATAGGAAATTCACGCTATGCAACCGATGTCTATCAATCACGCAGAATGAAATCCGATGTCAGACACACATCCATTTACAAGTTCGTTCTGGGACTGAACGAAACCGGAGGCACCTTATTCCTCCCTCACATGTCCAATACAGAGGAGAGACCCTCGCATATCCGTCGATCTCCAAGCACGTCTGGACGATCATCACTTATTATCTCGTCTTGGGTGTACGGCCCAAATCAAGACATCAGTAATCATCCAAACGATGTGAAGACCTTCGGTCTTCAACCACCGTCTTCATCCTCGACACATCGTCGAATCAGTTATTCAGAATGGGATTAACCCGGGTTTTCTGAATAACTCGCGTATATAATAAACAAGTGCTATAAAAACACAACATACGCCTCATTCCAATCCAGAATATTCCTTTATTCAAATATTCTTATACTTTGGGAAAGGTCCCATTAATTTTATCAAAGATTAATTCTTTAATTTTATTCTTCAATCTTCCTTTGGATATCATTTCCATCTAATTAAAGATGCATTAAAACTTCACTTGGTTTTAATCTTCCCAAAAATCAATATTAACGATTGTTTAACTTGGGAAATCATATCTTGTCTTTAACCGGGTTAAAGAACCAGTGTCATTTAAAACACGGTTCACGATAAACCCAAAGTCACATTCCATTCCATCAGCCTTTAACTGTAAATTAGCAAGTGAACAATTCCCTAAGTATTAACCCTGAAGGCCGAAACCAACATCAGATCAATACCTAGGAAACCATTCAACTTAACTAATCGCCAGATAGTTTCTGATTTTCTTAACTCCATTGGGTCTAAGAACAATATTATTAAAGACACTATTCACGAAAACCGTTAACTTCGATTATTACCAATTGAATTCCATTCAATTCCAATTTAACATATTAAATTGGAAAACCGTTACTTTGGAAAGTTCCCGTTAAATCTTAATAAAAGATTTATAAATTCTAAATCGCATTTTACCGTAAATCGGGTTAAAGAACAAATGTCGTTAAAAACACTGTTCACAATAAAACTAATTCACCTTCTATTTTCAGTTCCAACTAAATGTTAATTAATTGGTAATTCTTCTTCAAATCCTAATTAAAAGATTTATTCTTTTCACTCTGCGTTTAAGAACAGTGCCATTTAAAACACAGTTCACGACAAACCCAAAATCCCATCAGTTTCTAACCGTAAATTAGTAAGAGAACAATTCCCTAAGAATTAACCCCGAAGGCCGAAACCAACATCCGATCAACACCCAGTAAACCATTCAACTTAACTAATCTCCAATCAGATTCTAATTTCCTTAACTCCATTGGGTTTAAGAACAGTATTATTAAAGATACCATTCACGACAAACCCAAAATCCAATTTGATATTAAATACAAGGCTCTGAGCAGAAAATATATCGGCTTATATTCAAAATCAAATTCTGAAACCAACAAATATCGTTTTGGAAACAACGATATAAAATATATCTTCCAAATTTCCATAACAATATCCATATAATCCCGAATCCCACGTTGAAATATTCCGATGATAATTTCGATTCAAATCCATTCCAATTCATATATTGAAAACTCTGGTTATTTTTAAATCCATTTCAAATCCAATTTATTTATTTTAAAAATATTGGATTTATTATTCTAATTCAAAACTAGTTCATTTTGATAAAAAAATCTATTTTTATCTTTTCAAATATTGTATTTTTTATCCCATTTCTTTCCAAATCACTTCTTATGAATTTACACTAATTATTGATATTTTTAATAATTTTATCAAGGCCAGTATAGTCGATTTCCATAAACGGCCAATGAACTGCACTTACAACGACCTTTTCCAAATTCGATTTGGACATAATTCCAAATCCAATCGTTAGATTTCAATTCTCTAGTATTCGTTAGAAAGCTCTTTTCGATACGAACCCAACGGTTTCAGTTTTAGGAGAATCCGACGGTCGGATCTCCCGTAATGTCCGTTTGAAGTCAATGGTCGATATTCGCAAACTACCGTAGCGCGGCGCGTTCTATTCAGTCCATTATATATATAATATATATTATATATATTTCATCGATTTCCATCTAAAACGTATTTTATAAATTGTTTAAATTCGTTTTCAAAATGATTTCAACCTCATATTTAATTTCTAATCAAAATTGAATATTCCATTTCATCGATATATAAATGATAATATTTTCAAAACATTAAAATTTGAAATTAATTCTTTTTCGATATTCATTATAAAAATGAATAAAATCGATATAAATATCGTTTTTGTCAAAATGGCATTAAACTAATCAACACGGCTATATATATATTTAAATATATTCATGTCCATCCCAAATCGGACATCAAAATCATATTTTGATCTTTTACAAACATTATTTTAAAATATTCATTATTTTAAAATCATCGTTATTTTAAAATATTCTTTCTTTCTGAATTGGAATCAGAAACAGTCAATTACCATATAATTTGATTTATATGGATTTCATACACACATGTACACAACAACAACGATAAATAATCAACCATCATCCAAAGTGCATTCTACACTGTATAAGCATCAAATATAAATATTTAACGCTTATAACAGTCTGCCAATCAATCGATTGACATACAGCTAATTATTGGGATTAGTGTATGTCCAATATCATCCCAATACTCGTGTGGGGTTTCAATCAACAAATAATGAATTTTATTTGTGCAGTTGGGCGATGTGTAAAATTTATCGTCCGAATCAATATCAGTCAAATGTGTGTACATAAACAAATCGTTTGATTTGTTTATAAATGTTTATTCCATTCATATCAACATTAAAAATTATATTTTTAACTATAAAATATTTATTTCCATTCCACATCACACAATCAATTTTTCACAACACAGTTGAACAAAAAAACAAGTCATCCATGGTCTGTGGACGACGGGTGTCGGGTGCTACTAAGCACCGTCTGCATCCTAGTATATATTTTAACTAGAAAATAAAATAAAAATGAGGAGTTCCCACCTTGGGGATCCACTCTGCCATTCTTTTATTTCTGAACGGTTCATATTTTTCCGAAATTCCAATGCCACCTTTTCTCGCTGTTCATAGTAAAATTTACATTTTTATCGCTTCATTTCAATAAATAAAAATCATATTTTTATTTCTATTTCATATATTTTTTTACAATGCTTCTTTCTATATAAAAATTATATTTTTATATTTCTACTTCTTATATAAAGATCAAATTTTTATTTCGCTTCATATATAATAAAAATCGAATTTTTATCTTAACGATATCCATATAAAGATCGTATCTTTATCATAATGAAGACATTATAAAAATCGTATTTTTATCTATAAAAATCACATTTTTATACCGCTACTATATAGATAAAAATCGAATCTTTCTATCGCTAATGAATATATAAAAATCACATTTTTAGATTGCCATTCAAACGATAAAAATCCTATTTTTACTTCGCTTCCTAGATAATAAAAATAATATTTTTATTATCTATATAATATAAAAATCATATTTTTAAAAATCAAAATCAAAACTTTTCGTTATTCTATCTATAAAAATCACATTTTATTTTTTTATCTACATAAAATCTATATTTAAAAACATAAATAAAAATAAAAATAACTCACTCTGGAAGGTGTAGGAAGATGGGGGAGGCTCAGTTCTCGAGGGTGGAGCGCGCCAGGGTGACTCGGCATCGGGCGGCGGTCTCCAGGCAGGTGGTGTTGAGGGTTTTGAGGGGCGGCGGGGGTTACTTCTGTCAATTTGCGATTTGGGGGTTGAGGCGTCTAAAGGGGGACAAAGGAGCAAAGGGGGGAAGTTTTTGGGGGGGCCGGGGAAGAAGGAGATGGCTTGGGGTGCTCGCCGGAGGCGGCGCTGGCCTGGGAAGGGAGGCGCGATGGCCAGCGACGGCGTGGGCGGGCGAGATCGACAGTCATTCGGGGTTTTTTTTTTGTTTAATTTTCTTTCATCTGGTCAACGAGGGAAAAAAGGGGGTGAGAGATATTATATTTTATTTTAATTTTCCAAAAAAAATAGTTGACTTTTTATTTCAACCTCCAAACGAGACCTACCGACTGTCGTCCCTAACTAATTACCCCCCATTCCGAACACAATGGGATATGTATCGTAAGTTGATTCGATCATTTCGATCAGTTTCCTTCAAAATCAAAATATAAATCTATATATTGAATTTGAACGCACATTTCAATTTACCGGGGCCACATACGGACTCTAAAAATTCCCGAAAAATATTTTCTAGCTTTGTATTTACGAAACAGTTCTAACAAAACTAATTTCTTCAACTTTGGAGACCTTTTGAAAAATGGCCAATTTCTGGTTGATCCCAATTGATTAAAACTGAAAAAACACGTTTTCCTTTGCAACGCTCACATATTGTTTTGAAAAATTATGAATTTTGGAACCTAGCAATAATTTGACACTACGGATCCAACAAAAGTGGTTTCATCGAAAATGGAGGTCGTTTGCAAAATTTCCATTTTTAAGGGCCAAAATTCCATTACGACTATTCTGAATTTTCAACTGGGAATAACTTTTTATTCCTGCTATGAAATTTCAATTTTTCAGATTCGTTGGGAATATATTTTCAAATAGATTCTAATATTTTTTGTTTCGCTAAAATCCGGTTTATTTTGAATCATGTACATTCATTTGAAATTTGAAATCGAATTTTCGAACTATCGCGCCATTTCTAATTCCTTTTATAATTAAAAATAAATATTTATATTCTAATGTCGATTCAAATAAATATATATGTTCTAATTCTATTCAAAATAAATTTCTCGTCGTTATTATTTAAAATAATTCATTTTAAATATCCAAATTTCATTAAAATTGCCAAAATAAAAATTTTAAATTGGCTCAGATTTTCTGGGTTATTACAAAAAATATCTTTTTTACTATCACATTGTCGATGTAATTTAAAGTCGAGTAAGAAAGATGAAAGAAAGAAGAAAAGAAATTTGAATACATTCTCCCACTAATCTTAATTTATTAATTCCTCTGATCGTCTAAGCCTAAGCCCTGATAACAAATTTAACACCCTACACTTTTCTGATCCCGAATTTCAACAAAAATTGAAACTCAAACCCATCCTGACATGAAGAGTTAAATATGGTACCTAAAAATAATGGCCATGAGCATAATCAGAGTAAAATAAAACTAAACTCACAACGGAAACAAGATAAAATAACTAATATCGAATAAAGCAATTACCTTACGTAAATCACCACATCAATATTGATCATGAGAGAACGAGAATAGATAACCAAATTGAACACTTGCTAAGACCTGTCTACCCCGAGCTAAACCTGAGAGTTGTTATGAAGAGGGTGGTCAGAACAATAAGTCCTGGTGAGTAGAAAGTGTATAACACTATTTACAATACACAAATGTTTTCATTTTGGCAAGAACAAAAACATATGTCTAACAAGGCTAGTAATTTTAACCTAACCTTGTAAAGATTTACACATGATGACTAACTAACAAACCCAAGGTAGTACCCCAAACATAATGATATCTCAATACTAAGATATAAAGTTTACGCATAAGTATGAAGCCTTTAAACCACCATTCAAATAATTAACAACAATTACGAGGTAGGCTCCTAACTACTCGTTATTCCATAAGGAGGTTAATTATTTTTATATAGCCACTTAAGATCTCACCGTCAATATAAGATAATAGTGGATTCCTTTGATAACTTAAGAGCCACGACGGACACAACGATCTCTTAATACCTTATTCGGTGGTTTACTTAACACTAAATATAAATTAAAGGACAATAGTAACTAAGTCCTACTAATTTTAAGGCTTTTGTTATTCACGCATACACCCATGCCCTGCATAAAGCGAGAGATAGTAAGCGGTCACTTATTACCCACAGGATATGAAGACGACATCTCATCATTCATGACCTTGCTCCAGCGAACCCCTTTGTTACTATCTAACTAGCCTTATTAGATAATTCCCTAGTCACTTAATACTTCCCACATGGTAGGCAGACTTGCGGTACCAACGTAGCAGTCATTTAATACCTTACCCCAAGGCGGATCCTAATCTTAGTCACTTAATACCCAGAGGAAGCGGACTATCGCAGAGATTACCTATCTCGTACCCAATTAGCCATTTATTACTTCTTATTTATGGAGAGGTGATCTATGTGATCACTTAATACCCCATTAACGGTGGATCTAACTATTTAATACCTTATTCTTGAAGCAGGCTTACGCTTATAAATTATTTCCTTTCTAAGGTTTCCTCTTTTGGGTAGGAGGTGATCTACGTGATCACTTAATACCCCATTAACGGTGGATCTAACTATTTAATACCTTATTCTTGAAGCAGGCTTACGCTTATAAATTATTTCCTTTCTAAGGTTTCTTCTTTTGGGTAGGAGGCGGGTCCTATAACCACTTAATACCTCACACTTAAAGCAAACCTTATTTTAGGAAACAACCCTCATTACACAATTAACTATTGTCTTGGATTCCTATGGTTAATAATATCTCACATCAGTTGTACCTATATCCTACTGTTGGAATGTGCAGACTTATGTCGAATAAGGTAATTGACCTCACATTATTAACCTACTAAGTCCAATCCATATACTTGACTATATTAATTTTAGGTTAACTAGAATAAAATAAGGAAAATCTATAACTTCCTATCCTAGGATGCTTAATTATTTATTTCCTTATTAGACTTGGTATTTACTACGTCACTCAATCCCCGTTGATTTCACTTTTTATTTCTATTAGGCTACCTACCACTAATGAACCTAACAGTCATATTTCCCTACGCATCAATTAACCTATTAAATTTCCTTTTATATCAGTCCTTTTTTTTTAAAACAAAAATGTGTGATCCTCTATAAAGAAGAGAGCACACATATATAATAAAAACAAGAAGGGTACAATATTGGACCATAAACCCAAAAGGATATACAAACAATACAAAATAAGACTACAAGAATGTAAAGGGAAAGTAGATAGATGAGCTCCGGATAAACCACCTCCCATCATACTTCAATATCGAATTCCGACAAAGCCACCACCCAATAATGAAGTATATCTACTCCAATACGAGAACAAGACACTCAAATCTAAATACAACAAAAAATAAAGAGGAACAACGCAAAAACTCTACAAAACATCTCACAAAAAAACTCAAAAGGGAAAATCAACTACCAGTCCAGACAGCAATCCCCAAAGCTCCTCAGCTATAATCAACAACCTGAAAACCTGAAAGAAACAAGCCAAACCATAAGTAACCATCACATATATATATGAGTATATATGTATATATATATATATATATAAATATATATATATATGTATATATTTCCATATATATATGTGAAGAAGACAAAAAGAAAAAACTAATAACAAATGCGAGACCTATTACTTCTAAAATAACTATTGATTCTAATAAATAAACTCAAATTAAATCTAACCTTAATCAAAAAACTCTCAAAAGCAATTCGCCAAAAATACTATAGTGCGAGTTAGACATCCAAACCAAATAGTAATTAACAATCCTAATAATTAAATTATCAGCAGACACAGAAATAGAATGAAAAAATCTTTGATTCCTCTCCAACCAAATGAACCAACTAATGATAACGACTAAAGAATCCAACACATATCTCTGTCTAGAATTATAGAAAACTCTATAAGAATTCCAATAGTCGACACAGTTGCTAAAAGAAAAAGAACAATCAAAAACAAAAATCCTAAAAACCATATTTAAAATAAAATTGGTAATATTGCAAGAGAAAAATAAATGATCAACATCTTCATCCAATAGACTACAGAAACAACACTTAACATCAAAAGTAATATTATTCTTCTTTAAAAGTGCAACCGTATTAAACTTCTTATGAATAATCAACCACATAAGAAACTTAGCTTTAGGAGGAGCATTAGATTTCCATAGGAACTTAAAAGGATACAAAGAAATACCAGAAAAATTAATAAAATTATACATAGAATTAACATAGTACACTGAACTCTTATCAAAATCCCAACTAATACAATCTCTATTCTCATCAAGATGATAAAGAGCTAACTTAGCTTTAACTAAGGCTAATTGTCTTAACATATCCCCTACTAAAATATTATCAAAGGTAAATTCCCACGGGGGATCTAAATCACCTCTATAAACGTCTATAACCAAAGCATTCTTAAAGCAACAATTATTAAAAATCTCACTAAATTCAATTTTAAGAGGCAAATGAGAAATCCAAGAATCATGCTAAAAGAAAGTAAGATTCCCAGAATGAACAATCAACTTACAACCTAAATTAAAAAAAAAATCAAAACACTTCAAAACAGACTTCCAAAAATAAGATAATCTATTAAACCAACTTAAACTAGAACCAACAACATACTCTATCCCAGAATAATAAAATTTGGAAATAATATTCTTCCAAGTAGCCGACACATTAGGGAATCTAAATCTCCATAGCCATTTGGCCAACAATGAAGAATTAAAATTAAATAAATTAATGATCCCCAGGCCACCATCCTTCTTGGGTTGACAACACACCTCCCAGTTAACTAAACATTTATAGCCTCTACAAATAGAAACACCACTCCAAAGATAATTACGCCTGATTCTGTCGATTTTCTCAATAACCCATTGAGGAAATCGATGAACGGCCATCCAATAAGTGGGAATAGCAGACGTAATCGAATTAACAAGCACTAATCTACCATCTCTAGAAAGAAATCTATTATTCCAACTCGATAATCTATTTTTGAACTTATCAATAATAACTAACCAACCATCCTTCTTAAGTTTCAAAGGCTTAATCTTAAAACCCAAATAATCAAAAGGAAATTTCATGACAGAACAGTTCAAAGTGCCAACAACCGGAGACTCAACATTATCATGATCATTGAGAACCAGTAAAGCACTCTTATCAAAATTGATTCTAAGCCCAGATAACATCTCCAAACTAAACTTCAGAGCAATAATATGCTTGGGAAGGTGAGAGGAAAATAATAATGTATCATCTGCAAATTGGAGAATAGATAAATCATTATTAAATTCCTCATTACCAATACAACCTAAGACACCTAATCTAACAGCTCTCTTAATAATTCTAGAGAAAACATCAGCCGCTAAGTTAAAAAGAAGAGGTGATAGAGGATCACCTTGTCTAAGACCTCTCTTAGATTGAATCTTCTTGCCCACAACCCCATTAACAACAACATTAGAGCAACCAGACCTAAGCAAAAGCATGATCCAGTTGATCCATCTGACACTAAAACCCCTAGCAAGACATAACTCGCCAATAAAATGCCAATCAACAGAATCAAACGCCATCTCAAAATCGAACTTCAAAATGGCACAAGACAAATTATTTTTACAATAGACATTAATATATTCCTGAATAGCGGCCACTCCGTCCACTATGTTTCTGCCTTTAATAAAGGAAATTTGGGAACAATCAATGAGCTTGTTCATCTTAATGCGAAGCCTATTAGCAAGGACTTTCGAAATAATCTTGACAGAACAATTGATTAAGGAAATAGGCCTGAAATCCTTTAGAGAATTAGCACCCTCTTTCTTATGAATGAGAATAACATTAGCAAAGTTAAAACTACCTAATCTCAAATTCCCACAATAAAAATCATTAAAAAGGTTAATAATATCAAATTTAAGGACCTCCCAAAACTGCTTGTAAAAAATAACAAAAAAGCCATCAGGCCTTAGAGCTTTATCACTAGGCATATCGCTGATAGCCTTCCAAATCTCCTGCTCAGAGAAAGGCTTGTTTAAATCTACTAACTCAACCTTAGAAACAGGCGGATAAATGTCATTCCAACTAACATTAATCCTTCTCTTAATCTTAGCTCCAAATATCTGCTTATAATAACTAGTGAAAGCCTCATTTAACTCCCTTTGAACGGTCACTTCAACATCATTAACAAAAATAGAGTGAATCAAATTATCACTCCACCTCTTATTAGCCACACTATGAAAGAACTTCGTGTTGCCATCACCCTCCTTAATCCAATGAATCGGGCCCTTTGCTTCCACATAATCTCTTCTTTTTCTAAGGTCAACTTGAGATCATTCCTAAGGTAGCAAAGTCAATCCTTCTCATTGGAATTAAGAATTCTTAACTCACTAATCTTGTCTAAATCTAACAACTTACACATAATCTTATCTTTCTTAACTCTAACACTCCCAAAAATATACTTATTCCAACGTTTGAGAAAAAATCTTAACTTACCAAGCTTCGCAACAAAAATCTTCGCAGAATCACCCCTATACAAATTATTAAAGTAAAATAAAGAATTCCACTTAACAGAAACTAGATTAATAAAACGAGAATCCGATAACCACATCTTCTCAAATCTAAAACTGTTACTAATGGTAATATTCGAATCACAAGAAAGGATGATAGGACAATGATCAGAATATAAAAAGGCAAACCCTTAACTCTACAGATCGAAAATCTATCATCCACCTCAGTACTAATAAAAAATCTATCTAATAAAGCAAAAGAAGGACTATCTCTGACATTAGACCAAGTAAACGATCTGTTATCCAGAGGAATCTCAATCAAATTATTATCTAAAATAAAATCATCGAATTCCTCCATATCAGAGAAATCATCTTCTCTAGGTGATCTCTCCCCTAAAAACCTAGTGACGTTGGAATCTTCCCCCATTATCCATTGATTGGGGACTAGATTTCTAAATTCAGTACATTCATCCCACAAGAGTCTCCTCTTAATTATCGTATGAGGACCATACACATTAGAAATGCCCAGTAAAGAATTATGAGTAAGAGAGGCTAAAATGATGTGCAAAGAATTTAACTTAGGAATCTCCTGAACAAGTATATATTGATTATCTTTCCAACCAATCATAAGTCCTCCAGCACTACCTAAGGCCAGAAGACAAAACCAATTACGAAAGAGGGTCCCACCTAACCTCGCATAAAAACCAAAATCGGGGTTCTCTATTTTGGTTTCCTGAAGCAAAACAATATCAATATGAAAATCTCTATAAAAAAAAGGTTCTAACCTTAGCACATTTTTTAGGATCATTTAGACCACTAATATTCCAACTAACAATCTTCAACATCTCAAAGAGCTAACTCTCTCTAATTCCCTACTTCTAATAAAATCCGCATTCAACTCGACATCAGAAAAAATAAAGGCAGTATCGTTAGCAAGCTGAAATAACTGACTAGTCGAAAGGCTACTCAAAGAAAAAGGCGAATAATCACTACCATAAACAGGAACCATGTTGTATATGACATAGTTGTATACATAATTATATGTTTTTGTTTGATGATAACAACCAAATAAATATTAATAAATGTGTTTGTTATTGTACTAATCTATATATATATATATACATCTCAGATAGGAATACAATATTTATATTTAAATAGAATACGACTGTACAGACATTCATACAGTATTTTATTTAAATTGAATATTATATTTCAATATTCAACAGTACAGATTTACAACTCCACTATTTGAAAACATCACATTTCATATACATTCACAAAATATTTGTTCTTGTAAATAAACTGAATATGATAGACAAATTTGTTTGAACACAACAAAATAATATTTTATTTCATTCAAATTTGTTTATTACAAATATAGTACAATATTCTCTTTATACACATACACAGTTCCTCTCTACAACATTCACACTCAGTACATTCTCATATACACTACACTCAGCTTACATCCAGATTTACACTCATATACAGTTATACACTGCTTGTTGTCTTCATCTTTTGTCTTCAAGCTTCTGTCTTCACAGCTCACAATCAGTCCAGTCATCATCTACTTACCTGTCACATGAAACACACACAGTAGACTGCAATAGAATTTAAACTGAATATAAGCGAATATAAATTTTATTTGGCTCAGATTTCAGTGTGTTTCTCATCATTTTTCTGGCTCGATCTGATTTATCCGACTGTGTCTAGACAGCTTGTGATATTCACAGTGATACATGTAAATACCACAAGGCAGACAACACATATATATATATATCAATGTAGGGACAAGATTTTTATCTGATGGCTGCATATACACACGTGTATAGATGTACATGTGTGCACTGCCTCGCCAATCAGTGTGCAATGAAGGAGTAGCCACGAGGGCCATCTCAACGAAGTGCAAGTAAAAATGAATACAGTCTAGCATAGTAGCTCAAGCACATATCTCTGGTATACAGGCATGATCAGTGCAAGACTCAAAAATGCAAGCAGGATGCAAGTAGCATGTACAAGTATGTGAAACGGTCATGTTGCATGAAGGAGTTTCAGCAATGACATAAATGTGATGCTATACAATACTTAGTCAAGTAGCATCAACAAAATGGTGTATACAGCAAGTCAATGGAACGCGCATGTGTATTTTTTCTTCTTAGCAATACAGTGGACAATGTGGATACATAGTATGGCAAGTGTGCTAATATGAAAAAATGGAGCAGCAAGTTTCAAGTCCAAATCAAGTTCCAGGCAAGGCACAAACAAATCAGAGTGTTCAAGTATACATGAAGTTCAAGCATACAAAGATATATAGTCAAGACAGCACAAACACAAACAGGAGCTTGTGCGAATGTATAGAAATTTCCAGCAAGCATCTAGACAAATACATAGTGGTGAAAAACATGTTTCATCACAAATAAACATGGTTCACATCAGCTAATGGTAGTATATACATGGTTGAACAGTTCAATTCAGTTTTCAAGTACAGGACATGATTCAGTTTAGTGATCAAAGCAGAATGGTCAATATAAGTAGTTAAGAACAAAGCAACAAGGCAGGGGATCATTTGTACACATGGCAAGTTAAAATGATCGAATAGCATGGTGTATGGTGCACAAGTTCTTGTGTACATTGGACGCGACAACAACACAATGAACTACACACGTTATAGGGCTCAGGTTCATATAACATATACAGACAGTTTTTCAAGTGGCTCAAGTATGATGGAAGGAAAACATGGTTCATATTCATTCAACATGAAATTTACATAGATGGTGTTCATGGAAGAACACTGTGAGCAATTAATAGAGAATGGCTTAGCAGTTCAAGTCCAAGGTTCATGGGTGATGATATTGTGTCAAGTACAATAGTGAAACTGAAAGGCATCATTTCTGAATATATTTGCGCATGAGTACAAGCCACTGAACAGATTAAAGCAAACCTGCATGCAAGAGTAAATAGTGGGGCTAGGAAGAAATCATTTAAATTATTCCAGAAATCAGTGAACAATTTCTTGGATAATTTTTGATTTGTTTCCTGTTTTAAACAAAGGTGTGTACAGCATGGTTATCTTGCAAGGCAACAAATGATTTCCAGAAATTCAGATGTGCAATTTCAATTCAGTAATTTTTGGCAAGGTTTCAATGCAATTTTTTTTAGAAAACCAGAGAGAACATATCATTCTTGGCAAGGTTTTAAAACATTCCAGAAATCATATATGGGACCATCAAATCAACAATAACTCGTGCATTTGTCTTACCATTTTTGTAATGATGTTCTGGCATCAATCAAACAAGGCAAGTAATCAAAATTCACAAGGTACAACGTATCATTTTGTATTTCCAGAATTCATCTCGACAAGTCATTCAAAATCGAGAAATCAAAAAGGGGGAAAGTAACACAATCAGGCAAAGTAACATTTGACGAAATCAAAGAATATCCAGGGTTTCTATGACCCTATAAACACCCATTACATCATCGGCCTTACATAGAGATCGAAACCCACAAAATCAATTCATGCATTTCAAAGCAAGAAATTTCAGAAAAATCACAGTTCCGATCGAGCCAGAGAGCAATCCCAAATCGGACGAGCAAAGCAATCGAAGAATCAAGCATCCATTGATTCGAAGGAAACAGAGAAGCAAATCAAAGATCACTCTATCGAGATTTGGGATTTCACATGAAAAAACCTAATTCTTTCTAAAGGAACGGCTGACATTTTTTGAGACATAGATTTGCAAAGGAAACTAATGGACTGGGCCTTATTCATTTTAACCTAGCTTATATTTTTAAAAGGGGGGTTTCATTCTTGATCTTATTTGATTTGTTTTTTATTTATATTTTCAATTTCATTGTAAATCGACAAAACAGTTCTAGAGTCTGTAAAATTCTAGGGGATTCAGTTAGGGGTTAACTGACAGTTTACTAGTGTCTGTAAAACTAGGGGGAAATCTGGTCATGTGGATACAGACTAGTATAGGGTTTTGAGCGTAGGATTGGAATAGGAGCAAGGGGTTCGCAAGTGTACATGGTCTTGTATGCGGGATCTGTTCTTTTACCTAGTAGAAACCTTAGGAATGCAGCAGTAGGCAGGGTTTTGCCGAAGCTGGGTATATTTGTGTGTGATTTATTTTCTGCACTTTTATTTCTGCTGCATTCTGTGATTTATTTATTAATTTAATATCCCACAAGTTTTGAATTGTGAAAACCCTAATCACCCCCCTCCAGGGTTAATCTAGATCCAACAATTGGTAGCAGAGCTTAGTATTCATTAACTATAGGGAAATGGTGATTCCTAGTTGTCAATCCATAGAGTGTCAGTCCAGTGATATTCCAATTATTTTCAATGGAACAGATTTTTTTAATACGAAAATCAAAATTTGAATTATATTTAAAATCTGTTAATTTTGAATATTGGAATATTATTGAAAATTTGGGGGATATGTTAGATAAGAAGAATAAGGTTTTGAATGCTCGTGTTATGCATATTATTTATTCCTATATTGATAATGATCAATTAAAATTTATCTCTCATTGTTCAACTACGCAGGATATCTGGAAAACTCTCAACACGCTGTATGGAAAATCAGACAGCTGCTCAAAACCCTCAACAGCCTACTCAAGTTCAGATGTGTGCTTAACCGGAGCCATTAATGATGATTCATACGAAGGAGATTCTTCGTATGAAGAATTGGTTTCTCGTTGTAATGATTTAACTAAATCTGTAAATCGTCTCCAACGGAAAAATAAACTTCTGAATTTTGAAAAATCTGAGTTACGATGCAAAATTGATTGTTTGGAATCAAAACTTGAAAATGTCTTTAAATTAGAAAATTCTGACTATGAAAATTGTTTGAATTTAGAAAACAATCTTGTTCATTTCAGTAAAAATATTCAAAAGCTTGAAAATGAAATTCAGATCTTAAAAGAGAACAAGATTGAGCTGGAAAGTACAAACGATTTGTTACAAAAAGAATTGGATAATTTTAAGACGATCCAAAGTTCCAAACATAAATTTTCTGAGAAACTAAAGATGAAAACAAAATCGTTTTGAAGCAAAAATATCAACTTTGAAAAAGAAATTGAAAATTTTGAAAAACTTGAGCTTGAAAAACAAAAACAATTTGAATCTGAGATTTCGGAATCCCAAGCCAGAATTAAATTACTTGAATCTAAAAATTTGGATTTTAAAAATGATTTTGAAAAAAGTAAGATCACCAAAAACCGTTGTTCTGATTTAGTGAAAGAAAACGGTGATCTTAGATCTAAAATTCAACAACTTGAAACAACATTGGCAAAATTTTCTAATAGTGAAAAATATTTGAATATGTTGTTGAAAAACCAAATTTCTTTTGGAAATTGATGTGGTCTTGGCTTTGGGAAAATTAATGTTTTTGAAAAACGAAATTCAAATGATTTGAAAAATCCTTCAAACTTCTTTGAAAAGAATCGACTTGATAATTTGAACTCTGATAATTTCAAAGGATTTTTGAATCGTAAACGTGATGTGAATTTGTTTGATAACAATACAATTAAACCATTATGGACCCCAAAAAAAATACAGTGAATTCATTTAATTTCAAGTAGATTTAGGTCCCTAAATGTACTTTGGTAAATTCTGATGATTGTTATATAAACAAGTTTGGGTACCTAAAGCTGTGAATAAAACTGTGAGTGGTTTTACAAATTTTGTTAGACCACTCGATTCTCTAAACTGTTAGGTACTGGAGGAGGCTGAGGAACTGCTGGGAAAAAGATATTTGGTTTCAAGCTGCTCAATACTTCTGTAATCATTCACAGTTCCTTAGCCAAGACTGTTGAGTTAGAGATTTATTTACTCACGTCAATTTCAGGTATAACCTCTAAACTCATCTTTGTTAATATTTTATTTTCTGTGTTTATTCCTTCCTCTACCCCTTCTATTTTTTCTTCATTTTTTTAGACTTGATTTGTCACTATTATATTTTTTTTGGGCTTCATTAACTTCAAATTGCAGAATTCATATTTTTCTGGAAATTTGTTTCATTTGAATAGAACTCTTGTGTTTTTAATCTCTTTCAAATCTTGAACTTAAATTTGTAAATATCTGCACTTGTTTTGAAATTTATTTTCTGGCTGCTGAATTCATAACAGTGTTGATGTATTATTGTCATATCTTGAACACTGTTGATTTGAATTCTAAATTTTGAAGATCTGAAAGTTTTATGGAATTTCACACACCTTTGCTGTTTTTGAGTCTCTTCTAATTCATTTTGGAAAGTCTTAAAAATTTATACTCATTACAGCACTCAATTATTTATCAATTGTGATAATTTCAGAAATTTTCAGATTGGCTTGAATATTTTAAATTGTCTTGAATCAGTGATACATCTTGAAATTCATCTTTATTCATGATTATTATGGTTGAAATTAGTTTTGTTTGAAATCATCTGAAATTCTTGATATTTTGAGTATCACACACCACTTAAATTTGAAATTATCAATCTTGTGTGAATAATTCATTATATCTCAAACTTGACATTGATTCAAGTGATTTCAAATAAATTATTTTAATTTTTTTTGGATCATGAGTACCTCTCAAACTTGATGTAAAGGATCTGAAATTTCACTTATACTTGTCAGAGATAATTTTGAAAATTCTTTGAAAAATGATCTTAAATCTCTCTATTATTTCATGGTTATTTGATATTAATATTTGTTTGCTTAAAATCATTTGAAATTATTGATTTATTGAATCTCACACATATCTTAAATCTAAAATTAATAATCTGATGTGATTGATTCACCGAATCTTGAGAGTTTCGTATTCCTCAAACGATTTCAAATAAACGGTATTTTTCATTGGATCATGAATCATCTTATGTGACCGTCATCTTGACAAGTCTGATTTGAAGTTATTTTTTGTGCTGCTCTGATATTGTTTTGAAAATATGTTGGAAATTGCTTGTTTATGATCTATTTTCTACTCCGATACTGTTCTTCAAATAACTGTTTGTTCTTGTCTGCAGTTCTGATAAATGTGCCAAATTTGTTAATTTTGTCTGGTTGGGCTTTGTGATCAAAATTTGTTAATAAGGACACCAATTGGTATTAGATGTGCTGATTTATTTTTTGTATATATTTTTTGTCTTGTATATATCTCTCTAAATTCCTCTTGTAATTGATTTTCGATTTTAAAGTTATTTATTGATTATTCATTCAGAAATTGAAATCAATATCCATATTAAACTGTATTTATAATTCATCAAAATTATTATCAGATTTTGAAATTGTGATGAATTGTGACTGCAGTATGTTTCACAACAAGAGGAGATTTTATTTTGATTTTCATGATGGTTGAACGTTTATTATAATATCTTTGAATTGGCAATTATTTCACGAACATCTCTTTTATCTATCACCATTCTATCATCTATCATGATCTTATATTAATGTGGAGAGTTAATTTTTTTTATAAATATCTTGAATAAACAGTAGAAATATTCGTGATAGAAATGGGACTATATTAATTTTCAGAATTATTGATAATTGAAAATTTTCAATGATCCCGGTACTGTCGAGCATATTTCATAATATAATTAATTTAGAAACTTATTTCACAGTCCATTTCTGTAACTACCCCATTTTCTATCATCCTATGTTGGTTTTATATACCGAGGAGCTTTTTCCTTTTAAATATGAAATAATAAATAAATAAATAAATATATAATTAATATATAAGTGTGTCTCTAACCTCATTTAAAAATCCAAGCTCTGGTCATGCATGGTTAGGAGACAACTTACAATTTAAGCTGCGACCAGCCTCATTTAAAAATCCAAGCTCTTGTTATGCATGGTCAGTGTGAAAAATAAAAGAAAAGGAAATAATGTGCTATAAATTGAAATTAATCTGAAATTCTTCTTGGTGTATAAAAATCAGCCTATCAATCCATCTTTCTAATCTGTGAAGTGTGTTAATATTTTATGATGTATTATGATTTGTTGTTTGATAGCTATTGGGATTTGAGAGTATTTTATTTTGTCACTTAATTTGAATTATTAATTATAGTCTAAATCCGTCACTGTTTTTGAACTTCATTTTTATATCTTTTGAAAATAATTGAAATTCATAACTCTCCTCATTTTTATAGAATTCATTGTAAATCCGTCGTTCTACAATGTGAAATATGCTACCTGTTCTTAGAATATTATGATTTTTGTTTCACTGATTGAGATTTATGATGACCTCCTTCCTCTTAAGCTGAAATTACATTTTTTAGTCACTTTTCATCTATATTTTAATTTATGTATCCTTTTGTAATAACAAAAAGGGGAGAATGGGTTGAGATTTTGATTTATGAGTGAATATTTTATAAATATTTTTAATTTTGAAAATTCATTATTATTTACATTTCACTCATGCACAGTTATTGGGGGAGAGGGAAAGTTTCTGCTGTAGGGGGAGCATTCAAATAGGGGGTGTTCAATATTCACTGACAAACACATTTCTTGTGCTCAAAATCTTTTATTTGTTTGTCATCATCAAAAGGGAGAGATTGTTGTATATGACGTAGTTGTATACACAATTATATGTTTTTGTTTGATGATAACAACCAAATAAATATTAATAAATGTGCTTGTTATTGTACTATTATATATATACATCTCAGACAGGAATATAATATTTATATTTAAATAGAATACGACTGTACAGACATTCATACAGTATTTTATTTAAATTGAATATTATATTTCAATATTCAACAGTACAGATTTACAACTCCACTATTTGAACACATCACATTTCATATACATTCACAAAATATTTGTTCTTGTAAATAAACTGAATATGATAGACAAATTTGTTTGAACACAACGAAATAATATTTTATTTCATTCAGATTTTTTTATTACAAATATCAGTAAAATATTCTCTTTATACACATACACAGTTCTTCTCTACAACACTCACACTCAGTACATTCTCATATACACTACACTCAGCTTACATTCAGATTTGCACTCATATACAGTTATACACTGCTTGTTGTCTTCATCTTCTGTCTTCAAGCTTCTGCCTTCACAGCTCACTATCAGTCCAGTCATCATCTACTTACTTGTCACATGAAACGCACATAGTAGACTGCAATAGAATTCAAACTGAATATATGCGAATATAAATTTTATTTTTAAAATTTTATTTGCCTCAGACTTCGGTGTGTTTCTCATCATTTTTCTGACTCGATCTGATTTATCCGACTGTATCTAAACAGCTTGTGATATTCACAGTGATACACTGTAAATACCACAAGGCAGACAACATATATATATATATATATATCAATGTAGGGACAATATTTTTATCTAATGGCTGCATATACACACGTGTGCACTGCCCCGCCAATTAGTGTGCAACTGAGGAGTAGCCACGAGGACCATCTCAACCCAGTGCAAGTAAAAATGAATATAGTCTAGCATGGTAGCTCAAGCACTTATCTCTGGTATACAAGCATGATCCGTGTACGACTCAAAAATGCAAGCAGGATGCAAGTAGAATGTACAAGTATGTGACATGGTCATGTTGCATGAAGGAGTCTCAGCAATGACATAAATGTGATGTTATACAATACATAGTCAAGTAGCATCAACAAAATGGTGTATACAGCAAGACAATGGAACGCGCATGTTATTTTTTCTTCTTAGCAATACAGTGGACCAAGTGGATACATAGTATGGAAAGTGTGCTAATATGCAAAAGTGGAGCAGCAAGTTTCAAGTTCAAATCAAGTTCCAGGCAAGGCACAAACAAATCAGAGTGTTCAAGTATACATGAAGTTCAAGCATACAAAGATATATAGTCAAGACAGTACAAACACAAACAGGAGCTTGTGCAAATGTATAGGAATTTCCAGCAAGCATCTAGACAAATACATAGTGGTGCAAAACATGTTTCATCACAAATATACACGGTTCACATCAGCTAATGGCAGTATATACATGGATGAACAGTTCAATTCAGTTTTCAAGTACAGGACATGATTCAGTTTAGTGATCAAAGCAGAATGGTCAATATAATTAGTACAAGAACAAAGCAACAAGGCAGGGGATCATTTGTACACATGGCAAGTTAAAATGTTCGAACAACATGGTGTATGGTGCACAAGTTCTTGTGTACATGGTGACTCGGAAACAACACTCAGAACTACACAAGTTATAGGGCTCAGGTTCATATAACATATACAGACAGTTTTTCAAGTGGCTCAAGTATGATGGAAGGCAAACATGATTCATAATAATTCAACATGAAAATTACATAGATGTTGTTCATGGAAGAACAGTGTGAACAATTAGTAGAGAATGGCTCAGCAGTTCAAGTCCAAGGTTCATGGGTGATGCTATTGTGTCAAGTACAACAGTGAAACTGAAAGGCATCATTTCTAAATATATTTGTGTATGAGTACAAGCCGCTGAACAGATTAAAGCAAACCAGCATGCAAGAGTAAATAATGGGGCTAGGCAGAAATCATTTAATTTATTCCATAAATCAGTTAACAATTACTTGGATAAATTTTGATATGTTTCCTGTTTTAAACAAAGGTGTGTACAGCATGGTTATCTTGCAGGGAAACAAATGATTTCCAGAAATTCAGATGTGCAATTTCGATTCAGCAATTTTTGGCAAGGTTTCAATGCAATTTTTTTAGAAAATAAGAGAGAATATGTCATTCTTGGCAAGGTTTTAAAACATTCCAGAAATCATATATGGGACCAGCAAATCAACAGTAACTAGTACATTTGTTTTATGATTTTTGTAATGATGTTATGGCATCAATCAAACAAGGCAAGTAATCAAAATTCACAAGGTACAACGTATCATTTTCTATTTCCAGAATTCATCTCGACAAGTCATTCAAAATCGAGAAATCAAAAAGGGGAAAGTAACACAATCAGGCCAAGTCACATTTGATGAAATCAGAGAATATCCAGGGTTTCTATGACCCTATAAACACCCATTATATCATCGGCCGTACATAGAGATCGGAACCCACAAAATCAATTCAAGCATTTCAAAGCAAGAAATTTCAGAAAACTCACAGTTTCGATCGACCCAGAGAGCAATCTCAAATTGGACGAGCAAATCAATTGAAGAATCAAGCATCCATTGTTTCGAAGGAAACAGAGAAGCAAATCAAAGTTCACTCTATCGAGATTTGGGATTTCACATGTAAAACCCTAATTTGTTCTAAAGGAATGGCCGACATTTTTTTGAGATATGGATTTGCAAAGGAAACTAATGGACCGAGCCTTATTCATTTTAACCTAGCTTTTATTTTTAAAGGGGGGTTTTTCATTATTGCTCTTATTTGTTTTGTTTTGTTTTAATTTGTATTTTCAATTTCATTGTAAATCGAAAAAACAGTTCTAGAGCCTGTAAAATTCTAAGGGATTCAGTTGGGGGTTAACTGACAGTTTACTAGTGTCTGTAAAACTAGGGGAAAATCTGGTCTAGTGTATATAGACCAGTCTAGGGTTTTGAGCGTAGGATTAGAATCGGAGCGAGGGGTTCTCAAGTGTACATGGTCTTGTATGCGGGATCTGTTCTTTTACCTTGTAGAAAACTTAGGAATGCAGCAGTAGGCAGGGTTTTTCTGAAGCTAGGTATATCTGTGTGTGATTTATTTTCTGCACTTTTATTTATGCTGCATTCTGTGATTTGTTTATTATTTTAATATCCTGTAAGTTTTGAACTCAGCAATAAATTGGGATAAACCCTATTCATCCCTTCTCTGGGGTTAATCTAGAACCAACAAACCATACCTGAGCCCAAACCCGAATTGCTACTAATAGCACTCGAGCTCGGGAACCTACCATGAGAAGAAGAGGAACTATATCTAATCCTCGCGCTACAGCGAACCAATCCAGAGTTGGGAGCTTCTCTCCTACGTCTCCCTCTCCTAGTCGATGTAACGGATATAACAACATCACTATTCACAGAAAGACCCCCACTAACCTCATGCAACTCATCTCTTGCCGAAGAACAAACCCAATCGACAGTAACTAACTCTGAACGAGGAAGAGCACATTCTGGATGAAACACACTAGGACCCGGCCTCAAAAACAAGGATAGAATAGCCATGCCCGACTCACTCAAAAGTAAACAGCAACGCCCTTGTCCAACAACAACAAAAAGCCGCAAGAAATAGAACTAGCTATCAACGAAATGTGGTCAACAGATTCCCCAGACGCAAATCCATTACTACTACAAGCAAAACTGCCAGCAACATCATTCATGCATACCAAATTACCCGTCTCATCTCCCCAAACCAAATCAAAACCACCACAGTCACAAAGATGCTGGCTGTCCCCACTATCCACAACTTTTTTAATAGTAGGCTTTACTGAACATACCGCCAAGTCACCACTCCCAGAACACACTACCCTCAGCTTATTCTGCTCGTGTCTAGAAATTCTTGAAGCCTTCATCATACCCATCCTACCAAGTTTAATACAACCGACTTTAAAACCAGTTTTCATCTTCGAGGAAGACTTCACAGATGCCGTCTTCTGATCAGAGACACCACCTAATCCAACCTACCTTGAAGCCATCTCTTCGTCAGTAACGTCCAACAACCTGAAACTATTGGACAGAGCAAGGTCCTAAGCCACAAACCACTCAATCCCCTTCTCAACACAAGATCTTGGAGGAGAAACCTCAAAAGCACAGCCAGAATCGTAGCCTTGCATGTCCAATGCATCTACCCCTGTCATCACCTCCCTATCCCTTCCATTGGCGATGGTCTTACAAACATTGAAACATGATCCTACACTAAGACCCATACAATTCAGCACAAAAGGGTCCATGATCATCGGATCAATCCACTGCAAAGGCCAAAATTTCTCAACAAAACCAACTGAATCTACTGCAAGAAAAATCGCTTTATCATCAACCATACCAGACTCTACAACAAAATCCTTTTCCGCCTGAATATCATCATCTAAGAGAGTATTAATAGGAACAACACAATTGGACGATAACTGATAATCAGTAGCTCTGCGATCGCAATTAATAGCAGTATTAATTACATTAAATTGCATCAGTAACCCGTCCAACATCAGAAAAGCTTTCCACTTATTCTTTGAATTTGAATCTGCATAGAACCTCCGCAATTTCAGGAGATTCAAACTGAAATAGAAAGCATGTTTCTTTCTATCCATTGGGCGAGGTAGTGGAGGAAATACAACATCAGTATTAACACTTTTCCGCCACAAGATCCCATCAACAAGACCCTCCAAATGCCATCCCAACAATAACAACAAATAAGCCCCAACATTCTCCTTTTTAGGGAAATCCAAATCATAAAGATCCAAGAGAGCAATCAGTTTCTAGCATAACCTCAAGTAGTTAAAGTGCATAAGATCGAAAACTGATTTGCCTTTAAAAATCTCTAGACAACTAATCTTACGATGGCCCACTCCTCCCACCGAATTCCATTTCTGCATTCCTTCGCTAGATGGTAAGAATCGCCACATCTAAAACATAATCGATCTTTGGCTTTTTTCCAACGAAAGGAACTCCTGTACGAGACGGAATTCCAAAAAGAAATATTGGGAGAAGGATTCTTAATCACATCCGCATAAGAACGCCTAACAATACTCGTTGAATCAGCCAGAGACGAGGAGGAAATTGAAGGAAGAACATTGGAAAACTCAAGCCAAGAACTTGAAAGAAAACGAGAGCCCGCCATTAAGAACTTCGGGTTTCTCAGGTTATGATATCCACTTGTGTCTAATAGTTGGTTAAATCAGTCCCTTTTTAAAATTCTAATCTAACTAGTGTAACTCCTTTATCTTCTCTATATTACTCTAATCTGACTTAATTCTTGTTTGTGTGTGTGTATATATATATATATTTATAAGATGTAATTTATTTACTTTCCGAATTGGAGTTACAAATCCCTATTCCTAAATACAGTTCAAATTGTAACCATTTAGGCATGTTTATCCTATTCAATTTATTTTCCCAATCAGAGAAGGTTACAAGATTCATTACTTTGTTATGACCTTATTTATAGCAAATCAAGTCCATTTCTTGCTATAATGGTCATAATATTTGTTTCCCTTTATTATGGATTATATTTCCATGTACATTTCCATAAAAATGCAAACTATTCAAACACACAACAATATCAACAAACATTTATTATAATATAATATATTTTTGTTATTTTCATAGATTTAGACAGATAAAGTTACATTTTTTTATTTAAGCGGAATTAATGTAATTACTATGTTTTATTTTATTATTATTTACAATTAGTGTTTTGGTCTAAACTAATGACCAAGACTAACCTTTTTATGCTTAATATCGTTTCAATATTCAAAAATCTTATAAAAAGGTTAATAATCATAGTTATTTTAAAATTTGCCCAAAATAATTAAAAAGAGAATATAGACATATTTCAAATCACAAAAATTAAGAAATATATGTTTTTGGAATGGTTGTTGTAAACTATGTACAAATATATGTGAATTTACATGCCCTTCCTATTTTTTGTATGCATTTCTTAATGATTTACAATAATGTCCTTTTTATTTTTAAGAAGAACAAAAAGTGCATTTTTACAATGATCAAGTAAAACCTTAAACAATATCAATCATAACTAGGTAAGTCTTTTAAAGCAAAATTGTAACGACCCATATTTTTGGTCAATTAAAATATGGAATTAAATATGTTTAAAAGGATTTTTACATGGATGTCTGATTTGAATTTAAAATTTCAGTAAATACTGAATTTGGACTTTAAAAATCTATAAAATATATACTAAACTTGGTTTTATATCTTATTAGGATTAAAACAAGGTTGGTAAACTTTTAAAATCAATTTGAAAGGGAAATTTTAAAAATCAGTAGTTTAATATTATTTTAATGACCTAAATATAAACCGTATTTGAGACAGTCTCAGAATCCGATGAAACCAATTTTATCGGATCCGTGATGTCAAAATATGGTAGGTTTAAATTTTCAAAGCAATTGGAGTTAATATGTAAACATACGTAATGTACTTATACTAACAAACCAGTTGAAATTCAGTAAAAGCGAGAAATAAGGACATTTTTCGAATAGACTCCAAATTCAATGAAACAACTTTTTTTGGATTCATGTTAGTGAAATATAATAGTGTTTTAAATTTCATATTTATTGGACTTACGGTTTGGTCATACAAACTAAAAACATAAAGAAATCGTCTTACTGAAATTTGACTTGAAATTAAGCAGTTTCGAGTAATACAGAGCAATTGAAAAATATGGATAAAATGCTAAATGATAACCTAACTGATATATTAACGTGTACTAACGATTTCATAAGTATTGGGATTAATTTAAACATAGATACAACATACCAAAGTTAGACCTTAAACTTAAGTAAACTAACCATTTATTAATTTCATCCTTGTCCTTCCTTTACAACTTCCCACATTTTCTCCCCTTTAGACAATTCAATGCCCCTCATCGCAAATGTCCCCCTCTTCCTTGAAACACCCTTCCTTATGTCTTACAAAAGCCAAGTAAGAGAGAGAGCCATCCTTATCCCATTTCATTTATTTTTCCAATTTTCCTTTTTCTTCCCCTTAAACTTTCATGTCTTCCTCCTCCTTAATAAGCCCACGCCACCACTTCCCTGACCACCACCGACCTCCACCCCACCATCAAGCATGTCGCACCTCCATTACATTCCATAGCTCCATCCATGGACCCCACTTTTCTCCAAAGTCCCCTCTTTTCCCTTAAACACTAAAAAGATCACATTTTTGCACCTTAAATCAATTTTCCACCACACTAAGATCCTCCTTTAAACCCCACCAACTCACGCTAGGACCTACCACCACCACCACTGACCTGTGTCAACCCCCATTAACGTTGTGGACTACCACCTCCCCAAGCCGTGGGCCCACTAAGCCTCCAAGCCCCTTAAAACCCCTAAAATCTGTTTTTTCCTCTCCCGATTTCAATTATAAGTATAAATATATTTTTGTTATTAGTAATTAGGGTAAAAAAGGTGTGATATTAGGTAGATAATTTCTACATATGAAGATTCGTGGTGTTGGATCGCTATGGTGAGAACCCCTCACTCAAGTTTTTATTAACTACTTTAGCTAATATAACTAGTTTTACTGTGTTTGGAAAATTTGTTAATTATTTGATGTTTAGAAGTTGTTATGGTTATGATTTAGGTTTATTAAATGTTAAAGATGTTTAACATGATAAAAATGTGATTTTTAAGTAATATACATGTAGTTGCTTGGGTATGTGACAACTAATCTAATAGTGTTGACTTGGAAATTGATTGAACCTTTAATGGTCATTAAGAAGTAATAAACTAATAGCTAGTTAATGGATAATGATGAGATCCATATTTGGGTAATTGAACAATAATTGATTGGTCATTGATGATTGATATTGGTTGATATTGCAGTTAACCTGTTGATTGACAAACCCATATATAAGCGTTAATGGTTTAAGGCTTATATGGTATCTACCATGATATGTGGTAATTGGATGTTAATAGTTAGTAATAACTATTATTGGATGTTAATGATGTGTGAAATCCATATAGATTGAATAATATGGTAATCGGTTGAACCTCATTCCAATTTGCAAATAATTTGAATATTTTATTAATAAAATATTCAGTGAAAATTAAAAGATTGAATTTGACGTCCAATTTTGGATGGACACAAAGTTAATGTTATTACGATGAATATTCATAAAATAAATAAGTTAATTTGAATTAATTTCCATATAGTAATGGTTTGTTCAAGTCTTATTTTAAAATGAATAGTAACGGGTGAAAATGAAGTTCAGTTAGGATATGTAGTAAAAGTTTTAAAAAGAAGTTTCTTTTTAAAACCATCTTATTTATTTTTATAACGGATGTCAGGAAATTATGGACTTCAAACAAGAAGTTTTGAAAAATAATATTATTCTAATGATTAAACTAATATTAAAATGTTTAAATATTGGAATACTTGATTTTTAAGAAAAATAATCGAAATATGGTTTCCAAAAATAATTGTATATGTTCCATATAATTAATAAATTAATTTGTAAGGGTTTTGATTTAATTTTAATTATAAATTGAATTTGGTATGAATAGGACTTGTCGCGCAATGGTAGTTCGCGAACTTCAAACATTAACTTTGAATTGACATACTGGGAAATCTGATCATCGGATTCTCCTAAAACCAAAAAAGTTAGGTTCAAAATGAATAGAGGTTTCAAATGGAACATAAAGTTTAAAAATCCAATGTTTAGATTTTAAGATATGTTTAAATCTATTTTTGAAAAGGTTGTTATAAATGCAGTTCGGTGAACGGAATTGAAAATCGGCTGAAAAGGCCTTATAAAAATTATGGAAAATCGTGATAAATCGTAATTAATGATTTTAAAATGATTTGAGTAAGAATTATGAAATTGTGTACTATGATTTGAATTTGAGGATTTTTGACCTGATTCACTTAACATAGTAAATCAATATTTTGAAGTTTAGTTTAAAGATAAACTATAAGTTTTCAAACTTAAGTTTATTCGGACGTGAATGGAAATAATATTCGGATATTCCAATATTGGATTCCGTAATTATACAAATATTTTTTTGAGGAATTTGGAAGATAGAGATATCGTTATTCCTTATACGATATCTATTGGTTTTAGAATTTGATACCGAATATAAGTCAATATGATTTCTATTAAAATCCTTATATTTGATACCAAATTGGATTTTGGGTTTGCCATGAATAGTGTCTTCAATAACACTGTTCTAAAACCCGGTTGAAAACGAAGTTTATAGAATAAACCTTTTAATTTGGATTAATGAGGTTTCTCAAAGTGAAGTTTTCCAGTTAATAATTTTAATTGGAGTTGAATGGAAATTTGATTTCGGGTTAATTGTGAACAATGTTTTCAATAACATTTATTCTTTAACCTAGTTAAAGGAAAGATGATTCCATATGTTAGGGTTTTAATAAATCTTTCAATAAAGATTTGATTAAATGAAATGGATATTAAAATCATGTTAGAGTTTCAGTAAATCTTTCAACATAGATTTTGAATGAAAGAAGGTAGTTAAAATTACCAAATACGAGTGATATTAGATATGGAGTACCACCAATTTTGATCCATGGGATGAATAGGACGGGAATGGGATGACGATATGAGAGATTACTTTTTTGTTAGGTTCGATAATCCCGATAAGGCTTATAAACCTTAATTATAGTTAAGTTTGTGAAAAGATATTATATAATGTTTTGAAATGATTTCCAAGAAAAGATTTAAACAAGAGTTTAAATGATATACATTTTTGATAAGATTTAAGGAGTAATTCCCAATGTAAAGAATATTTGAGTAAAAGAATATACTGAATTGGAATGAAACTTATGATACGTTTATATACCACTTGAATTTAATAAGGCGATAGTTATTCCAAAAGACCGGTTTTCAACCCATTCTGAATAAATAATACGACGATTATCGAAGATATTAAAGACGGTGGTTGAAGTGCGAAGATCTTCACATCATTTATATTATTGCTGATGCCTTGGGTAGCTCTCGTTATAAGGTTAAAGTGGCGGTCATTCAGATGTATTTGGAGATTGACCGGATATGCAAGGGCCTCTATCCCTTAAGAGAAGAGGAATAAGGTGCCTTCAGTTTTGTTTAGACCCAGAACAAACTTGTAAATAGATGTGTATCTGACGTTATATTACATAACATAGTCGATTAGTTGCTATTTGTTAATGATATTTTTTGTCAACACCGGAGATAGGTCAATGGGAATGGACCTAAGGGAAAACAATAGGTTGTTTAGCCTTCACGAGTTTGGATTAAATCACCGTCCCTAGGTATCGAGGTCTTGGAGAGAAGGAACTCTAAGCACAACCCTTGATAAAGGACTTAAAAGATTGTAGAGAAGAACTCTGCACCAAGCTCCCCGAAGGATCTAAGCTCGTAGGGAGGGTCTAAGCTTGCAGGAAGTGGTTTGAGCGTATAGGTAAGGGTTTTTTATCCGAACGGTGGAAAGGTTTAGGGAAGGATTCATGCATATGTCAGAAAAAAAAACAATAAAATTGTAGCAACGATAACTAAGAAATAGTATGATAAACTCATAAGAAAATACTATGAGTATAGATTCGCTCTTTATTTATCTTTGATTTAGAATACATGAACAGAATAGAAGAAACCTCAACTTGATCTAAGTACTAAGGTTTACTCTAAAGAGGATGAGTGTAAGAATTATAATGAGAGAGAACCCCGCAAAATGTGACCCCTGGGGTCTTATTTATAGGGAAATCGGGGACCCTTCTACTATTGGGCCGTTGGGCCTGCAAATACTTCTATTGGCTACTTTTCTCCTTAGTTTTAGTTTCTTTAGCTCCTGGCCGCTTTTGCGGTGCAGATTATAGCTTCTGGCCGGAAGGTCCAGGTCAGTTGAGGCTTCTTTGAGAATGATATGAGTTCGTTGATATAGTAGCTTTCTGACAGGTATTTGAGCCTCCTGTTGTATGCTCTCGATTATAAGCTTCCGGATGTTGGCTTCCGGTTTCCTTATGAATGCTTAGAGGAGCTTGTCCTCAGGATGCATGTAGATAGTTGTCAATTTTGAACCATTGTCGGTGTCTGTATTAAGTAAACTAGTATGGATAGCCTGTATTCTTTCTAGGATTCCGGTTTGCCTTCCAGTGGTGTTTCTGGGTATGGCTTAATCTTCCGGAAGGTAACTCCGAGTGATCTTCCTGTTGTCTATCAGTGTGACCTTTCGGTGTTTATGCAGTAGATGTTTCGGAAGCTGGTTCCGGATAAATATGTATGCATCTTAGGCTTGATATTATTGATGTTTTCACATCCTGGTGTATCAGTGTTAAGAGGGTAAATACTGACAACCCTTCCTCCATTCTAGGTTTTCGTTAGTGGAACTCTGGCCTCTTTCTTTCTTAGATTCTGACTTAGATGACCTTTCTCTATAGAACCCCCTATCGGGTATGCCCTGTCGGATAGACTGTGTCAGCATTCCATAGACTTTGAGCTCCCTTTCCCTAAGAAGGTGTCAGTTTTTGTAGCTTTCAGATTATCCCTTTATGCTTGTGTTCATTAGATACCCCATCGCCGTTAGCTGGTTTCAGAATTAATTTTGGTAGTTACATTTGCCCCCCCCCCCCCATGGTGGAGGGATTTTTTTTTGACTTTTCAAGTCAAACTTTTTGTCTTTTCCAAAGTGTCATCTCATATTATTTTGATCTCCCTTGATCTGAAGCGTTCATTGATCTTTTCCTGTACGATTCAGATCAGTCTTGAAATTTGAACATAAGCTCTTCTTCCCTCTCGTTTTCGCCTTTCACCTGCAAGTCAAATTCTCGAACAAGATTACTGTTTCTCTAAGAAACCGCTCAAATTTTTCTTTTTGAAAACCCAAGCTTGATTCTTTGTGAGTATTTTTACTTTTTATACAAGTTGTAATCTTAATTATGTACCAGCATTGACAGGGGAGACGATTAAGATTATGCTAATTATAAAAAGGTTTAGGCAATGACAATTTATCTTTTTATCATGATTAATGTCCAGCATTAGTGGTCACCTATTTCACAGGTAACTTCGTTTAGGAAGTGCGATATACAGCAGAAGACACACAAGGAGGAAACAACTTTCCCACTAATTAAGATTATATGCCGTCGATACGCAATGAAATGATTCTAACATAATTAAGGCTAATTTCCTCCATCGTTTGTGTTTTGCTTATGTATTCGTTGACGACGTTGAATTATCTAATTCCGACGTAATCCCACTGTGATGTTAATGGTGCTAGTGTATGCGTTTTACACGCCATTAAAAGCCTAGATGACCGCTAGTGAAAGTGCATTAAGCATAATCCTTTTCACATTCGATATCTTGGATCGGTTTATTTTATGACAAATCGAGCTACTTGTGAACAAGATATAATAATACTCTACCTACTCATAAATATTATTCATGCATTTGTGTAAGAAGTATTTATACTAATGGTACTGTGATGGAGTGATATCACCTGGAAGAATCATGTCTAGCAAAACTCCTGCTAAGGCAAAGACCAAAGATTCCAAGGTATCACGTCCTAAGAAAGCATTTGCTCCAAAGCCATCCTTAATTACTTCGCAACGTTCGTGATGGCCATATTGGATAGTTTTGTCATATTGGGTATTGATGACATCGTAGCTTCTTCTCCAATTTTTCCCAAGAACCCTCCAGAAGGATATTTTGCGTATTCAGCAATTCATATCTGGCATGGAGACTTTCTTCCTTTCCCACCTTTTCTACAAAAATTCTTAGGTGATTTGAAAGTCGCTCCCATTCAACTCTCACCCAATACATATACAACCCTCTTATGCTTAGAGGCCCTAAAGCTTGCATCAGGTCAGGATTCATTAAGCCCTGAACTCGTTCGTCATATGGTTTTCCAAAAGTTCAGAGTCATCGATATGGAGGGCTAATCCGGTAAGCATACTGGTTAGCGATAGTATTAGAAAAACAAAGCCGTAGGAAGATCAATTTTTTCTTGTTAAATGCCCTCCCAGCATATCGGGAAAATTTGTTGATGATGGTAGGCTTCTTGTCTTAGAAAGTAAATGTTTTATGTTTGTAGTTTTCGTTTATCTGTATCTTCCTTTTATCACAGAACCCTCCTCCCCCTCTAAAGATGTGATTTTAACGCCGGAGGAAACTCAAGTTGTCGAGGCTATCATCAAAGCACTGCTGGAACATACGTGTCGGTCATTCCTCTTAATCGCCAACAGGATTCATCAATATGGCTTGATTCCTCCTGGGCAGAAGATACTGGGGCAATCTCCCATCCAATTTTCTGGTCCTAAAGGACTATTACTAAATTCTAGCTCATTCAACGCGGGCACTCCCATCTATCTAGGTGATTGGATGAGACTATATTTTTGATTAGACAACGTTTGTCATTCTTTCTCTCGCTCCCTTGTTATTATTGTTTTACTAATTTAATTCCTCTTTGTTTAGGATCTTCGACTTCTCAGGATGCGTCTGCTCTAGCAGCTTATACCCAATCTAGTACCCAAGCTATAAAGAGGCTCACTCATACAGACATTAAATCACCGTCAAAGATGCCCAGACATGATAAGTTAGTTAGCTTTTTAGAAGACATCATTGTTACCCTGAAAACAAGGCAGACCTTTGATCCCTCTACTATTGATGATGACCAGGTGGTCAATGTTGATGCTTCCCCTGATATTTCACCGAAAGGTAAGCCTGTAAGCAACCCTGTTCTTCCCGATACTTTCGGCGGTTTAGAGGGGAAGGGTATAATCTTCCGATTTCTTCCTCTTTTCAGCCTGCTATCCCCCCTTGAGACGACCCGAAATCCCGTACTGACGGAGACAAGGGTTATCTTGGGAATATAACACAGAAACAGATAATAGCAGAACAAAATTAAATAAATACACCAGATAATGAACAATAGAATATACTGGATAAAAGTAATCATCAGAGTTACACAGTATACAGGATCATACTTAGTACAAATACAGTTCAGCTATACATAAATGTCTACAGCGGAAAACAAACAAAATATGTACAATAGGAGCTGAACAGCATAAAAAGAGATAAATGATAGAATCCATCTTCAGCTCCAGCTATCCAGAAAGAACCAGCTAAACCTGAATACAAGGCTGCCCGTGTAGAAAAAGGGGCACCCGAGTTTGAAAGTGAAACAAACTACGAGTCAGTCATGGGACTGGTATGAGAAATCCATTCAACACATATATAATATGGCTAATCACAGGACCACGCCACTTTCGTGGAACGGGTTTACTCCATTGGATTGCCAGTGCTTTAAAACAAATCTTTCTTTTAAACATCGCTATGCTTTTTATAAAAATGAAACTGTTATAAGACTCAGTTCCCATCACACAATGCAACGCAAACCGGAGGATAGAGTTTTTCCTTATAACGACCAAAATATGCTTGATACGAATAAAACAAAGGCATTTGATATTATTGCTAGTGTTTATATGTTTTGAAAACAATTTCAAATCATAACTATCAATCATAGGCGACATGAGCGTCCCATGCCACTATGTCGCCAACTATATATATATACAATTGAAACCGCATCGTCACGTATTTGGAAATTGGATTTCCGTCATGAACCAAGGCAAAAGATAGTCCTTACCGAATTCGAGACTGCCTAGCCCGAGCCTCAGGCAAGTACTCTGTCAAGCCTTAGGATCGTCAGGGCCGGTCCACCGATGTGGATTAAAATGCCTGAACCATGCATTTCCCCGCCCTTTGGGGCGTAAATGAGCCAACGAATGACTCCATCGGACCCGGATCGCCCGATCAAACCGGGGCGCCTCGCAACAGCAACAACCACATAGGTGAAAAGTATATAAATGTCAGGGCTGGTAGGTCACTGACACCACCCTAGCTAGGAGGAAACGCAGGCCCTCCCTGAGGTCCTTTCTCCCGTTTCTAGTTCATACCGGGGTGTGAGGCTCGCGATTTCACGTTATACACAAAGCTACGCCACACAGGCGGTGCTTTGATCATCACCACAAGACTTTGCTTTTCAACAGAAGCCCTGATCACTGCATCTAAGCATGCCACACAGGCGATTCATGCCATGCGACTGATGTCCATTGATATACAACCTCTGAGCTCGTGCGTTTCAGAGAGGGGCGTTAAGCAAAAGAATAAATTCTCCGCCGCCAAACAGATGTATATTTAATAGAGATCAATCAACACGGAATAAAATCCAATGTCAGACACACAGTCCATTTACAAGTCCGTTCTGGGTCTGAACGAAACCGGAGGCACTAAATACCTCGCAAACCCATCGATCACCACGTACGTCTGGACGATCACCACTCATTATCCATATTTCGGGATGCCTCCCAATCAGGACCTCGGTTACCATCCAAACGAGGTGAAGATCTCCGGTCTTCGACCACCGTCTTCATCTTCAACTTTCAATCGTCGGTCAATTATTTGAAATGAGAATTAACTCGGCCTTCTCAAATAATTCACGTACATTTAGAATTTCAAATCAATTTACTTTAATGGTTAAATCATTCGACAACAGCAATTCTGTTCTTTAATGTAATTTTCACACCAAACACATTCAACCATCAAATACTACATAAATCGAGCTAATTCAATTTATTTCTATTCCATATCGTTTATGATATTTTATAACGATTTATCGTTATTTTTATTTATTTTAAAATAGCCAATTCATTTAAAACGACGCTTCGGGCCATAACGCGGCTGTGGCGCTGTTTTTCTTCAGAATTGATTTACACATATCTGAAAATCTAACCATTGGATCTTAACAAAATTTACATCATGAGAAAGGCCTTTTCAAAACGAATCCAACGGTTCCAATTTCGGGAAAATCCGACGGTCGGATCTCCCGGTACAATCGTTTGAATTTTCGATTTCAAAATACGAACTGCAGCGTCGTTATTCGATTAAATATAATTATATTTATATATAAATATAATCGTTTCTGGCGCTGTTTTTCTTCAGATTTGAATTAAACGTTCCAGACAATCCAACCGTTGGATTTTTACAAGGTTGGTGCCGTTGGAAAGGTATTTCCAAGGCGAACCCGACGGTTGCGGTTTCGGGAAAATCCAATGGTCGGATTTCCCGCACTAGTTGTTTGAAATCACGGTTTCAAAATAAGAACTGCACGGCCTCGTTTCGTTTTATTTTTATTTATATTTATATATTTATATAAATATAGTTCATTCAATGATTTCAATATCGTTTTCACTTCAAATATTTCACTAACGCCTTAAAATTTTGGAAAATTTCGCCATAACCTCCCCTGCACCGGGAGCATCGGGAAATCTCAAATAGCTTCCCCGGTCCTTCTAATCTCAAAAAGAAAAAGAAAAAGCCAAGCGGCTAGCCAACAGGCTCATAAAATCATCACCCAAACAAAACAGTAAATGTGTACCTATTTGTCGGGCACAAAATTTTATTCCTCTTCTCTAGCCCCTTTGCTATAACATGTTCAATGAATATGCATGTACATATATATAGTTCTTATCATTTATCATTTTCCATTCAACTTCATATTTGATTTCTATTTGGTTTAAAAACACCATTCATTCTAATGTTACATACATAGGTACAAATCATATCATTAGCTAATTAATGAATATTTCAACTCATATCTATTTATTTGAACAAGTGGCTATTTTTAACACCTCACATTTCAATGATTCATGCATATAATAAAAATGTGATTTTTATTGTAAAACAACTCATTTCAAAATACTATTATTTTATATATTTCATATTGGTGATAAAAATAGGATTTTTCTTATAAAACAATTTCTTTCAAAACGAGATTATTTTACACAGTTCATATAGTCGATAAAAGGTGATTTTTATTATCAAACAATTTATTTCAAAATATGAATACCATTCAACACATGAATTTCAAATCAATGAATGAATATCGATTCAACACATGAAGGTTTTCTATAGTTTCTATATATAGATAAAAATGTGATTTTTATATTTAAAACGCGAATACCATTCAACACATGAATTTCTAATCAACGAATGAATATCGATTCAACACATGAAGGTTTTCTATAGTTTCTATATATAGATAAAAATGTGATTTTTATATTTAAAACACGAATACCATTCAACACATGAATTTCTAATCAATGAATGAATATCGATTCAACACATGAAGGTTTTCTATAGTTTCTATATATAGATAAAAATGTGATTTTTATATTTAAAACGCGAATACCATTCAACACATGAATTTCTAATCAACGAATGAATATCGATTCAACACATGAAGGTTTTCTATAGTTTCTATATATAGATAAAAATGTGATTTTTATATTTAAAACGCGAATACCATTCAACACATGAATTTCTAATCAACGAATGAATATCGATTCAACACATGAAGGTTTTCTATAGTTTCTATATATAGATAAAAATGTGATTTTTATATTTAAAACGCGAATACCATTCAACACATGAATTTCTAATCAACGAATGAATATCGATTCAACACGTGAAGGTTTTCTATTCAATGAATAAATATAGTTTTAGAAAATGAAAATAATTCAAACACATGAATATTATTCAAAATTTCGGCAGCATAACGGCAGGGTAGTTAAAACCGGGACCGTCCCTAGTACGGCTCCTCGCTCTACCTTAAAACCTCGCGGTTTTTGACAATGGGAATCATGCATCTAGTTCGCACGCAGGCGGCATGTATATATTTATTTCATCACCACAAACTAATCCTATGTGGTTTCAACCAAATATTTTTCAACCACAAACGGGTATTTTTCAACCACAATCAATCAATATCAACCACAAACAATCCCAAACAACCATTCGCTATCAATCAATTTTCACAACAATTTCAACCAATATATATCGTCCATGGTTTGTGGACGAGGGGCGTATATATATATATATTTATGTATAGCAATTCACTTTTATTTCAACACATATATAATTTTTACAACGCATATATAACTTATACATCGAACGTACAACTTATACAACGCTTATACATGAGGTGTACAATGCTTATATAACTCATACATCGACTATATAATTTATACATCGTCGTTTTCCATATTGTTTTTAAATAAGAAATCTCACATTGGGTTCCACTCCACCAAAAATAGCAGAAGGCTCAGAAAAATATGCGGTTTCTTCTAGAATGCAGAAGACGTCGACACGGTCACGACGTTTCCTGTTTCATCGAATTTCATTAAGAAACGAGCAAGATACGATTTTTTCAAAGTTTGCAACACTTTTAAGGTGTTAAAATCACGAAGGTTTAATTCAGCCGTATACCTTCTTTAATAGCTCAAAACTAGGTCTTGTAATCTCGTTCAAACCGCGAAGTGTTGCCACGATCAGATCATCCAGCGTCGAAGAGCTCCGAGAGAGCTTCCCTGCGCCACCAGCCTCGTCCAGTTCGATGGCGGTTCTGGCCCACGGCGGCGACTCAAAGTCGGCCACTTCAGAGGCACGATTCGCGACGCTGGCGGGGCTTGGGGGGTCGAGGCCTGGTCGGATGTGAAGAGGGGAGGGAGGCGAGTCGGATCCGGGTGGTGGCGGTCGCTGGCGGGGGCTGTGGCGGCGGCGGGGGAGGAGAGAAGGTGGAGTATCGGGGTTCGTCGATCGCTGAGAGGGAACGAGGGGTTTTTTTCTTTTTTTAAAATTTTTTAAATTAATGAAATAAAAAATCCTATTGGCCGATGCTATGTTAAATTCAAAAATTGGGGTTTTCTTGGACGAACTCGAAATCCAACCCAACGACTGTCGTCCCTAGCGTTTTACCCCCATTCCGAACACAATGGGATATGTTTCGCAGGCCCATTCGACTGTTTCAGTCAGTTTCCATTCAAATCAAAATATAAAACATTCAATATTTAATTTGAACGTACATTTCAATTTGCCAGGGCCACAAACTGATTCGAAAAATTCCAGAAAAATAAATCTAGCTATGTTTTGACGATACGGTCCCAACAAAACTAGTTTCGTCGAATTCTGAGACCGTTTGCAAAAAGGCCCATTTTTGGTCGATCCAATTTAACTGTAATTGACCAAAACACATTTTCCTTTGCCACGCTCACATATTAGCTTCAAAAATTATGAAATTTGAAACCTAGCTATAACTTCACATCCCGGATCCAACAAAAGTGGTTTCGTCGAATTCCGAGGTCGTATGCAAAATGGCCAATTTCACGGGCTATATAAATTCCATAGCGACCGTTCTGAAAATTCATTCGGCCATAACTTTTGCTTTCCGTTATGAAAATTCGATTTTTCAGATTCGTTAGAAAGGTATTCACTAACAGATTTAAATATTTTTGGTTTCACTAAAATCCGGATTGTTTTGCACCTGGTACAGTCCGACAAAGTTTGAATTCAATTTTTGAAACTACAGCGCCATTTCAGGCCTTGTTTATAATTAAAATTAATTATATTCGTTTTCAATTATCGATTCAACTCACTTTTCATCTCTATTATTTAAAATATTTATTTTAAATATTTAAAATCCATTATTTTAGTCAATTTAAAAATTTTAAATTGGTTCAGATTTTCTGGGTCGTTACAATCTCCCCCACTTAAAACTTTTCGTCCCCGAAAAGGAAGGAAGTCGAAAGTGGTTTGATAAATCTACAATCCCACAATACCACAACCAATTTGTTTTTAACCTTCCAAAAATATATTAATCAAATCCTATATTCCTTTAAAAATCATTCAGAGTATAGAATAAATAATGCACATCCATGGGAAGGAAATAGCAACAGAATAGAGAATTAAATGGTAATGCAAAGTACGGTAAATGTACCTTGCACCAGAGTCAATCAGAGATATCTACTCGGCATCTGGGGTAAGCTTTCTGAATGCTCTCCTCAGTTTCCCAAGTACAATCTCACGGATCTCCACTCCATTGCACTTTGACTAAGTGAACCTTCTTGTTCCTCAGCTCTTTGGTTTCTTTGCCTATTATCTTTAGCGGCTCTCTTCTCACAGCTAATTCTGGGGTAATTTCAATGTCATGTTGAGCTGCTTCTTCCACGATCAAGTCTGGATCATGAACGTGCTTTCGAAGTTGAGATATGTGAAATACATCATGAACTCCAGGCAACCAATTAGGCAGTTTGACTCTATAAGCGAGAGTTCCGATCCGTTCCAGAATAGGAAACGGACCAATGAATTTGGGCGCCAACTTTCCAGTTTTACCAAACCGGATAACTCCTCTCATCGGCGATACTTTCAAATATACATAGTCGCCAACAGCAAAAGATATATCTCTTCTTCTCCTATCGGCATAGCTCTTTTGTCGGCTTTGAGCGGCGAGTAATCGCTTCTTAATAAAATCGACTTTGTCGGCAGCTTCTCGGATCATATCAGGCCCTAACACAAGTCTATTTCCAGGCTCGACCCAACAAGCAGGAGATCGGCACGGTCTACCATACAATGCTTCGAATGGCGACATTGTCAGACTCGCCTGGTAGCGGTTGTTATAAGAGAATTCAGCCAAATGCAGATTGTCTTCCCATGATCCACCGAAATCTAGAACACAACCCGCAATAGATCTTCTAAAATGCGATTCACCCTCTCAGTCTGACCGTCTGTCTGAGGGTGATAAGCGGTGCTCAAGTTTAACTTCGTTCCGAGCTCGACTTGAAATGCCTCCCAGAATTTACTAGTAAATATTGTATCTCTATCACTGACTATACTGAGCGGCACTCCATGTAGTCTAACTATTTCCCTGAAGTATATCTGCGCCAGACTCTGAGCAGTTCTGTTTGATCTGACAGGTATAAAATGGGCGGTCTTCGTGAAGCGATCTACGATCACCCAAATACTGTCATTTCCTTTTCTGGTCCTGGGCAGACCATCGATGAAGTCCATTGAAATATGTTCCCACTTCCAACCCGGAACTTCCAGTGGTTGTAATAATCCAGCCAATTTCTGTTGATCGCTTTTGACTAGTTGGCAAGTAGGGCATCGACTAACATATATCGAGATGTCTCTTTTTAACGACTTCCACCAGAATGTGCATTTGATATCGTTATACATTTTATTCACACCCGGATGGATACTGAGCTTAGATTTGTGGCATTCATCAAGCACATCCCTTCTGAGTTCAGGAATTTCTGGAACGCAAATTTGTCCTTCCAACCTCAGAATCCCTTCGCTGTCTAGCTGGAAATCCGAAGCATTGCCTTCACGAATTCGCTGACTCATTCCTTTGATAAATTGGTCGTCTTCTTGGAGAGCCGATATCTTATCAATCAACGAAGTCGCAATGATAAAACTGGCGATCATCTCATTCTTCCGGCTTAACGCATCGGCCACGACATTGGCTTTCCCTGGAGTGTATAGAATTTCAAAATCATATGCTGCAAGAAACTCCAGCCAACATTGATGCCTCAGATTCAAGTCTTTCTGAGTGAATAGATACTTTAGCGACTGGTGATCTGTAAACAGTTCAAATCTCTCACCCAGAAGATAGTGTCTCCAGATTTTCAAAGCGAATACTATCGCCAATAACTCAAGATCATGAGTGACATAGTTTTTCTCGTGCGGCTTCAATTGACGGCTAGCATAAGCAATCACTTGACCCCTTTGCATTAACACTGCGCCAAGGCCTTCTCTAGAAGCATCAGTCCAGAATTTTAAATCCTGGTTGCCATCGATGATGGTTAACACTGGAGCAGTCGTTAGTCTTAACTTTAGCTCTTCGAAAGCCTCCTCACTTTCTGGAGTCCATTTGAATTTAGAGTGCTTCTTCGTAAGCTTTGTTAAATGACCAGATATCTTTGAGAAGTCTTTAACGAACTTACGGTAATAGCTAGCCAATCCGAGAAAACTGCGGACTTCAGTGTGGGTGCTGGGCTGTTTCCAATTCTGAATAGCTGTGATTTTGCTTGGATCCACAGCAATTCCTTCTTTCGATACGACGTGGCCCAGAAATTTCACTTCATCTTGCCAGAATATACATTTGGAAAACTTGGCTTTTAATACATTCCGTCTCAGAATTTCTAGAACCTGTTCCAGATGCTTTTCATGTTCGGCCTTTGATTTAGAGAAGATTAGAATATCGTCAATGAAAACCAGAACAAATTTATTCAAAACTCCTCTGAATACTCTATTCATCAGATCGACGAAGTAAGCTGGAGCGTTACATAAGCCGAACGGCATTACTAACCACTCGTAGAATAAGTCGGGGCCTCTGAACGCTGTCATTGGAACACACTCTTCGGCAATTCGAAGTTAATGGAAACCTGTAGCTAGGTCCATCCTTGAGAATACTTGTGTGTCATTTAATCGATCCAACAGATCATCTATCCGTGGCAATGGATATTTGTTCTTTATTGTCTGTTTGTTCAGATCACGATAATCCACACATAGACGTAGAGTACCGTCAGATTTTGGGACAAACACCACTGCTGCTCCCCAATCAGAGAAACTAGGCCTGATAAGACCCTTCCATACTAGCTGTCATGTTTGATTGTCTAATTCCTCCTTCTCTTTCAAGGACATTCTTCGAATAGCGTGAACTACCGGCCTTGCATTAGGAATCAAAGCGATCTTGAAATATATTTCTCTCTGCGGAGGTAAGCGAACAACTTCCTCGAACACATCCGCATAGTTCTTGACGACAGGAATGTCTTTGATGAGGTCAGGAATATTCTCAGTGATTTCAGGGATATTTTCTATTTGAGCTGGAGAAACATTCAAAGCTGCCCAGAAGTCTTTTCTATTAGCATTTTGACCTTCACAGGGAATGGTTATATAATCACCTGTTTTAATCTTTGCCCTTACGACTTTGTCGGCGCATTTAACTTCAGCTTCATATTTGGTCAACCAGTCTAACCCCAAGATAAGATCAAACTCTTTAAAATTCATGACAACCGCGATGGTAGGAAACCGATAACGAGAGAAAGAAACCGGCACTCCACAAACCCAACCGAGATCTATCGAAGTCGAACCCCCAACTGGATTCTGGACAGTCATTGGTTCTGTAACACCCCACCTCCGCCAGGGTGACTCTTGCAAGCACTCTGACTTTGGAGGGGCGTTTGAATCAGGTAAACATGCATAATGATATATCAAGGCAGAACAAGAACATATGTAAATATGTAAACAGAGTAAATAAGATAAGTAAACAGCGGAAGATTTTAAACTATTTCAAAACAAATCTGGTACAGCATAATTTCCTCTTTCCAAATACACAAGTCTAGATAAAACAACATCACTGAAAAACTGAAATACATAAGTACTATCCCCAAAATAAGTGATAACCATAGCTAGCTTCATGTCAAGACCGTACATGAGCTAAATCCCACAAGCAAGCGATCAGAAATCCAAGCTAAGCTCCAATATTCCCTCCCTGAGAACCGGGGGGGAAACGGAAGAAAAGAGGCGAAAGAAAACAGGTCAGTCAAAAAGACTGAGTAAGCCCTACTACAATCAATGTAAACTGATAAAGTTAACTGGCATGAGCAACAGGGATGGACATAAGGATAACAACATACTAGCATGATGATTAACTGACAAGGTAGATAAAGGTGTCATCGCATAATCAGGATTAAGGTTTTGCACCACAGGTGTACTAGCAAACTAACATGACTTGAATAAACAAGTATTGATCCCTTGGCCCAAGCTTTGGCCCAATAACATGAAGTGACCCTAACACGAGGTCCAATAACATGAAGTGACCCAAACACGAGGTCCAATAACATGAAGTGACCCTAACACAAGGTCCAATAACATGAAGTGATCCTAACACGAGGTCCAATAACATGAAGTGACCCTAACACGAGGTCCAATAACATGAAGTGACCCTAACACGAGGTCCAATAACATGAAGTGACCCTAACACGAGGTCCAATAACATGAAGTGACCCTAACACGAGGTCCAATAACATGAAGTGACCCTAACACGAGGTCCAATAACATGAAGTAACCCTAACACGAGGTCCAATAACATGAAGTGACCCTAACACGAGGTCAAATCAAACGGTCTAGTCGATCGGCTCCCTATAAGCCTAACTCGTCACGTGTTGGTGTCAATACGGCCCAAACATGATTGTAGTCGAACTGTGCCGGGTCCACCCTTCGGGTGTATCAAGCCCTAGGGTGTCAACCCCTGGACACCATAAACATGAGTGCACAGTCTCGATCTACTGGTACCCGTGCATGTTTTCTCCGGCTACAGACTATGTGCACGACCAGAGTCCGCCCGGAACTACACCGGCGTACCACCCTGCCGTCGTTTATTGGTCGCTTACCTCCAGCCCAGTAATCGTGCCCCCACCCTAGCCTAGTCCCTAGGGTCATGATGATACAAACTAGGGATTACTGCTAGAGTGGACCCCCATTGCTAGGATTTTTCTAGTGGGTTAAGTACGGTTTAACCCCTTTACTAATCATGGATTAACTTGGTTAAGTGTAACGATGAGTTCACAACTTAACCCCGATTAATCTACCAAGCCCAAATTGGTTAAGTATTAAATGGACCATGACTTAACCCTAATCACGAGGCATTAATTAATTTAATGCGCCTTAACCTCTCATATTAGACTTTGTTGCGGTTACTAGTTAAGCTGGGCGGGTCCGGGTAGCTTTACACCACAACTTGGTCTAACCTCGGGTTCAAGGTACAACATGGCCAACTTCTCACATTGGGTCCTATTGTTTGTAGCAACTAGTTAAGCCGGTCGGTTCCGGGTAGGTTTACGCTACAAACTCAACCCAACCTCGAGTTGGTCACACTTATATTTTCTAAGTGTCATGTCCATCATGTTTCCAAAACACATTACAAGTTTTCAAGCAATTGGGTAGACCTAACTTAATAGGTAAATTCCCAATGGGTAGACCTAACTTAATAGGTAAATTCCCAAGCTTATGTTTTTATGTCTTTTTAAGTTTACCCAACCCCAAACGCAATCCCATCGCTTACATATCGCCATAGCGCATAAAGGATAGAAAGAGGGAACTTGGCATAATCACGGCATAAAGGTGTTGAAGCCACAAGTTCAACATGGTGGCATATGAAATGGACATATGTTCATATACTTGCATATTACATTTTTAGGCCTCAAAAGCATGCATAAAACCAAACTTGGCATATTGGTGATACATGGTGCCAAATGACATGTAGAAATGGCCATAAGTTCGCATCTAGCCACACATGCAGGTTATCATAAGGGATATGATAACTTACATGTTGCCAAAATGCAACCTTTAGCATAAAGCTTGAAGCTTTATGTTCACATACTCAAGATAAGCTTGCATAACATGATAACATGAACAAGATGATCATCCCAAACTTGCATAACATACTTGCATATCATAACATGGCATACTTGCATAGCATAACATGGTAAACTTGCATAACATGACATGATGAGCTTGCATATCATAGCATAGTAAACTTGCATATAAACTTGCATATTACAACATGATAAACTTGCATATCATAGCATAGTAAACTTGCATATAAACTTGCATATTACAACATGATAAACTTGCATATCATAGCATAGTAAACTTGCATATAAACTTGCATATTACAACATGATAAACTTGCATATCATACATTTAACTTTAGAGTTTAAGTATGAAAGTAGAATAGGGCTTACAATGCTTAGGAAATATGACAAAGCCCTTATGCAACCAATTAAACCCCAAAATGCAAGCTTTAATAGAAAACCCTTAAGCCAAAATGATCAAAACTCTTGCTTTATGATATAAATATGGAAACTTGACTTTAATGCAAGCTAATAATGCTCATACAAGTTTGAAAACACTTGTATGCATGGAAAATCTCTCATAGAAATTGATTTAGGAATTTTGGAGGCCATGAGAGGGATAATTTTTCCATAGTTTAGTTGTAGGATTGATTAATAATGATTTAGGGCTAGCTTAGGGTCTTATTTATAGATTAGGCAAGTGTTTTAGGCCATAGGATTAAACCCTAGTTCCAATCTCAGCCCTCAAAACTGAATCTGGCCCCCAAACTCAACACAAACCCAAAATGGTGCACCAGGCTAAACAGCCCGGCTGAGCCAAGTCGACAGCCAAGTCGACAGGGCTGTCGACTTGGTCCAACCAAGTCGACACCCAAGTCGACAGGGCTGTCGACTTGGGTGCTCTGGCGGGAATTTTCCCGCCTGGCCCAATATGACCCTAATTTTCAATTTCAAACTTGAATTTGAAATCTGTTTTTACTTGGAAATTTTCTGAAAACTTCGTTGGGCCTTAATCGGGTCATAGGGACTCCGATTTTCGAAAACTCGGACTCTATTTCGCGTATTTTTCCGAGACGAACGCAATGGCATAGCCCGTTTCCCTTGATTCAGATTTTAGAATTAATTTCTGCCTCGATTTACATTATTACAGGTTATTGAAAATACGGGTTGTTACAGGTTCCTTTAGCTTCTTCAAATTCAAATCCAGTTTCTTAGCTGCATCTTTGGAAATGAAGCTTCGTGACGCGCCTGTGTCAAACAGTACTTTGACTGGAATGTTTTTGACAGTAAGCATGCCTTCTAAAACATCTGGCCTTTCCAGAACATCTGAGGGCCCAGAAGTTTATGCTATTTCATTTATACGTACTGCTTCAGGTTCCTTTGAGAGTTGGCACTCCCGTGAAATATGACCTACTTGATGACACTCATGGCATGTCCTTTCACCATGTGAGTTCCTTTTCTTAGTGGATTGAGATTCATTCTTCTTCTGCTTCTTTAAAGATTTACATTTTCTAGATAAATGGCCCTGTTTATTGCAGTTAGAGCATGTGGTGGCTGTTACGGGTTTCTTCTCAGCTTTGGCCCTTTTCCTCTTGGCACTGGGCTTCTTACTGACCTCAGACGTTGTACTTGCCTCAGGAATATCAATTTCCGACTCTGCTTTGTTACTAGAACTGACTTCTTCTTCGTCGCATAACATTCCTTTCTTATGGAGATCTTCATACTGGTAAGCCATATAAATCATTTCCGAAAAGGGGAGCTTCACGTTCCTCATTACACTGTTCTGATATTTTCTTTGAAGCCCGTGAATAAATCTCAAATTTTTCCTCTTTGGGTCTTTAATCAGATGAGGAGCAAAATGAGAAAGTACGTTCAATCTCTTATGATATTCTGGGATGGTCATATCACCTTGTATCAGATAAGAAAATTCATCACATAATCTTTCGGTTGCTTCGGTAGGAGTAAAGCTTTCCAAGAAAATCACTTTGAATCTATCACAGGTGATATCACCTTCTGGATTATCCTTAATAACCGAATCCCACCAGAACAAAGCTTCGTCTTCGAGTGCCCAGGAGGCCAGTAATCTTCTCTGGTCATCCCTAAGCTTTAATGCTTCGAAGATTTTCTCAGCCGAACGAATCCAAGCTTGTGTTCTCATAATAGATTCTTCGCCCGAGAACGGCTTTCCACCCAGATTTCTATATTTCATACATAGGGCTTCTATATTCGGGTCAGTATTACTTCTTCTGTTTCTGGCACTCATTTTCTAGTTCTTCTGCAAATAGCAGATTAAGTGTCAGGTCAACAGGAAAGATATTTCAAAATATAGAGACAAATACCTGAATGTAAATGTGTCTATCTAGGTGTTATTTCATTCTGCTACTCATACTAGGATATTTCTGATCCTATCTGTATGGAGTTACCCATCCTAGAACACTACTGGTTCTATTTCTGACGAGTTCGTTCAAATGTTATATTCCAGAACTAATCTTAACCTAAGCTCTGATACCACGATGAGACGACCCGAAATCCCATACTGACGGAGACAAGGGTTATCTTTGGAATATAACACGGAAACAGATAATAGAAGAACAAAATTAAATAAATACACCAGATAATGAACAATAGAATATACTGGATAAAAGTAATCATCAGAGTTACACAGTATACAGGATCATTCTTAGTACAAATACAGTTCAGCTATACATAAATGTCTACAGCGGAAAACAAACAAAATATGTACAATAGGAGCTGAACAGCATAAAAAGAGATAAATGATAGAATCCATCTTCAGCTCCAGCTATCCAGAAAGAACCAGCTAAACCTGAATACAAGGCTGCCCGTGTAGAAAAAGGGGCACCCGAGTTTGAAAGTGAAACAAACTACGAGTCAGTCATGGGACTGGTATGAGAAATCCATTCAACACATATTTAATATGGCTAATCACAGGACCACGCCACTTTCGTGGAACGGGTTTACTCCATTGGATTGCCAGTGCTTTAAAACAAATCTTTCTTTTAAACATCGCTATGCTTTTTATAAAAATGAAACCGTTATAAGACTCAGTTCCCATCACACAATGCAACGCAAACCGGAGGATAGAGTTTTTCCTTATAACAACCAAAATAGGCATTTGATATTATTGCTAGTGTTTATATGTTTTGAAAACAATTTCAAATCATAACTATCAATCATAGGCGACATGAGCGTCCCATGCCACTATGTCGCCAACTATGTATATATATATACACAATTGAAACCGCATCGTCACGTATTTGGAAATTGGATTTCCGTCATAAACCAAGGCAAAAGATAGTCCTTACCGAATTCGAGACTGCCTAGCCCGAGCCTCAGGCAAGTACTCTGTCAAGCCTTGGGATCGTCAGGGCCGGTCCACCGATGTGGATTAAAATGCCTGAACCATGCGTTTCCCCGCCCTTTGGGGCGTAAACGATCCAACGAATGACTCCATCGGACCCGGATCGTCCGATCAAACCGAGGCGCCTCGCAACAGCAACAACCACATAGGTGAAAAGTATATAAATGTCAGGGCTGGTAGGTCACTGACACCACTCTAGCTAGGAGGAAACGCAGGCCCTCCCTGAGGTCCTTTCTCCCGTTTCTGGTTCATACCGGGGTGTGAGGCTCGCGATTTCACGTTATACACAAAGCTACGCCACACAGGCGGTGCTTTGATCATTACCATAAGACTTTGCTTTTCAACAGAAGCCCTGATCACTGCATCTAAGCATGCCACACAGGCGATTCATGCCATGCGACTGATGTCCATCGATATACAACCTCTGAGCTCGTGCGTTTCAGAGAGGGGCGTTAAGCAAAAGAATAAATTCTCCGCCGCCAAATAGATGTATATTTAATAGAGATCAATCAACACGGAATAAAATCCAATGTCAGACACACAGTCCATTTACAAGTCCGTTCTGGGTCTGAACGAAACCGGAGGCACTAAATACCTCGCAAACCCATCGATCACCACGTACGTCTGGACGATCACCACTCATTATCCATATTTCGGGATGCCTCCCAATCAGGACCTCGGTTACCATCCAAACGAGGTGAAGATCTCTGGTCTTCGACCACCGTCTTCATCTTCGACTTTCAATCGTCGGTCAATTATTTGAAATGAGAATTAACTCGGCCTTCTCAAATAATTCACGTACATTTAGAATTTCAAATCAATTTACTTTAATGGTTAAATCATTCGACAACAGCAATTTTGTTCTTTAATGTAATTTTCACACCAAACACATTCAACCATCAAATACTACATAAATCGAGCTAATTCAGTTTATTTCTATTCCATATCGTTTATGATATTTTATAACGATTTATTGTTATTTTTATTTATTTTAAAATAGCCAATTCATTTAAAACGACGCTTCGGGCCATAACGCGGCCGTGGCGCTGTTTTTCTTCAGAATTGATTTACACATATCTGAAAATCTAACCGTTGGATCTTAACAAAATTTGCATCATGAGAAAGGCCTTTTCAAAACGAATCCAACGGTTCCAATTTTGGGAAAATCCTACGGTCGGATCTCCCGGTACAATCGTTTGAATTTTCGATTTCAAAATACGAACTGCAGCGTCGTTATTCGATTAAATATAATTATATTTATATTTATATATAAATATAATCGTTTCTGGCGCTGTTTTTCTTCAGATTTGAATTAAACATTCCAGACAATCCAACCGTTGGATTTTTACAAGGTTGGTGCCGTTGGAAAGGTATTTCCAAGGCGAACCCGACGGTTGCGGTTTCGGGAAAATCCAATGGTCGGATTTCCCGCACTAGTTGTTTGAAATCACGGTTTCAAAATAAGAACTGCACGGCCTCGTTTCGTTTTAATTTTATTTATATTTATATATATATATATAAATATAGTTCATTCAATGATTTCAATATCGTTTTCACTTCAAATATTTCAATAACGCCTTAAAATTTTGGAAAATTTCGCCATAACCTCCCCTGCACCGGGAGCATCGGGAAATCTCAAATAGCTTCCCCGGTCCTTCTAATCTCAAAAAGAAAAAGAAAAAGCCAAGCGGCTAGCCAACAGGCTCATAAAATCATCACCCAAACAAAACAGTAAATGTGTACCAATTTGTCGGGCACAAAATTTTATTCCTCTTCTCTAGCCCCTTTGCTATAACCTGTTCAATGAATATGCATGTACATATATATAGTTCTTATCATTTATCATTTTCTATTCAACTTCATATTTGATTTCTATTTGGTTTAAAAAGACCATTCATTCTAATGTTACATACATAGGTACAAATCATATCATTAGCTAATTAATGAATATTTCAACTCATATCTATTTATTTGAACAAGTGGCTATTTTTAACACTTCACATTTCAACGATTCATGCATATAATAAAAATGTGATTTTTATTGTAAAACGACTCATTTCAAAACACTGTTATTTTATATATTTCATATTGGTGATAAAAATAGGATTTTTCTTATAAAACAATTTCTTTCAAAACGAGATTATTTTACACAGTTCATATAGTCGATAAAAGGTGATTCTTATTATCAAACAATTTATTTCAAAATATGAATACCATTCAGCACATGAATTTCAAATCAACGAATGAATATCGATTCAACACATGAAGGTTTTCTATAGTTTCTATATATAGATAAAAATGTGATTTTTATATTTAAAACGCGAATACCATTCAACACATGAATTTCTAATCAAAGAATGAATATCGATTCAACACATGAAGGTTTTCTATAGTTTCTATATATAGATAAAAATGTGATTTTTATATTTAAAACGTGAATACCATTCAACACATGAATTTCTAATCAACGAATGAATATCGATTCAACACATGAAGGTTTTCTATAGTTTCTATATATAGATAAAAATGTGATTTTTATATTTAAAACGCAAATACCATTCAACATATGAATTTCTAATCAACGAATGAATATCGATTCAACACATGAAGGTTTTCTATAGTTTCTATATATAGATAAAAATGTGATTTTTATATTTAAAACGCGAATACCATTCAACACATGAATTTCTAATCAACGAATGAATATCGATTCAACACATGAAGGTTTTCTATAGTTTCTATATATAGATAAAAATGTGATTTTTATATTTAAAACGCGAATACCATTCAACACATGAATTTCTAATCAACGAATGAATATCGATTCAACACATGAAGGTTTTCTATAGTTTCTATATATAGATAAAAATGTGATTTTTATATTTAAAACGCGAATACCATTGAACACATGAATTTCTAATCAACGAATGAATATCGATTCAACACATGAAGGTTTTCTATTCAATGAATAAATATAGTTTTAGCAAATGAAAATAATTCAAACACATGAATATTATTCAAAATTTCGGCAGCATAACGGCAGGGTAGTTAAAACCGGGACCGTCCCTAGTACGGCTCCTCGCTCTACCTTAAAACCTCGCGGTTTTTGACAATGGGAATCATGCATCTAGTTCGCACGCAGGCGGCATGTATATATTTATTTCATCACCACAAACTAATCCTATGTGGTTTCAACCAAATACTTTTCAACAACAAACGGGTATTTTTCAACCACAATCAATCAATGTCAACCACAAACAATCCCAAACAACCATTCGCTATCAATCAATTTTCACAACAATTTCAACCAATATATATCGTCCATGGTTTGTGGACGAGGGGCGTATATATATATATATTTATGTATAGCAATTCACTTTTATTTCAACACATATATAATTTTTACAACGCATATATAACTTATACATCGAACGTACAACTTATACAACGCTTATACATGAGGTGTACAACGCTTATATAACTCATACATCGGCTATATAATTTATACATCGTCGTTTTCCATATTGTTTTTAAATAAGAAATCTCACATTGGGTTCCACTCCACCAAAAATAGCAGAAGGCTCAGAAAAATATGCGGTCTCTTCTAGAATGCAGAAGACGTCGACACGGTCACGACGTTTCCTGTTTCATCGAATTTCGTTAAGAAACGAGCAAGATGCGATTTTTTCAAAGTTTGCAACACTTTTAAGATGTTAAAATCACGAAGGTTTAATTCAGCCGTATACCTTCTTTAATAGCTCAAAACTAGGTCTTGTAATTTCGTTCAAACCGCGAAGTGTTGCCACGATCAGATCATCCAGTGTCGAAGAGCTCCGAGAGAGCTTCCCTGCGCCACCAGCCTCGTCCAGTTCGATGGCGGTTCTGGCCCACGGCGGCGACTCAAAGTCGGCCACTTCAGAGGCACGATTCGCGACGCTGGCGGGGCTTGGGGGGTCGAGGCCTGGTCGGATGTGAAGAGGGGAGGGAGGCGAGTCTGATCCGGGTGGTGGCGGTCGCTGGCGTGGGCTGTGGAGGAGGCGGGGGAGGAGAGAAGGTGGAGTATCGGGGTTCGTCGATCGCTGAGAGGGAACGAGGGGTTTTTTTCTTTTTTTTTATATATTTTTAAATTAATGAAATAAAAAATCCTATTGGCCGATGCTATATTAAATTCAAAAATTGGGGTTTTCTTGGACGAAATCCAACCCAACGACTGTCGTCCCTAGCGTTTTACCCCCATTCCGAACACAATGGGATATGTTTCGCAGGCCCATTCGACTATTTCAGTCAGTTTCCATTCAAATCAAAATATAAAACATTCAATATTTAATTTGAACGTACATTTCAATTTGCCAGGGCCACAAACTGATTCGAAAAATTCTAGAAAAATAAATCTAGCTATGTTTTGACGATACGGTCCCAACAAAACTAGTTTCGTCGAATTCTGAGACCGTTTGCAAAAAGGCCCATTTTTGGTCGATCCAATTTAACTGTAATTGACCAAAACACATTTTCCTTTGCCACGCTCACATATTAGCTTCAAAAATTATGAAATTTGAAACCTAGCTATAACTTCACATCCCGGATCCAACAAAAGTGGTTTCGTCGAATTCCGAGGTCGTATGCAAAATGGCCAATTTCACGGGCTACATAAATTCCATAGCGACCATTCTGAAAATTCATTCGGCCATAACTTTTGCTTTCCGTTATGAAAATTCGATTTTTCAGATTCGTTAGAAAGGTATTCACTAACAGATTTAAATATTTTTGGTTTCACTAAAATCCGGATTGTTTTGCACCCGGTACAGTCCGACAAAGTTTGAATTCAATTTTTGAAACTACAGCGCCATTTCAGGCCTTGTTTATAATTAAAATTAATTATATTCGTTTTCAATTGTCGATTCAACTCACTTTTCATCTCTATTATTTAAAATATTTATTTTAAATATTTAAAATCCATTATTTTAGTCAATTTAAAAATTTTAAATTGGTTCAGATTTTCTGGGTCGTTACATCCCTTCACCTCCTTCACCAGTCTCTAATTTCGATAGGCTTGTGAATCTTGCTCTCTCATCTCCTGAAGTTGCTAACATCACGCCGACTTCTTCACCCTTAGATTCAAAATATTTCCACCGGAAACAAATTAGGGACTAACTTTTGGTATTGATTTATCCTTTTCGATACCTTTGTATTAATATTGTCTTTGTGAGAAGCTTAATTCATTTCCCTTCCTCAGATAATGAAGACTTGGTATATATCTAGAGGGATGGCTTCTGCTTCAGCGGCGGAGGTCAATGCCCTTAAGGAGGAGAACATGGCACTGACGGATAGGGTCAATATTTTGTTGCAGGAGAAGGCAGAAGGTGACAACAAGCTAATGAGTTGGAGACCCTGCTGGAAGGGGAAAGAAAGGCTAAATATGTGTTGGTGAAGCAAGTTGAAGATCTTAAGAAGGAAAAGTCAGGGATGGAGGTTGACCATGCGGTTGAGGTGGATCGGATGAACACTCAACTCTCTATCGTAAAAAGAATAATTTACAAGGCTAGTGACAGAATTTCCAATTTTTTGAATGTTCATCTTAATACCATAGTTATGGAGTACTATGAAGAAGCCCTCATCCTTGCTTTTTTTGACAATTATAAGAGGCTTTCGGAATATGACTTCTCTTCAATTGAACCCTCCGTCCGAGGTAGAGTTTTGGAGAAGATTGAGCAGGTGAGGCGAGATCATAAGGTTCCTCCGACGAACAAGATAAACCCTGCATCACTTTTGTTTATTGACGATCTTTATGAGGTTTACGAGGAAGAGGTAGAGGAGGAAAACATAGCCGAAGGGGAAATAGGAGAAGACATGGATCAACATGGTGGAGCTAGAAAGGGTGACAGGACATCCTCTCCCACAACAAGCGAGTTACCTTCCACGGAAGGTGATTCTCCGGATTTCAAAAAGAAAGGGACTTTTGACCGGTCCGATGTCGAAGCTACACAGGTATGGCTTTCATTTTCAAAATACTTTCCCACTCCTTGAATTTCGTTAATAACTAGTCCTCTCATGTTACAGTAGTTCTCTGCTTCCGCAAAGATGTAAATTACAGTAACGCTTTAGATTCTACGTTTGAAAACATGGGTATTCTCAAGGAATTTGGTCATGTAAAAACAATTTTACAAGGAGTTTCGAATATTACTATATGAAGTATACATTTTCTTTTAACTTGTCCGTGAATGGTGTTGGTTCCATAACATTTGGTAGTTTGTGATGTTGTATTTATATGTCAGTGTAGACCTTATGCACATGTGTGTATGAATTGATAAAGGTCATGTGATTGTCTTTCTTTGGAATGCATGGTGTTATTAGCGTATATATGATGTTTGTGTTTTATGTATTATGACATCTCATCTTATCCATGACTTAGGAGGACCAATTCCAGACCCCCCCTTCACAATTTAGAGAGGAAACTTCGAACCTTGCTGGTGTAAAGACATTTTTGAGAGTGCTCCCCTTTCGGGCTATAAAAAGATGTATTATCTTCAAAAAATAGTTGTCACAAATCTCAAGGAATAGGTGTCTCATTTGGAAAAACAACTGAAGGAGAAAGATGAAATTATTTATAATTTGCAGTATAGGCTAGCGACAAAATCTTTTGAGAGTTCAGACACGGAGGTAGGTAGGCTATACCAACAAATTGACAAGTTGGAGAATGAACTAAAGAAAGCTAAATAGAAGAACATCTTTGAAATCCTCTTTGCAAAACCCCAACTCGAAATGATATACTTTTCCCATATGTTTGTAATATAAATCCTTTCAAAACAATGATTGGGTTTGTGTAATGGTTTATGTCGCGACTTCTAGTAGGCGTTCTCGTATATTGTGTTATTTATTTGATGTATTGCTTTCGTCGGAAACATTGTAATCATAGCTCATTGCATTGTAGTGGAAGGAGACCTACTCGCGCCAAGTGCTAGTGACAACCTTCCTTGTGCAACATGATTTTTTGTGAAAATCTCCTCCGTAATATTTTCCTAGGAAAAGGAGTGGTTCTAGTTATGGGACTCCATTAGAAATGTTTAGGATCTTTTCCCTAGTTCCTTCCTGAACTTATGTTTTATTGGGACGCTATTTCTCGTGCTTTGCAAGCAGTTGGTATATAAAAGAAATAAATTGATGTACATGTAGATTCAGACACTTCCCTGAGCAAACGAGAGGATCATGGGCTTAACCCTAGTAATAACGGAAGTGTGGTACCAAACCATATTCATATTGCCACGATAGTCGAACACCTCTTTCTTGTTTGGGTTTAAGAATCTGAGCTCTTCCTGGTTTGGGTATTTGTGGCGAGACCGGAACCCCATATCTGGTTGTAGTTTTCTCCTGGATCATCTCAGATTTGGGTATGGAGATATGAGACTGAGAGTCCCCTTCTAGTCTTTGTTGAGAACCCAATTAACCCCGATCTGGTATTGAGATGAGACCAGGAACCCCCTTCCGGTGCTTGTGTGTATCTGATCCGACCCAGATTCAGGTTATTTAAAGTGAGAGACTGGAAGTCCACTTGTGGTCTTTGCTAAGAAATGAATTAACCCAGATTCAGGCCTCGATATAGAGGACTATAACTAACCCTTGTTCAAGCAATTAGAAATTGAAAATCAAGAATCCCCTTCTGGTATTTATGAAGAATGGAATCAACCCAGATTTGGGTATTAGTATAGAAGAATGGAACAAACGCTTGTTCATGTAATTAAAGATTGAAGATCAGAAATTCCCTTTTGGTATTAATGCACTGGTATCCCCCTTTGGGTTTGATTTGTCAAGAAGAGGTTGTACCTGCTTCGTGAGCCACTCTCCGGGCTTTTGATGTCAAAGCAGAGGATGTACGTGCTTTGTTGGCCACTCTCTGGGCCTGTGCATCCGGTGCGCGTTGCTAGCTTATCCACAAGCAGGGCCCAAGGACTTACTCGACCTCCCTCCAGGAAGTGTCGTATCCTGACCAACGTAGGTGATGATAAGGTCTTAGAAACTTAGACGGGGCCATTGTAAACACAGAACTAAGGTTTACTCCTTCGATGCTCTATACTGACCATTGTAGGTACTGATAGAGGCTTACACACCACCCCCTTCCGACGGGTGCCCTATCCTGACCATCATAGGAGATGATAGGGGATGGCGTTCCCTTCTATGGGTAACGCAGAACATAAGAAGAGGTAGGACGTGCTCTTCTATGAGCAGAGGTAGGACGTGCTTAGTTCTAGCAAAGGCAGGGCATGCTCTTTTGTGAGTAGAGGCAGGGCGTGCCAATTTTAGATGCACCGCCACGACCATTTCTGGTGTGAAATGGAGGATTATGCTTTTGATGCTTTAACCTAGCCCCCTCTGATTTGGGCATGGAGAAAGACTAACACATCATCCCCTCTGGGGGATGCCTCGTCCTGATCAATCTGGTGGTGACAAGGGATTTAATCCATTTACGGTTTGACCCCTTTTGGGTTTCTTTAAACTTTGAAAGGAGGGTTTTCCTTACCCTTGGATATGTTTAATAATTATTTTCATAAGGATTTTTACTAAACTTAATCTGATCTTTTCATAAATTCTCGTAATTAGCCTTAGTTGATGAATTTGACGACTGTTTCCTTAAGGGTTCTGTAGCGATTAGTTTCATGTCTATTTATCATGTGGTAGTGGCAATAGGATCCTCCTATTTTCCTTTCGTATTTGGGCTTCTTCTTTGTGAGTGGCCAATAGTTGAGTTCGTGTTTGGTTAGGAAGTAAATGTTTTCCATTGAAGTGGTGAGGTAGTATCATTTGGGTAATCCTGGTGTATGCCCCTCTTCTTGCCGCTGGGGTTTAATCCTTTTGTGGCCTAGCCTTGTTGTTATACCTTCGTTCCTTCTTCCCAAAATATACTGAGGTTGGGGTGTCACCCTTCCAAACCATTTGTTGGTGAAGCGGTCAATATCATTCATTATTTCTTGTTCAAATACCATACCTCTGACTTGTTTGCGAAGAGTTCTTCTTCGATTAGAGAAAATGTTAGTATCCTCCGATGTAGAACCACTTGGAAGGAGTATTAAGGTTTTTCATATGTGGGAAAGGCTATTATCCCAATTGTCGAAAGCATATTGTACCCTTTCACTTTTTTTCTTTATTATCTGCAAGGCTTCCACTCTCAGCCTTTGTTCTTCTATCACTCTTGGGTCGGTGATTTCTGACTTATCCATTCGAGATCTAGAAGACTCTTGTCAGGACCTCTTACCCATAACTTTGCTTCACCAAATCCTTAGTCCAATTCGGGATGGAACAGAACAGGTAGGTATGTGGCCCTTAACCACAAGGTCATAGGTTCAAGCCCTCATTTAACCGCCAAAATGTTAATGATATTTTTCGTCAACACCGGAGATAGGTCAATAGAAATGGACCTAAGGGAAAAATAGGTTGTTTAGTCTTCGCGAGTTTGGATTAAATCACTGTCCCTAGGTATCGAGGTCTTGGAGAGAAGGATCTCTAAGAACAACATTTGATGAAAGACTTAACAAATGGTAGAGAGGAGCTTTGCACCAAGCTCGTTGAAGGATCAAAGCTCGTAGAGAGGGTCTAAGCTTGCAGGGAGGGTTTAAGTGTATACGAAGGGGTGGTTCATCCAATCTGCGGAAAGGTTTGGGCAAGAATTCATGCATATGTCAGAAACAAACAATAAAATCGTAGAAACGATAACTAAGAAATAGTATTATAAACTCATAAGAAAATACTATGAGTATAGATTCTCTCTTTATTTATCTTTAATTTAGAATACATGAACAGAATAGAAGAAACCCTCAACTTGATCTAAGTATTAGGGTTTACTCTAGAGAGAAGGAGTGTAAGAATTAGAATGAGAGAGAACCCCCTAAAATGTGACTCTTGGGGTCTTATTTATAGATAAATAGGGGACCCTTCTACAATTGGGCCATTGGGCCAACATATACTTCTGTTGGTCGCTTTTCTCCTTGGTTTCAGTTGCTTTAGCTCCTGGCCGCTTTTGCGGTGCAGATTATAGCTTTCGGTGGGAAGGTCCTGGTCAGTTGAGGCTTATTTGAGAATGATATAAGTTCGTTGACGTAGTATCTTTCTGGAAGGTATTTGAGACTCCGGTTGTATGCTCTCGGTTATAAGCTTCTGGATGTAGGCTTCCGGTTTCCTTATGAATGCTTAGAGGAGCTTGTCCTCAGGATGCATGTAGATAGCTGCCGGTTTGGAACCACTGTCGATGTCTGTATTAAGTAGGCTAGTACGGATAGCCTGTATTCTTTCTAGGGTTCCGGTTTGCCTTCCGGTGGAGTTTCCGGGTATGGCCTAATCTTCCGGAAGGTAACTTCGGGTGAGCTTCCTGTTGTCTATCAGTGTGACCTTTCGATGTTTATGTAGTAGATGTTTTGGAAGCCGGTTCTGGATAATATTTATGCATCTTAGGCTTGATATTCTTGATGTTTTCACATCTTAGTGTATCAGTATTAAACAGGTTAATACCGACAACCCTTCCGCCATTCTAGGTTTCCATTAGTGGAACTCTGGCCTCTTTCTTTCATAGCTTCTGACTTATATGACCTTTCGCTATAGAATCCCCTGCCAGGTATGCCCTGCCAGATAGACTGTGTTGGCATTCCGTAGACTTTAAGCACCTTTCCCTAAGAAGGTATTGGTTTGTGTAGCTTTCAGATTATCCCTTCATTCTTATGTTCATTGGATACCCCTTTGCTGTTAGCTGGTTTCGGATTTAATTTTGGTAGTAACACTGTTGATGATATATCTGTGGTGGCGAAAAATTTATTCTCTTAGCTTTAGACCCTTCTTTGAGACGTATGAATTCAAATGTTATATTATCAATAGAAACTGATCATATGTGTGAATTAACAATGTGGCATGCTAAATTGCTAATTGATCAAAGCTTTTGTTGAAAAGCAGAGCTTTGTGGAGAGCATGGCTAATATAGCGTAGCTCTGTGTTGCAACATGACTTCCACAGCCTCACAACCAGGGAATAGTCTAAAGCAAGATGAAAGACTACAGAAAGGACTAACATTTCCTTCTAGAAAAAAACAAAAGTGATGCCATGGTATGGAGCCTAGGCGATTTACTTATGTGGATGATGGATTGAGGCACCTCGGGTGATGGTCGAATACGACGAGGACGATGGTCGAATATGACTGGGGGAACATTACGTTCAGGTAAGATTCTAACTAGTCGCCTATAGCATTGGCCGGCTCTGCCGATCTAGGTGCACATGCGTGTGAGTCCTGAACATCTTAATAGAGATGGTTCCAAGTTGGATAAGGAAGACCCTTTTCCTTGGTCATTGATGGAAATCCAACTTCAAATATGAACCTTGCGTTTTCAGTTGTAAACCTATATGGAGACATAATAGGATGGGATATTATGTCGTCTAAGATGGATACATTTATTTTCAAAAATTATTTCTACATTATGCACTAGTGGTAATAAAAGAGAAATTTCGTGTATTAAGCATGTTTACCTATTATAAGGTAAAACTCTATTCTCCGGTTTGCGCTTGCATTGTGTGATAGGACTTGAGTCTTATAATATCTTTATTTTTCAAAAAACATTGCGAGATTTATGACTGGTATTCATGTAAAGAAAACTCGTTCTATGTTATAAGGGTGGTCCCGTGATATACCCAACTTTAAAATAAGTTAACAACTGTTCTGGTTCTCACACTCGTCCCATGATTGACCTGGAATTTATTGTTTCCTACATAAACTCTGGGTGCCCGTATTTTCTACACGGGTAGCTAGTATTTTGGTTTTGTAGATATTCTTAAAGAAAGATCCTGGATTATAGCTGGAGTTATGTTCCAGATTATTTTGAAAGTCTTTCGCTGAAAGTATTTATGTTTCCATTGTGTATTGTAATTTATTATTTTCTGCTACTGCGATGCACTCAGATTTATTCTGTACCCTGATGTAAAATTGTTGTAATAACAATGAAATGTTACTTTGTGTTTTGTTCTGATGTGTTGTAGCCGATAAAGGTTCGAGGATTTCTGTCTTTTGGAACAGACTTGTATGGCTTATAGTCAATTCGAAAGATGGGGATTTTCAGGTCATCACAAAAATAAAACGAAATCAACACCAAAACTAAGGATCTGGAATAAAACTACAATTTTGACAATGTTTTTGGGACTGATTTCCGGATTAAAGGTGCATACAGTAACCAGAACAAATCTAAATACAATTGAAAGAAATAATATAATAAACCAAATAGGCCTACAAATTCCAATATTCAAACCACAACCTATTATTTTAGATTTGACGAAAACAATAAACAAAACTGAAAAACTTTTAGGTATACATTTCAGATCTATTACAAACAAACAACTCGGGTTATTATAAATGATGTATATAAATCTTCCACCCACCTGAAAGCTATCTAAACCTGAATCTAATCAGGTCTACAATTCCAAAAATCTTACAGATCTACAATTATTTCAAAATGGGATTCTATTAGATTTGTAGATCTGCAAAAAAATAGGAAAGAGGAGGGAAGTCTGAATGGAAGAATGCCTACTCATAGCACCATTTCTTTTGCATAAGAATATGATTCTTATCCTCCCAAATCCATGTTTATTTAATTAGTATATGTTCATATTTTGCTTTAGAAGAGATTTGGAAGAAGAGAAAATGAAAAAGATTTGCTATTGCTTTTAGAATTGTGTGCAAAAGAATGGGGGTCTAACCCTTTATTTATAGGCGTCAAAATGACCCTTAACCGTTGGATTTAGTTAAATAAATATGTATCCATCTATATAATTTTTATATATAAAAATACCCTTAAAAAACTAGCCGTTAACCGGGCATTTTCGACCAAATGGGTCAATCGCTAGGGTCGACTGTTTTGGGTCGATTTGCCCAGTGAGGTTGGTGTTACTACCAAAATCCCACACCAAAAGCAAGTTAAAATAAAGGAGGCACTGTGTAAAAGCCAACGTCCGAAGGTGGAGGCCAATATCCAAAAGTGAGGACAGGCAATGACCTGTATGACCCAGCGTCAAGGGAAAGATAAAACAGGATCGATATTGTTGCTATCAAATTCAACACAGAAACAAGAGATTGGTAAAGGGGTATCAGAGCACAACTGACGCTGAGAGTGCGTTTCGGAAGAAGATAGCCAACACTAGATCACTTAGGCAACTAACACTAAGAGCAGAAAGAATAAGATTTATGCTATCGGAACCGACATAGGAGGCATGGGCTTGGTATTGATACGAAAAGAGATAGCGGCTAGGCGGTGTTGATACCGAAAGAAATCGGCAAGGACTCGGCTCCGAAAGCATGTGATGCGGGACCCGAAACTAGGAAAGAAAAATATATGATCTAGAGCTCAGTAGGAGGAAGCGGGAGGCTATCGATGCCAATTTATTCGGTATTGATACCGACACCAAGAGCAACATCATCAGGAGATATGCCGAAAGCTGGTTATTGCAAAATCCAAGAGTTCACCGAAGTAACCCGAAGGGCTATTAACACTAATTTGCTTAGTGTCGATACCAACAGTGATGAAGATGTTAAAGTCATGGAGAACATAAACATAAGGGTCATACTTTGAAAGCTTGCTATCAAAACCAGAGCTTGTCGTCAAGACCAAAAGCAGCTTTCGAAGCTATCTATACCAACTAGCTTGGTATCGATACAGTGTAAAGAGGTGGCATTTAAATCAAGTCCCTAAAGCTTGAAACCGAAGCTCCAAAGGCAAGGAGGAATCAATAACAATACTCAATACAAAGAAAGGCAGCCGAAACCACGATACCGAAGCAGAAGGTGCAAGAGCGGTCGAAACCCTGTTGCCATCTCCAAAAGAGTCTTCTGCTGAGTTGATGTCGAAATGGACCCAATTTGTCTATAAGTAAGACCCTAGGGTCTCATTTTGGGGATCGATTTCTCATTCTTCAACTTTGTACTCTTTTCTTAGAGTGCAAACCCTATTTTTTTACATTAAATTAGGGATTTGTTCAATACTTGTAATACATTCGAAATGAATAAAAAAAGGAAATATGAGACTTAAAAAATTTCTCGATTTGATAATCATATTATGTTTGCCTTGATTAAACTGGGAGTTATCGTTAACCTTTTTCGTGGAGGGGTTAATCATAAACATTTCGTAAGAGGCAAACCCTTGTGTGAAATCAAGGAGTTACCCCTTTTCGACTCCTATATTTGATTTAACTCTTACATAATAAGCCTAATGAATCACAATATATGAAGGAAACCTATTATAAGGTTATGACTTGATGACTAACATGGCTAAAGCCCTTCGTAGGCTGGCTCGATGTGGAAGTATCATCTTAGTCGCTAAGTGTTATGGTATATTGTCTAACTTATTATTGTGAAGCATTAGCATGTTTCCTCTTAACATAATGTATATTATTTTATCTTGAATCATAGGATGACTATTGTAATAAAGGCACTCAACCTTCTTCAACCTAAACGCTCTTACCCCAAGGTAACTATTGACCTTGTATTCTCGTAAGCGAGGTACTCACCTCTTTGAAGGAAGAGTAACTAATCTTCGGACTTAGGGTCTTGATACATAGGAAACGACGGAGCAAGTTTAGCCTGTTGAGTCTAAATTACATTTTGCCATTCTCTGTATCAGTCACCCTCTAAAATTCAATACGTATGCATTGTCAAACCTAGATCGGGTGTTGACGATTTTTACCGCTAACATTTTGGCACTAAAAGGAGGGTTTGAACCTCTAATCATATTATCTTATTATAGATTAATTCGGTGAACTTTTTGCTTCATTGTAGGAAAATATAAAGTCAAAAAGATTTTGGAGGCGCTAAACAAAGCACTAGCTCTTTTTTCTACTCTTGAGGAGAACGTGAATCCAACACCCAATCTGTACAACACCGAAATAGGAACAACTTCTAACCCGGTGCAACCGACAAATCCAAGTGCCATAGAAGAAAACGCCATCAAACTAATGGCTCTAGAGAAACGAATCCGGGAAATGCAAACTCAATTGGATGCTGCTCAAGCGCAAAGGTCCTCAAGGATCATTAAGCTAAGCCAAAGGTAAAAAGATGAATCTCCAAAAAGAAAGGCTCCCATCCAACATTCCGAAGGGAAAGAGAAAGTCAAAGCATTTTCCTCTAATAAGAATAGGTCCCATTTGATAGGAATAGATCGTCAAATAAATCAATGCAGCCAGGAGCAGTCTGGGAGCTCTACTTCTAAAGGCTATGATCCTAAGATAACAGATTATGATAACACAAAAGCTTGCCTCAAGGACATAACAAGGAAAACTGTAAAAGATTTGCTAGGGAACACAAGGGAAAGAGGACCCTAGACGAAAGGGTGGCCCCTTTCACTGGCGAGATAATAAACTCTATGATACCAATGACCTTGATGATCACCTACTGGCTTTTGATAGCCAAATGGATCTTTATAACGCTTCAGGGGTTGTTCGATGTTGTCTTTTCTCAGTAACCCTCTAAGGGGCAGCAGCCAAGTGGTATCCTCAATATCAAGATAATATCATTTACTCATGGAAACAATTTGCTTATGAGTTCTTTGCACAATTTATCATCTGCAAAAACCTGACGATGGATTACATTGTCATTGCCAACATAAGGCAAAGACAAGGGGAGTATTTAGGAGATTACTTGAAAAGATTCAATGTAGAAGTTTTAATGGAAAAAGATATGAATGATCGCGACAATCTCATCGTTGTTCACTCGGGATTAATTGAGAACAACCTTTTATAGAAGGAGCTATATATTCATGGGTGTAAAAACCTACAAGACTTCCACTTCCAGGCTGACAAATTCATCTAATGGACGAGTTATACTACACGAAGAAGAAGTTCGGACCTCGTGGGGAAGGAGGAAAGCCTGGCTTTGGTCGAAAGCCCCAAAGTGGAAGGTTTGACTTAGACAGAAAGTAGAAAAGGCCAAGATGGGAGGACTCCAACTCCAACTCGGTAGCCCTGACACTACACCATATATGCTGATTAGGCTGTGTTTTTAGCCGTATCTAAAGCTGTTGGGCACGGTAAATAGCCGTATCAAAAAGTGGCATGTTAAATTATTAGATACGGCTTTAACCCGTATCTCAATGGATTAACATACGGCTATTAGCCGTATCTAAGTGTATGTAGATACGGCTAAAAACCGTATCTTATACACACACACACACACACACACACACATATATATATATATAAGTAGAAACTGCTGCACATATTATTTGTAACACAAAGCATATGTAACACAGGATACACTAGTTCACAATTGTAACAGTAAACGAAACATTTGTATGAAATATTTCATTACATTACAATATATAATGATACATGCTATTTGATTACATTACAATAAATAAGTACACGCTGTTTCATTACACTAAAGAAGATACATAATGTTACATTACAATAAGCTGTGATAAATACCCGAACCGGCGTCGTGAGCTTGTTGAATCAATGCTCCTTTCAAGATGAACATCCACCAAAACATTGCATTCTATCCAAGACATGAAGGAACCCTTCAGGAAGATCAACACACTATTCTATCCAAGGCCTGGTAATAAGTTAGCTTGGATAGCATATAGCATGTACACTACAAAGACCTGTAAAAAAAGTGCAAACCGCATAGTTTAGGATAGGATATATGTCCACATTATTATTTTCATTAGTAGCTGAATATTACAAGTCTACAACATTTTTACTTGTTCAATCGAGACTGAGTCTCGATTAAAGACAGTTGTTATAGCCTAATTAAAGAGCAATATATAGGATATGTCCACATTATTATAATTCTCATTATGGTCACTTGGCTGCAATGTAGATATAACATTGCATTAGCAAGTTCTACGAGTGGTCGCCCTTAACTAGCCCTATTCGCCCTTAACTAGCCCTATTCAGAGCTTCAAACATGGACTCATACTCTAGTTTTGACCTAATCTAAAATCGCTTCTAGCTACGACTTTGAGGCTAAAAGAATTAATGAATTCTGACTTGATATGAAAGGGTTATGGACACTCAAAAATGAACATGCAGCAACAAAACGTGCACTTGCAAAATCATGTGGCCGAACTGATCTCGCCGCAAAAGTTATAGATATCAAACGAAGTATTTTTGCACATAAATTTTCATATATCTATACCATAACACATAAATTTTCATAGAAAAAGCGAGATATTACCTAAAGTTTAGATCAACAAACTCACATCCATGCTTATTAGCTTCATCCAAATGACGGAGGCTGCATGCTGCACACACATGTTATATTAATAGTCAACTTCTACTTTTGCACGTAAGTTGACTAACAAAAATGATTTGTTACATGAGCAGAAAGCAACTTGGTTCAATGCAGCAAGTCATAAATGGAAAAGCAGTTTTACGCCTTTACTCACATGCAGTGTGACACACATGACACACCAAACAAATTGACTAAATCTCAACCTATAAATGCCATTCTATTTTCATTCATGCATCCATCACCAGCATTTCTACTCAATCACACAAATTTCCCAATATCAATTACCAGATACATGCAGCTCAGTCAACATAACTAGTATGCTTTAGTTCTCAAATCAAACCATACACATTCACTTCAGATCAGTTATAAGGATCAGTGTACATGGTGTAATAATACACACAAATGAGCAGGGCATCACAATCAAAAGAGTCTGAATTCAAGGTAGACAAATACAGCACAGGTAAATGATAGCAAATACACTACCGCACTATAATACTGGGGATAATACCCAATTTAAACACAATAGCAGCATATTAAACCTAATTTAAACCCAATTCGAATTCAAATTAAACCCAAATTAAACCCAATTCATATTTAAATTTAACGGTGATCTAGTACTCACCTCCAGAGGCGACGAGAAGGATGGACAGCGGTGGACTGAGGCTTCGCCGGTCAGCTGAAGGCATCGCAAGATGATGATAACTCATGGACTGCGGTGGATCGATTATTGACAAAGGAAGCCGGTTGAGTACCAAAACCCTAATTTGGGTATTCGATGGTCGCCATTGCAAAATAAAAAAAGGGATTATTCGGCCGAAAGTTTTGATAAGGCAAAACTTGATCGTGCCTATGTACGGGGGGGGGGGTGATTTGATGCGAATTTCATACGGTCCAAAGCCGCATCAAATGAACTAATCCGGGACTTCGTTGATGGACGGTCAGATTAAGGGTGTTTGGGGTGGTGTGGATCGCAAAACTTAGTTTGATACGGATTTGAGCACTGTCAAATTTGATACGGCTTAAAGCCCAATTTTATGCCTGCATCCTGGTGTGCCAAATTGGCTGATATGGTGTAGTGTGAGCAAACCCATCTCCTTTGTATACGTTGTGGCCAAGAGTCAATAATTTCCCTGTCTCTTTTAAATCCAGAAAATGACCTGAGCCCTATGGGGGAGGAAATACTGCTTATACCATAAGACGAATGGACATAAAACTGATGAACACAAGTTATTGGAAGGAATCATTCAAAAGTTCATTCGCGAAGGGCAATGGAAAAGGTATGTTTTGAACAAACAACCGTCAACCCAGCATATTAACGGGCACCAAAAGGTTTCAACTAATGTAGTAGAAGCTCCAACTGAAGATTGTCACCTAGATCTAGTCCCTCCAATAAACCGAATTAATGTAATCCATGGTATACTACATCCCATTGGAAACTGACCCGCAGCTCGGAACTAATATCTGAGAGAGGCATGCGAGGGAATATCCTAAATTCAAGAGGAGCCGTCATTGAAGAATGTCTGCTACAACATCAAAAAGCACAATTTAGTTATTTCTCTAGATGAGATGAAGAAGGGGGTTCGTCACCCACACAATGACCCTCTAATGATAACAACTCAGATTGGGCTTTCTGTAGTTGCCAAAATCCTTGTTGATACTGGGAGCTCGGTAAACATGCTTTTGACCAAATGGGAATCTCTGAGGAAAAGCTGGAACCAAGCAATGAGACTATCTTTTGTTTCAACAGCAAAGGTTCAACTCCAGTGGGGAAGATCAAGTTGCTGGTCCAAGTGGGGTTGTATTCTCTCCACAGGACCTTCCAGACTCTCTTTATTGTCATCGACCAACCTTCCTACTATAACGCTTTCATTGGTCGACTAGTTGTGGAAGAAATGGACGCTTTTGTCTCATCCAAATATATCATGATGAAGTTCCTAACAAAGCAAGGAAGGGGCACAATCAGAGGGGAATATTTTAGTTCTCGCTAGTTGTATTATTGCAACAGTTGACCAATACAAAAGGGAGTATTCCGCTTACTCTGATTCTACTATTATTTTTCAATCTTTGGATGATGTTTTTTCTTACATCCAACATTCAGAGCTAAAATAAGAATCAATGAAACTAACAACCGTATGAATGGTAGGTACACCTCTTTGATAAGAAAGAGAAAAAGGGTTGATGAAATAAATTTGGTAGAAGAGGAAGAAATTGTAATAGAATTGGATTCTCGAGGGGATACCAAAAAAATCAGATCGATAGAAGACTTGGAAGAAATAATCGTTGACCCGAATGATAAAGCCAAAACCATTAAAATAGGGAAGAGATTGGAAGAACCCTTAAGAAGTGATTTGGATCAATTCCTACATCTCAATAAGGATGTATTCGTTTGGACCCATTCGGGCATGGTAGGATTAACCACTTTGCCATGAGCCATGCCCTGGATATCAACCCCTCCATGATCCTTGTTCGGCAAAAGAAAAGGCAATATAACAGACAACGGTCAGAAGCTTTGAAAGAGGAATTCAAGAAATTATTAATGAATGGATTTATCCGGGAATTCTTTTATCCCAAGTGGTTAGCCAACCCGGTATTGGTGAAGAGTTTTAATGGGAAGGGAAGAACTTGTGTGACTACACGGACCTAAACAAAGCTTGCCCAAGGATTGTTATCCCCTTCCTCGAATAGATCAGTTGATTGCTGGGACTAGCGGACATAGGTTGTTATCCCTCATGGATGCTTACTCAGGATACAACCAAAACCCTATGCATAAATCCGACGAGGAGCATACAAGCTTCATTACCTAATGGGGAAGGTTTTGTTACAAAGTAATGCCCTTTAGATTAAAGAATGCTGGAGAAACATATCTGAGGTTGGTTAATAGGATGCTTCAAGATCAAATAGGATGAAACATGGAGGTATATGTGGAAGACATGCTAGTGAAGTCTACCAAAGCAGGAAGACATCTGGAAGATTCGGAAGAAATGTTCAATATCTTAATAGATTACCAAACGAAGTAAAACCCTCAAAAGTGTTCTTTTAGAGTACAATCTGGAAAGTACCTAGGGTTTGTGGTCAGCGAACATGGCACTGAGGCTAATCCTGATCAAATCCAAGCCATAAAGGATATGGAAGAACACAAAACAAGCAAAGAGGTTATGAGTTTGAATGGAAAGGTAGCATCCCTAAGTCGGTTAATTTCCAAAGTCACCGACAAGTGTGTCCATTTCTTTGATGTGATAAAGAAAAAGAACTTTGAGTGGAATGAAGAATGCAGAAAGGCCTTTTAGGAATTAAAGGATTATATGGGAAGGCCCTCGATTCTATCTAGTCCCGAGAATGGGGAAGACCTATACCTTTACATGGTTGTCTCAGAGTATGCAGTAAGCTCAGTTCTCATAAGGGAAAATGATGGGTCTCAATATCCGATTTATTATGTTAGCATAAGGTTAAAAGATGTGGAAACCATATCCCCTGGTTGAAAAGTTAGCTTACTGCCGAATTCTTACAACATGAAAACTCAGGGGTTACTTCCAAGCACATTCCATCAAGGTTTTAACCAACTTTCCAGGTAAGCCAGGAACTTCAGGAAGGTTAGTAAAGTGGGGAATTGAGCTTAGCCAAAATGAAATCGAGTTCCAACTCGAGAAGCAATCAAGGGACAAGCTCTTGCAGACTTTGTAGATGAATGCACGAGTTACATTGCAGAACAATCAACAAAGGAAAACCATTTAAAAGCTAAGTGGCAGTTATTCGTAGATGGAGCTTCGAACGAACAATAAGCAGGGGAATGATACATAATAATCACCCCTAACAGACATCGCTTACATTATGCAATGAAGTTGGGTGTTGCAGCAACAAATAATGTAGAAGAATATGAGTCGATGGTGATAAGGTTAAATATAGCACTACAGCTAAAGATACCCTAGGCTGAAATCTTTAGGGACTCACAATTAATGGTAAATCAAATCAAGAAAACCTATCAAACAAAGATGCTCGGTTGGCCCTATATGTGTAAAGGATACTAAATATGGTTTCTCAGTTCGAGGATTTTTCCATACGTCAAATACCAAGAGGGGGAAATTCCCAAGCAGACTCATTAGCAAAGTGGCTAGCTTTCAAGGAGCATCCAAGACTCGAATAATCCCTGTAGGATATCAGGAAAAGCCTAGCATTGAGCAGGAAGCATCTGAATCAAGAAAGGAATTACTAGTCTTAACTAGATCCCAAGCCTTGGAAAAGGAAAATGAAAGAGAAAAGGGTATCGCACCTAGTGAGGAACCCATGTCAATTGAAACAGAATACCGTTATGCGAACACTTGGATGGCCCCTAACATGTATTATCTTCTAAACGGAACCCTACCTATCAGTAGACTAGATGCAAGAAAAATAAAAAACCAAGCCCCTACATTCGTGATTATAGACAAGATGCTTTATAAGAAAGGACATTCACTTCCCTACCTAAGATGCATAAGCCTTGAGGATGGACTCAGATTCTTGAGCGAAGCGCATGAAGGTTTATGCAGAGACCATTTCAACAGAATTAAGCTAGCTAAGAAAGTCATGCAACAAGGCTTTTACTAACCACAAATGATTAGCCAAGCAATTGAGCATGTCAAGAAATGTGAGAGTGCCAAAGGTATTCTAAGATACCCCAATTACCTGCGAGTGACTTAACCACTATCTCAAGTTCGTGGCCATTCGATGTATGGGGAATAGACTTAATCAGACCCCTACCAATCTCCAAAGGTGGAGCTAAGTATGTTGTGGTAGCCATCAACTACTTTATTAAGTGGGCGGAAGTAGAACCCCTTCAATGGTCACATCAAAAAAGGTGTTGAGGTTTGTGATAAAGAATATTGTCACACGCTTTGGAATTTTTTATAAGATCATATTAGACAATGGAATACAATTTAAGAGCGAAGAATTCACGCGGTTTGTGTCAAAAACGGAATCATAAAGAGTTTCTCTTTCGTAGGGCACCCAAGAGCAAATTGTGTCGTTGAAGCTTCAAACAAAACCATAAAGACAATCCTAAAGAAGCGACTGAACTAAGATAAAGGAAATTGGGCAGATGAATTACCCTTAGTGCTTTAGGCATATAGGACTTCCGCCAAAACGACAATGGGACATACTGCATATTCCCTAACATACAGATGTGAAGTTGTGCTTCTAGTTGTGGTTGGGATTCCCTCACATGGAAGGTTAGCTTATGCATTTGATCCTAATCAAGAGTTAAAGAAGGAGTCCTTAGACCAGATTCAAGGGTTGAGAGATGAAGCAACCCTTAGAACGGCTGAATATCAAAGAAAAAATCACCAAGTACTACAATTCAAGGGTAAAGACTAGAACTTTTAGAAAAGGAGATTTGGTCTTACGAAGGGTAATGGCCAACACAAAGAATCCGTCGGATGGTCTGCTTGGCCCAAACTGGGAAGGACCCTTGATAATTCACCAAGAAGTCATACCTGGAACGTATCGACTCTGCATACCAAATAGTGATCTCGTACCTAGGACATGGAACGCGGAACACTTAAGACCGTACTTTTCAACGATAAGTGAATAAAGAAAGGTCTTCTCCAAAGTACTCACATGGACAAGGGTAAGGAAACCCTCTCAAAATCTTGAACTACCCAAAAAGGTGTGAAGCAGCCTACAATGGTCAAAAAACCTTGTTACCGCCAAGATGGTCAGGGCAAGGCACCTCCCAAAGGGAGGTGAGGTGTAAGCCTTTAGCATCGTCCAAATCAGAAAGGACCGGGTTAAAGCATCAAAAGCGTAAGCCTCCGATCTACGCTAGAAATGATCAGGACGGAGCATCTAATTACCACGTCCTGCCTCTGCTCGTAGTAGAGTACGCTCTTCCTCTGATTGAATTAAGCACGTCCTACCCTAGCTCGTAGAAGAGCATATCCTACCTCTGCTTATGTTCCTCGTGTCCCACAGATGGGAACGAATAAGCACGCTCTACCTCTACTCGCAGAAGAGTACGCTCTGCATCTGCTTCGACTAAGTATGTCCTACCTCTGCTCGAAGAAGAGCACGCTATACCTCTACTTTTGTCTCTTCCCACAGAAGGGATTGAAAGCCCACAAAGTGGATAACAAGGCAGTATGCCCTCTGCCTTGAAAATCAAAAGCCCAGAGAGTGGCTCACAAAGCACGTCCATCATATGCTTTGGCGATCAGACGCCCAGAGTGTGGCTCACGAGGCACGTACATCCTGTGCCTTGATAATCAAAAGTTCGGAGAGTGGCTCATAAAGCATGTACATCCTCTGCTTCACAAATCAAACCTGAAGAGGGAAGGACTTCTGTTATTAGCAAAAGAGGAATTTTGGTCTTCTATCAAATACCCGAATCTGGGTTATTTCGGGACTTCTATTATTAACAGAAAAGGAATTCTAGTCTTCTATCAAATACCATAGTCTGGGTTGGTTCGGGACTTCTATTATTACCAGAAGATGAATTCTGATCTTCTATCAAATACCTAAATCAGGTTTGGTTCAGGACTTTTATTATTATCGAAAGAGGATTTCTAATGTTCTATCATAAATACCCGAATCTGGGTTGGTTCGGGACTTCTATTGTATACTTGAATCTGGGTTGGTTCGGGACTTCTATTATTTTCGGAAGAGGATTTCTGATCTTCTATCATAAATCTCTGAATCTGGGTTAGTTCGGGTCTTCTAGCATATACCCGAATCTGGGTTAGTCCGGTACTTCTATTATTATCGAAAGTGAATTTATGATCTTCTATCATTAATACCTGAATCTGGGTTGGTTCGGGACTTTTAAAAATACCCGAATCAGGGTTACGGTTCGAGGTTTTTGTTAATCTCCAAGAAGAAAGGTCTTTCGCCTTCTAATAAAAGTGCGGATTTGAGCTTCAAGACTTCCTACTCATTATTATTGAATAGGGATTTTCAGCTTCCTATTTGGTTTATTTCAAGATGAAGGGTTATTATTTTATTTCCAGCAAAGTGCCAAGTATGGGTGATTATGCTCCTCCACTGCAATCTTATTTTATCCTAAACGGAGGACTGGCATAAGGTATTAGTTGAAATTTATGCAGGATTAGAGATATCACAGATAAAGTTCCAAGCAAAGACAGAAATAAGAGACCTGACTTGAAAAGTCAGGAATACCCCTTCACCAGAGGGAAAATGTTACTACCAAGGTCCCACAACGAAAGCAAATTAAAATGAAGGAGGCACTATGTAAAAGCCAACGTATGAAGGTGGAGGCCAATATCCTAAATCTAGAACATGCAATTACCAGTATCGACCCCGAATCAAGGGAAAGATAAAATAGGCTATCGGCATTGTTACCACCAAATACAACACAAAAACCAGAGATTGGTGAAGGGGTATCAGAGCACTATTGATAATGAGACTGCATTTCGGAAGCAGGAAGACGACACCAGATCACTAAGGCAACTAATACTAAGAGCAGAAAGAATAATATTTGTCATTATGCTATCAGAACCAACTAAGGAGGCTGGGGCTTGGTACGTATATGAAAGGAGATAGCGGCTAGGCGGTGTCGACACTGAAAGCAATCAACAAGGACTCAACTCTAAAAGCATACCACTTGAAACCATAAGTAGATAAAAAGGGTTCATCGAAAGCATGCGATGCGAGACCAGAAGCCAAGAAAGGAATATATATGATCCAAAGCTTAGTAGGATGAAGCTGGAGGCTATTGATACAAACATCAGGAAGCAACATCACTAGGAGACATGCCAAAAATTGGTTATTGCAAAATCCAAGAGTTCACTGAAGTAACTCGAAGGCATAGTAAGAAGGGCTATCAACACTAGTTTCTTAGTATCGATACCAAAAGAGATGAAGATGTAAAAGTCATGGAGTGCAGAAACATAAGGGTAATACTTTGAAGACTTGTTATCGAAACTAGAGCTTGTCGTCAAGACCGAAAGCAGCTTTCGAAGCTATCTATACCAACTATCTTGGTATCAATACAGTGTGAAGAGGTGACATTTAAATCAAGTCCCTAAAGCCTAAAACCAAAGCTATGAATGCAAAGAGGAATCAATAACAATACTCAACACAGAGAAATGCGGCCGAAACCACGATACCGAAACCGAAAGGTGCAAGAGCGGCTGAAACCCTGTTGTCGTATCTGAAAGAGGCTTCTGCTGAGTTGATGTCAAAATGGGCCCAATTTGTCTATAAATAAGACCCTAGGGTCTCGTTTTGGGGATCGATTTCTCATTCTTCAACTTTGTACTCTTTTCTTAGAGAGCAAACCCTAATTTCTAAAATCAAATTGGGGATTTATTCAGTACTTGTAATACATTCGAAATGAATAAAAAGGGAAAATCTGATACTTAAAACATTTCTCGATTTGATAATCATATTGCATTTGTCTTGAATAAATAGGGAGTTGTCGTTAACCTTTTTCAGGGAGGAGTTAATCAAAAACATTTCATAAGAGGGAAACCCTTGTGTGACATCAAGGAGTTACCCCCTTTCGACTCCTATATGTGATTTAACTCTTACATAATAAGCCTAATGAATCGCAATATACGAATGAAACTCTCACTACCAAAACTAACTCCCAAAACCAGTTAATAGTGAAGGGGTATCAGAAGAGCACAAGCACGTATGTGATGAGAATATCAACAAAGTTCATCCGATGGGGTCCATCAGACAGCACCAATGTGATGAGAAGTTCCGTAGCAAAGGGCCATCTAAGTCATAAACCAAGAAAGAAGGAGATATGAGTTCCACTCCTTAAAACTCAGAAGGGTTATTAGTGTTAACCTGCTTAATACTGATACATCGTAAGGCATTGAAGGTAACAATCCAGAAGTGCGCAAAGATCATCCCGAACCGGCCTCCGAAACAACTGCAGTGCAAGTACCAAAAGGTCGCATTGATAGACAAACAACTCATCCCCCGGAGCAACTTTTCGAAGGGCCGAACCTTCCCGAAAGGCTCTACCAGAATTCTAACCGCAACCCCAGTGGAGATACAGGCTACCCATGCTAATCTGCTTGGTACAGACACCGACAGCGGATTTCAAACCGGCAGCTATCCACATACATTGGGAGGGATAAATCCTCTGAGTGTACATGAGAAAGACGGAAGCCTACCTCTGGAAGCTTACATCTGAGAGCCTACAAACGGGAGCCATTGCCGGAGGTTCACATGTTGTTCGAGAGTCATCACATCGACAAGCACATGTCACTCTCGAAAAGGCTCCCAACTAGCCGAGACCTTCATTGCGGAAGCCCTAATTAATACCGCAAAGCAACTGGGAGCAAGAAACATCCAAGACTAAGGAAAAAGGCGAACGATAAAGGCTCCTGAAGGCCCACGAAAGGGGCTCCAAGTTTTCTATAAATAGGACCCCAGAGGCCACATTTAAGAGGACTTTATTTTATTTTTAGCCTTCTACTCCTTGCACTTCTTCTCTCAAAACCCTAAGACATGGATCAACTAAAGAATTTCTTCTATTCTGATTATGTATTCTAAATCAAAGATTAATAAAGTGTGCTTCAATATTCAAAGCGTCTCCCTGTGAGTTTGTGATACTATTTTTTTAATTATTGATTGTCATGGTTTACTGTTCATTTTCTGCAGATGCATGGATTCTTGTCCGAATTTTCCCGCAGATCGAAGGAAACACCTTTATTCCTATAAGTTGAATCCTTCCAGTGAGTTCCTACCCTCTCTATAAGCTTAGATCTCCTAACAAGCTTGGTATAGAGTCCCTTGCTGTCCATCATTGAACCCTTTGTTAAGAGTAGTAGGCTAGCGACCCTTTTTTTCCAAAGCCCCGATGCCTAGGATGGAGAACCAACCCAGGCTTGCGAAGGTTAAACAGTCTACTTCTTTCTCTTAGATTCACCTCAATTTACGTATCTCCGGTGTTGATCAAAATATTGTTAACATTTTGATGCTAGAAGGTGGGCCAGAACCTTCAAGCTTGTGGTTAACAGCCACATATCTACCTGTGCTATTCCGTCTCAACTAAAGCCTTGAAAAAGCAAATTTATAGGTAAGAGGTCCTAACTGAAGCCTTCAGAATCTTGAATGGATGAATCGGAAACCATGGACCTAGGAGTTACAAAAGAACTAAGGTTGACAGTAAAAGCCTTACGCATAATGAAGCGGAAGAGGGAAATGGAACAATATGCTCCCGATATCGAAAATTATAGCTATTCCCACATGGGCAAACCCTAGCGCCTCCACCAAATGACTCTACATCCAAGGGTATTAGAATTTTCTTGCACATAAAGAAAACCCTCCTTAGGAAAGTTAGGGGGACGACGCTTGAACGAGAAATAATGGATGATTTCGACCACTTCGCCAACAAATGGTCCAAAGGGATGACATCTCAACCTTGGTATGTTTTGGGAGGAAATAACGAAAGTGTAGGCACAGCAACTAGGCTGGGTCACAAAAGGATTAAACCCCAGCGACAAGAAGAAGGGCATGGGCCAGGGTTACCTAGGGAATACTACCTCACCTCTTCGATGGAGAACATTTACTTCCTAACCAAACAGGAACTCAACTATTGGCCACTTACGAAGAAAAAGCTCAAGTATGAAAGGAAAACAGGAGGGCCTTACTGCTATTACCACATGATGAATGGACACGAGACTAATCATTGTAGAATCCTCGGGGAAACCGTCGTTAGATTCATCAGCCAAGGCCAATTACAAGAATTTATGAAAAAATCAAAGTGAATTCGGTTAAAATCCTTAGGAAAAAGATTACTAAACATGTTCAAGGGTATGCAAAAACCTCCTTTTGGAATTTAAAAGGAAACCCAAAAGGGGTCAAACCGTAAACGAATTAAATCCCCCGTCATCGCCAAATTGTTAAAGACGAGGCATCCCCCGGAGGGGGATGGCGTGATAGTCTTTCTCCATGCCCAAATCAGAGGGGGCAGGGTTAAAGCATCAAAAGAATAAGCCTCACTTTCACACTAGAAATGGTCGTGGCATTGCATCTAACCTTAGCGTGCCCTGCCTCTGCTCACAGAAGAGTGTGCCCTGCCTCTGCTAGAACTAAGCATGTCCTACCTCTGCTCGTAGAAGAGCACGTCCTACCTCTTCTTATGTTCCGCATTACCCGCAGAAGGGAACGCTAACCCCTATTATCGCCTACGATGGTCAGGATAGGGCACCCCTCGGAGGGGGTGATGTGTAAGCCTCTGTCAGCACCTACGATGGTCAGTATAGAGCGTCAAAAGAGTAAACATTAGTTCTGTGCCTACGATGGCCTCGTCTAAGTGTCTAAGACCTTATCATCACCTACGATGGTCGAGATAAGGCACCTCCTGGAGGGAGGTCGGGTAAGTCCTTGGGCCCTGCTTGTGGATAAGCTAGCCAAGCGCACCGAACGAACAGGCTCAGGGAGAGGCCAATAAAGCACGTACATCCTCTGCTTTGACATCAAAATCCCGGGGAGTGGCTCAAGAAGCACATACAGCCTCTGCTTCACAAATCAAATCCAAGTGGGATGCCAAAACACATGTCGGAAGGGACTCACGGCCTTTATATTAATACCCGAATCTGGGTTGATTCGGCTCTTCAGAAATGTCGAAAGGGGTTTTCGGTCTTCTACCTATATTAATACCCAAATCTGGGTTGATTTGGCTTTTCACAAATGCTGGAAGGGGTTCCCGGTCTTCTATAATACTCGAATCTGGGTTGGATTAATTTCCCAGCAAAGTCCAGAAGCAGGCCCCCATTCTTACTTCTCACTACCTAAAACCGGGATGATCCTGGAGTAAATCACAACCAAATGTGGGGTTTCAGCTTAGTCACAAATACCCCAAACTTGGGCATGGTCAAACTCTCGAATCTAAACAAGGAATTGCTCATCCCTCTCAAAAATTTGAGTATGGCTAAAAATTGCAATTCCGTTACTACCAAGGATGGGCTTATAATCCTCTCATAGAAGTGTCTTTAATCTATGTGTTCATTAGTTTATTTTCTAACATATTTATTTGCTTGCACAACATGGGAAACTATGTCATATCATGACACCGGTTCAGGGAAGAAATGGGAAAAGATCCCAAACATTTCTAATAGAATCCTATAACTAGAACTATCCCTCTTTTCTAAGAGATATTTCATTAGGGGTTGTCCTAAGGATAATCGTTACATGAAGAAATTTTTACTAACACTTGGCACAAGTAAGTTTCCACTCATTACAACACCCTGGGTTATAGTAAAACTGTTTTTGACATAAGCGATACATCATATAAGTCACACAACACACGGACATACCCACCGGAAGTCACGACATAAACCATTACACAGACACGGTCATCGTTTTGAAATATTTTATGTCACAAACATACAAGAAAGATCTATCATTTCGAATCAAGATTTTGCAAAGTGAATTCTAAAGAAGCGCAATTCTCTTCATCTTTCTTTACTTCATCCTCCAACTTATCGACTTATTGGTATAATCTACCTACCGCCGCATCTGAGCTCTCAGAGAATTTTGTTGCTAACTTACGTCGCAAATTGCAAATAATTTCATCATTCTCCTTTAGTTGTTTTTCCAAATGATACACTTGTTTCCTTGAGATTTGTGACTACTATCTTTTGGAGATAATACATCTTTTTGTAGCCCGACATGAGGGCATTACCAAAAATATCTTTATAACCAACGGCGTTCGAAGTTTCCTCTCTAAATTGTTAAGAGGGGGTCTGGAACGAGTCCTCCTAGCCACAGACAAGATGAAATATCGTAATACGTGAAACACGAATATCAGGTATACACTAATTACATCTTGCATTCCAGGGAAAACCAGTCACATGACCATTATCAATTCATACACACCATAGATACCATATCCACACTGGTATATTACTACAACACAATAAACCATCAAATATCGTGAGACCAGCACAATTCACGGACAAATCAAAAGAAAATGTGTACTTCATATAATAACATTCAAACCCCTTGTTAAATTGTTTTTGCTGAACCAAACTCCTTGAGAGTTCCCCCCTGTATTTCTAAACGCAGAGTCTAAAAGCATAAATATAACTCACATCTTCGGATAAGCAGAGAACTGTTGTAACATGTGAAGACTAGTTATTAATGAAATTCAAGGAGAAGGAAAGCACTTAGAAAGCGAAAGTCATACCCGTGTGACATCGACATCGAATCGATTGGGAGTCCCTTTCTTTTTGGAATCTAAAGAACCACTGTCTTTAGAAAGAAACCCCTTTGAGGCGAGAGAGGATGTTCTATCACCCTTCCCAGGGCCACCTTGTTGATCCATGTGTTCTTCCATCTCTCCTTCTACTATGTTTTCCTCCTCCACTTCTTCCTCATAATCCTTATAAAATTCATCAATAAATAAAATCGACGCGGGATTTATCTGTTCATTGCAGGAACCTTATGATCTTGTCTCACTTGCTCAATCTTCTCTAGAACTCTGTCTCGGACGGAGGGATCAATTAAAGAGAAGTCAAATTCCGAAAGCCTTTCATAATCGTTTGTGAAATCAAGGATGAGGGCATCTTCGTAATATTCCATAGCTATGTTGTTAAGATGGACGTTCAAAAAGTTGGAAATTTTATCACTAGCCTCGTAAATGATTCTTTTTACGGTGGAGACCTGAGTGTTCATCTTGTCCACCTCGGCAGCATAATCAATCTCCAGCTCCAATTTCTCTACCTTAAGGTCTTCGACCAGCTTCGTCAACTCCTCTTTATCCTTACTCTCCTCCTCTAATGAGGCCGCAAACTCCCTGCGTTTGTTGTCTCCCTCCGTCTTCTCCCGCAACAAAATATTAACCCTATCTGACCACATCCTATTCTCCTCCCTTAGAGTGTTGACCTCGGCTGCCGAGGTGGAAGCTAATCCCCGGGAAACATACCTAGTTTTCATGATCTAAAGAAGAGAAGTAGGATAAGTCTCTCAAAAAAAGGAAAAGTATATGTATGTATAATACCAAAAGGTGATCCCTGATTTGTTGTCTGTGGAAATCTTCTTAGTCCAAAGAGGCATAAGTTGAGGTAATATTAGCAACTTCGGGGGATGAAAGAGCTAGTTTTACAAGCTTATCAAAATCTGAGACTAGCGGAGGAGGTACGGAAGAGGAAACAGGCTGAGAGGAGGAAGGTGCCGGCAAATCAAGCCTTCTCCAACCTATCTCACCAAAAGTATCGAAGGGTAAAGGGATGCTCGTGGACTTACCTTTCGGAAAGACTTCTGGAGAACCATCAATATCAACCACGTGTTCATCAGCTATAGTAGAAGGATCAAAATTCTGCCTTATTTTCGTAGTAGCAGCGGTGTCTCTTGAGAAGACAATTGGCTTGTTGCACTAAGACTTCTTCGATGGAGGATCAATGCCGGATTGAGCAAGCCTCTTCATGGCCTGGACACTGGACTGGCTATAAGCGGCAAAGGCAGTTGCGTCCTAAGGGGCTGAAGATCCTAAACAAGAGAAGGATGAATTAGAGAATGCAACAACCAGAAAACAAGAGAAAGAATGACGGATGTTGCCAAAACAAATGAACAAATCTCATCCAAATCACCTGGATGGATGGGAGAGCCTACGTTGAAGGAATTAGAGTTCAACAGTAATTCTTTAGAGCCAGAGAATTGGATGGGCATTTGCCCTAATATCTTCTGTGTGGAAGGAAGCAAGCCATATTCATGAAGCCTGCCAGCAGTCAAGAGAAATGACCGGCGCATGTGCTTCACCGATACTTTGAAGATAGCTTCGACTACTCAAGCCTCCTCCGAGGTTAAAATCACGTCTTTAGAGGGGGGGTTCTGCGATAAGAGGAAGATACAAATAAACTAAAACCATAAGTATGGGACATTTTATCTTCTGATACAAGAAACCTACCGTCATCAACAAATTTGCCTGATATGTCTGGGGACACTTGACAAGGAAATATTGGTCCTCCCATGGCCTAGTTTTGTTAATACCATCACTAACCAGTCTCCTCATGGGATTGGCCCTCCATATCAGCGACTCGGAGCTTTTTGAAAATTGGATCATATGACGGATGAGTTTAGGACTTAAAGAACCCTGAACCAAAGTGAGCGCTAGAGCCTCCAAGCATAAGAGGGTTGTGTATGTATTAGGTGAAAGCTCAATAGGAGCAACTTTCAAGTCAACCAAGAGCCTATGTAGAAAAAGGGGAAAAGGAAGAAAGCTCCATGCCAAATATGACTTGCCGAATACGCAAAGTACCCTTCTGGGGGATTCTTAAGGAAACTCGGAGAAGTAGCAATCATAGCATCTATATCCGCTATGCCAAAGCTATCCAAAATGACGTCCATAGAACATTGAGAAACAATTAAGGACGGCTTGGGCACGAATCCCTTCTTAGGATGGGAGGCCTTAGAATCTTTGGTCTTCTCCTTAGCAGGGCTTTTGTTAAACATGATTCTACCAGGTAACATCATCCATAACAATGCAATTAGTAAGCATATCTCTTACACAAATACACATATATCAATCAAACATAAATGAGTACCATTGCATCTTGATTAACGCCAAAGTCAATCGGACGAAAATCCAGATATGGGGTTTTAGGAGGTTTATATCTATTGAACTTTAGTTAGCTTACAGCTAAGACCTTTATATAAGGGATGCATGAATCCTAGCATTGTTATTTTTCTGAGGAAATTAAGCATTATCACCCCAAAAACTAAACAAGCCAACACCAATGGTGTAGAAAAGTTGACCCTAGTTATGATAGAACTCTTCCGTTATGTGCCGACTGCATGGAATTTCAATCAATGGTCACTAATGTCGGACTAAGTGATTGGTATCCAAACCTATTTTATGGTCAGCGTAAACCTAACCAACTTTCCCCTTAATTTTGGCGTGTAATTAAGATTATGACTCACATAAAAAGTAAAAATACTCACAAAGGATCGAACTTGGATTTACGAAAACAAAATTTTGAGCAGCTTCTTAGAGGAATGGTAACCTTGTTCGAAGATTTGATTTGCAGATGAAAAAGCAGAAACGAGGGAGAAGAAGAATTTATGCTCAAATTCCAAGACCGATCTGAATCGTACAGGCAAAGATAAATCAACGCTTCCGATCGAGGGAGATCAAAAGACCCTGAAGTGACACTTTGGAAAAGACAAAGAGTTTGACTTGAAAAGTCAAAAATACCCCTTCAAAAGGCGGGGGCAAATGTCACTACCAAAATTAGCTCCCAAAACTAGTTAACAGCGAAGGGGTATCGAACGAGCACAGGCACGTATGTGACGAGAATATCAACAAAGTTCATCTGATGGGGTCCATCCGGCAACACTTATGTGACGAGAAGTTCCGTAGCAAAGGGCCATCTAAGTCAGAAACCAAGAAAGAAGAAGATATGAGCTCCACTTCTTAAAACCCGAAAGGGTTATCAGCGTTAACCTGCTTAATATTGATACATCGGAAGGCATTGAAGGTACCAAGCTAGAAGTGCGCAAAGATCATCTGGAACCGACTTCCGAAACAACTGCAGTGCAAGTAGCGAAAAGCCACATTGATAGACAAACAATGCATCTCCCGGAGCAACATTTCGGAGGACCGAACCTTCCCAAAAGGCTCTACCGGAAGGCTAACCACAACCCAAATGGAGATACAGGATATCCATGATAATCTGCTTGGTACAGACACCGACAGCGGATTTCAAACCGGTAGCTATCCACATACATTGGGAGGGCTAGCTCCTCTAAGTATACACGAGAAAGACGGAAGCCTACCTGTGGAAGCTTACATCTGAGAGCCAACAACTGGGAGCCACTACCGGAGGTTCGCATGTTGTCCAAGAGTCATCACATCAACAAGCACATGTCACTCTCGAAAAGGCTCCCAACTAGCCGAAACCTTCATTGCGGAAGCCCTAATTAACACTGCAAAGCGACCGGGAGCAAGAAACATCCAAGACCGAGGAAAAAGGCGACCGATAAAGGCTCCTGAAGGCCCGCGGAAGGGGCTCCAAGTTTTCTATAAATAGGACCCCAGGGGTCACATTTGAGGGGACTTTATTTTATTTTTAGCCATCTATTCCTTGTACTCCTTCTCTCAAAACCCTAAGACGGGGAACAACTGAAGAATTTCTTCTATTCTGATTATGTATTCTAAATCGAAGATTAATAAAGTGCGCATCTATATTAAAAGTGTCTCCCTGTGAGTTTGTGATACTATTTTCTTAATTATTGATTGCCACAATTTACTGTTCATTTTCTACAAATGCATGGATTCTTGTCCGAATTTTCCCACAGATCGAGGGAAACACCTTTTTTCCTATAAGTTGAACCCCTCCAGTGAGTTCCTACCCTCTCTATGAGCTTAGATTTCCCAATAAGCTTGGTATAGAGTCCCTTGCTGTCCATTATTGAACCCTTTGTTAAGAGTAGTAAGTAGCGACCTTTTTTTCCAAAGCCCTGACGCTTAGGGATAGAGAACCAACGCAGGCTTGCGAAGGTTAAACAATCTACTTCTTTCCCTTAGATTCACCCCCATTGACTTATCTCCAGTGTTAACGAAAAATATCATTAACAGAAACCTATTATAAGCTTATGACTTGATAACTAACACGGGCAAAGCCCTTTGTAGGCTGGCTCGATGTGGAAGTATCATTTTAGTCGCTAAGTGTTATGATATGTTGTCTATCTTATTATAGTGAAGCATTAGCATGTTTCCTCTTAACCCAATGTATATTATTTTATCCTGAATCAAAGGATGGCTATTGTAATAAAGGTACTCAACCTTCTGCAATCTATAACACCCTCACCCCAAGATAACAGTTGCCTTTAGTCTTGTAGGCGTGATACTCTCCTCTTTAAAGGAAGAGTAACTAATCTTCAGACCAAGGGTCTTGATACCTAGGAAACGGTGGAGCAGGTTAAGCCTGTTGAGTCTAAATTGCATTTCTCCATTCTCTAAATAAATCACCCTCTAAACTTCAACATATGCATTGCTAAACTAAGATCGAGTGTTAATGATCTTAACAGCTGGGTTATAAATGGTGTTAAATTTACTATAATTCTCTTGTATTTAATTTCCATCCAATTTTGTATTTCATCTGTAACTTTTTTCATACACATTTCGTTCGTGAAGTTCCAAACATGATAGTTGACAAAAATTCTGCAACGAACGCAACATTCAAGCTTCATGGTCAAGTTCCACCGTTTGTTTAAATTCCTATTTTGGAAATCTAATTGAATAACTAATTTATTTATTGCCAAAATTCTGGGTTTTACACATTCTTTCTTATACTCGCTCCAACTGACGATGACAGATATCCGACGACCTACTATCCTTTATTGGGTCTTGACCATGAATCCTCCTCGCCTATGAGCTGAGGTAGCCACCGAATCATCCTAAAATCATTCCAGGCTATCATTTGGCTACCTATTACGACAAATGTAACCAAGGCATACTCACTTGATGGAACTGTACGTACCATGCCTTTATGGGTACACCTTCATTAGGCCTACCACAAAGGACCATGACGGAGTATAAAAACCTCGTGTCGAAGTCCTATACTTCCTTCTAGTTCCGTTGAATAAGTTGGATGTGCTCCCACCATGTCTCCCGATGCCTTCGATGATTTGCCTCGTTGGGCTCATAATCCCCACGGATTCGACCAAATGCATACCACTATATTAATTAGGCCTTATGTCTAATTTATGATTATGTGTTTCACTTTCCCTTTTTCATTGATTTACAATATTCGTTAATTTTATTTAATCGAATATTATTTATTTATAAATCAGCTTTACTAGCTACCATAGAATCTTAGGCTCGTAACTTACACTTTGTAAATCAATATGTTCATATTAATGCCTAACGCCCTTTTATGCTTGTAACTTAACCCATTGAAGTCGGTATGTCTATATTAAAGTCTAATTGTTCTTTTAACCAATTTCTGTCATATTCATATTTGCAAATGAACTGTGTCTACTTATTATGATTCTTCCCAATTTTCATATTTATGCAAATATAAGTTGCAGTTATAGGTTTATAATAAATCTCACATATTCCTTTGTACCTTTCTTAGCATCCTTCAATTATGTTACCCCTTATCTTTCTCTTTACAGTTTACTCTTTTTAGGAAGTTAGACTTATTCCTAATTGATTAATTATTAAAATTGTACAAAAATCTATAGCTTAAGGTAGTTACTGCAATAGAAATCTATAATTGCAAGACATCTTTTTCAATTATTTTTAGGCTATTAAATATTGCGTAATATGGCTAAATCCCTATTTCGCACTAATTCGCACCTTTATTGATTTTTACACTTGCAATTATGTTTTCTACTCTATTTCAAACCAAACCATGGAAATACGTTCCCTTTTTCCTAACCAATCAATCTAGGCTATTATTGGCTTCCTATTTTATTTGTATACTTTAATTCCTGTTTTTAACTTATTTTTCTTCCTTTTTCATAACTACAGTAAATTTGAATATAATGGGTTTATGTCCCCTTTTCAATGCCAACATTTTTTATGTTCGTTTCATTCTAAATCTGAAAGGTGACCTGTTTCAATCAACATAGAAATTCTCAGATTTATCATTTAACTGTAATTTTATTGTCAATTAAATAATTCTCTAATTTGAATAGAATGGGTTTACATCCCTTTTTCGATACCAACAATTTTTATGTTTATATTAATTATGTTGCGCCCACAATTATCAAATCCTCTTATATTCACACTTTCAATTAAATTATGTTATCTAACGCATGCAAACAAAAAGGATTACAATCAGTTGCATAAATTTGGCGCACAACTCAATTATATATATCAGCGTTTTAGGTTTATATATGTTTTGCGCATAACAAAAATTCAACATGAACTATATATATTCTGACGCTTGAAAGGAGGAAAAGAGAAAGAAGAGAAAATATTATAAATTCTTTTAGGAATCAAATGAAATAATATACTCTTACAAGAAAATATAGTTTAAATCCACTCACTTGGGATTTACGCTCTAAGTTTTGAATCTACATTAACTTTTACAGATATATGGAATCTAGGCACCTACATCTTGAATCTACTATATTTCCTCCAACTCTTGAATCAGAAATTCTAAATCTAAAATTCTAAATCTAGAACATAATTTATTTATGAAGATTTTGGAGGAGAAAAGAAAAAGCCAGAGCTTTGTCGCCCTCATAGAAAATATCAGTTGGAAGCTAGGCCTTACGAGTTTTGTTTATAGCTGCTAGAAGAACCACATCCGTCTGATTCACATAATCAAATCCTAGCCATCAACGAAACAGAACTACATCAAATCTTGCTCGAATGGGTCGACCCATGAACTAGTTTTGGGTCGACCCCTGGGTCAACACATAAACAAAGTGTGTTGACCCCTAGGTTGACGCACTTCAAATATGGGTCGACCATATACGATTGTAAAATCGTATATTTGGGTAGTTTTGCTATGTGATTGTTTTCGCATTGAAATGTATTGTTATTTTACGATTTTTGTTGATTTTTGAAATTTATTTCCTATTTTAACGCGCATTCAAATTTTGAATGCGTAATCAATGGGCATAATCATTTTTCTTCCATTTTAAATTCTTGTATATTTAATTTTACGAGCATTATTTTTAATGTTTATTTTTATTCCTGGTTTTACTGAATCTCCTACAATTTTAATATTCGTTTAATTCCTATTTCAAATGCATGCTATTAATATGCGCATATGGAAATTAAATTGAAACGCTACTTAATTAGCATCATTTAAGCTTCCTTTTATTTCGTGTTTTTATACCATTTATAACATGCGTTTATTTTAGACATTACATTTGTAATTTATACCTAAATATATTTATATTAAATATATCTATATATGTGAGTTCATGCACCAAAATTAATTATATGCTTTCAAATTTTGACGTTATATCCATTATTCCTCTTTTAATGTCCTTTATGACATGCAATGTAAATTTAAAGGAAATGATGACATTTCAATATTAATTACTTTCTATGACACACATGTTTTCCTATTTTATTAATTGGTTAAATTTGTAAACATGTTAACATTAATAATCTTCTATTAGTTTCAAATTCAAAAGCACATTGTTTATTAATTTGCACATATATTTTCTGATTATTTTATAACGTGCTATTTATTAACTTCCAATCTTCTATTTCTTTTTATTTAATTATACATATATATATACCATTGCACGTTTAGCTTACATAGTGGCAACTTTTTATTTATTGCTCATTTTATAACATGCATTTGTTTCAATTTCAAATGCATATTATTAATATAATTATTTTTTTAATTTTGATATTAAAATTGCAGGGTGTTATAGATTGCGAGGAGTGTAATGCCATGGAAGATTTGATGCCTAGTAAAGGATTATAGATGACGATATCCTCTTTATAGTAAGGATGCAGATGGGGTTGAGGTCCCAATCATAGAACCAGTCGTGATTTCGACCATGATTGGTCCTCCGCCTGTACAAAAGTCTTTGTTGACTGCAGAGTTCCATAAATATACTGTTTAAGAAGGCTTACAATAGATAATGTTGGAGGCCATTGATTTGAAATCATATGTAACTCTCATTCTTGACATTAATGGATCATCCAATGAATTGATAGGGATGGTGGAATTGTCGCTTAAGCTCGTGGAGGGAAACCGCCGGAGAGCGCGGATCTTTCCATTTATTGTTTTAGACACCAAATCTCCATATAAATCATTTTTGGGTCGGCCGACTCTTGACGACTTTAGGGCATGAATTACCCCGTGGTGCATGAAGATGAAGTTTTAACTGATGATAGAGTCAGAGTGATTCGTACTGACAGGTTGATGGAAAGGCATGCTATATGGATGAATAGAAAGATGCTTATCTACAGAGAAGGAGAAAGGTATAAAGAGGTCTTTCTACATTAAAGGAAACCACACACACCATCCAAAGTGTAATTCCTGGCCAGGCAGCATAGTCGACATTTCAAAGATATTTACCACAGAAAAAATGAAGAGTCAAGATACCAGGGAATAGAGATGATAATTAAGATTCTGATAGATAGTGACAAACCGTATAAGTTCTTGGAAATGGGATCATATCTTAATCCCAAACAAATGAAGGAACATGTCAATTTCCTTTGAGTGAACCTGGATGTGTTTTCTTGGACTCATGATAGTATATTTAGGATCTCACCAACCATTGCAAGCCGCACACTGAACATTGATCTAAAATATGTTCCTATAAAGCAGAAAAGACGTAGAGCTTGTCCAAAGAGATTGGTTGCACTCAAAGAGGAACTGAATAAGTTGAAAAACAGTGGCTTCATTCGTGATGCTTTCTTTTCCAACATGATTCCGTCATGGTGTAGGAAGAAAATAGAAAGTAGTGAACTTATATTGATTATTCTGACTTAAATAAGTTGTGTCCAAGGGAAAAATTCTCACTTCCAATAATAGCCAGCATATAGGCTCGCCGATTGGGCATTAACTTTTACCTTTTATGGATGTATATTTTGGGTAAAAGAAAATTCTGATGCATGCCTTAGGCCAAGAGCATATCAGTTTCATACTGACTTAAGTTTTTATTGCTATGTTGTTATGCCCTTTGGATTGAAGAATGTGGGAGAAACTTACTAGCGATAATTTAACTTCATGTTTACGGACCACTTCAGAAGATCTATGGGAGTACAGATAGACTACATGCAGGTGAAGTCATAACTATGAAATGATCATGTTGGCGAGCTGGTGGAGATGTTCAGTGTCCTCGGCAAATATAGAATGAAATTCAATCCAATGAAATTCTCATTTAGCATTATGTCAATAAAGTTCCTAGGTTTCATTGTCTATTCTCATGGGATTGAAGTCAACCCAAAAAAGATTGCTGCAATCCAAAACATCGAAGTGCTAACAAAAATAAAGGACGTGCAGAGTTTAAATGGGAAAGGCGATGCCCTAAGATGTTCCATATTTAGAGGAATTGATAAATGCATTTTCTTCTTTGATTTGATTAAAAGAGGAAAACACAACCTTGCTTGGATTTAGGACTGCATCGACGCATTTCAAAATATACTGAATCACCTGTAGAGACTTCCCATCTTATTGAAGGCCCAAAGTCATGAAGACCTATATATATATATATCTGGAAGTTTCATTGCATTTCATCATTTCAAAACTCATGCATGAATACCATCAGATCCAAAGGCTAGTCTATTATGTTAGTAAAATGTTTGTATGAGTTGAATGAAACTACCTGAAGCTTAAAAAGATAGCATGCTTCATGTTAATCACATATAAGAAGTTCTGCTACTATTTCTCGGCTTATCTAATCAAAGTCTACACAAACCAGATGCTACGATAAGTCCTGCTATGGCTTGAGGCATTTGGAATGTTACTCAAGTGGAACATAGAACTGGGCCAATTCAACATTATTGATATCCCTTAGAAAACTTTCTAAAGACAAGAATTGACTGACTTTGTTACTGAATTCATTGCACTACACGACAGTATGGACAGTACTGAGCAACCTTTTAGTTACTAGAAGATGTTTACATATAGGGTATATAATGATCAATGTTTGGCGCTAGAGTTATACTCATAACTCTTAAGGAATGGTCAGTCAACTATGAATGAAGCTTAATTTCCCTATGATAAATAATGAAACTGAATATAAAGTCCTGATTTTTGAGCTTAACTTTGCCCAAGAGCAGGAAGTAAATTGAATCCAAACTTGTTTTGACTTGTAGATTGTTATGTGTTAAGATAAATGGGAGTTTTGGGCAAAAGGAGCATGACTTGCAACATATCTTAATCAAGTCTACGAACCACCGATCAACTTTGAGCATTGCACTATCTTGCATATTCCTCATGAACTAAATAAGAAGGTGGATTCACTAGTAATGCTAGTATGTTCTAGGAATGCACAATATATGATATTGGTTCCACTAGAAGCACTAGATGCTCCGAATATCAATCAGATGGACGTTGATCAGGTACAAATGACAGAGCTAGGGACGATGTTATGGATGGCTCTAATCAATAATTTTCTACAACATGGAGTCCTTCTTGAGAGAAATAATGAGAAATGAGTTGTCTTTCATCAAGCTACATGTCACATCATTCAAGAAGGCATGTTGTATAGGAAATGTTTACCCATTCTATTGCTTGGGTGTGTTGCCTACAATGATGCCAAACTAGTATTACATGAAGTACACAAAGGTGAGTGTAGTGACCACACCAATGGGAAGACTTTGTCAAAGAAGATACTCTAATACGTCTACTCTAGCTAATGTAAACCGAGATGTTGCTAGTAACTTACGACAACACGGTAAGTGCCAAAGTTTTGCCAAAATTCTAAGATCCCCTCCAATGGAACCCACTTTGACGGTCAGCTAATGTCCATTCGTAGTATAGAGTATAACATCATCAGTACCTTGCCAATCTCCAAAGGTAGTGCAAAGCACGCCTTCTTCGCAGTTAATTACTACATCATGTGGGCTAATGTAGAGCCATATGCTAATATTTTGACAAAGAATACTATCAAATTTCTTGTTTAAAACATCATCTGTCAGTCTGGACTACCCTAAACTATCAAAACTGCTAAAGGAATCCAATTCCATACTACCATTTTCAAAAACTTCTACTGACGTCATCGCATTAATAAGCGATACTTGCCAGTTGCCCATCCTCAATTAAATATACAAGTTGTAGTTGTGAACAAGATTGTTGGTTCCATTCTCAGAACATTTTTGAGAAGACCAAAGGCAAGTAGGTTGACAAATTACCATTATAGGCCTATAGAACCACCCACAAGTTCATTATTGGTCATACTCCATTCGCCGTGGCTAACGGCTCGTAAGCATTTATCCAAGTTAAACTGGAAGTCCTTTCGCATTTAGTGATGCACTATGATCGTTTGACAATAAGGAATTCCTTATAGAATCCTTAGACTTGATCGATGAGGAAAGAGAAGCTGACTTGAGAGACTACACATAGGCATCAAGGCGTCCAATACTATAACACAATGATTCGAAAGAAAACCTTTAACAAAGGTGATCTCATCCTAAAGCGAGTCTTCCCTGGCCCTTTATATGACTTAAAGTGGGAAAAGACCTTAAGTGATTCAAAGAGGATTGAAAACGAAGCTTTCGGGCTAACAACCGTTGATGACACTAAGTTACTGATAACATTTAATAATGAACATCTCAGGCTCTATTTTGCTTAAAGCTTATTTAACATATTTAGTTAGCAATTTGTTTGCAGGCAATGTAATGGTCAAGACATGTCGACTCTATCGCCGACTTCAACAAAGATCTCTGCCTCCAAACGACTGAGAGTTAAACATAGAACTATAGTTGTGATGCCACCTACTATGAGCGTGAACCACCGCTCTCCGAATAACTCTCTCTTGCGATTTGATAAGTAGAGTATAATCCGAAAATAGATGCAAATCAAATGTATACTTGTTGACTAATGCCTCAAAGTAATACAAGGCATGATAAACAACATAGTGGATGTGATTTGATTAACTACCGAGCGACTTTTTCCATTGAGGTGAGTTTAAATGGACAATGTCATGACGAGGGTGAGTGTGGTCTGACAATTTACCCAACGATGCCCATAACCCCATCCTATGTTCCGATGGGAGGAGTATATATTTGACGATGGATGTGACTCAACCATTGCTAAAGCAACTTTTGCTTTCGACGCAAAGGAAAAGGAGCAACGCCAAGGAAAAAATGATTCGAGTGTTCGTTGGACAAGCTCTAGTCATTACTCGAATTTGAAACCCGACGAGTAAGAGTGGACCTAAGGATGGAAAATGACATCCCCACCAACACTATCGCACCGTTACAGGGAGATGAGTATAAAGATTTAAAGGGTTGATCGCGACACCCAGACATAGAGTGATACCTCAATTTGTCACGCGACTCGAGATTATGACCAATAGGAGGTCATTGAATTACATGTTAAGTTAATGCTCAAACTTTAGTGCAATTACAAATGAATTGATTGTTGATGGCAAATACATAATTTAAAATAAAATAGAATGAAAAGAATAAATACTCAAAATACTTAGACAAAAAGCTAACTTTATTCGCATTAAACATAGAAATGAAAAAGTACAGCTTCATTGTCCTATTATAATCAAATAGGAAGTTGCACTCACACAAAACCGACAGACAAAAGGTCAAAAAGTAGATGTATAGAACTGCTAATGATATTATACTTATCCTTCTTAGATTTCTTAGGTGATTTTATATTAGATCTTTTCTCCTTCTTCTTAGATCTTTTCTTACTTTCGATTTTACCATCTTCTTTGTTAGGCATGAATTTAGATGGGTAAAGTTCAACTTTGAACTGCTTAGCTATCTTAAGTTTCAATTTTACGTAATTGGTACCACCTACCGCAAGAACATGAGTGGCTTTATAGAAAGAATTGACCTTTATTTCTTGGTGATTAGTTGTGCCTCCTGCTTTTTGGCTATTTCCTTCATGCTAAGCCATCCAGTTTTCCTAGATTGGTCTGCATATGGGACCTTATCTTCCTCTTCAGTTAACTCGACATCTCCAGTGTCACTCCTAATCAAACTTGTGATCATTAATTAATCTTCCCTTGGCTTATCGTCGGGGACATCAATTTAGGTGGCACTTGAAGCTTAGGTGCAGAAGTAGTTAGAGCAACCACTTGTGGCTTTCCAGACCGGGTACCTCTAGCAAGAAAATTTATTGCACCCTTTCAAAGGCTATAGAATATGTAGAGATACCCTTAGTTCCATGTTCTTTGTCTTCTAGTAGGCTTAGGCCTCAAAATAGGAGTTACTATCGTTTGGACTAATAAAACTGGATTTCTAGGATCATACTTGAGGATGGTTGATGTTGATTGAGAAACAGAAAGGCCTAGAGTGATGAGGGGTGCAATGGGATGGAAAGAGAAATCCTGACTCAACGGCCAACCTACCGAGCCAGCGTCACGTACAACACCGACGCTTTCATCCATTACTTTCTTCCCTTTATCCCATGTCTTCTCCACTATCTTCTTTGCCTCATTTTCCTCCTTGATTATGCGGCACGCCTCTTGTAAATCGTCGATCCACCCCACTCAAGTACCTTATATTATGGTCCTTCCCTTCTAGAGTATCACTCTAGGTCGAGAGTTTTTCATCTTAAACAAAGTAATCCCAAGCATCGACAAGCGCCACTTGGTACTCCAAGATCATCATAAACCAGGATATTGGCAAAAAAATTGGTTAACACTTTAAAATGATACAGTTTTCATAGATTTTGGTATCTAAGGAAGGATTTACTGAGGTTAAACATTCGTTCCATCTGAAGGATTCATTTTAATGTGCTTCCATGATTTTTTTGAAGATAAATTCATGCTGAAACAAAAAATAATAATTAAGTGTAAATTGAAATATGAAATTCTCTATAGCAGAAATTTTGGTCTCACGTACGTTAATCGGAGTAATTCTGTATTAGGTGGTTCCATGGAATATTTTATGGCAAAGCCGCATTGATCCCTTCGTAGGTTACCATTACTTAAAAAGCCTTTATATTCGTTCAAAGGGTATTAGAGGTTCTATTTGGATCTAGGTATCTTAAGGTATCCTTTGGTAGACTCTAAATTGGTGGATTCTAGAGGTTTAACTCTTAATAGAGCCTCGCTAAGCTTATTTTGCTAAATTTGACCCTTTGGGACCTCCCGGAGATATCCTTATAGATTTTTTTTCCTTAGGAGCTTTCGATATTGAGCATGCAAAATTATGAAATAATAATAATAATATAATTAAGAAATTACCATGCCATTTCCTTGATTAATTAATCAAGTCTCATTATTTTATAAGAATGAGTATTACGAGGATTCTGTATCTTAATCACACATTTTCAGCAAATTAATCTAAAAAATGGTGTTTTAATTCAGCGTTTTTCAGTATAAGCTAAAGAACGAAGAAATCGATCTCCATTCTAGACCCATAGGGTTGCGTTCACAGGCACGAGTTGACCTCCCCTTCTGCCTTGTAGGCTTTTTCTTAATGCCCTAGTGGACGTAATTCCCCTGCGGAGGTAATATGAGGGTCTGGTGAAGACGCATTTGGTGGCAAATGATCTGTGTTTTTTATGCTGCTCAGAACAACAGTTTTCCTTCCCAAATGTTTGCAAACGTATATCGATTAGGGTGCTTCTAGATCCTGTAAATTCCTTTTTTAACTCTAAAGACTTGTTGCGGGAGGAGCAAGCCCACGCCAGTTCCCGACTTTTGATCATTGCTAATGATTTCCCTTCTTTGGAAAAAATAACTTTTTATGCTACAAATGTTTCTTGAAGGACCAAGCTACCGAAACTTTTTATTTTAACTAAACCAAAATGCGTATTCGATTATTCCGTTCTTTTGAAGCTTGTTTCCCTAATGTTCTTGCCCTTCGGCCTAACCGAAAGGGCCTTTATCTTGTGGAAAGGAGTTTTCCATTCCTTAATCCTAGATCTGAGTGGCTTTGACTGGTTCAGAGGCTCTCTGCTCTTGATATCTTTCGCTGTAGTTTTTGCTCTTGATTCCGCTGGATTATTTCAATGCTAACGTTTTCTGTGTCTTCTTACTCTATGAGTGAAGGGGAGTTCATGACTTTTCAAGTCATCAAGTCCAGTTGGTAGCCTTTTACGGATGTTGATTTAACTTTTCTGCCTTCTTGAATTCTGATCCATCCATTTTGGTCTTATCTGGCAGTTGTCCCATCTATGACTTTTCTCTTTTCTTTTATAAATATAGCCCCTTCTCCTTGTCTTCTTTCTTCACCTGTAACCACGATTTTCAAAGTTTAAGAATTGAAGTTGTTAAAGAATCTTACTTTCTTTCAATTTATTCCCTTTACAAGTTCGAGGTAAACATATTTCCCATGATTTTGATTTCACAACTAGGTTTCAATTTTGGTTTTCCTAGGGTTTTAAATCCCATAATTTGCATGTGGAGATCAAATTTTGACTTGGGTCTCAATCGAACTGTTAATTAATTACACAATCCTTGAATTTTACATCTTAATCATGACTGATTTTCCTGTTTCAATCTGATTTTCCCTAAGTTTGAAAGTGCATTTGTTGTGTTTTTTTAAAAACCTATTAGGCCCAATCATGATTAAACCAATATTAGTCCCAATGATCGTGGAATAGTTATAGAACTAGTTATTAAAGCTCAAAAAGGTGCTCCCTCTAGTTTATATGACCTCTTTCCCTTCCGCTCATATAGGCAAATTCTTTCCTTCATGCTGTCTTATGGGAGGTGGAATGCTTTGTTTTGACCTGGGAGATAGTTTCGATCAAATTATTAATCAACTATTATATTTTGGCCAGTTTGTGCCTTGTGTTTCCAACTAATAATTCTTTCGGAAGCTCTTATGTTTAACCATTTTGCTTCATAGTTCTTCCCTAAAGAGCTATACACAAGATACTTTATTTTTATTTTCAATTATATTTTTGCTCATGAAATGACTTCACCTGGCAGCATAATTGGTGACAAGAAATCTACTGAAGAGGCTACTCTGAAAGCAACCTCGGAAGATTTGGAAAAGTAAACCCAAAAGTCGCTATTGTCTCTAAAAATTCCTTGATTGCTTCTCAAGCAGAGGTGAATTATATACTTGAGAATTTTTTTATGCCCGGGATTGATGTCATCCCTCCACCAACTGGTTCCATCATTGATAATCATCCAGATAAATATGTCACTTATTCTGCTGTCGACATCTGACATGGAGGTTTCTTTCCCTTTCATGATTTTCTTCCCCACTTTTTATGACATACCCACCTACCTCATATCTATAGCGGTAACCGACATTTATATCAGTAACCGATAATAAACTTTTTAAGGTCATCTATATTGGCATTATGGTTAAAATCTTTTGCTTAAAAAAGTTTATTATATTGGTAACCGACATAAGAAGAACTTGTGTTGACACACATGGCTTCCTATGTCGAGACAGCTTGGGAAAAATCCCCAAGCAACATCTGTTTTTGGTGCATTTTTGCATTAGTTTTTAGTGCCTCCTCGTATGTTTTCCAAGCATAATTCTCGCTTAGGTGCGAATATTGGGAGTTTTTTATCATCCTTACTCTATTGTCGAATCATCAATTTTCTTGGATTGTTCGGGCATGGTTTTGGTGATAAATTCTAAGATGAATATTGAGTGTTTGAATAAATTTACTCAAGGGATGAACCATGATATTTGTGAGTGTTTGAGATGTTTCTACTATATAAAAGTTTGGATTTTCACGAATCCCTTGATTGAGGTTTTTATGATTTTTTTATTTTTCATTCTGTGTTGATTGCTTGTGATTCCGAATACATGTGCACACTTTTAAAACAGATTCGTTAAGGAGTTTTCTTTATAAATACATATGATTAGCTTTGGGACCTCCAAATTTTCTATGTTTTGATTTTATAAATAAAAATCGTCTCAAGGCAAAAATAAAAATGATATTTTCTAAATATAAAGATTTTAAGAAATAATCAAATTATTTCCTAAATCATTTTATAAAATCTATTTTCTTAAACTAGTATTTTCTATATATAAAATCATATGATTTTGCACCATTCGAGAAGACGAGATTATGATTAAACGATTTTGTAAACCTACTGGTATGGGACATGAAGGTATATTATATTGGTTATTCCGAGCTCGATGAAACTATTATTGTTGTTTCCTAATGTGAAGTGGACTAACTAGTAGTGAATCGATTAGTGAAACGTACGGTATGGGACACATCCACTTTTCAAGTTATTGTTTGGAAGTCCATGACACGTTTTTTTGTAGTGTCAATATAACAACCCGTATTTTCAATAAACTATTATAACATAAATCGAGGCAGAATTAAATTCAAAAATCAGAATCAGGGGAAACGGGCTATGCCATTGCGATCGTCTCGGAAAAATACGCGAAATAGAGTCCGAGTTTTCGAAAATCGGAGTCCGTATGACCCAGTTAAGGCCCATTGAAGTTTTCAGAAATTTCTATGCTAAAGACAGATTTAAATTTCAAATTAAAATCAGGGATTTGGGCTAAGCAGGGTTAGGCGGGAAAATTCCCGCCAGGGGCCCATGTCGACAGGCATGTCGACAGGGCACCCAGGGTGTCGACTGCCCTGTCGACAGCCCTGTCGACAGGGGGTGCCCAGGCAGTCCAGCCTGGTGCACCATTTTTGATTTGGGTTGGGTCAAGTGGCTTGGTTCTGGAGAATTCTAAGATCTGACGGGCCAAACCTAATCTAGGGTTAATCCTAGGGCCTAAAACACTCTAATTCTCTATAAATATACCCCTAATCCTACCCTAAAGCCTCATTAATCAATCTTGCAACTAAACTATGCCAAATTGAAACCTCAAATGGCCTCCATCTAAAATCCCTAGCCACCACCTTCCTCAAAGTTTAATCCTATGATGATATGATGATCATACAACCTTTTCTATGTTGTATGAATGCTTAATGACTTGCATACTTCATTAAGATGCAAGTTTGATTTGCTAAAGTTTGTGCTTTTGGGATTTTGCAAAAGGGTTTTCTTATTTGAGGCTTTGTTTTGGTTTTTAAAAGGGCTTCTTCATCTTATTTGGTGGATTTGTGGCTTGTTTATATTTGTAAGCCCTCTTACCTTCACTTTACAAACTTTAAAGTTAATGTTTGGTGAAAGTTGAGATTTATGTGAGTTTAGTTGATTATGCATGCTTATGCGAACTCACTATGATATGTTTTATATGATTCATGAGTTATGCATGCATATGCGAGATTTCTATGCCATGTTTTACATGTTTCACAAGTTATGCATGTTTATGCAAGATCATCTTACCATGTTATGCAAGTTTAATGGATTATGCATGTTCATCTTACCATGTTATGCAAGTTTAATGGATCATGCATGTTCATCCTACCATGTTATGCAAGTTTAATGGATTATGCATGTTCACCTTACCATATTATGCATATTTAATAAGTTATGCATGTTTATGCGAATTCACCATGACATGATTTGCAAGTTTAACATGTATGCATGTTTATTATGACATGTGAAGTTCACCATGTATGTTATGCCAAGTTACCTTTTATACCCTTATACGTTATGACGAATATGTAAGCGAGATAATGACGTTGGGAGGGTTTGGGTAAACTTAAAAATACATGAAACTAAAAGATTGGGAATTTACCTATTAAGTTAGGTCTACCCCTTGGGAATTTACCTATTAAGTTAGGTCTATCCCAAGTATATGTTAACTTGTAAATATGTTTTGAAGTGGACATGACATTAGATAACATGATATGGCCAACTCGAGGTTAGACCTAGTTGTTGTAACAACCCGTATTTTCAATAACCTGTAATAACATAAATCGAGGCAGAATTTAATTCTAAAATGGGAATCAAGGGAAACGGGCTATGCCATTGCGTTCGTCTCGGAAAAATACGCGAAATAGAGTCCGAGTTTTCGAAAATCGGAGTCCGTATGACCAAGATATGGCCTCGCGAAGTTTCACGAAAATTCCCAAATTAAAGTATACTTAATTAAGTGAAATGGGTTGTGTAGATATATATATATATATATTGATATATATATATATATATAATTGAAAATTTAATAAATAAATATGCAAAAATGCTCAAAACAGCGAATTGGGAGAGGGGAATAACCGAACCGGCCGATTTTTGAAGTCGACCCGAGCCCGCTGGGTCGACTAGGGGTTAATCCAGGGTGTTTGGCTGTCAACCCGTGGGCCGATTCGCTCAAGTGCAGATTTTGCATTTGAATGGTTCTCATGGCCCATCTTTAATCTAAAGGCCCTAGATGGTTCCTACACTTGACTTCTTCCCCAAGACATGCTTTGATGGCTTGGATTGAATCTAGGGTTAATCCTATGGCCTAAAACACTTGCCTAATCTATAAATAAGACCCTAACCTACCCTAATTCATTCATAATTAAACCTAGTGACTAAACTATGGCAAAATGCTAGCTCTCATGGCCTCCACTAATTTTATGAAGAGGGTTGCATACTAATCACTCTCTAATCAACTTCTAATCCCTTCTTAGCATCTTAATCTTCTTCATTTGGTGTTCAAAGTTGCTAGTTGTGAGTTTCTATCACTTTGATGATCTTTTGGTAAACTAATTAGATGAGATGTGATGAGATTTATGGTTTTGTATGTGGGTTAATGAGCTTTGAATCATATGATATGATGTTAGCATTAATCTTATGTTTATGCATGTTGAGTATGTAAGCTTATGCAAGTTTAATATGATGTATGTTATGTTTGCATGATGCTAAATATGCAAGTTGTGGGCTATGTAATCATATGCATGTTATGCAAGTTCATGGTAATATGCTATGCAAGTTACATGCATGTAAATATGCAAGTTACATGTTTGTTAATATGCAAGTTACATGTATGTAAATATGCAAGTTACATGTTTGTTAATATGCAAGTTACATGTTTGTTAATATGCAAGTTACATGTATGTAAATATGCAAGTTACATGTTTCTTTATATGCAAGTTACATGTTTGTTAATATGCGAGTTACATGTATGTAAATATGCAAGTTACATGTTTATTAATATGCAAGTTCATGATGACACATTATGCAAGTCTATAAGCTAATATGCAAGTTTGTTATGCAAAATGAATATGTAAGTTATGTGACATATTATATGCAAGTTATGTGACATGTTATGCAAGTTCATATGCAAGTTATGTGTTTGTTAATATGCAAGATGGCACCTTTGAAACATGTTCGTTCATATGCAAGTTGACACCTTTTATATGTGTTATATCATGAACGAAATTACGTGGGAACGATGGGGTAATTAAATGCATAAGTTAATAAGATTGTGTGAAATTTATATAATTATGCATAACACAAAATAAATAAACATAGTATGGGAATTTGCCTATTTGGTTAGGTGTACCCATACTATGTGTTGGGAATTTACCTATTGAGTTAGGTCTACCCCATGGGAATTTACCTATTAAGTTAGGTCTACCCATGTTAAGAAAACTTGATTAATTAGGGATAATTAATATAAAATTATGAGGGTGATTAATTAGGTGTAATTAATTGACTAAGACACGAGGTTGGACTCAGTTGTAGCGTAAAACTGCCCGGACCCAACCGGCTTAACCAGTTGCTACAAATGTTAGCCCAATGTGAGAGGTCTTAGGCACAAACTAAATACGTAATTAATGTAAAGACACGAGGTTAGACTCTGTTATGACATAAGGCTGCCCGGACCCAACCGGCTTAACCAGCGGTCATAAAAGACAGTCTAATGTGAGAGGTCTTTACAAAGGTTACGTTCTTAATTAATTAATTAAGAAACACTTAACCACATTAGCATGTAGAGGGACATGAGGGGTTAAGTGGGTGCCTCGGGTGGCATGAGAAAATCTAGTGGTTGCCTTGGGTGGCAATAGAAAATACGATTAGAATACTTAACCAAAATGGAACATGTAATTAAAACATGATTAAAGGGTTAAGTGGGATATACTAGAAAAAGGGACAAGCTTAGGTGGGTAGCTTGTGGAGGCCCATTTCAACCAGTAACCCATACGTATCTTTGTGGGCTCGACCCATGTCGAGGACGGGACACGCATACTGGGCTTGACTGTAAGAGGCAAACGGGTTAGCGGTGGCAACGCAAGTCCAACGGGCTTCATATGCGTGAGTGGGCCCGGGCTGGTAGGTAAGCCGTTGTTGCATCGAGTAGATATAAGCCGTGCACCTTTAGTTTCATCAGGTTGCCACATTGGGGAATGATACATCCCACGGTGGGGCCAGCACGGGTATCTATGTTAGGGAGCCGATCGAATGGGAAGTAGTGTGTACACCTAGTGGATTGTAGGGCCCCGTGGCGCCTACTTGGTCACCTAGGGGTACGCAAGTACTAATTAGTAAATTTTATAAGTCCTTGGGTGGGATCAACCTTTAAGTTAGGAACGACTGGTGTGGTGCAGTTTAGTAATTTACCTTAGGGAGGGTAGATGCGTCTTTATCCTTTATCTTCGTTTAGTTGACTGCTTAGGGTAGCCATTCATCCCTATATGTTACCGTATATCAGTTTATGTCTTCTCTGGTTACTTTATCGATTGTATTGTTAAAGTTATAGGACTCGCTCAGACTTATGTCTGACCCCGTTGTTTTTATCTTTTTCCCAACCCTCAGGTCCTACGGTGGATCCTAGCAGTAGTGGAGCTTGATCGGATTGCTGTTCCAGTCTTTAGGAGCTTGGATAGATGTAAAGCTCCAGTTATCCAGTTATCTTTTCTTTTGTTTGGCTATTGTATGAGAGTGGGATTATGTACTTCTTTATTTTGATGGATATTGTACTTGACCTTTATTGTGGTTTTATGATGTAACCAGACATGTTTTACTTCCGCTGTTATGAGATGATGTTTTAAAATTTCAAGTACTATTTATATCTGTCTTGTTGTAATTTTTCTGTTCTATATTCACTAAAATACTCCACCGATGCTATGGCATTCCCTTAGTGAGTGATCATAGCGGGAGTGGGGTGTTACACGTGGTATCAGAGCTTAAGGTTACCAGAACAGATAAAATTTTTGAGAAAAACTACTTTCTAAGAGTATTTTCGAAGAAAGTATTTTTAAAAGCATGTCTTCTAAGAGAAAAAGTTTTTGAAAAAGAAAAGCGTAATCCCCAATAGCCATATCTTTATCTTTCGGAATCTCCTTTTTGAATCTTTCCTCTTTCGTTTCAGCATGGCTGAAGATCTTAACATCCCGGAGGGTTTAGTTATACCACTATGGTATAGGAGGTTGCAAGAGGCTAGGGCCGCGGCTGCGGGTCCGGCCAATGCTACTACACCAGAGACAACCGCTCCTCCTCCTCAGCCTAGAGTGGATAATTTTGCTAAGGTTTGCAAGGAGTTCAAGGCTATAGGAGGAAAACCTTTTCTTGGTTCAGAGACTTTCGTAGAGGCTAGAGATTGGCTTAAGGAAGTGGAAGAGTTGCTAGATATCTTTGAAGTGGAAGAGGGAAAGAAAGTCAAGTTGGCGGCTTGGTTAATGAAGGGAGAGGCCTCATTCTGGTGGGAGGTCACTAATGGAGAACGCCCTGTTGACTCTTGGGCAGATTTTAAGCAAAGGTTTGGGGCTAAGTTTCTCTCAAGGGCGGAAGAGAATCTGTTTATGGAGAAGTTCTTGAATTTGAAGCAAGGGAATCTCACGGTGAAAGAATATGTCAACAAATTCAATCAATTAGCAAGGTTTGGCATAGAGTTGGTGAATACACCGGAGAAGAAGGCTTTGAGGTTCGTTAGAGGCTTGAACGAACCATTGCAAGGAATAGCTATGACTCACATTCCTATGGGGGCCACTTTTGAGAAGCTTGTCTACATGGCACTTATGCATGAGGATGATAAGAATTCTAAGGCACCAGAGAAAAAGGGGGATCAGAAGAAACCGCAACAACAACAACAAGGCAAGGGCGGAAAAGGCAATGGTGACAAAAAGAAGACGAAGAAGAAGTGCTTCAATTGTGGAACACCAGGACACCTTAGTAAGGATTGTCGCAAAAAGAAGAAGACCGGTTGCTTTCATTGTGGTGAAGCAGGGCATCTTGTGAAAAACTGCCCAAAGAAGGGGCAGAAGACGGGGTCTACCTCAGGAGGGCAGGTGCAAGCTCTTATAGCACCACCTCAGTCAGGGGGGCAAGTTCAGGTTCTCTCAGTTCCACCGATTCAGCAGAGAGGTAGAACTATTTCCGTTGAAAGTCTGGTTTTTCTGTTTGATCATCCAGTTCGTACTTTGTTTGACTCTGGCGCATCGCATTCTTTTATCTCATCATCGTTAGTTGAGTCACTGCACTTAGACACCAGTCTAGTTGATGATCCCTTGGTTGTCTCAAACCCAATTGGGGGCTCCATATATCTGTCTATGATATGTTTGGGTTTGAAGATTTCTATACTTAGCGTTGAGTTTAGATGTGATGCTTTTGTATTGGGCTTCACGGGCTATGGGTTGATCTTGGGCATGGACTGGTTATCCAGTAATGGTGCCGTTCTTGATTGCGAAAGGAGAGTTGTCAGGCTCATGACCCGCTTGGGTAACACTCTCGAGATCTCTTGCAATCCCATGGAATCTGTTTTGCTAAGTTATCTTGAATCGCTCGATGCTTCGGTCGAGAGTTTGTGTTCTGTCAGAGTAGTCCGGGAATATCCGGATGTGTTTGAAGAAGTAAAGGGTTTGCCTCCGAAGCGGGAGATAGATTTCCGAATTTATTTGGTGGATAATGCCAAACCAGTGTCTTTGCCAGTACGCCACATGGCTCCTCGTGAGAGAAGAGAACTTCATAAGCAAGTAGGGGAGTTGCTTGAGAAGGGGTTCATAAGGCGAAGTATATCGGAGTGGGGAGCTCCAGTAGTGTTTGCCACGAAGGAGGATGGGTCCCTCAGACTTTGTGTGGATTATAGAGAACTTAATAAGCTCACGAAGAAGAATAGACACCCATTACCGAGGATAGATGATCTCTTTGATCAGTTGGTTGGCGCGTCAGTATTTTCGCAGATGGACTTAGCTACAGGGTTTCATCAGTTAAGAGTGGCGGAGGACAGTATAGAGAAGACTGCTTTCCGAACTCCGGATGGTTTTTATGAGTGGCTAGTGATGCCATTTGGGTTGACAAACGCCCCTGCATACTTTGTGGATCTCATGAGTAGAGTGTTCAGAGAGTATCTGAATAAGTTTGTAGTAGTTTTTGTGGATGACATCTTGGTCTTTTCCAAGAGTGAAGAAGAGCATGCCTTACATCTCAAGGAAGTGTTGGAGACTCTTCGAGCGCATAGTCTTAAAGCTAAATTCTCTAAATGCCATTTTTGGAGAAGAGAAGTGCGATTCTTAGGGCATGTGGTCTCTAAGGAAGGGATAGCTGTGGATCCCGCAAAGATAGTATCTATCCAGGATTGGAAAGTTCCTAGAAATGCTACCGAGGTAAGAAGTTTCTTGGGGTTGGCAGGATATTATAGGAAGTTCATCAAAGACTTCGCGAAGATATCAGCCCCATTAACCCGCTTGACGAAAAAGAATCTGGTTTTCTCGTGGGATGTAGATTGTGATGATGCTTTCCGACGGTTAAAGAGAGCTTTGACCACCGCTCCAGTTTTAGTGCTCCCGGATGGGAGTAAGCCGTTTGTTGTTTATACCGATGCTTGTGGAACAGGATTAGGCGCAGTCTTGATGCAGGAGGGAAGGGTAATAGCCTATGGAGGGAGACAATTGAGAGTGCATGAGAAGAATTACCCTACCCATGATCTAGAGTTGGCCGCGATTGTTTTCGCACTTAAGTCTTGGCGCCATTATCTTCTTGGTGAGAGATTCGAGTTGTTCACCGACCATAAATCATTGAAGTACTTATTCTCTCAGAAGGATTTAAACTTAAGACAGCAAAGGTGGATGGAGTTCTTAGCATCCTATGATTTCGAGATAGCGTATACCCCTGGTAAGGGTAACGTGGTGGCAGACGCCTTAAGTAGAAAAAGGCTATCTTTGAGTCCATTGTTCGTGGAACGACGAAGCTTGGAGTTTCTTTCTTTGTTTGACTTCAGACCTTCTGTTGATTTTGTACCTGGTTTGTTGGCATCCTTGGAGGTTAGACCTACTCTTTTGAGACGGATTGGCGAGGCTCAGCGAGACGACCCACAGTTGGTTGTGTTGGTAGAGAAGCTTATAAGAGGGGAGTCGTCCAGCCATTTGGGTAGATACACCATAGATGATAAGGGATGGTTGCATAGAGACGGTAGACTTTGTGTACCGCAAGATGAGGGTTTGAAGAAGGCTATTTTGGATGATGCACATCGTTCAAGAATGACTATTCATCCCGGTGGAGACAAAATGTACCAAGACATGAAGAGAGTTTTCTTCTGGGCCGGTATGAAGAAAGATGTGGCCGAGTATGTGGCTAGATGCTTAGTGTGCCAACAAGTTAAAGTGGAGCAAAGGAAACCCGGTGGGTTGCTACACCCATTGGAAGTTCCACAGTGGAAGTGGGATAGTGTCTCGATGGATTTCATCGACGGGTTACCGAGATCGAGGAAGGGCAATACGGGAATTTGGGTTGTGGTAGACAGACTTACCAAGAGTGCCCATTTTATACCCGTAAAGAGTAAGAGGACCGCTCCATGGCTTGCTTCAGTCTATGTTAGAGAGATTGTTAGATTGCATGGCGTACCATCCAGCATTGTGAGTGAGCGAGATCCTATTTTCACTAGTGAGTTTTGGAGAAGTTTGCAAGAGGCGGTAGGGACTCAGTTGTGTTTGAGCACCGCATATCATCCTCAGACGGACGGTCAGACTGAGAGGGTGAACCGTATCTTAGAAGATCTTTTGAGGCTTTGTATCTTGGATTTTGGAGGTACATGGGAAGAACATCTTCCTTTGGTGGAGTTCGCATATAATAACAGCTTTCAGTCCAGTATTGGTATGGCTCCTTTCGAAGCTCTTTATGGAAGGCCTTGTCGATCTCCTACATGTTGGTGGGAATCTACGGATAAGATCTTGCTTGGGCCGGATATGGTTAGAGAGACTTCAGAGAAGATTGATTTAATTCAAAAAAGGATGAAAGCAGCGCAAGATAGACAGAAATCTTATGCGGATCGGAGAAGGACGGATCTTGAGTTTGAGGTTGGGGATATGGTTTTTGTCAAAGTATCTCCATTGAGAAATGTGGTTCGTTTTGGGTCCGTTGGGAAGTTAGCACCGAGATTTGTTGGGCCATTTCCTATTAAGGAAAGGATTGGACGGATGGCATATAGGGTGGAGTTGCCCGACAGACTTAGTGGTGTTCATGATGTATTCCATGTATCACATTTGAGGAAGTGCTTACACGAGACCGCGGAGGTGGTAGAGCCGAGCTTGCTTAGAGATGTAGAGGTAGAGCGTGATGCGACGATTCGACGAGCTCCTACTCGCATCCTTGGGTCAGAAACTAGGAAGTTGAGGAACAGAGAAGTTCAGCTAGTTAAAGTGCAATGGGGAGATGACGAAAGCAATGCTACTTGGGAGACGGAAGCAAAGATGCGTTCTTTGTATCCATTTCTTTTTGAGAGTATGTCTTTTAACTTCTCCTTTATTGCTTGTCTAGTACTTATCTTATCTTTAGTATATCCTCTCGCTAATACCTATGACCTTTAGATAGGGTAAAACCTATGGTTGAAACATGTGTTTGAAACATGTTATGGTTGATGGATGCATATGGATGCAATTGTTTGCTAGTGGTTGCTCGTGGATGCATATACACACACATTAGGCACTAGATCGGCTCAGTCACTTCATGTTGCATATTGCATAAATGGATGTGGTAGTTAGATTGATGGATGTATCATGGCTGTGTTATCATATGGATGATGCATTTTTGTGTATGGTTGTGCACGCATGTAGAAATTTGTATGTGTCAATAGGGTTTCGCATACATATTGGATGCATGGCACTATCATGGTTTGCATTAAGGAGGTTTACTGTATCAGTAACCGCCTGATTTTCGCATTAGGTAAGTACATATACACACACTTTTGCATATATCCATCCAGCATTTAGAATCTTGTAAGGACAATGATTGCTCGTGGATGATGCTTTGAGTAGATGGATGATTGGATGGTAGGATACGTTCTTCCTAACTTGAAGATTTCGGGGACGAAATCCTTTAAGGAGGGGAGAATGTAACAACCCGTATTTTCAATAACCTGTAATAACATAAATCGAGGCAGAATTTAATTCTAAAATGGGAATCAAGGGAAACGGGCTATGCCATTGCGTTCGTCTCGGAAAAATACGCGAAATAGAGTCCGAGTTTTCGAAAATCGGAGTCCGTATGACCAAGATATGGCCTCGCGAAGTTTCACGAAAATTCCCAAATTAAAGTATACTTAATTAAGTGAAATGGGTTGTGTAGATATATATATATATATATATTGATATATATATATATATATAATTGAAAATTTAATAAATAAATATGCAAAAATGCTCAAAACAGCGAATTGGGAGAGGGGAATAACCGAACCGGCCGATTTTTGAAGTCGACCCGAGCCCGCTGGGTCGACTAGGGGTTAATCCAGGGTGTTTGGCTGTCAACCCGTGGGCCGATTCGCTCAAGTGCAGATTTTGCATTTGAATGGTTCTCATGGCCCATCTTTAATCTAAAGGCCCTAGATGGTTCCTACACTTGACTTCTTCCCCAAGACATGCTTTGATGGCTTGGATTGAATCTAGGGTTAATCCTATGGCCTAAAACACTTGCCTAATCTATAAATAAGACCCTAACCTACCCTAATTCATTCATAATTAAACCTAGTGACTAAACTATGGCAAAATGCTAGCTCTCATGGCCTCCACTAATTTTATGAAGAGGGTTGCATACTAATCACTCTCTAATCAACTTCTAATCCCTTCTTAGCATCTTAATCTTCTTCATTTGGTGTTCAAAGTTGCTAGTTGTGAGTTTCTATCACTTTGATGATCTTTTGGTAAACTAATTAGATGAGATGTGATGAGATTTATGGTTTTGTATGTGGGTTAATGAGCTTTGAATCATATGATATGATGTTAGCATTAATCTTATGTTTATGCATGTTGAGTATGTAAGCTTATGCAAGTTTAATATGATGTATGTTATGTTTGCATGATGCTAAATATGCAAGTTGTGGGCTATGTAATCATATGCATGTTATGCAAGTTCATGGTAATATGCTATGCAAGTTACATGCATGTAAATATGCAAGTTACATGTTTGTTAATATGCAAGTTACATGTATGTAAATATGCAAGTTACATGTTTGTTAATATGCAAGTTACATGTTTGTTAATATGCAAGTTACATGTATGTAAATATGCAAGTTACATGTTTCTTTATATGCAAGTTACATGTTTGTTAATATGCGAGTTACATGTATGTAAATATGCAAGTTACATGTTTATTAATATGCAAGTTCATGATGACACATTATGCAAGTCTATAAGCTAATATGCAAGTTTGTTATGCAAAATGAATATGTAAGTTATGTGACATATTATATGCAAGTTATGTGACATGTTATGCAAGTTCATATGCAAGTTATGTGTTTGTTAATATGCAAGATGGCACCTTTGAAACATGTTCATTCATATGCAAGTTGACACCTTTTATATGTGTTATATCATGAACGAAATTACGTGGGAACGATGGGGTAATTAAATGCATAAGTTAATAAGATTGTGTGAAATTTATATAATTATGCATAACACAAAATAAATAAACATAGTATGGGAATTTGCCTATTTGGTTAGGTGTACCCATACTATGTGTTGGGAATTTACCTATTGAGTTAGGTCTACCCCATGGGAATTTACCTATTAAGTTAGGTCTACCCATGTTAAGAAAACTTGATTAATTAGGGATAATTAATATAAAATTATGAGGGTGATTAATTAGGTGTAATTAATTGACTAAGACACGAGGTTGGACTCAGTTGTAGCGTAAAACTGCCCGGACCCAACCGGCTTAACCAGTTGCTACAAATGTTAGCCCAATGTGAGAGGTCTTAGGCACAAACTAAATACGTAATTAATGTAAAGACACGAGGTTAGACTCTGTTATGACATAAGGCTGCCCGGACCCAACCGGCTTAACCAGCGGTCATAAAAGACAGTCTAATGTGAGAGGTCTTTACAAAGGTTACGTTCTTAATTAATTAATTAAGAAACACTTAACCACATTAGCATGTAGAGGGACATGAGGGGTTAAGTGGGTGCCTCGGGTGGCATGAGAAAATCTAGTGGTTGCCTTGGGTGGCAATAGAAAATACGATTAGAATACTTAACCAAAATGGAACATGTAATTAAAACATGATTAAAGGGTTAAGTGGGATATACTAGAAAAAGGGACAAGCTTAGGTGGGTAGCTTGTGGAGGTCCATTTCAACCAGTAACCCATACGTATCTTTGTGGGCTCGACCCATGTCGAGGACGGGACACGCATACTGGGCTTGACTGTAAGAGGCAAACGGGTTAGCGGTGGCAACGCAAGTCCAACGGGCTTCATATGCGTGAGTGGGCCCGGGCTGGTAGGTAAGCCGTTGTTGCATCGAGTAGATATAAGCCGTGCACCTTTAGTTTCATCAGGTTGCCACATTGGGGAATGATACATCCCACGGTGGGGCCAGCACGGGTATCTATGTTAGGGAGCCGATCGAATGGGAAGTAGTGTGTACACCTAGTGGATTGTAGGGCCCCGTGGCGCCTACTTGGTCACCTAGGGGTACGCAAGTACTAATTAGTAAATTTTATAAGTCCTTGGGTGGGATCAACCTTTAAGTTAGGAACGACTGGTGTGGTGCAGTTTAGTAATTTACCTTAGGGAGGGTAGATGCGTCTTTATCCTTTATCTTCGTTTAGTTGACTGCTTAGGGTAGCCATTCATCCCTATATGTTACCGTATATCAGTTTATGTCTTCTCTGGTTACTTTATCGATTGTATTGTTAAAGTTATAGGACTCGCTCAGACTTATGTCTGACCCCGTTGTTTTTATCTTTTTCCCAACCCTCAGGTCCTACGGTGGATCCTAGCAGTAGTGGAGCTTGATCGGATTGCTGTTCCAGTCTTTAGGAGCTTGGATAGATGTAAAGCTCCAGTTATCCAGTTATCTTTTCTTTTGTTTGGCTATTGTATGAGAGTGGGATTATGTACTTCTTTATTTTGATGGATATTGTACTTGACCTTTATTGTGGTTTTATGATGTAACCAGACATGTTTTACTTCCGCTGTTATGAGATGATGTTTTAAAATTTCAAGTACTATTTATATCTGTCTTGTTGTAATTTTTCTGTTCTATATTCACTAAAATACTCCACCGATGCTATGGCATTCCCTTAGTGAGTGATCATAGCGGGAGTGGGGTGTTACAGTTGTGGTGTAAATCTTCCCAGGTAACCACAACGTGGGGTCTAATGTGGGTAGTTGGTCATGTTGCACCATAAGACCCGAGGTTAGACCTAGACGTGGTGTAAATCTTCCCAGGTAACCACGGATGTCTAATGTGAGAGGTTGGGTGCGTTAAGTAATTAATGCCTCATGATTAGGGTTAAGTCATGGCCCACTAATACTTAACCAATAATGGGGATGCGAGGATTAGATGGGGATAAGTGGTTACACTTAGCTAATCTAATCCAGGTTTAGTGAGGGGTTAAAACCACACTTAACCCTCTTAGAAACCCTAGCAAAGTGGTCTGTTCCAGCAGTAATCCCAGTTTGGTATCACTACAACCCTATAGCTAGGTTAGGGCGGGGCACGATTACTGGACTGATGTAAGCGACCAAAGCGACGGCTGAGTGGTACAGCGGTGCGGGTCCGGCGGGCTACGGACGTGCACGTAGTCCGATGTTGGACAAACTCGAGGCACGGGTACCAGTAGGCTTAGACTGTGCATTATTGCTTAGGTGTCTGGGGTTGACACCCGAGGGCTTGATACACCCAAGGGTGGACCCAGCGCAGTCTGACTACATCCATGTGGGCCGTATGGACACCAACACTCGACGTGTTAGGTTTATAGGGAGCCGATCGACTAGACCGTTGGGCTGGGCCTTATACTAAGGTCACTTCATGTTATTGGGCCAAAGTTTGGGCTAAGGGATCAAGATCTGTTTTGTGGGTTTGCTAGTACACTGTGGTGCAAAGTTTAATCTCGTCTATGTGATGTCACTTTTATCTATTGTCAGTATGTTCATCTCAGTTTCCATCATACTATTAACTTTATTAGTTTATAGATTGATCGTAGTAGGGCTTACCAGTCTTTTTGACTGACCCGTTTTCTTTCGCTTCTTCTCTTCCGTTTCCCCCCCCCCCCCCCCACAGGTTCTCAGGGAGGGACTACATCTGCTTAGTGGATCTTTGACTTGCTTATTGGATAGCTCATGTATGGATCTGAGCTAGCTGTGGCTTATCTTTTATTTCTGGGGATTAGTACTGATGTTTACTATGTATTTTGTTATCACGTATCTAGACTGGAGTTGTATTTTGGATCATGACATTTTGATATTATGTACTTGACTATGTGGGTTTTCTGAGATGATGATGATGGGTTTTTATCTGCTACCGCTGCTTTACTTATATTTATTTTTATATACTCTGTCTTGCTATATCTCTGTGCATGTTTACCTTCACAATAACGCCCCTCCAAAGCTAGTACATTCTAAGGAGTGATCCTAGTGGAGGTGGGGTGTTACAATTTGGTATCAGAGCACGAGGTTAACAAGATTGAACAAAAACTTTTGAAAAAAAAAACCCTTTTCGAAAAACTATTTTCAGAAACCTACTAAGTATTTTCCAAAATAAAGTCTAGATTATTTTAAGGCTAATCCCCAAAAGCCATCAGCGTTATCCTTCGTTCCCTTGACCTAATCTTATCTTATCTTTTGTTTCAGTATGGCTGAGAATCTTGACATCCCAGATGGAGTGAACGTACCACTCTGGTATAGGAGACTCCTAGAAGCTAGGGCGGCTGCTGGTCCCGCCAACCCTACTCCCACTCCTCCTCCTGTGGTTGAGAATCCTACCCCTAATATCCCTCCTCCGGTGGTCCCTGCTCCCCCTCCTCCAGCAGCTAATATTCCCCCTCCCGTTGCTAATGTTCCTCCTCCTCCCGTCGCTGAGGCTCCTCTTCCTCCTCCTCCCCCTCAGCATCCTCAGATTGAGTTTACAAAGGTGTGTAAAGACTTCAAGGCAATGGGGGGCAAGAATTTCCTAGGCACAGAATCTTTCGTTGAAGCTAGGAATTGGCTGAAGGACACGGAGGACTTGTTTGCCATCTTTGGAATAGATGATGAGAGGAAGATCTTATTGACTGTATGGCTCTTGAAGGATGAGGCGGCCTATTGGTGGGAGGTCACCAATGGGACGAGGCCCGTTGAGACTTGGGCCGATTTGAGGGCTAGATTTGTGACCAAGTTTCTATCTTCAGCTGAAGCAAATTTACAAATGGAGAAGTTCATTGCACTAAAGCAAGGGGATATGTCTGTCAAGGAGTATGTGAACAAGTTCAATCAGCTGGCCCGCTTTGGTTTGGATCTAGTAAACACCCCGGAGAAGAAGGCTCTTCGATTTGCCAGAGGATTGAATGAGCCGCTACAGGGCTTGGCAATGTCACATATTCCGCATGGAGCCACTTTCGAGAGTTTGGTCAATATGGCTCTGCTTCAGGGAGAGGGAAAGAAGGAAGTCAAGTCGGGCGATACTCAAGTAAAGAAGGCTGATTCTCAAGGCAAAGGCAACCAAGGTCAAAGCAGTCAAGGAAATCAGAATAAGAACAAGAAGGGCAACAACAAGGGCAAGGGGAAGTGCAATTACTGTGGCATAGCTGGGCATTTTGCTAAAGATTGCAGGAAGAAGAAAAGGAAGCTTAGTGGTGGATGCTTTTCTTGTGGAGAGGCTGGGCACTTCAGCAAAGACTGCCCAAAGAAGAAAGGACAGGCTGGATCTTCAGGAGGGCAAGTTCATGCTCTCAATGCCGCTTCAGTTCCCGAGAGAGGTAGTGTTTCTGTTGAGAACCTTGTTTATATCTCTGATCTTCCAGTACGTACCTTGTTTGATTCCGGTGCATCACATAGCTTTATTTCATCTGATCTTGTTGATAGTTTGCACCTCAGTACTAGCTTAGTGGATGATCCCGTTTGTGTTTCGAATCCCATTGGGGGTTCCGCTCATCTATCCATGATATGTGAGGATCTAAGGATCTCTATACTCAGCGTTGAGTTCTTGTGTAGTGCGTATGTTCTAGGTTTCAGGGGATACGGATTAATCTTGGGCATGGATTGGCTGTCTAGATATGGAGCCATTCTGGATTGTGAGCATAGGGTTGTAAGGCTTGTGACTCGCCTGGGCAACACCTTAGAGATTTCATGCAATCCGAAGAATCCCGTCATGTTATGCTATCTAGAATCTCTCGACTCATCAGAGGAGGCCCTTCAGTCTGTAAGGGTGGTCCGAGATTATCCAGATGTGTTTGAAGAAGTTAAGGGGTTGCCCCCTAAACGAGAGATTGACTTTCGCATCTATCTGGTAGACAATGCTAAACCTGTTTCTTTGCCCGTTCGGCATATGGCTCCGCGTGAGAGACGGGAGCTGAGCAAACAAGTGAAAGAATTGCTTGAGAAGGGCTTCATCAGAAGGAGTATATCCGAATGGGGAGCGCCTGTGGTATTTGCAACTAAGGCAGATGGCTCTCTCCGACTCTGTGTGGATTATAGAGAGTTGAATAAGCTGACTAAGAAGAACCGACACCCGTTACCAAGAATCGATGATCTCTTTGATCAACTTGTTGGTGCTTCTGTTTTCTCTCAGCTTGACCTTGCTACGGGTTTCCATCAGCTCAGAGTGGCTGAAGACAGTATAGACAAGACTGCATTCAGAACTCCAGACGGATTCTTTGAATGGCTTGTTATGCCGTTCGGTTTGACGAATGCACCCGCATATTTTGTGGATTTGATGAGTAGGGTGTTTCGGGAGTTCTTGAATAAGTTTGTCGTGGTCTTTGTTGATGATATTCTGGTCTTCTCCAAGGATGAGGAAGAGCATGCGAGGCACCTAGTAGAGGTGATGGATACACTCAGAGCACACCAGTTGAAAGCTAAGTTCTCCAAGTGCCACTTTTGGAGAAGGGAAGTCAGATTTCTTGGGCATATCGTATCCAAGCAAGGCTTAGCGGTAGATCCCGCTAAGGTGGTTGCAGTTCAGGATTGGAAGACGCCAAGGAATGCAACCGAGGTGAGAAGCTTTCTGGGTCTTGCGGGTTTCTATCGGAAGTTCATTAAAGACTTCGCAAAGATATCCGCTCCTCTTACTAAATTGACGAAGAAGAACTTAGTCTTTGCTTGGGATATGGATTGTGAGCTTGCTTTTCAGAGACTCAAAAGAGCCCTTACCTCCGCACCAGTTCTAGCCTTACCCGATGGTGGTAAGATATTTACCGTGTACACTGACGCTTGTGGCACGGGATTGGGTGCCGTTCTGATGCAAGAGGGCAGAGTTATATGCTTTGGTGGAAGGCAACTTAAGGTGCATGAGAGGAATTATCCCACTCATGATCTAGAGCTAGCAGCGATTGTATATGCGCTCAAAGCATGGCGTCATTATCTTCTGGGAGAGAGATTCGAGCTATATACCGATCATAAGTCTTTGAAGTATCTCTTTTCGCAGAAAGATCTGAATTTAAGACAGCAGAGATGGATGGAATTTTTGGCTTCCTATGATTTTGAGATATCCTATACCCCTGGCAAGGGGAATGTTGTAGCGGATGCGTTGAGTAGGAAAAGGTTGACACTAAGTCCTCTGTTTGTTGAGATGAAGAATTTAGAGTTCTTAGCGACCTTTGATTTCTCTTTGGCAATGGGGTCGGTGACCGGTTCCTTGGCATCTTTAGAGCTCAGGCCTACCCTCCTAGATCAAGTTGGGGCTTCGCAAAAGGAAGACCCTCAGATAATTGAGATCTTGGATAAGATGGTTCGAGGGGAGACATCTAGTCACCTTGCTCGATATTCTATAGACGATAGGGGTTGGCTGAGGAGAGATGGAAGGCTTTGTGTCCCGATGGTAGAAGACTTGGTGAGGAAAGTCCTCGAGGAAGCACATCGCTCCAAGATGACCATACATCCAGGGGGTGATAAGATGTATAAGGACATGAAGCGCGTTTTCTTCTGGCCCGGAATGAAAAAGGATGTGGCGGAGTTTATCTCGAGATGTGTTACTTGTCAGAGAGTAAAAGCTGAGTCGAAGAAGCCCGGTGGGCTATTACACCCGCTAGAGGTCCCGCTATGGAAGTGGGAGAGCATTTCTATGGACTTTATTGATGGGCTTCCAAGGTCCAGGAAGGGGAATACGAGCATATGGGTCATTGTGGATAGGCTCACGAAGAGTGCTCACTTTATTCCAGTAAAGAGCAAAAGGACCGCATCTGGACTAGCATCAGTATACCTTCGTGAGATAGTACGACTACATGGGGTCCCTTCCAGCATAGTCAGTGACCGAGACCCCATCTTTACTAGTCAATTCTGGAACAGCTTGCAGGAGGCTATGGGCACGAAGTTGAACCTGAGTACGGCCTATCACCCACAAACAGACGGCCAGACAGAAAGGGTGAATAGGGTACTTGAGGACTTGTTGAGGCTTTGCATTCTAGATTTTGGTGGTGCTTGGGAAGACCATCTCCCTCTTGTCGAGTTTGCATACAACAACAGTTATCAGGCGAGCATAGGGATGGCACCCTTTGAGGCTTTATATGGGAGGCCGTGCAAGTCACCTACATGTTGGTGGGAATCCACGGATAAGCTTATACTTGGACCCGACATGATTAGGGATACATCCGAGAAGGTTGAGTTGATTAGAAGACGGATGAAAGCGGCCCAAGACCGGCAGAAGTCCTATGCTGACAGGCGAAGGTCCGAATTGGAGTTTGAGGTTGGGGACAAGGTTTTCGTGAAGGTTTCTCCTTTGCGGAATGTGGTCCGATTTGGAGCTGTTGGGAAGCTAGCACCGAGATTTGTTGGACCCTTCCCCATCATTGAGAGAATTGGGAAGATGGCTTATAGAGTGCAATTGCCCGAGAAGCTGTCCGGAGTGCATAATGTCTTTCATGTCTCGCATCTCCGAAAGTGCCTGCATGAGTCCGCTGAGGTGGTTGAGCCTAGCATGCTTGAAGACGTGGAGGTAGAGAAAGAAGCAACTTTAAGGAAAGCTCCGATTCGTATCTTGGGGACAGAGACCAAGAAGCTAAGGAATCGCGAGGTCAGGTTAGTGAAAGTTCAATGGGGTGAAGCCGAAGAGGACGCAACTTGGGAAACCGAGGAGAAGATGCGTGGGCTTTATCCATTCCTTTTTGAGGGTACACTCTCAAACTTTTCCCTTAGTTAGTATATCTTTCTCTTTGCAACCCATATTTATCTAGTTATCGTGCTAAGCTTGTCATGAGAACCTTAGGTAGAAACCCTTTTGGATGAAACATGTGCTTGAGACATGTTATGTTTGATGGTTGCAAGTGGTTGCAAGTGTTTGCAAGTGGTTACTCGTGGATGCATGATACACATTAGGCACTAGATCGGCTCACACACTCCTCATATTGCATGTGCATGGGTGTTTATGCATATTCTTGGATGAAATTTGTATGCAATCACATGGATGTTGCATATGGATGTATGATTGAGCACGCATGTAGATATTATACATTATGTTAGGGATTTGCATACATATGGATACATTTCACTAACATATTTTGCATTGATCATTGCATTAGATAAGTACATATACACACACTTTTGCATATGTTCATACAGCATTTAGAATCCTTTAAGGACAATGGTTGCTCGTGGATGATGTTTTGAGTAGATGGATGTTGGATGGTAGGATATGTTCTTCCTAACTTGAAGATTTCGGGGACGAAATCCTTTAAGGAGGGGAGAATATAACAACCCGTATTTTCAATAAACTATTATAACATAAATCGAGGCAGAATTAAATTCAAAAATCAGAATCAGGGGAAACGGGCTATGCCATTGCGATCGTCTCGGAAAAATACGCGAAATAGAGTCCGAGTTTTCGAAAATCAGAGTCCGTATGACCCAGTTAAGGCCCATTGAAGTTTTCAGAAATTTCTATGCTAAAGACAGATTTAAATTTCAAATTAAAATCAGGGATTTGGGCTAAGCAGGGTTAGGCGGGAAAATTCCCGCCAGGGGCCCATGTCGACAGGCATGTCGACAGGGCACCCAGGGTGTCGACTGCCCTGTCGACAGCCCTGTCGACAGGGGGTGCCCAGGCAGTCCAGCCTGGTGCACCATTTTTGATTTGGGTTGGGTCAAGTGGCTTGGTTCTGGAGAATTCTAAGATCTGACGGGCCAAACCTAATCTAGGGTTAATCCTAGGGCCTAAAACACTCTAATTCTCTATAAATATACCCCTAATCCTACCCTAAAGCCTCATTAATCAATCTTGCAACTAAACTATGCCAAATTGAAACCTCAAATGGCCTCCATCTAAAATCCCTAGCCACCACCTTCCTCAAAGTTTAATCCTATGATGATATGATGATCATACAACCTTTTCTATGTTGTATGAATGCTTAATGACTTGCATACTTCATTAAGATGCAAGTTTGATTTGCTAAAGTTTGTGCTTTTGGGATTTTGCAAAAGGGTTTTCTTATTTGAGGCTTTGTTTTGGTTTTTAAAAGGGCTTCTTCATCTTATTTGGTGGATTTGTGGCTTGTTTATATTTGTAAGCCCTCTTACCTTCACTTTACAAACTTTAAAGTTAATGTTTGGTGAAAGTTGAGATTTATGTGAGTTTAGTTGATTATGCATGCTTATGCGAACTCACTATGATATGTTTTATATGATTCATGAGTTATGCATGCATATGCGAGATTTCTATGCCATGTTTTACATGTTTCACAAGTTATGCATGTTTATGCAAGATCATCTTACCATGTTATGCAAGTTTAATGGATTATGCATGTTCATCTTACCATGTTATGCAAGTTTAATGGATCATGCATGTTCATCCTACCATGTTATGCAAGTTTAATGGATTATGCATGTTCACCTTACCATATTATGCATATTTAATAAGTTATGCATGTTTATGCGAATTCACCATGACATGATTTGCAAGTTTAACATGTATGCATGTTTATTATGACATGTGAAGTTCACCATGTATGTTATGCCAAGTTACCTTTTATACCCTTATACGTTATGACGAATATGTAAGCGAGATAATGACGTTGGGAGGGTTTGGGTAAACTTAAAAATACATGAAACTAAAAGATTGGGAATTTACCTATTAAGTTAGGTCTACCCCTTGGGAATTTACCTATTAAGTTAGGTCTATCCCAAGTATATGTTAACTTGTAAATATGTTTTGAAGTGGACATGACATTAGATAACATGATATGGCCAACTCGAGGTTAGACCTAGTTGTGGTGTAAATCTTCCCAGGTAACCACAACGTGGGGTCTAATGTGGGTAGTTGGTCATGTTGCACCATAAGACCCGAGGTTAGACCTAGACGTGGTGTAAATCTTCCCAGGTAACCACGGATGTCTAATGTGAGAGGTTGGGTGCGTTAAGTAATTAATGCCTCATGATTAGGGTTAAGTCATGGCCCACTAATACTTAACCAATAATGGGGATGCGAGGATTAGATGGGGATAAGTGGTTACACTTAGCTAATCTAATCCAGGTTTAGTGAGGGGTTAAAACCACACTTAACCCTCTTAGAAACCCTAGCAACGTGGTCTGTTCCAGCAGTAATCCCAGTTTGGTATCACTACAACCCTATAGCTAGGTTAGGGCGGGGCACGATTACTGGACTGATGTAAGCGACCAAAGCGACGGCTGAGTGGTACAGCGGTGCGGGTCCGGCGGGCTACGGACGTGCACGTAGTCCGATGTTGGACAAACTCGAGGCACGGGTACCAGTAGGCTTAGACTGTGCATTATTGCTTAGGTGTCTGGGGTTGACACCCGAGGGCTTGATACACCCAAGGGTGGACCCAGCGCAGTCTGACTACATCCATGTGGGCCGTATGGACACCAACACTCGACGTGTTAGGTTTATAGGGAGCCGATCGACTAGACCGTTGGGCTGGGCCTTATACTAAGGTCACTTCATGTTATTGGGCCAAAGTTTGGGCTAAGGGATCAAGATCTGTTTTGTGGGTTTGCTAGTACACTGTGGTGCAAAGTTTAATCTCGTCTATGTGATGTCACTTTTATCTATTGTCAGTATGTTCATCTCAGTTTCCATCATACTATTAACTTTATTAGTTTATAGATTGATCGTAGTAGGGCTTACCAGTCTTTTTGACTGACCCGTTTTCTTTCGCTTCTTCTCTTCCGTTCCCCCCCCCCCACAGGTTCTCAGGGAGGGACTACATCTGCTTAGTGGATCTTTGACTTGCTTATTGGATAGCTCATGTATGGATCTGAGCTAGCTGTGGCTTATCTTTTATTTCTGGGGATTAGTACTGATGTTTACTATGTATTTTGTTATCACGTATCTAGACTGGAGTTGTATTTTGGATCATGACATTTTGATATTATGTACTTGACTATGTGGGTTTTCTGAGATGATGATGATGGGTTTTTATCTGCTACCGCTGCTTTACTTATATTTATTTTTATATACTCTGTCTTGCTATATCTCTGTGCATGTTTACCTTCACAATAACGCCCCTCCAAAGCTAGTACATTCTAAGGAGTGATCCTAGTGGAGGTGGGGTGTTACAGTCAATACTTTCTTCGTAGTGAATCTAGACTCGGTGGAGTCTTTTATATATATGTATGTATGTATGTATGTATATGTATGTATTCACTTGACCGAAGTGGTCAAGTACACCCAATTGAGGTGCATCGTGGTGAAGTTATACTTAATCGAGACGGTTTGTAGTGAAGTCATATTCGATCGAGATGGATCCCAGTAAAGACACCCCACTGAGATAGGTCGTAGTAAGATTACACTTGATGAAGGCGGGTCGTAGTGAATTGCACTCGATCGAGACGGGTTGTAGCGAAATTGTGACGACCGCCCACAGGCCCTGCACTATACAAAAGAAATAATGCACTGAAAGTGTGCCAGGCAGCTATGGACGATCATCAAGGTATGGTACATAAGCATAACCTGTCGTAAATCTCACAGTGCAAGGATAAATATAATTGAACATATACAACAGGTAATATTAGTGAAGCATATTTGAGCGGAAATCTCAAATATCCAAAACAACTAGGAAGTATATTCATACACCAGGATTGCAACAAATGTCAGTACAAATTTGCCTCACTATAGCACTCAGAGTAGAGTAACCAACAGCGAAAACCCAAATACTATATAGTAGGAGAGATAGTACGCTAGCCTCCTGCTCGCCTCTGAACCGCTACATCATCTTTACTAAGTTATCACCTGTCATCTGCTACCTAGTCTGCCCATCCAAAAATGGATGAACAACCCAAGGTAATAAAAGGGATACATAAAACCTTGAGTTAGACAATAATCTTAGTGAGCGATAAAACAACTAACAAACTTCATTAATAAAGTATATGAGAATGGGTAAATTTACCAACCACTACCCAACACCAGAACTCAACTATATCTTCCCCACATCGGACAGTGATAGCCTTTACAATCCATAACATCCAAGGTAACAACAATTCATCCATGGAAATAAGAACAACCATCGATAACACTCATAGCATCCAGATTATAGATCTCATGTAAACCATCCTAACTGAATTTAACATCCCTTAAGCACAGGCCCCAGAGGCCTAAACCAATATCAGACAAGCACCCAAGAAATATCTCCTTCGACTTTGGACAATCCACATGAGATGGTACAAACAAAGAAATCAATCATCCATGAAAGACTCTGGCTATCACTGCCAATCCTGCTTCAAAACCATCGTAATCGTATGACTGGCCCATACTGCCATCCGTCAAGGGCTAATGGCAACCCCGGTCCTAGCAAAACCCCGTACGTATTTGCATATATATGTACCTAGGCCTATTCACCGATACCCAAGGTACTCGACCTACATACGGTCATTTAGGTGCCCCTATTATACCGTTGTTTTGGGCGCGCTAGAACCTACGACACGATAATTCCTCGGCCTTCACATCCTTGGTCATCATCCCTCGCAACTATTCATAAGCTCATAACACCTTGGAGCAACCATTACTTCAAACGAGCTCAATACATCCTTGAGTCGTTCGTTCACATGAGCTCAATACATCCTTGAGTCATTTCCACATTCGTTGTATACAAAAAACAACGAATAAATCACATCATTTCAAACATCCTCATCTAGACTCTTGTCGAAGCCACCATCACTATTGAACCAAACAACTTCAATATAAGGTTCAATATAATCTATTGCATTACCACCCCACTCAGGATACCTTTGAGTTGTCATACCATTCGTTGTTCTACACTGATCAATGAACACCTTTCAACACTTCGAACCTTCCTACTTGAACTCATGTCGAAGCTGGAACCAATATCGACTCAAAAACAAGCTTCGTTTGGTCGATACTACATTTTCTAGCATCTTCAGCCTTTTCGCAATGAAAAACAAGCAAAAATTTCAAAATAGCCTTTTACAGCGTTTCTAAAATGCTGTTATATCCCCTGGTTCAATTTTGGATCCATGCGCGACCGACCACAGCATTTCACAAATGTTGTCGTAGGTTCGACCGACCATGGCATTTCTCAAATGTTGTCATAGGTGCGACCGACCACAGCATTTCACAAATGCTGTTGTAGTGCGACCCAAAACTCGTGCGCGACCGACCACAGCATTTCACAAATGTTGTCGTAGGTGCGACCGACCACAGCATTTCTCAAATGCTGTCATAGGTGCGGCCGACCACAGCATTTCACAAATGTTGTCGTAGGAGCGACCCAAAACTCATGCGCGACCGACCACAGCATTTCACAAATGTTGTCGTAGCCTTGGTGCAACCCCTGGCCTGCACTTCTCCAAAACAGACCCGATTTTCACCAAAAATTCGTCAAACAATAGATTCGACAAAACCAACTTGTCCAATCCATCAAGTATGATCAAAAACACGGTATGAATCCACAAAGAATATGAAAATAAGAGTTTTCACCAAATCATGCAAATCACTCCAAAATCATAATGAATGGTCATATGAACAAAACTATTGATCTAACCTACCCAAACATATGAAATAACATAGACTCATCAATCTAAACTTACTAAATGAGATCATAGAGTGAGTCATATGAAAAATGGACTAAATATGGCATAGATCTATCGTTAAGCACTTAAACTTGATGAAAAACATGATCAAACACTCATACACTTCATTGAATCCATGTAAGAGATGTAACCACTCACCAATTCTGCAAAATAAGCTAAAATTGATGAAATAAGAATCCGGATAGCACCTCGCACCAATCTCCTTGATCCGATAAATTCTTGCTTCAATTGATGTAGATCTAGCCTCCAATGGTGTAGATCTATGATTTCCCTCAGATTTGGATTTTTAATGGTGGAAAGGTGTTAGAGGAAGAAGGAGCCCAAGGCCACCAAATGAGAGAAGGGGAGAAATAACTTATTCTCCATGCCCCTTACCCCTATTTATAGTTTCCACATACCCACTAATGGGCCTCCCTAATTCAGCCCATTAGGCTTCCAAAACCTGAACAACCAACTGAAAAACCTTAAAACAATGATTCTTCCCAAACCACTGAACCAAATTCTTAATGTAACCACTCTACCGAAAGGCAATCACCAATTCCTTTCCAATGGCACTGGTCTCACCCTTTTATTTGACCTGAGTCAAAAGTTATGCCCTGTACAAGTCTGACAGGGGAAAAATGGTCACAAATAAAATCGGTAAAAATTATGAACATGTCTCACATCCCCATAAGCAACATATCAAAAGATGAGAATGACCCAATCCTCAGGGAATAAACTAAAAATATTTTATGATCTTCCAATACGTAAAATGTGAGTTGTTACATCCCCCCCCCCCCTTAGAATTTCACCCCGAAAATTCCAAGAAAACACAAACAACCAAAACGATTCCGCATGCCTGTCATTCATAAGCGGCCAATTCTATCATCCAGACTAGCAGCCATTAAATCATGCATCCATAGCCTTATCCTAGCACGCGAAATTATATCAAACAACAACAAGAATAACAACAAAATCAACAAGTAATAATGATGGTGTGATATCAATGGTTCGTACGGATGAAGAATTTTAGACGGGTCGCCTTTATACTCTCCTCCATCTCTCACGTAACACCGTCGCCATCCCCACTCCACTGTACCTTAACTAAATTAAACATCTTTTCCCTAAGCTGTTTCGTGTCATTTGCCATAACACGAAGCGGCTTACGAGATTTCATAACTACGAACTCAACTATAAGGTCGATGTACTACTTCGGAGGTACTACCACATCCGAACCATGCGAATATTTTCACAAAAACGACTCACAAAAACATTGTGCACATTCTATATCTCTCGCGTAAAATCAATCTATACGCGAGCTTTCCGATTTGCTCATCTATCGGAAACGGTCCAACAACCTAGGAGCTAACTTTCCTTTACTTCCGAATCGAACCACATACTTTAATGGCAAAATCTTCACGAAAACCATATTGCCAATGTCGAATTCCAAATCCTTGCGACGTTTATCGGCATAACTTTTCTGACAATCTTGGGTTGCCTTCATTTGTTTCCGAATTATCTCAATACAATCTGAGGTCTCTCTTATCATCTCAGGCCCAAGTATCATAATATCTCCAGTTTCTAACCAACAAGCTGGAGAATCGCACGGCCTCCCATACAACGCTTTGTATGGTGTCATCCCAATACTCGACTGGTAGCTATTATTTTATGCAAACTCAACTAGATGTAGATGGTCATCCCATGATCCTCCGAAGTCTAACACACAAGCCCTCAGGAGATCTTCCAAAATCCGATTGACTCTCTCAGTCTGACCATCGGTTTGGGGATGACATGCTGTACTCAAGCAAAACTCGGTACCCAAAGTTTCTTGCAAACTTCTCCAAAATCTTCTCGTAAATAATGGATCTCGATCACTGACTATACTCTTTGGGACACCATGGAATCAAACTATCCATTTCACATAAAGTTCAGCCAATTCCAATGTCGTCCTAGTGGACTTAATAGGAATGGATCTCGTACTTCTAGTCAAACGATCCACAATGACCCAAATCTCTTCGCTTCTTGCCCTGATTTTAGTTAGACCATCGATAAAATCTATCGATACCCGTTCCACTTCCATGTAGGAACTTTCAATAGCTGAATCATACCACTCGGCTTCTTCTGTTCAGCTTTTACCAACTGATAGTTCATACTTTTGGAAATGAACCTTCCAATATCTCGCTTCATGTCCTGATACATCTTACTACTACTGAGATGAATCGTCAACTTTGAGTGATGACATTCTCTTAGAACCTCATCTCTCAATCCATCAATATCAGGAATAACTAATCGTCCTTGCTTTCGAAGCCAACCTTCTCTATCGACTTCGAACTCTTTATCTTCTGGTTCCAATCCCTGGATAAACTCGACAAGCTTAGCGTCTCGCTTATGGCTTTCACCAATCCTTTCGATAAGTGTAGGTCTTATCGATAAGCTTGCCAAAATTTCAAGTTCCAATTCACACCTTGACCTTAAATCAAACCTTGCCAAATACTCGAGGCTCTTTCATTCTGAAAACATCGCTCCCAAACTTGCGTGTCTTCTACATCTTCAGAGCAAACACAATCGCTGCCAACTCCAAATCATGAGTCGGGCAATTCTTCTCATGCGGCTCCAGCTATCGACTTGCGTAGGCAACAACTTTATCCTTTACTACTCTCAACTAGTAGATTCCCGTTGCCAAATCCATCTAAGAAAACACTTTGGCTTCGTGAGGCTGATCGAACAAGTCATCAATCCTTGGAAACAGATACTTGTTCTTCTTAGTCACTTTGTTCAGCCCACGATAGTCCACACACAATCTTAATGAGCCATCTATCTTGGTTGCAAACATGACTGGTGCACCCCATTCGAATACACTCCTCCGAATGAATCCTTTTCCCAAAAGGTCTCTAACTTGCACCTCCAACTCTCGATGTTCCTTGGGCATCATCTGCCTAAGAGGCATAATAATTAGTCTAGCACCCTTGACCAAATCGATCCTCAACTCGATCTTACAATGCGACAGCAACCCTTTGACTTTATCAAAGACATCCTCATACTCATTTACGATTAGTACAGATGACAAGTCTTTTTGTGGAATCACAAGCGAATATAACAACTCACAAAGACACCATCCTCGGGTTTACCTCGAACCAACACCTTTCGCCCTTCCACATTCGCGACTTTCACCTCTAGCTTTTCGCAATTCACACTTGCCGCATACCTCTTGGGCCAATCCACGCCCAAGATGATCCTAAACCCAGCGAAAGTCACACTAAGCAACCACTCATAAATGAGCATCCATGATCAAACAATACTAGATCCACAAAGTTTGCAAAGAGCAGATGAATCCACACTAGATTAGTTACAACCAAAGGCCTATTACAACTCCAAGTTCCGAACCCATTCAACATACAATCTTATTATAGGTAAAAGAAGGCGATCCTCTAGTACAAAATAAAACTCAAACAAGCTTCACCGACAGAGAGCACATATAAACTAACAATAGTGTTAGGGAATGCAGAATGGATCGTTAAGGCAAAGCAAACACTAGAGGGGGGCAAATAGTGTTTGTAAGAATTTAAACAAAATTTAAATCTACTGTTAACTACGAGATGAATCTAACACCACAAACACAATCACAGACACAGATTCAAATACCAATGCAAAATAAACAGAAATAAAAATTCAAAAAAGGAAAGAACACACCAGATTTTATATTGGTTCGGATCACTCCTACATCCAGTCCCGCACAACGCTGGATTGTGCAAAATTTTATTACTATTTCCAATAGTCAAATACAACCTCCTTGATTTCACGGCTCAACAAGGAGACACCGACTCCTATCTCTTGATTTCACGGCTCAACAAGGGCACACTGACTCCTATTCCTTGATTTCACGGCTACAAGGATACACGATTCCTCTTTGACTTACAAACAGGGTTTATTCAACCCAAGAAATTACAAAACAGCCCTATAACTCTTCAATAACACTTGATTCAGAGAGTAGAGAGTGTAGAGAGAAGAAGTTTGATCAAAACAGAAGTGAATTCGGCAGAATATAAGTGTAAGAATCATAAAAAATGATTAAGAATAATGGTGGGATGAAAGAGGATGAAGTTAGAGAAGAAGATATGTTAAAAAAATCGGTTTTAGTCTCTTTTTATGGAGTATGAAGGGTTGCAACGGTTCTGAAGCATTTCAAATAGTGAAAAGACACTTCCCTTCAAAATTAGAAAAAATAGTTGTTATATGTCGACATGCTCTTTTTGCTATGTCGACATATCCATGTACATTTTGATTTTTAAAGCATTTTCAAGTGTTTTTGATACAAAACTAATTCTGGAAATTCGTGAGTAAAATTCTAGTGTTGTAAATTAATATTATATGATAGAAAAACATATGCAAACATATTTTTAAACTATATAAATATATTTATAAAATTATAGGGTTTTAAACTATATACAAAGTATAAAAAAAATTAAGTTTGAAAAACAAAGAAGAATAAAAATAGAAACAAATAGAGAAACAAAATAGAGAAGACTGAGGAAAAATAGAAAAACAAAATAGAGAGGATTGAGGATAGAATTGAAAATCAAAATTTGAAACTGGAGTGTTATTTAGAGTCTTACAAAATCTAGACTCTATAAATATATTAATCGTGAACTCTTGAAATCTTGATTACTCGTGAGTCTTGAAATTTCTCTGATCTTTGAATCTCTATCATCTTTATAACTGTACAATCTTCAGTAATATTTCCTGTATATAATTCCTGCATATATATATTTATATTTATATATATATATATATATATATATATATATATATATATATATATATATTCTATACAAAAAGTGTTAGTATATATTTTATTATCAATGATAAATGAAATAAGGTTGTTGTCATCAAAACTCCATTCTCCAAAAATCTCCCCCTTTTTGATGATGAAAACCTTAGTTTATTAAATATCATACCTGTATATACCTGTTTGATGATGTTCCTTCTATACTCCCCCTGTCTGTAAGAATCCTATAAATTATAATTTATGCCTATATTTTATAATTTCTCCCCCTTTGGCATTATCAAAAAGGAATTATAAAAGTACTCCCCCTAAATCCTATAACTATCCAAATAATTTCTATACTAAAGTAAAGTACTCCTCTTGAATCCTAAATCTATAATCATAAAATACTCCCCCTAAATCCTATATCTATCTATACATATTCTATTATAATATTCTATATAACTATCCTAAAAACTATAAAACTCCACCTTAATCTAATACCCTTAACACAAGACTAAACCTATACACTACACCAGAAATGACTTTTGGTAGGGTTGAAAAAACGCTACCATAACTTGTAGTAGCGTTTTAGAGAACGTTGCGATACGACATGCAACTAAAAGTCTAAAAGTTTTTGTTGCGTTTTAATAAACGCAACCAAAAATGAATATATTGTAGCGTTTTAGAAACCCTACAAAAGGTTTTTTTTGGCAGCAGGTTAAAAATGCTACTAAAGTGATACTTGCATCATTTTCCAATTTTTTTGTAGCGGTTTTTTAGTCATACTATATGTTTTACGTTGCGTTTCATTTCAGCTACAATATCTTTTGTAAATTACATTTCTAGCACTTTTTCAACGCTACTAAAACTTACTGATGCACACCACATTTTAACTGCGGTTATTTACTATTAATGGCGGCTTGTAACATTTCCATCAATCGCTTATATATAATAGAAATATTAAAACAAATAATCATATGAGTATCATTTTCAAACTAAAATCAATAACACAATATTTAAATACTTAAAAAAACACATTACTCGCAATATCAAATATAACACAATCATCTCAATAGTAGTATTTCGACAAAATAAGTGAATCCACATACCACAACTGGTTACAAACAAGTCTACACGACTAGTACAAAAAAAATAGTTAAAGTCTTGTTCATAGCTTAATTACCACTGATTCTTTGATGCGACTGTTCTTCACTTCGGAAATCTAATTACTTGTACATAAGTATAACGGTCAACGGTAAGAATTACATACAAGTATAACGGTCAACGGTCAGAATTACATAAATGTGCAAAATATTTTTAGTTTCTGATATAAACAGTTCGAATCAGACATTAGCGTTGAATTTGACATACAAATATTTTTACTGTATGCACTAGCAGTGAATTTGGCATACAAATGTTCTTATTTTATTATCTATGTTTCAGCTACTTAATTGGACTAAATATTAATTAGGTATCCACAATTGAAATCACTTTCAGTAGGCATCAAGTTTCAGCTGTCTAAATGGACCAGTAACTCTCTAACTTGCACATGAAATTGAAGTATATAGTTTCTTGATAATGATAATGATCTACATTATTTCAACCTTAATAAGCATAGATAATCAAATCATGCTCTCCGCTAATAGACATGCTGGCCAAATTCAGTGAATATTCTACCTTGATCAATTCTACCTTGATATATATGAGCATGAACTATTGATCATGTAAGCAATTAACAACTAATATATGAGTGGTGCTGGAAGAAAATGTTGTTACTCAACTGTAATGTTTAATACTATAACAAAACCTATTTATTATGAAGCTCAAACTTGGTATTACTTGCATTCCCAGTTGACTGTTACAAGTAATAACTAGCAAATTTAGCAAAATCAAATAATTGTTCCATTTAGATATGATATTTGAATTGATGCAAACCGAATAAAATTACCTGGCCTCATAATAATACTCCTATCTTGGTCCATCATAAGCATATCTTGAACTGAGAGACTATGGATTTGACTTTGAACAGTCTTCAATAGGGCCAACGCTAGAGAATGTGCTGTATGGGAATTAACTGAAGCTTGGCACCTGGTGTTTGTATTATTTTTTGGAGAAAAATGGAGACTACCAACAGAATTATTCTCGGAGTCGGAAAATTGAGAAACTGGTTTCCTATTGAAACTGAGAGACATGAGTTACCAAAGAAAAAGAAAAAAAAAATTGGGCTCCTTCTAGTTACAGACAGTGTCCGGTTTTTCTATTGCTCCAGAGACTCGACCAAAGAAATCGAGCACACCCAGAAAGGAACCTAAATCCAGAAAAGAACCGAGTATTAATAATAATGAATCAGCTTAAATTTGAAGCAACATCTCCTGATAAACCAGTCTGTGTGACCCTGGGAAGTGCATGTTCTATCTTTACCAGAATCATGGTATTTCAACTGCAGTACACAAATGATAGAACAATTGTTATATAATACTTTGCATGGTAAAAGTGAAAAAGAAACAAGCCGTATTATCCGAGATGGCAGATTCTGGGCCTCCACAATGGTGCTGAATCATATATTTCTCTTGCCACGTATGATACTACGATAACAGTTACAACCATACATAATCAATGAAAACATATAAATGGCATATATACCAAGTCACAGTAAAATTACCATGCCTATTCTAGCGTGTACTCTGTCATCCTATTAAAATGGATCTGACAACTGTAACTGTCGTGGAGAATAGGCTGAATTATGCTCAGGTCATTATTCATGTAACTGCTGATTTTAAATACCTAAATGAAGTTTTCATGGAGTTGTACAATGAGGAAACAGAATGTATACAAATAGAATACGAACCAAAATTGAAACCATGCAGCAACTGTAATTCGTCTGGTGATAATGAATCTACATGTAGTTTAGTCAAACAATGGAAGCCTAAAGTGAAACAAAATAATGTTAATGGTGGATGCACATCAAGTCAACAAGCTTACAAGGACACCTGTCTTATGAGAAACAAAAGGCTATTAAGTTCTCAGCCAAAAAAAAAAAAAAAAAAAATCGCCTCTAATGCGCTTCTAAGAAATAGAACTCACCCTAAACAAATATAAGTTCATGCTCATACTTTAACGCACCAACAAACCTCACACCGTTAAGTTCTACAAACCAAACACTAACCAAAAACATAGTAAATCCTCATCCTATTACGTTCTCCAAACCAAACACCCAACCTGAAACACAGTAACTCATCATAATAACATGAAACTAATCCAAAAAAGGAAAACACATAAGAGAAAAATAATCCAAGTACACAAATGATGGAGTTGATGTACTACTAAGTGAATGTAGTGTGTATGTAAGCACTAAGAAAAAAAGAGGGGAACATTATTATTGTGCCATTTAATGCCTAATCCGAAAAATTCACGGACTGAAATGAGCAAGCATGCTTCGTGATTAAACTGGTGCGTCAAATTTATAAATCATCGCCCCTTGTCTCGTCTCAACAAATTTATGCCCATTGGCCGTCCAACTCAATGTATAACTCACATTCAAGCTCAGCCATTAGGCCATGTAATAGCACATTAAAACTGGATTTTAATTTGTGCAGTATAATCTATCGAACCCATATATCATGTCAAATTATAATCTAACTAGTCCATTCAAAATAAAACATATGTTATTAAACTGGAGATATATTAAATTGTTTGACAAAGAAATATAAAGGTGGAAGGATAAAATACCTGAGAGAACTCCATGCAGTCCATGCCTTTCTGCACCTCTGATGAGAGATCAGAGTAGTCCTGTGATGCCCTATTATTAATACAAATTAATGTGTCAACTGTATTTTTCGATGTACCCAAACTAGAAAAAATGATATGGCGATGTGTTCTCTATAAAACATATAACACATCTCTTTGTCCTTGATAAAACCACAAAGAGGAAAAAAAAGGAAAAACAGAAACTGAAAATAAATAATATACCAGTGCAGTTCCAGCAAGAGCCACTAATGTTGACAAAAATTGAAAAACAGAACTTTAGAGAATGTAAATCCTGAATGTACGAAGATTCCAAAATCACCAATCTAGACACAGGAAAAAATGATAATAGTCAGTAAACTGCTTGAGATTTATTATCTGGTTGCAGTGATGTCCTTTATAAGGTATACAATAACATTCGTCCTACCATTGAACATAAATTCACTGGATGCGTTTAATGTGAAAATTGACCATCATCGCGATACCTAAGCATGTCCTTGAACTGGTACCAATATTCAACTGGTTAATACCTCAAGATGCACCTTTGAATAATTGGATCAGCAGTTTTGGTGATAAAATGACAAGTCAAAAAGAGTGGAAATTACGCACATTTCACCTTAGGTGGAAAGAAAATCCAACTCGGAAGAAAACTATAGTATGCATGCTTTTAATAATATTATTATGCTTTAACGCCATTTATTAGGGAACAATAACCAAAATGGTGTGCATATAGACATCAACCAGAATTCCACCATATGCAAGGAAAAAGGGCAATAATCATACAGAATATGCTACAAGTGAGATAATTTCTTCAAAGACAGTTAATGATTTGATGTTTCAGTCAAACCTAAGAAGTTTCAGTTCAGTCTCATGGGTCCTGAAAAAAGAACACCATAAAGATAGAACACTTTGTTTTCTGTTTTAAAACAATTTTTAAGACAACGATAATTGTGGTTCTGACTATAACATTGAAATTTTGTCTAATTTGAAGGTTTCAGTTTTAGGAATTCAGAGAACAAAAAGGATATCAAAACTGAATTTTCGAACCTTGAAACAGTTACATAATTTTAAAACATGGATTTGACCAATTTCTTATATTGTGCGGCACCAAATAACGGATGCCCTGGAAACTGTTGTCATGCTATTTCAATCAGATGCAAGAACGATTGATTATCTAAAATTATGAGTTTAGAGTTACATGGGACTTAAGACATAATTGCAGAACATATAAAAGACAATGAAAAGAAATGTTTAAATCAATAATTAACTAATTGACAGATATGTAGATATGCATAGCAAAGAATTAATAGATATCCCACATTACTAACCCTGGAAATGAGTTCGTTTTGCAGCACTTGATCTTGTTCACGATTATCTAAATTCAAAATATAACAATACACAATTCAGAACTACAAAAACAAAAGAACCAAAGAACATAGGCTATCGTCGCTTGCTTTTGGAAAATAAAACGTTTCAAGACTAGACAGTACAGAAAAAATGATACTGCAAATTTATATGTGTTCAAATATTGCATATATCCTTACTCCATCAGGGTTGGAAGTTAAGGATGTAAAAGTAATGTATTACATGAACAAAAGTAGAATCACTTAAAGTAGAAAACAGCTTCTACTAATGATAGGAAATTCTTCAGATACCAAAGTTTTTAGAATAAGCAGACACAAAATACTAAAATGCAAGCTAATAGTAACCAATAAATGCCACATGGTAGAATGTCTATTACTCACATCTTTTTTATCAAGGAGATTGATGCGCGACTGATCTGGCTGAGCAGATTTGGACATCTATAAAGAACCACAAAGCAAGCATACTAAGAATTCAATGTAAAATTAAAAGAATCAAATTTATATTGCCATATTAATTGGTAGCAGTTGATAATGACGATAAATGATAATATGGTTAAAATATCCAATTCAATGATATAACATCTACCTATCAACAAAATATTCTATTTGTATTGGAAAGCAGCGATGGTCAGCTGGTTGCTTGTCACAGGTAATCGAGAAAATCTTGAATTCATCTTCACATTAGTACTCACTTTATATCAAACAAATCCATAAAGGAACAATATATCAATGAACGCACATCACCCAATCATGTACAAAACACTATCTGAAATATCATATTTATTAAAACCTGCATCCTCCTTGTTGAAGCACATAGGCGGTTTTATTCTAAAAATGTTTCCATGGAGGCCGCCTTTTCCAGCTAAAACACCAAGATCTAAAACAAAAAAGAAAACAAACATAGGAATATCCTGTAAAAATATATAATGCTCGGAAAGATCATGCAACTGTCAAAAACGAATAACAAAAGGCTTAAGGGTGCAATTGCGTACCCTTAAGCTTTTCAAACAAAACTGCAGTTTCTTCCTTAGCTGGAGTTTTCTCTTCTCTATCTGTGACTAGATCTACTCCCAGCATCAATCCCCTCCCTCTAATGTCTCCAATAACTGAAAGTGATTCACAAAAAATTTCAAAAGTTATACTTAGTGTGACGGTATAGAAGAAAAGAAGTTATAAATGAGTTTACTTTCATGCTTTTGCTGAAGTGCAGTCAATCCGTGAATCAGATGAGAACCAACTTCAGCACAATGGCTTTGACGCTTCTCCTTGTCAAGAACTTTAAGCACTTCGAGTCCCCCAGCTGAGCAAACAGGGTTTCCCCCGAAGGTATTGAACTGTATCTTTTGGGACATTACTTGGGCTATCTCGGGAGTTGTCACTACTGCCCCTAGCGGCAAACCATTGCCAATACCTTGCATTAAACAACCAAAATTTGCTATGATAACTACATACAATGTCCTACACTTAAAATTAATAGATAACACCTAAAGAATAACTCATGTAATCAAAGAGCTAAGATAGCAGTAAATCCATATCCATTGTATGAAGTATGTATTGTAGGATAGATACAAAATACTACAATTAATCAAAGACCATTGCCATTGTAACAATGTTTGGAATGACGTCTTGAGTTTCGAATCCCCAGTAATGACTGTCAGTTCAACCAAATCCACTCTGAGCTTCGTCAGCTATGCATACACCACCAGCTTTACGAACGGTATTGTATACCGATTTCAAACACCCAGGTGCTAGTTTAACTGCACCTCCCACTCCCTACAAATTGTTGGGAAGAAAAACTGTTTCAATATGATTGTATTTTCTCACAATTTTTTGAAATAAACGTAATAAAGTTCTCACCAAAAACGTGAAAAGTTTCTGCGATAAATCCTGCAACTTTTCCTGAAGTTCCATAGCTGATGTGGTCTTCAACCTCTTTAGCATAACGGGAAGCATCAGATCCAAATGCACCATGATACAGATCAGGATTCATGACATGATGAATTTCACCCTGTAACAAATATATGCAAGACAAAATCATATGAATAGCATTATAAGTTAGTTGTGTCATCTTATCTTATACGAATGATTTTCCTTGCAAAAACGTAATAAACAAACCTGAGGTATGGGGTATTTCCAAGTATGAAGGGCAGTCAGACCAATAGTTCTAGCACTTCCACCATGATATGCATTTCTCAAAGCAAGCATGCTTAAATTACCAGTGTACAGCCGAGCCATTAGTGTTGCTAATTCGTTTTCTTTAGTACCTGAATTAACGAAATAAACAACCTGCAGATATATTCAACAATTGCTGTCATTAACAAATAGATAAGCCATTCTTGCTCATTATTAAATTAGATAAGCCATTGCAAATCCATTAATGTCTCACCACCTTGGTCTAGTACATACTTCACTACCAACATATCAAACAAAAAACAGAATAATTGAGCACGGTTTTAGAATTTTAAGCTAAGCATTTATATTATAACTGCTGATCTTGTTTTTCAAATTCATTAGTTATGCATTATGGATTTTAAAGATGAGCAACAAGTACAACGAATATAAAACATTAGCCTTCAAGTTTCCAGGCATTTTTGAGGCCAAAGCTGAAATTTGAAATTCAACGAGTAATATAAAGAAGTATAATGCATTCATAGAAGATTAGTAAATCGAAAGTGAATGCATAGGGCTTCCATACAAAACTGACGCACCGCCTTGCGAGACTTCTCTTTGAACTGAATCATTTTATTCAGCCATCCAAGTGGTGTAACAAAATTGAGTAGCCACATCAGTTCAACGTGAGACTGCACGAACACGGAAGCCTGCAAATTACATTGGACTGCATAGTCACATTCTTTTAGCATACAAATATATGAACAATTATGGTCTTTATTTCTTTTCATATATATCATACATTTGATGTATCTATACCACATGCTAGATAGATAACCGCTGTACTCCTTGTTGCTTTAGGAAACTCAAGGGGATCACACGAAAGGGTTATCTGAATCATGACGACAGTTGAGAAATCACTATAAGAATCTAAATAACGGAAAGTCATGTAAGCAAATTATGTGAGATAACAGGGTCGTATCATCACAAAATCAAGGAAAATGTTGTGGCTTTGAGATATTGCTTACCACAAGTAAATCAACAATAAAGAAGAGTGTTTCATAAGTTTCCTGCATAAAAAAATGGTTTAGCATATTAGCAGAAAATATTGAACTCTAATATTTGTTTATCTAACTACTAATAGGTTGCTAGTGCTGGCATAATCATATAATTAACTCTGCATCAATCAAATTTGAGCAATACGGGAGGAGGGAAAATATTTTCTCACTCAAGTGTAATATGTGACTCTGTGACAACGGCCACGGAGGGAAAAATAAGTTACACTTATTTTTTGTTGATACCCAATAGCGGTATTTACATATTGCTAGCAGTCACGAAAACATAGGCAGTGAACTAACCTGAAGGGAAACCCCATCCCATGCTCCATCTCTTGCTTTTCTTCTTCCTCCTCTCATCTTCATTCGCATCGATCATCCTCGAAAAACAAACACTCCTCCAACTCAGACAATCATTCAACAACCCCTCCTCTCTTTCCTCATGGTCCAGCTCTTCTTCCAACCACTGCAGCTGGTTCGAAATCTCATGCAACAACACCATGAACTCCATTACCTCAATATCGCTTCCTAATGTTTCTCTTACCAGTCAAATTCGATCTTCCATTTCTGCTCTCAAAAGCCTCTCCTATCTCAACCTTTCCAACAACAGCTTTCCCGGAAACTTCCCGAAAGCATTCTACAACTGTGTGAGCTTAACTTACAGTAACATCTTTGAAAATTTATTCATAGGTAATCTCCCTGACGATATTCATCTTCTTCCCAACACGATTACGTCTCTCGATCTCTCTTACAATAACTTTACTGGTGATATTCCAACCTCCATTGGAAAGTTGACTTCTTTACATATATTGTCTATCATAGGCAATTTGTTTAAAGGGTCATTTCCGAAAGAGATGGGAAACTTAACCAATCCTAAAATTCTTCTAATAGCCTACAATCCATTTGCACCACAAAGCATTCCAGATGAATTTGACAACTTAATGAGTTTGAACATTTTGTGGATGGCTGGAATGAATATGACTGGTGAAATACCGAATTTTCAAAAGTTGGTGAATCTGCAGTAGCTAGATTTATCGCTAAACTCACTTACAGGTAAAATTATAGCTTATTCCAATTTAGGCTTTATGTACAAATTAGGGTTCGGAAAAATGATGAAGAATAGTAGCGAACAGGGTTTGTGCAAATCCATATGTAAACTTAGTACCGAACCATATAAAATGAGGAGAATTTAGAGAAATCTATACCAATTGGCGAGGACATCTTGAAAGCTTCAATTGATGGAGAGGATTAGCACGTACTCAGTCGATTCTGAAAAGCAGCAGTGCATCGGAGAGAAGTAGCGCGATGAAGGCGACGGAGGAAATACGAAGTGGACGATAAGAAATTAGGGCATATAAATTCTGGGAGTAGAGGAAAAAAAAAGATGAAATCAAAAATGAGAAACGTAACAACTAAAATGTTGGCGGCAAGTTTTGGGGGGAAGCAATAAACACGTACAGGGGGGAAAGCCGTAGTATTTTGGCTCGAAATTATGGTATAAAACACTACAGATGCACTTACTTTAGAAACACTGATAGTTAGTGTAAGCAAAAGCATATTTTCTTGTAGTGATACTAAACTCTAATTCCCTTAAAACTATAATAAGACTTTAGTCTAGACTAAGAGTTAACTAAGATATCCTTGAAATAAGTATTTTCTAACAAAACCTATCAACCACTAATGAAATTTAACCATGTCAAGTAAGTCAATCAAGTTATTCAAGTCAAACAAATCAAATAAACCAATCAAGTCAATAAATCCAATAAATTCAATCAATTCAACCAAGTCAATCAAGTTAATCAAGATAAAGTAAATATGTCATATGTTTAATAATCCTATGTATTTCTAAGACAATAATTCTCCATACAGCATACTTATTATATGTGGAGTTAAAGATTAGTATGTAATGCAGTGTGTTGGTAATAATGCAGTATGACATATGCAAAACAATATGAAGTGGTATGTTGAATGAAATGCAATTTATGATGTAAATGATTCTAATTTGAGATGCACTTTAATGATGTATGATATGAAATAAGATGGGTAATGATAATATGCAGAATGATTTGGTGATTATATCTATTTTGGTAAAAGATATTCAAAATTCTACATGTATTATAAATTATTTAAATCAAACAACGGTAATATTAATTTCTAGACTTAAGTTAATGATGCTAATAAAAGAAATTAGAAGTTTAATAAATTCATGATAGGTAGAAAAATATTTAAAATAATTATGGAGTTAAATAATATTAGCAAGGTAAATATAAAGATTTTTTTTAAAGAGAATATAAAATTATATAAAGTAGAGTAAAAACATATATTTATAATAGTATATAAAGACTAGTTTTGAAACGAACTTAAAATTTATTATGAGATATACAATAATCTTCTTGATATAAATTAATTTTAAATTCAAACTTTTAGAAATCCAAACATATTTATTTGCTAAAGAACAATTTATATGTTAAAACTTTAAAAGAAATCTATAGTTATAACAAAATTTCTTCAATGAAAAATGATAATATGAATTAATATATAAAGCTATAATTTCTTATGTTTAAACTATATTTTTAGGACATAAAAATCATACATATATATTTCTTTATACCAAAATATTAAGTTAAATATATAAATCAAAATTAGTATGAAGTTACAAATAGTATTTATTATAATGTAACCCAAAATTGTTATGAAATCATATTAATAATATATAAGTTTATGTATGTTTAAACTATATAAAAGACAAATAAATTTATTTATTTTATCAGTATATATAAAAAAAATAACTTTGTATATCATATCGACTTGTTCATATAATTTTATTAATTTATATACTTATAATATATATATAATTTTTGAAACAAGATAAAAAAAGTAAGTATACAAATAAATTTAATAACTAGAATTTTAACTGGCATTTTCTAATTGAAAAAAATGGAGGAAAGTTTGAAGTTTAAACCTTTGAGATACAAAATTTGAATTTCATTCTATAGACTGATATGTTAACATATAGATATACGTATGTTGACATATATGTATTACTTCAAAGAGAATATGGTTTTGTGACTTTGGTTTTAAAATATCGATTTATATTTTAGGTCTAACTATTTCCTGAAATAATATTAATCCTAACAAACATCCAAAATTTATTTTATTAATTTTATTATAATTATTTTTGAATTTCAAATTTCAAATTTCAAATTTGAATTTTAAATTTCAAAATTGAATTTTAAAGTTTAAGTTTCAAATTTAAAACAAAGCAAAGCAAACAAAACATCCATTCAACCAAAAATTTAAAAATTAAGTAAGGCGTACCCGGTTTTTAGATCCATTTCTTCAATATTCTCTGAATTCTGAATTGATCTTTTGGAATTTGATGATGAGATCTGCTCTATTGCGACGGGCTCGTTTTTCTGATCAGGGTAGTGTATTCATTTGCTGAACTTGAACACCGTATGAGAAAGATACTGAAGATTTAGTAGTTCAACCAACTTGGGCCCAGAATTTGAATTTGAATTTTGAACGAATGGACACTTCTATTACAATATAAATGCCCAAAAGTCATGTCTCTTCATAATCGCTTCTCTTCTTCTTCTTCTTCTCGTTTTTCATTTTTAATCAAACTTTCAAGAGGCGTAACTTCTTCGTTTCTTGACGGGATTGGACGAAATCAGCGGCAAATCGAAGAGGAATTCGAGGACTTTGATATAGTAACAGTTTGGGGAAGAATTTGGATGGTATTGGGGTGCAGAAAGTTGAAACAGTAAGAGGTATGCATGAAATCCCGTAACACTTTTTTGGTTTTTAATCGCCAACTTCAAACTACCATATCTCACTCAATTATGATCGGAATTTGACGATTTACCCATCAAATCGACCCCGAGAATGAGAACTACAATCTGGAAGGATTTAGGACAAAATAATCTAACCTGTGGATGCAATTTGAAGATAACCATCGACGGATTTGGTTTCCCTCTCTCTTTATTCATCAAAACTTCATTTGATCATTACTTGGTCAATTCTGGACGGAATCTCATGAAACCAGCGACATTACGAAGCAAATGGAGAGAAGTACAACATAAAGATAAGTTGTAGATGAAAATATAAAGTTGTAAATTGAACTGGTACCCATTTCTTTGTTGTTTTATATTATATATATATATATCCATTTTTTCTTGATGTCTCTTCACCAACCGTCGTTACTCTTCTCCTCTTTTTGATTTCTTTTCAGAATTTGAATTTTCAGCAGCCACCATTTCGAAATTTGAATTTTCAATAGCCACCATTTTGGAATTTGAATCATTAACAGCCACGTCACCCACATTTTCAGAGTTTGAATATCCATTAGCCATATAACACTTCTTTTCCTGTAAAACAACATAACTTTTCAAAGAATCAAGTAACTTTTTAAATAATTCAAATGACTTTTCAACTAATCAAATGACTTTTCAAATAATCAAATGACTTTTCAAAATAATTAACTACAATAATATCATGATATATATCAAAAATTTCAAATTTTCAAGAATTTCAAATTTCAAAATTTTAAATTTCAAAAATCAAATCATAGTAACTTAATTTTTCAATAAAATTGGATGCAGACTCATATAATACTGATGCAATACATAAATTGATACTAGTATTATCAGAGATTCCAAAATTTGCCATTTTACCGAATTTTCAAAAATCATATTATGAACTTTTTGAAAGATCTTGCTCTGATACCAATTGTTAGGGAATGCGGAATGGATCGTTAAGGCAAAGAAAACGCTAGAGGGGGGTGAATAGTGTTTGTAAGATTTTAAACAAAATTTAAATCTACTGTTAACTACGAGATGAATCTAACACCACAAACACAATCATAGACACAGATTCAATACCAATGCAAAATAAACAAAAATAAAAATGCAGAAAAGGAAAGAACACACCGGATTTTATACTGGTTCGGATCACTCCTACATCCTGTCCTGCACAACACTGGATTGTGCAGAGTTTTATTACTATTTCCAATAGTCAAATACAACCTCCTTGATTTCATGGCTCAACAAGGAGACATCGACTCCTATCCCTTGATTTCACGGCTCAACAAGGGCACACTGACTCCTATTCCTTGATTTCACGACTACAAGGATACACCGATTCCTCTTTGACTTACAAACATGGTTTATTCAACCCAAGCAGTTACAAAACAGCCCTATAACTCTTCAATAGCACTTGATTCAGAGAGTAGAGAGTGTAAAGAGAAGAAGTTTGATCAAAACAAAAGTGAATTCAGCAAAGTATAAGTGTGAGAATCATAAAAATGATTAAGAATAATGGTGGGATGAAAGTGGATAAAGTTGGAGAAGAAGATATGTTAAAAAATTCGGTTTTAACCTCTTTTTACAGAGTATGAAGGGTTGCAATGGTTCCGAATCATTTCAAATAGTGAAAAGACTATTCCCTTCAAAATTATAAAAAATAGCTGTTATATGTCGACATATCCATGTACATTTTGATTTTCAAAGCATTTTCAAGCGTTTTTGATATAAAACTAATTCTGGAAATTCTTGAGTAAAATTTTAGTGTTGTAAATTAATATTATATGATAGAAAAACATATGAAAACATATTTTTAAACTATATAAATATATTTATAAAATTACAAGGTTTTAAACTATATATAAAGTATAAAAAAATTAAGATTGAAAAACAAAGAAGAATAAAAATAGAAACAAATAGAAAAACAAAATAGAGAGGATTGAGGATAAAATTGAAAATCATAATTCGAATTTGAATTTGAACCTGGAGTGCTATTTAGAGTCTTACAAAATATAGACTCTATAAATATATTAATCTTGAACTCTTGAAATCTTGATTACTCATGAGTCTTGAAATTTCTCTGATCTTTGAATCTCTATCATCTTTATAACTGTACAGTCTTCAGTAATATTTCCTGTATATAATTCCTACACACACACACACACACATATATATATATATATGTATATGTATGTATTCTATACAAAAAGTGTTAGTATATATTTTATAATCAACGATGATTGAAATAAGGTTGTTGTCATCAAAACTCCATTCTCCAACAAACAGCTTCGCTTATTCCTCATCAGGAATACAATATGAAACTGGGATAGCCTCCAGAACACATGCTTCCTCTGACTGCTTATCCTTTAGAAAATATGGGCAGTCTTTCTTTTTATGCCCGGGCTTGCCACATTTAAAGCACTTCCTTTCAGCTCTAGGATTCTTACAGTCCTTGGCATAATGGCCCTCTAACTGACAGTTGAAGCAGATATCATTCTTCTTAACTTTCTTTTTCTTATCCAGTTTCTTTCCAGCTCCGTTGCAAGAAAAAGTTTCTTCCTGAGGCTCATGTCTGGTTCCAAAAGCCTCGTCCCAAGCAGCACTAATTCTTTCTTCTCGCTCCTTAACTCGGCGTCGAAGTTGCTCCAAAGCCCTACTTCTTCTTAACTCATCTTCTTCATCTATAGGAGAATAATCTCTCTGTCACTTGCAGAATCCCTTCTGGGTACTTGCACAACAACACCACGCTTCGCTATCGCTTCTGGAATGGGTACCCTCAAACATAGCCGCTGCCATCATGGCCGCCTCAAACATAACCAGTTATTCCGGTGCAACTACTAAATCTCCTAGTAGGCTTCCACTCCTCCTACTCCAGTCCTAGACTCACTCCTAGAGGTTTGATGACCCATTTTGAATCTAAAATAGAATGATTAGTCCACTTACAAGATAAACTACTAAAGAAGTAAAAACGCTACTACTACATATGCTAATATTTATAGTAAGTATCCAATTGAAATCTACAAATACGTCTCTCATACGTAATTACGTTTTTAAACTTTGGCTAAAATCGTTAACCGGAGCTTTGATACCAAATGTGACGACCACCCACAACCCCTACATTATACAAAAGAAATAATGAGCTGAAAGGTATGCCAGGCAGCTATGGATGATCATCAAGGTATGGTACATAAGCGGAACCTGTCGTAAATCTCACAGCGGAGGGATAAATATAATTGAACATATACAACAGGTAATATTAGTGAAGCATATTTGAGCAGAAATCTCAAATATCCAAAACAACTAGGAAGTATATCCATACACCAGGATTGTAAAAATGTCCATACAAATTTGCCTCACTACAGCACTTAGAGTAGAATAACCAACAGCGGAAACCCAAATACTATATAGTAGGAGAGAAAATACAATAGCCTCCTGCTAACCTCCAAACTGCTACACTGTATTTACTAAGCTATCACCTGTCACCTACTACCTAGTATGCCCATCCAAAAACAGATGAACAGCCCAAGGTAATAAGAGGGAAACATAAAACCTTGAGTCAGACAATAGTCTTAGTGAGCAATAAAACAGCTAACAAACTTCATCAATAAGGTATATGAGAATGGTTAGATTTACCAACCATTACCCAACACCAGAGACGAACTCAACTCTACCTTCCCCACATCGGACAATGATAGCCTTTACAATCCATAATATCCAAGGTAACAACAATTCATCCAGGGCAATCAGAACAACCATCGATAACACTCATAACATCCATATTATGGATCTTACGTAAACCATCCTAACCGAATTTAACATCCCTTAAGCACAAGTCCCAGAGGCCTAAACCAATATCAGACAAGCACCCAAGAAATATCTCCTTCGACTTTGGACAATCCACATGAGACGGTACAAACAAAGAAACCAATCATCCATGACAGACTCTGGCTATCACTGCCAATCCGGCTTTGAAACCATCGTAATCGTATGACTGGCCCATACTGCCATCCGTCACAGGCTAGTGGCAACCCCGGTCCTAGCAAAATCCTGTACGTATTTGCATATATACGTACCTAGGCCTTTTCACCGATACCCAGGGTACTCGACCTACATACGATCTTTTAGGTGCCCCTATTATACCCCTGTTTTGGGCCCGCTAGAACCTACGACACGATAATTCCTCGGCCTTCACATCCTTGATCATCATCCCTCGCAACTATTCATAAGCTCATAACACCTTAGAGCAACCATTACTTCACACGAGCTCAATACATCCTTGAGTCGTTCTTTCACATGAGCTCAATACATCCTTAAGTCATTTCCACATTCATTGTATACAACAAATAACGAACAAATCACATCACTTCGAACATCCTCATCTGGACTCTCGTCGAAGCCACCATCACTATCGAACCAAACAACTTCAAGGTTCAATATAGTCTATAGCATTACCACCCCACTCAGGACACCTTTGAGTTGTCATACCATTCATTGTTCTACACTGATCAATGAACATCTTTCAACACTTCGAACCTTCCTAATTGAACTCATGTCGAAGCTAGAATCATTATCGACTTAACAAGCTTCGTTTGGTCGATACTGAATTTTCTAGCATCTCCATCCTTTTCGCTATGAAAAACTGACCAAAATATCATAACAGCCTTTTACAGCGTTTCTAAAATGCTGTTATATCCCCTAGTTCAATTCTACATCCATATGCGACCGACAACAGCATTTCACAAATGCTATCGTAGGTTCGACCGACCACAACATTTCTCAAATGTTGTCATAGGCGCGACCGATCACACCATTTCACAAATGTTGTCGTAGGTGCGAACCAAAACTCATGCGCGACCGACCACAGCATTTCACAAATGTTGTCGTAGGTGTGACCGACCACAACATTTCTCAAATGCTGTCATAGGTGCGACCGACCACAGCATTTCACAAATGCTGTCGTAGATGCGACCCAAAACTCATGCGCGACTGACCACAACATTTCACAAATGTTGTCGTAGCCTTGGTGTGACCCCTGGTCTGCACTTCTCCAAAACAACCCTTATTTTCACTAAAACTTCGTCAAACGATAGACTCGACAAAACCAACTTGTCCAATCCATCAAATATGATCAAAAACACGGTATGATTCCACAAAGAATATAAAAATAAGAGTTTTCACCAAATCATGCAAATCACTCCAAAAATCATAATGAATGGTCATATGAACAAAACTATAGATCTAACCTACCCAAACGTATGAAATAACATAGAATCATCAATCTAAATTTACCAAATAAGATCATAGGTGAGTCATATGAAAAATGGACTTAATATGGCATAGATCTATGGTTAAACACTTAAACTTGATGAAAAACATGATCAAACACTTCATTGAATCATGTGAGAGATGTAAATCACTCACCAATTCTCCAAAATAAGCTAAAATTGATGAAATAAGAATCCGGACAGCAAGCACCTCACACCAATCTCCTTGATCCGATGAATTCTTGCTTCAATTGATGTAGATCTAGCCTCCAATGGTGTAGATCTAAGATTTCCCTCCTTTTGGATTTTTAATGGTGGAAAGGTGTTAGAAGAAGAAGGAGCCCAAGGCCACCAAATGAGAGAATGGGAGAAGTAACTTATTCTCCATACCCCTCACCCCCTATTTATAGTTTCCTCCTACCCACTAATGGGCCTCCCCAATTCAGCCCATTAGGCTCCCAAAACCTAAACAACCAACTGAAAAACCTTAAAACAACGATTCTTCCCAAACAGCTGAACCAAATTCTTAATGTAACCACTCTACGAAAAGGCAATCACTAATTCCTTTCCAATGGCATAGGTCTCACCCTTTGATTCGACCTGAGTCAAAAGTTATTCCCTGTACAAAACTGTCAGGGGCAAAATGGTCATAAATAAAATCGGTAAAAATTATGGACATGTCTCACATCCCCATAAGCAACATATCAAAAGATGAGAATGATCCAACCCTCAAGGAATAAAATAAAAATACTTTACGATCTTCTGATATGTAAAATGCGGGTTGTTATAGAAATATATTCAACCGAGATGAGTCGTGATAAGGCTATACTCGACAGAGATGGGTCGTAGTTAGATTACACTAGATTGAGGCAGGACGTAGTGAAACATACTAGACCGAGATGGGTTATAGTAATACATCCTAAATACGCATATGTACTTGGCAAGATAACTTTATTATGTTGATACTTGTGCAACTTTTTATGTTTGGATCCATTTAGTAGTTCTGGTGATTTTTGGTGTTTGTGATTGTAACGACACGGATTTCGCCTGGACCTAATCGATCGCTAAATCGATCAAGACCGTTCAAAACCCGAATACCTTAACTCTGGGAATAAAACACATCAGAACAAATAACAGCAGACTTTTATTACATCATGATAATGTTACATCAGAGTACAAAATATATCAAAGTACATCGAAATAATAATACATCGGAAGATTAAATTACAATAATTGTAATACACTGCAGCGGAACAATTAAATTAACATAGCGGAAAACTATCAATGCTATGGGCACAACTCTAAGCTTCGATCCAGAATCCTGCTCAATTTATCTGCAAAATAAGCTACTCGACTGTCCGTGTGGAAAAGAGGGCACCCGAGTTTGCAAAGTGAAACAAACTACAGGTCAGTCATGGGACTGGTGTGAGAAATCTTTACTTAACTTAACTAGTAATAAGGCTAATCACAAGACCACGCCGTTAATGCGGAACGGGTTTACTCCATTGGATTGCCAGTGCATAAATTTAAGTAAATCGTTAAACAACGCAATGCTTTTTAGAAAAATGAAACCATTATAAGTCTTAGGTCCCATCACACAATGCAACGCAAGCTGGAGGATAGAGTTTACCTTATAATGGTCAAAAAAATGCTTGGTACGATAAAACGGATTTGATATTATTATTAGTGTATATATGTTTCAAAAACATTTCAGTCATAATGTATTAATCATAGACGGCATAACTACCATATACTATGCCGCCATACTAGTTATACAATCAAAACCGCATGATGTCGTAGTGGAAGTTGGGTTCCCATCAAGAGTCAAGGCTAGGAACAATCTCCTTACCGATTCGAGACACTCTAGCAATGTCTCAGGATTCGGACGCTGGCGAACCCTTGGATACAGCAGGGCCGGTCCACAAATACTTTAGTGGATTAGCAATTCCTGAACACACGCTTCCTACTCTTATTGAACCTATAATACGGCCATTGGCGACCGATAAATCCGAGGCCTCAAAAATTCCATCATCCACATAAGTAAAATATCAGGGCTGTTAAGTCGCTGACACCACTTCTAGCTAGAAAGAAACGTGCACACTCCCTGCGTTCCCTTGCTCCGTTTCTGACTCTTACCGGGGTGTGGGGCTCGCGAAGTCACGCTATACACAAAGCTATGCCGAAATAGGCTATGCTTTGATCATCAATCACAAGGCTCTGCTTTTCAACAAAAGCCTTGATCATTTGCATCTTGGCGTGCCACATTGACAATCCACGCCATGCGATCGATAACTACCAATACATAACCTCTGAGCTCGTATGTCTCAGAGAAGGGTGTTAAGCAAGAGAATAAATTCTCCGCCACCACAGATGTATATTAAATAGAAATCAATTTAATTTACATGGAATGAAATTCAATGTCAGACACGCATCCATTTACAAGGCCGTTATGGGTCTGAATGAAACCAGAGACACCTTATTCCTCGTCCCGTATGTCCAATACGGAAGTGAGGTGCTCGCATATCCGGACAATCAACAAGTAAGTCCGGACAAACTACCACTTTAACCCTTTACTGGTAGCTAGCCAATGTCGGGCATCAGTAGTCGTCCATTCGATGTGAAGATCGCCGGTCTTCATCCACCATCTTCAATGTCTTTGACTTTAATCGTCGTAGTAATTATTCAGAATGGGTTAAACCCAGTCTTTTCGAATAACTCGCATATTTTATAATTAAAAATCAGGTGTTGTAAAGACACAACATACGCCTCATTCCAATTCAGAATATTCTTTAAATAAAATATTCATATTATTAGAGAAAGGCTCCCATCAATTTATCAAAGATAAATTCTTTTAAATTTATTCTTAAATTTTCTTTTTAAAGATTCAACAAACTCCAATTTGATTTTTAATATAAAAAATCTTTACTTTATGATTATTCAAATTTAAGAATTAAATCTTATCCTTAACTGGGTTAAATAATCATTGTCATTTAAAAACATTGTTCACGATAAACCCGAAATCATTTTCCAATAAATACGGAATTTTCACAGAAATCAAATCAATGTATAATTGAAATAAATTTACGTATCAGACTAATAATATAAATGGAATAACGGCAAAGCATTTTAAATTCCATATATAGCAACAATCCTCTTTTACAGAAGCCTATCTCGATTACTATCAAACGAATTTCCATTCAATTCCAATTTAAAAAATATCAAATTGGAAAACTTGGCTTTGGAAAATCTCTTTTTAAATCTTAATAAAAAGATTTATAAATTCCAAATTATATTTTCACTGTTAATTGGGTTAAAAAACAAATGTCGTTTAAAAACACAGTTCATGGTAAACCCAATTCACATATCAATTTATTCCGATACTAAATATAATTTGAAACACTAATAATCTTAGTTAAAAGATTTATTCTTACATACGGGGTTTAAGAACAGTGTTATTTGAGTCATCATCCACGACAACCCAAAATCCAATTCTTTTATTACAAAATATTCTTTATTTAAAGGAAATTCTTTGTTTAAAATATTCTTTATATAAAAGATATTCTGAATTGGAATGCGACTCAATCATTTACCATATAACTTTGGTTATATGGATTTCATACATCGCATGTACATGACAACAAATGATAAATAATCAGCAAACCATCCATCCAACATCCAGAGTGAGGTTTTAGGATTGTGTGAGCATTAAAATGAAATAATAACGCTCGTCGCAGCCTGTCAATCTATCGATTGACATACAAATAAATATTGGGACTAGTGTATATCAATTATCATCCCAATACCCATCATCGTTCTCCGGACCAGAAAGAAACCCATCATTGAAAACTAGGTCTCCAAATCGCAGCCACATTGTCACGCCGGAAGATGATCGACTTGCACCACAACCTCCGCCTACGAACGCGCCAGGAGCCTCGCCCAGCTCGTCGCCCCCCTGCCGTCGTGAATTGAACCCGAACACACCCCCTTTGGGTGCTGATTTCTTCCACAACGCAACACAATAGATGATCATTACCATATAGAATCGAAGAGGATGGAATACTCTTATGTTTTTGTTTTGCTTTCATAGTTAAATTCGTTATATTTTGTATGAGATTGAGGATTAAAATTGGAAGAACGGTGGCCATCAGAACATAGAACGGGGGCGGGCCATTTAGATTAGGGTTTAGTGAATAGTTGATAGGGTTATTTATAATATTTTAATATTATATTTTCAAATTTTCAGAAAAGCCCATTAATTCCTTTCAAATCCAATTTCAGCCCAACGAAAACTACTCCTAGGAAAATACCCCCGTCCCGGACCCAATGGGCTAGGTCCCGTCAGCCCGTTTGATCAACTCCAGCTTGTTTTCTTTAATTTAATATACAAATCATTTATTTAATTAATTTGATCGTACATTTAAATTTACCGGGGCTATATACTAACTCTAAAAATTACAAAAAAATTATTTCTAGCTATGTTTTGATGATACGGTCCTAACAAAACTAATTTCGTCGAATTCCGAGATCGTTTGAAAAATGGCCATTTTCTGGTCGATCCGATTTGACTGATAATGACATATCACATTTTCTTTTGCCACGCTCACATATTATCTCTAAAAATTATGAAATTTGAAACCTAGCAATAATTTGACATTCCGGTTCCAACAAAAGTGATTTCATCGAATATGGAGGTCGTTTGTAAAATGGCTATTTTTAATATTAAAAAAAAAATTCTACAGCGACTTTTCTGAATTTGAACTGGCCATAACTTTTGATTTCTGCTATGAAATTTCAATTTTTCGGATTCGTTGGAAAGATATTTTTAAATAGATTCTAATATTTTTGGTTTCATTAAAATTTGTTTTTATTTTGAATCCTGTACAGTTAGTCGAAGTTCAATTTCAAATTTTCAAACTACCGCGCTATTTCTAACTCCTTTTATAATTAAATCAAATTTATTCGTTCTAACTTTGATTTAAAATAAATTTTCAGCCGTTATTATTTAAAATAAATTATTTTAACTATTTAAAATCCATTAAAATTTCTAAAATATATTTTTTAAATTGGTTCAGAATTTGCGGGTTGTTACAATCTCCTTTACTTAAAATCTTTTCGTCCTCGAAAAGGAATGAAGCTAAAAGTTGTTTAATTAACCAACTCAACTTTCATTCTTTTATCTATTTCAATAATTTTGTTAGTTGATTAACTTTTCAAATATATAAAACTTTTATATATTCAAAAATCATATTTTCTAAGATCGTATTATATATAATCACAAATACGTTAATTATATACTTGTCACTCTCAACCCATTCTAGGGCATTACTAACCCCATCTCCAATGAGTTTTCTCATTCTAGGATACTGCTGATCCTATCTCTAATGAGTATTCTTTTATAGGATATTACTAATCCTACCTCTGATGAGTCTGTTATTCAGTTCTAACGAGTTGTACCACAAAGATTTGAGCTAACCAGAGCTCTGATACCAACTGTAACGACACGTATTTCGCCCAGACCTAATCGATCGCTAAATCGATCAAGACCGTTGAAAATCCGAATACGTTAACTCTGGGAATACAACACATCATAACAAATAACAGCAGACTTTTATTACATCATGATAATGTTACATCAGAGTACAGAATATATCAGAGTACATCGAAATAATAATACAGCGGAAGATTAAATTACAATAAATGTAATACATTGCAGCGGAACAATTAAATTAACACAACGGAAGAGTATCAATTCTCTGGACACAGCTCTAAGCTTCGATCCAGAATCCTACTCGATATATCTGCAAAATAAGCTACTCGACTGCCCGTGTGGAAAAGAGGGCACCCGAGTTTGCAAGGTGAAACAAACTACGGGTCAGTCATAGGACTGGTGTGAGAAATCTTTACTTAACTTAACTAGTAATAAGGCTAATCACAGGACCACGCCGCTAACGCGGAACGAGTTTACTCCATTGGATTGCCAGTGCATAAATTAAAGTAAATCGTTAAACAACGCAATGCTTTTTAGAAAAATGAAACCATTATAAGACTCAGGTCCCATCACACAATGCAACGCAAGCCGGAGGATAGAGTTTTACCTTATAATGGTCAAAAAAATGCTTGGTACGATAAACCGGATTTGATAATATTATTAGTGTATATATGTTTCAAAAACATTTCAATCATAATGTATTAATCATAAACGGCATAACTACCATATACTATGCCGCCATACTAGTTCTACAATCAAAACCGCATGATGTCGTATTGGAAGTAGGGTTTCCATCAAGAGTCAAGGCTAGGAATGATCTCCTTACCGATTCGAGACAGTCTAGCAATGTCTCAAGATTCAGACGCTGGCGAACCCGTGGATACAGCAGGGCCGGTCCACAAATACTTTAGTGGATTGGCAATTCTTGAACACATGCTTCCCGCAACTATTGAACCTATAATACGGCCATTGGCGACCGATAAATAAGAGGCCTCGAAAATTCCATCGTCCACATAAGCAAAATGTCAGGGTTGTTAAGTCGCTGACACACTTCTAGCTAGAAAGAAACATGTGCACTCCCTGCGTTCCCTAGCTCCGTTTCTGACTCTTACCGGGGTGTGAGGCTCGCGAAGTCATGTTATACACAAAGCTATGCCGAAATAGGCTACGCTTTGATCATCAATCACAAGGCTCTGCTTTTCAACAAAAGCCTTGATCATTTGCATCTTGGCGTGCCACATTGACAATCCACGCCATGCGATCAATAACTACCAATATATAACATCTGAGCTCGTATGTCTCAGAGAAGGGTGTTAAGCAAGAGAATAAATTCTCCGCCACCACAGATATATATTAAATAGAAATCAATTTAATTTACATGAAATGAAATTCAATGTCAGACACACATCCATTTACAAGTCCGTTCTGGGTCTGAACGAAACCGGAGACACCTTATTTCTCGTCCAGTATGTCCAATACGGAAGTGAGGTGCTCGCATATCCGGACAATCAACAAGTACGTCCGGACAAACTACCACTTTAACCCTTTACTAGTAGCTAGCCAATGTCGGGCATCACTAGTCGTCCATTCGATGTGAAGATCGTCGGTCTTCATCCACCGTCTTCAATGTCTTTGACTTTAATCGTCATAGTAATTATTCAGAATGGGTTAAACCCGGTCTTTCCGAATAACTCGCGTATTTTATAATTAAAAATCAGGTGTTGTAAATACACAACATACGCCTCATTCCAATTCAAAATATTCTTTAAATAAAATATTCATATTATTAGAGATAGGCTACCATCAATTTATCAAAGATAAATTCTTTTATATTTATTATTAAATTTTCTTTTTAAAGATTTAACAAACTCCAATTTGATTTTTAATATCAAAAATCTTTACTTTATGATTATTCAAATTTAAGAATTAAATCTTATCTTTAACTGGGTTAAAGAATCAATGTCATTTAAAAACTTTGTTCACGTTAAACCCGAAATCATTTTCCAATAAATATGGAATTTTCACAGAAAGCAAATCAATGTATAATCGATATAAATTTCCGTATCAGACTAATAATATAAATGGAATAACGGCAAAGCCTTTTAAATTCCATATATAGTAACAGTCCTCTTTTACAGAAGCCTATCTCGATTACTATCAATCGAATTTCCATTCAATTCCAATTTAATATATTAAATTGGAAAACTTGGCTTTGGAAAATCTCTTTCTAAATATTAATAAAAAGATTTATAAATTCCAAATTATATTTTCACTGTTAATTGGGTTAAAGAACAAATGTCGTTTAAAAACACAGTTCACGGTAAACCCAATTCACATATCAATTTATTCCAATACTAAATATAATTTGAAACACTAATAATCTTAGTTAAAATATTTATTCTTACATACGTGGTTTAAGAACAGTGTTATTTGAGCCACCATCCATGACAACCCAAAATCCAATTCTTTTATTACAAAATATTCTTTATTTAAAGGAAATTCTTTGTTTAAAATATTCTTTATATAAAAGATGTTCTGAATTGGAATGCGACTCGATAATTTACCATATAACTATGGTTATATGGATTTCATACATCGCATGTATATGAAAACAAATGATAAATAATCAGCAAACCATCCATCCAACATCCAGAGTGAGGTTTTACGACTGTGTGAGCATTAAAATGAAATAATAACGCTCATCGCAGCCTGTCAATCTATCGATTGACATACAAATAAATATTGGGACTAGTGTATATCAATTATCATCCAATACCCGTCATCATTCTCCAGACCAGAAAGAAACCCATCATTGAAAACTAGGTCTCCAAATCGCAGCCACATTGTCACGCCGGAAGATGATCGGCATATACCACAACCTCCGCCTAAGAACGCGCCACCCACGCCAGGAGCCTCGCCCAGCTCGTCGCCTCCCTGGCGTCACGAATTGAACCCGAACACACCCCCTTTGGGTGCTGATTTCTTCCACAACGCAACACAATAGATGATCATGACCATATAGAATCGAAGAGGATGGAATACTCTTTTGTTTTTGTTTTGTTTTCATAATTAAATTCGTTATATTTTTTATGAGATTGAGGATTAAAATTGGAAGAACGGTGGCCATCAAAACATAGAACGGCGGCTGGCCATTTAGATTAGGGTTTAGTGAATAGTTGATAGGGTTATTTAAAATATTTTAATATTATATTTTCAAATTTTCAGAAAAGCCCTTTAATTCCTTTCAGATCCAGTTTCAGCCCAACGAAAATTGTTCCTAGGCAAATACCCCCGTCCTGGACCCAAAGGGCTAGGTCCTGTCAGCCCGTTTGATCAACTCCAGCTTGTTTTCTTTAATTTAATATATAAATCATTTATTTAATTAATTTGATCGTACATTTAAATTTACCGGGTCCATATACTAACTCTAAAAATTACAGAAAAATTATTTCTAGTTATGTTTTGACGATACGGTCCTAACAAAACAAATTTTGTTGAATTCCGAGACCGTTTGAATAACGGCCATTTTCTGGTCGATTTGATTTGACTGAAATTGACATATCACATTTTCTTTTGCCACGCTCACATATTAATTCTAAAAATAATGAAAATTGAAACCTAGCAATAATTTGACATTCCGGTTCCAACAAAAGTGGTTTCGTCGAAAACGGAGGTCGTTTGTAAAATGGCTATTTTTAATATTAAAATATATATATATATTCTACAGCGACTTTTCTGAATTTTAAACTGGGCATAACTTTTGATTTCCGCTATTAAATTTCAATTTTTCGGATTCGTTGGAAAGATATTTTTAAATAGATTCTAATATTTTTGGTTTCAATAAAATCCGTTTTATTTTGCATCCTGTACAGTCAGTCAAAGTTCAATTTCAAATTTTCAAACTACCGCGCTATTTCTAACTCCATTTATAATTAAATTAAATTTATTCGTTCTAACTTTGATTTAAAATAAATTTTCGGCCATTATTATTTAAAATAAATTATTTTAACTATTTAAAATCCATTAAAATTTCTAAAATAATTTTTTTAAATTAGTTCATAATTTGCGGGATGTTACAGTGATGCTTTGGATCCATCTTTGGTAATTTATGATGATGAATTTTCATTATAGCCATATAGCTGATTTGAGAATTTCAAGATTTGTGATTGCTTTTTCGATGTTAAACTCTTATGAGTTTATTATACATAATTTGGTGTATAAACTCGTAAATTTATCTTTTGTGAAATCCGTTATCTGAGTTACTATATTCTTTTCTAATAGAAGGGAATCACCTTTTCTGTGTGTTTTGAGCTTATTTTGGGTAAGAGATTCGTTTTCTTACAAAAAGAAATTATTCTCTTAGTGACATTATACTCTCATATCTTATATTACTGATATATTCAAATTGGACCGACTCATATATGTATTTCTCGGTCAAACCAAGTCGTTTCAGGTTATAGTTGCAGTTAATTCATGGTTAATGGATAAATTAGGATATTTCTTTAGAGTTATCACCTTAGTTGTGTAGGTGTGTATTCATATTATTGTATATTTATTCTTTTGGTATTTGTTGTATATGTATGTGGTTTAGGTAAACCATTCGAGTAGGCAGTTGTTGTATTCTGTTGTTGTATCTATATGTATTCTATTATGTGATCTATTATCTATGATGTGTTGTACTTTGTTCTGAATACGATCCTTATCCATCATAGTTTTATATTAGATAAGCGGAGTATGTCGATCCACTTGAAATAAAAAAAAAAGAAATTTGTACACCTAATCGGCGTACTCGATACTCATCAAATACAAGATTATGGATGGACGCTTCTAATCAGCTTGATTCTCTGCTCTAATAGACAGTATTACTCAGTAATGATCTTTATTGGGGTTGATCTAGGGTGGGACGTTACAATAATGTTCTAACTTTTAAGGGCAAGAGTTTTTAGGAAACGATGAGTAACAAATTTTCCATTACTACATGACAAACATGGACATTCGTTCCACTCAACCTATCATTTTTAAAGTCAACATATCTACATAGATCAGAAGAAATCTCATCAAGTAATCTTAATCCTTCTACTAATTTTAACATAATTTTAACTTGATTATTGTCTAACTCATAACATACTTTATTTTTTTACTATCATTTAATTTCATATGCAGCTCAAAACGTTTATGTAATTCTTGAATATCATATCTTGATTACAAGTCGTCCTTAGACTTCTCCTTAACATTCAAAATTGTGTTAAACACATTATCAAAGCATTTTTCTCACTTTGCATCACACCAGTATTATGACAAAATAGGAGATCTTCTCCAATAAGGAACTTCCAAAATATATTTTGTTCGCACCTATTATGAACTGTCAGTTCATTTGGAATTTCACTTTGTACTCATATTTCATGTAGCTTTGGATAGTCGCTTACAAATTTATATATTTCTTCACTTGATTAAATCATTGATAGTTGTATAGTCTCTACTTTATTAGCAATACTTTTTTAATCTTATCTAAAAAAATGATTAATATAGAAAAAACATCGATAGGAATCAAATCATGAAATTTTCTTTCTGTATGGTAAAGAAAATTTTCGAGTTTCTTTCATATAATGAGAACAAGCTAAACGACTAGACGTACTTCAACCTAAAAGCATTGCATAAGTAGGAAAATCACTCATGGTCCATGATAAAAAAAAAAGCGATTCTTTGCATATTTTTCAGCCCCTTCGTTCCATAATATTTTCAACTCCTCAATTAATAGTTTTAAATAGACATTGATTCCTTCTGTCGGATTATCAAAGTCAACAATGGCAATTGTAAGAAATACGTATGGAGTTTTCATACACATTCACGGAGTAGATTATAAGTTGTGATGATAATGATTTAATATTAGTGTTTTGAGAGAATGGAAAAAATCAGTTTCAAGCCTAATATTACAGCTCATCCCTGCAGAAGTGCTTAAGCTTTATCAAAATAGTCTCATGCTTCTCTATCGACTGAGTACGTTAACGTACCTTCTTCCTATGTTCTTATACTGCACCATCTAAAATGAAACGTGGTTACAAAAGATGCATATAATTTTTGAAGCCTAAAGTGATGCGTAGGTGATGCACATGCGTGTATGGAACCTTGTTTTTTTTTGTTTTTTTTATTTATATATGTCCTCATTACATATTATATACTTTCTATGATTGGTGTCCTCTTTCTAAAATAACATATAACCATTTAAACATGTATCTAACTTTTAATAAGGCAAACAAGAAACAGACATAAATTTTTGTAACTTTATAATGATTTTCACACATTAAATTATATATTTTTTCTTTAGTATTTAATTTTTCTTTGACATTTATTCATCGTCATTAACTTCAACAGTATTAATCATCGATCATGCTACATCTTCAGTCATATTTTCTATGAGATTCACCCTAACCCTGTCATTAGCATCACCTCTTCCTTTAAATTAGTAGAATTAAGTGCTACAATTTCTCCATGATGATCCCATACAAAATAACCCGACATGAAGCCTTTTTAGCACAAATGAAATTTCACTACATCCGATATCAAATACTTCAAACATTTGTACTAACTACGTGGACAACGAATTTTTTCATTATTTCCAATTTTTTTCAAAAGATATATATATATATATATATAATGCAAAATGGAGAATCATGTCATTCTCCAAAGACTCACAAAAACAGATTTGTAAAGATGGCTATAGAATCTGTGCACACACAAAGAAAAGCAATAAAGGTACAAACAAAGCAATAGAAGCATAAATACAACCCAGAACAACAAAAGGTAGAAAACCAACAAAGCCAAAGGTCGAGGCTAAAACCGTACGACTGCTAAAGCGGGGAGACCGCCCAATCACCAAACGCAAGAGAACAAAGCGAGAGCCTGGAAAAGTCTCGAAGCACGAAAGGGATAGCATATGAGAAGGACACAACCGTCTGAAAGCATCCAGCTAATCCAGAAACAAGCTAACCAATGCCACCTGGAAACCGGGCATTTAAAAGGAACCTAAAATCCAAGGCCTGCATAACTCGCAAACAACATCAGAACTAAAAAAGGAGGGAAGGTGTGGTGAAATTGTAGAAGAACGAATCGTGCTAACCAAAAGAAGAGGATTTATTTCCAATATTGCTTAATGCGAATTCAATAAATATGTATATAGCATAATAAAAATCTTCTTTTATTGAGTCTCTCATTCCCTTTCTTTGTTTCATCCAGCTCCTCCAATCAACAAAATAGTTGACCATTTTCTCTATTTAAAAAACATGGTACAAATTTAAAAAGGTTTATTAATCGTTTTAAGGATTTATTTTTTATGTTTCAGGTCATTAATATATAATCTTATGTGTTCTATTATGACAACTTATGAATATAATATTAGAATTTTAGTTAATGTTTTCAACTTTGATTGTCAGTCATTTTACCTTCCATTACATACACGATAATAATTACATTTCTTAAAGCATTCTATATTAATTGATTTAGCTAAATTTTGGCAGCACTTCTCATTTTTTCTCTTATCGTACACAAATGCGTATGCACATGAAATAAACAAGACGTGTTACCAATTTTTTTGAATCTTTTAAGATGAAATAATTTTGAAAATATGATTGTTTACTGTGTTTGTAAATTGTTTGATACAGGGAGAAATCTGACAAATATTATATCAAATGAATATAGAAGTTTGTTTTGTGACAAAAACGAATACCTATATAACGATCATATACATCTTTTGTCAGACGAAGTCAGAAAATCTCCAAAGGATGTAATAAAGAAAGCGATTTATAAACAATTTGTTATACAGTACCATCAATTAAAAAAACCACGTAACCATCGAACGATTCAAACTTTATTGCATTATATTCCCACTATCTATTTATTCAAACTTTGACTTTTGAATTTGTTTATATTGTTTAAGGTCACATTTTGTATCAATTAAACAAATTGTTGGAATTCCTAAAATGACACATTCTCGAAGAGTTGTATATTCTTTTTGTTGATCAACGATGATTACAGTATCAGACAACCTAGTGAGATATTTGATCCCACCCGCATATGTTTGCAAAGTCGATAATTTTCTCTTCAACATTGCTGCATCTCATTTAGGGAGACAGTTGAGGGGCAATGAACTCTTATAGAGAGATGCGACTATGCATTTCTGCTTTTTTCTTGAGTGACAATTTATAAATTATTCAACATTCGTACAATTCACATGCAAACAAGTGTAAAATTATAATATTTCAAAAACAACAATTCCCGTGCGAAGTGCATGCCATGATCACACACAAAACGCGTGCCCTTACACTTGTGACAATTATGCTTTTTTTTTTCAAAATTAAATGCTAATAACTGCAATAAGCATTCAATGTGCTATTATAAACACGAGACGTATAGGCACGCGCTTCGCGCGTGGTGATGGCACGCGCTCCGCGCGTGGTGATGGCACGCATGGAGCCATTCAACAAAATAAAAATATGTCGTTAGTACATGGCCTGGTATATTTCTTGCCCATTTTATTTTTCTGCATATTTATTTGCTCAATAGTTTCTTTTTATTTTCCTATTTTCATTACTGTGCATTAATTTTCTTATGTTTCTAATTCATGCATGTTAATTCGTGTGACCGTTATTCAAAACATTTATTTATATTTCTAATTTTAAAAGTTCCATTCTTAATACGTGTGCACATACTCTTGAAATAAATATTTCCACACATACGCGTGATTTAATTCCATTTACGATGCGCATTTATTTTCGAATTCAAACATACGCGTGATTTAATTCCATTTATGTTACCATTCTAGATTTAATTTTCTGCTTTCAAATTTTAACATTATTCCCATTTACGTCTCTATTAATGTCATTAATGACGCGCATGGCTAATTAAAGGAACATTGCTATTTAACTTTAAATATTTTCCGTTTTTTTCTTGATCTAATTCCTTTTATCATATGTGTTTGTTTTTAGTAAAGGGCATTTTCGGTAGTTTGCGTATACACCAAAAAAGTGTGACACCAAACCTATTCCGATTATTAGTAAAGATATTAGTAAAGATATATGCAATCTCTAATTAGCTAGCCTTAATTTACCAAACCAAACTAAATTAGGTCTAGTCTAAGAAAAAACACCTGATTGGAGAAAAAAATAATTGTCTAACCTCTTGAGAGTGGTGATAGAAACATTGGCAATGGTTGAAACCACCTCGGAGCTGGGGACGGAATATAGGGTTGAAAATTAGGGATTTCGACTTTTTTTTTTAAGGAAACATAACAAGGAGCTTTCAACCTGAAGGCAGTATATTTTGCGGCTTTACAAAAGTTTCTACAACCGCTAGCAATCACGTTTTATGTTGATTTTCGATGGTTTATAACAATCGGCACAAGCCATCGAAATTGGAAAAACGTACCGTCAGTAGCCATCAGAGCTATGAGCTATTCGTCATAATACCATCATTTTTTGATGAATATTTCCGTTTCCTACACAAAAGGCGTAAGAATGAGAAAAAATATGAATTTAAATATTTGATTCTATACATAATGAATTTTTTTACACCTTCTCCGTTGTATGCTCGTTATAATTTTCAACTGCTCAACCACTATATATGTTTGCTGTCACCTTCTCTAGCTCTACGACTGTAGAACTATTAATTGCTTACCTACACGATGGGCACTGAAATACAAACTGAAACAAAAGAATTAACATAAGTAACGATCATCAGAATTGTGTCTTTACATGAGTGGAAATAAGGTCTCCTGCCACGATTTTTCTTTCCAGAACAGTAAAAAGGATCCAAAGCATCTAGTCGACGTGTAGGGTGAGTAACGAATAAAAATAATGCTTCCTACATCAATGACAGATGGATCTGTGGCGCAATGGTAGCGCGTCTGACTCCAGATCAGAAGGTTGCGTGTTCGATTCACGTCAGGTTCATTGTTTTTGCTCTCTTCCCCCCTTCACCATCTCCCTCTTTTTTTGCCCTGCCGGTTGTTCTTTTCCCCTTCTCCAGCCTCCTCTACTTTTACTCTGCCGTTTTCCCCCCTTTCATCGAATTATCCACGTCCACAACCTACAGCTATGTCGCCGGTTCTCTATCACCGCAATATATTCCACCTCCATCTTCCGTCCTAGCTCTTTTCGCCTGAAAATGCTTACTTTCACCCGAATCCGTACGAAATACACAGGTATCAACCAGGATCCATGTCATCTGGCAACGGAAATTTCCTATACTTTTTCAGCTTGTTCCTTGCTTCACGATTTACCTTTATTCACTGTAAGTAGTGTTTAATTTTTCCACCTCCTCTAAAAACATAGTGTTTTGGTTTGTGACGGCTGCACATCATCTAAACAAGTTGTAATATTCATCCCCCACTGTAACTTAGGTGCCATACATAATCTAACAGGATAGAGTTCATTATTTGTCAGTTCTATTGTGCCTTGTTGGGTATCAGTTCTTATTATAACAAAATTGAACTGTTACTTGAATTCTTCCTTATTTTTTGAAACGTACGGTCTGAAGTTTGTGCTACATGTCATTGTTGAACTTAAAAATCCTGGATATGTCATTATGAAGATACAAGTTATGGAAACAGCTAATGGTTTCATTTGTAGGTACAAGGCTTATAACAAATTTTATCCCAAAAGTTAAACATTCTGCTGCTCTGCCGTCTTTACTTATTTGCTATATATATGTATACTACGAACTTCTAGCTTGTGAGAGAAATGTGGGTGGTTTGTGTTGCTTGCTCCATATGAGTAATGTGATTTCAGTGAGTCTCAAGTCGAAATTTGTGAAGTATATTAGTTGATAGTATGTTCAGTTAACATCCTTCATGTATTTTTAATTTTTTATTCCATTCTTTGGATATAGGTTAAGTGAAGGGTTGTTTGACTCTGTGTTGCAAAGCGAGATCAAAAGTGGACAATTAATGTACTGAAGTACATAAGAAGGGAAAATATTTTTTATTGTATGTCATTAACACAACATATAACTACTTTTACATGTATAGGCAAGCACACAGTTAAAAGACAAAGGAATTTAGCTGCTTACGTTCACACCTATAGAACAGTTAAGAGTAAACTTTATTTGCTTAGGATACATCACCACTACCTTGTTATATATAACAAATGCAACATACTTTAAAGTAACTTATGTAAGGTTTTCTTCCGGTCTAAGCTTCTTCGGACGTTATATTTCAAACTGCTATAGTTGGCCTTCTCTTGAGAATGTGAACTCTCCACTTCATAGCTTCGGATCAAAAATTCTTTAGCACTCCACTCTTCACCAATAGACATCTCACAATGTCATGGATTGTGCAATTCTTTCTTTTATACACAAAAATTCTGTTGTGAGGTGTATGTGAGGTATCAAGTATTAGATTTTGATCATGTTTTGTCTTAGTATTTCCTTACAAGATATCTTGTGTCAAATGATATGTTAGATAACCCCAGATTATCACAAAACCAATTGGTAATGTGAAAGTTGAACTTATTATAATTATACAGGATTCATTTTACAAATTCCCTAATGTGGGACTTATCTCAACACGCTCTCACACGTGTGACATATCATGAGCCTAACACGTGGACCTTTATTGAGTGACGTTGATAAGTGTGGCATTATGCGCACGAATTAAACTTGCTCTAATACCATGTTAGATAACACCAAATTATCACAAAACCAATTGGTAATATGAAGGGTGAACTCATTATAGTTATACATGATTCATTTTACAAATTCCCTAATGTGGGACTTGTCTCAACATGATATAACGGACGAAACGAAGGTATCTCAGTTGCTCATCACATATGTTTATTTCAGATCTTAAGGTTCATCTCAGAACTATATCAGAGTAGCTTACGTGTCTAAAATTTGATTTTATGATGATTTTGTAAACAATTATTATCTGAAAAGTAAAAGTGAAAATTACAACTTACTAGATTAGCCTATAAAAAGGAGACGAAATGAATGTTTAAGAGAATAAATGAAGTTTGGGTAGTTGCATTAATTTTGTAATCATTTGATAATGTTTTCTTATTTGAACGCTAAAATGAAATGAAATTTGTTTGTTTTCATCCAGATTAAAAATAAATATTATGTCTTGGAGTTGATAGGTGGAAATTGAGTTAAATTGTTTATTAAAAACTCTATATGAATTATGAAAAGCAAAGTGTTGTGTAAAAGAAGGAAAAATTATTTTTTTTGGGTAAGATTAAAATCTCAATCTATATTCTATATCATATTTGAATATTTCGATGAGAGGAGTGTTAGAGAAGATTTGAATGAGATAAGATGTATCATCTAGTATCCAGTGTAAAAAAAAAAAAGAAAAAAAAAAAAAAAGATCATCTATACAGGAGATTTAAAACCACACTGTCGTTTGATACCATACTTTGCACAGAGAATTATGAATTCATGCTAATTATATTTTTCTTCACCACCAGTTCGTAGTACCAATATATAATTTCCAACTTCATTTGCATCAATTGCTTTGAAAACTGATAAAGCTTTGGATTTTTCTTTTGAAAAGTAAATCCAGGTTTTTCAGACAAAATTATCAACAAATGTTATAAAGTATCACTTACCTCCATTGGAAGCAAGATTGATTTATGCACAAATGTCAGTATACAACTTCTAGCAATATTCTTTCTTTTAGTGTGTTTGCCACTGGAGATGGATCTCTATGACATGACAATTACTCAAAACAAGAGTGATTACTGTTGACTATATAGAAGAAAAAAAAAAGACTGACCTGCTCACTAAGAGTCTTCAAAGATAATGGTTTTCATAAAGTCGAAGGAAATGGAACTAAGCTCTATGAATGAAACTTGATCATCCTTAACATAATCCCGATTTATGCTTTGAAAAGGATGTGAAGTTCAATGAGTACCAACAAATTCACCTGGTTTCTAACGTAGACTCATGAATAAGTACATGGTCGTTTACGTGTTGAGCACATATAACACTTTACCTAAGAAAATCAACATGAGCGACCGTTTCGGTTTTATCCACTACAAGATAAACAGTGATTTCCGATGGAAGTTTGCTATCAACGGCCGTCGGAAACTGACTAAAATTCCATCAGAATAAAGTTCTCCTTTAGCAACGACTTCCAATGGAAGCGACGACCAAATTTCCGATGGTTTTAGACGTCGAGTAGACACGGTTTCCGACGGCTTAACCCATTGGAAAATCTTGATCTATAATTCATCGAAGGCCTTTGGAAAACCTAAGTATGCTGCAACAACTTCTAGTTTCCGACCCCCATACACATGCCACTATCGATTTCATAACTCCATTTCAAGCTTAAATATTTAATCAAACTCATTTGAGCCTGTATGCATAAACATGTAATACAATAAACACATCAACAACTTCAATAGATATAATATAAACATCAAAGCATAGGCAGAACAATAAACCAACTAATACATACAATAAAATAAATCCACTCCAAGTCATGCAACTATCATGTTCAAAAGGAAACATGCCCAAATCATCGTCAATCATAACAAAAACCAACAATATTGTATCAACATCATCCCCACCATCTCATAACAATATTGTTGCAAATGTTGGAAATAATTTTCATAAGCTTGTAGAAATTTTCTATAGCAAAAATATAGTTGTTAGTTTATTAGAACACATAAACTTTTAAGTGTTTTTCAAAAAGGAGGAATTTTGTGAATAAGTGTTAATATTAATAAACTTTAGTGATAAATCTTTTAAATAATTATAAGAAGTGTTTAGAATTTTTTTTTTAGTAATTTTATTATGTGTTGATGGTGTAATTTGTATCAAGCATGGTTATTACGGCGGTAAATCGAGTCGAGTCGACAGAGGCCCAGCTAGTCGATTAGTCGTAGACTAGCCGTCGACTAGTCGATAAATATATTATTGCTACTGAACATAGAAAATAAACAAAATGATACATAAAAATTAATAAAGTGCAAATTGCAAAGAAAATACAAATCAAAATGATGTTTCAACAAGCGTACTAAACTCTAATAAAGTGCAACATAAGAAACACAAATGATGCTATCAATTCAAAGATAGTCACCTAGCTTCACTTTTTCATTTGCCTCACAATCACTAGTTTCGTAAATAGTAGTCGGCTCATGTCCATAATCATCATCAACATCCTCATCATCATTTAAGATGAGAGGATCTTGTTCCATCTCAATTTCACGATGGCACTAGAAGAGCAACACTGGAAGAGCGACGGATTTTGGATGTTTCAAACTTCTACGGTCTGACTTCGACACTTGCAGGTGACTTTCGATTTCGACTTCGAACATTTTTTTTACGATTTCGACTTCAACTTCGATTCCCAAATTGGTTTTTTCTTTCGAATTCAAACTTTTAGGGTTCGACTTTTTTTCTACGATATAAAGAATCGATCTTTATAGTTTTTTTTCCTGAAATCTGCCATTCCAAATCAGTCGACAATCAAGTCGACCTAGTCGAGTCAACCAGTCAAGACTAGTCGACAAATTTCGATAAGTCGGCCGACAGTCTTACAAATAGCCCAGTCGTGGCTTCAAGTCGATGACTTGATCTCGACTAGTCGACTAATCACGACTAGTCGAGCGCCGGATAACAGTGGTATCAAGCAGTAAAAATGAGTGAAAGTAGTTGTTAAACAAGACATAACTAAGGTAATTAAGCCACATAGGATTACCTAAGACCTAAACACTAATTAAAATGCTTAATTGGGCTTTTAGTTATAATTAAGGGAGGAGAATTATGGAGAAAGTTATTCCAGTACGTATTCTTCCTTTATCTTCTTCATTTTGAGAAAGGCAGCAAAAAGAAAATCTCCATAAGTTTGGTCAAAGGCAAAACTCAATCTCCAGCCACTCAAATTGACAAATCTAAGTTGTAAATTGATTTCTCCATCGGATAATCACTCTAAAACTAGATTTAAATCCATCTTTGATTCTCTATTACAATTCCATTCAATGTATTTGATACTATAGGCATTGCATGTTACAGTAAACTTCTCATTAGGTTTGATAAGGCCAATTGAAGTTTCAAGCTCTTATTTTGCTTCATATCTTTTACTATAGATCCTTACTTCCGAATTTCATATGAGCGAACCTCATGACTTCTAGTTCAATTTGTTGGGGACGAACTGATTCACTGTCAGTTCTTATTTTTGTCAAATTTTCTTTTTTGTGTTATGTTGTTGTTGTGTCCTCTTTAAGAAACCATATCTTCCTTTATTTGCAGGAAAATGCTGTCAAAATTATCCTGGATTGTTGTCTGAATTCTTGACTTAGTGCATGTAAATTTTCATTGCATTCTAATGTAGTTTGCATGTCAAACCAACGAGCAAAAGTTGGAGACGAACGTTGGAAATTCACTTTAAGCTTCACGCTTCAGGATTACGCCTCCTCCCGTTAAGGGGTCGACCCAGGGATCGACCTCCTGCTTGAAAGGGTCGACCTCTGGGTCGACACCTTTGGTGTTTAGGAGCGCAACCTCCTTCCTGTTGTTTGCTACTTGCTTGGTGGCCTTGATTTCTTAGTTTAGCACTTAAGTTTGTGATGTTTTATAAGTTGAATTAGTGTATTCTCTTGGTGATGGTGATTGTCATATAATGGAAGTAAATTTTAGAAGTGGAATGCCATTATTAACTACAATTCGTATTATCGAATCGATGATGTTTTAGATGCAAATCAACGTGGTAATCTTGTTGAAATCTGTCGTCTCGGTACAAGTTTTCAAAGCCGTTTTAATTAAATACTCTCTAAATGATTTCCAAATCTAAAAACTAACTATTGTATATCTTTAGACATTTTGTTAATATATAATCTGTATTACCCCGCAATAGAGGGAAGGATTTCAAAGATAACGATTTCATATATTTTTGAAAAACTATTTTGTAGCCCGTTTTCTTCAAAACTATTTTCTATATTTAAAAGAAAATACACACATTAATTCACCTTTCAAGTAGACGTGATTTCAATTAAATGATATTGTAAACCTTGTGGTGTGGGAGCGAAGGTGTATAATATCGGTTAATTTTCAATTCGTCCATCGAAACAAAATGATGTTTTCCAGTGTGGCGTATTTCTGTTGTTTATGAGATTTCTAGTGTGGAGTAGACTAACTAGTGGTAGTTAGTGAAACATACGGTATGAAACATACTGATTTCACTTTTCGAGTTACTATTAGGAAGTTTGTGACACATCTTGTTGTTATTACTAGTACTAGACATTCGGGTTAATTATGTTGTTGCTTTGGGTAGATCCAATAATTTGTTGTAAGGCTGGGTAGATCCGACAGTTGTACGTTTGGGTATATCTAATACTGTGTTGTATTTTTGGGTAGATCCAATATTATGTTCTAATACTGGGTAGAACTAATATTATTGTTGAAATTTTGGGTAGATCCAACAGTTGTAATCTTAGGTAAATCCAAAATATATAGCAAATCCCGAGTAGATCCAAACATTATAATATCTGGGTAGATCCAGTTATTGTAATTCCGGGCAGATCCAAAAGTGCAGTACTTGACAGATTAATTTCTTTATTTATGTTACCTACGTAATCCTATGGTTTGGATCCATTTTTGTGAATTGGTTGAATTGGTGTATGTTGTTATTTTAGGATTCAGCCATGTAGCCATGATGATTCTTAGTCATTGAGCTAGACGATGTTATTCCACCAAGTGTCCCCTTTTTGTGAATAAACTCATAAGTGAGTTTATTTGTTGTCACTTGAGGTAGGCTTATGTACCTCCTTGATATGTTATTTCCTGTGTTTAATCCATCTTGGAGTCCACGACTCCTAAATCCATGAAGGTCGTAAACTTGAGTAATTCATTAGAATTTGCGACGTGGAGTTATTCACGTCGTAGCTTTCCTTAAAGCGAATATCACCTTTTGTGCATACTATTACCTAGGCTCTAATATTTCAATTAGACTGACCCGTGTGTGCTAATGCTTGGGTCAGACCGAGTTCTTGCAAGTAATTCCTGAGATAGTCCCCTTGCAACTTTGCTTTACTTCTGGATGACTCACTTTATTTAGTTCCTTTAGTTTGTTCTATCTATACTAATATTCATGCCAAACACCTTTTGATATACATATTCTTTTGTGGAGATGTAAATATGTGTATTAATTGTATTGTGACCTAGAAAGCATGAGTGCGGGTGCGCGGATGCGCGGTACGAGGACATGGGAATCCGACAAATTCAAAAATATGGGAATTCGGGTATGGAAGTATACGACAAATATTAGACAGCAAAACAAAACCACGTGCCCCAGAAAAAAATACTATGCCTTTCTTCCTACCCCCAACAGCGGGTTCAACTATGAACCCTCGTTTAAACAAGAACCCTCGATTCGATTCATATAAGCTAAAAATCGAAAGTTAAAAATCGAAGACGGATTCAATTTCAACAACAGCTATCGAAGACGCCTTTCTTCCTACCCCCGACAGCTATCGACTTTCGATTTCAAACAAAATCCAAGACGGATTCGATTCAATTTTCACAGCACTAAAAATCGAAGACGAAGATCGATTGAAATACGGTGTAATACGGTGAAATACGACGAAGATCCCGCACCCCCTTTCCATCCCATCGCTGAAATACGGTGATACGCCAGGTGACGCACCCCGTACAAATCTTGCCGCACCCTCACGCACCCCCGCATCTCATGCGTATCTAGTGCGCAGTTCGGTATGTGGCTGCCACACCCCTGCTTTGTAGATTGTACCTGATGTATGTATAGATATGTATATGTGACTGTGTTATATTATGTGATCTATGGTATTTCATATTGTATCTGTCTTGTTTTGAATTCATCATGTAGCCATCGTAGTACTGTATTAAGTAATAAGTATGTTGAACCACAAAAAAATAGTGCACATATCGACGTACTTAGAACTTGTTTAATACAAGATTACGAATGGTCGTTCTTATCCATCCTTATTCTCCGCCTTAAAAGACATTATTACTCTGTAATGCGCTTTATTAGGGTGAGTCTCGAGATGAGGCGTCACATTTTGGTGTCAGAGCAGGATTCAGAACAAAAGATGGTCGAGGTGCAGTATAAATAGCATATCATCCCTAATCTTGAGTTATCACCAATCGAGTCCACAACCTTTCTTTGCTTTAGGGTATATATATTAGTAGGAATACATTTAAGAAAACCGACTGATGAAAATTCCATAGTATTCCTTACTATTGAATATATGAATATATCTTACCCTTATGTTAATTTAATCTTAGCTTAATTTCCAGTTGATGGCCGGTCCGGGAAAAGTGAGACCTTCGAGTTATAGACCGACTGGTGGTTCATGACCCGAAGAATTGGTTGAGCCATCCAGTGGCCCACAACCACAGAGAGTACTAGACCAACTAGTGATTTCCATCCAAATGGAGTTTATATGTCATTCGAGCAAATATTGGAACTCATTAGGAATACCCAGCCTCCCGCTCCATCTCGTTCCTCTCCACCGCCTAAGTTGGTGTTTGCGCTTATGTGTCGTGATTTCACTCATCTCGGTGGGAAGCCATTCAAAGGCATCGAGGCAGATCTTGAGATCCAGGCTTGGCTTCGTGCTTGTGAGCATATTTTCTCTCGTATGGAAATTTCTGAGCATAGTATTGTTTTTGTGGCATCGAGTATGCTCGAAAGCGTGCTCTTGATTGGTATGAGTTGCTTGTGGCTGAGGTAGATGAGTCCACTTTAGAGTGGAAACAGTTTAAAAGGAGACTTGAGCTTAAGTTCGTTACAAAGTCCGAAAAAGAGATTCATTCCCGTCGTTTTCTTGATCTTAGGCAGTGGAAGTCGACTGTTTTGGAGTATGTCACATCTTTTGAGGTCTTGTCAAAATATGACCTAGAACATTACCGTTATAAAAGGAATCTTAAGTTCGGGAGTGGGCTTAAAAAATATCTCAGAAGAACCCTCTTGTTGCAACTCAAGTTGACTTTTGATGGATTAGTGGATGCAGCTCTCCATCTCGAGGCGGTCGAGAAGGAGAAAGACAGTGATGATGAGGCTAGTGTCCAGGGTAAGCCGACCAGGAGGCATTCTCCTTTCTCTAAATCTATGCCTTTCCCTCAGAATAAGAAGAAGCACAGCGGTTCTAGTTCTCAATCTCTTGTAACTCCTTCCTCAACTTTAACAAAGGGATGTTTCAATTGTGGATTGCTGCTTGTCGTAGACTTCACATTTGTAGAAAGAATTTCTGCAAATTATGTTTGTATTTGCATAGTGTAACCAAACCCTTTATTATTGCAAATATTACTTTTGCACGTTACAAGACAGCAAATCTTCTATCCTAATTTTTTGTGTGCCCTTAGTTCCCGTGTGATCACAATCATTTATTATCTATCTGCTATATTAATTTATTCTTTTAATTATGAGTTAATAAGGTGGAGACTGGGGACATGAAGGTTTGTGGACATCTGACCTCTGCTATAAGGTGGAGATTGGGGACATGAAGGTTTGAGAACATCTTACCTCAGCTATGCACAAGAGGGCTCCGCCATTACTTCAGAGCACTCTTAGGTATCTGACAAAGCATGAAAACTAGATAATCTATTTTTTTTTTCAACCTTCAATTATGAAACATTATTTATTTATTTTGCTTCAGTTACTTCAATACTGACTACTGTACATGTGGCATGAATCATTAGGTTTCCAGGCATACATATATATTTTAGATTTAAATTTTTTCATGTTGCATCACGTGGATGAAAGCTTTTTATATTTTGACATGATCATGTTCGCACAATTCTGATCAGTTTAAGTTCCATAATATCTTCGACAATGGTTTTTTCTCCTATCGCCATCCTGCTTCCTGTTGTTTTCTTTATGCTAAATAGACCAAGGATGAAGAATGCAGGATACCTATTGAATAATATGCATTTGTTGAAAAGGTCTGGAAAAAACATCAGAGGTGACATCAACCTGCCTTTTGTATCCGTGCTACATCTCAGTTAAGACATATCTTCATTTGTAACATGTCCGCTAATTGATTCATAATGGAAGATACAAATCGATGATATGCGCTGAATTTAGTTTGACATTGATATGCTAATACATGAGGAAATCAAATTAACCTTCCCAACATCTAATGAGATATGCCCCAAAATGAATTGAAACACCCATAAAATATTGTAATAAATTGACCAACTTCATTGCTAAATGCATCCAAGGAAAAGGTGCAACTAACATATTTTACCTACTAAAGTACGTTCTTTTTGAACACTTATTTGAGTTTGTTGATTTTGAGGAAAATATCGTGAAGATGGTTTATTTTGAAGTTTTAGTGAGTGCTCTAAAATTTAACTCAGAATTTTAATTTTAATTTTATTTTGTAAGTTTTTTTGGAATTTAAGAAATTGATACCTTTGATGAATACGACCAAAATTGAGGATACAATCATATTTACAACAATTTTCTTTTATAATGTTTCAAAATACCGTTGCATTATTCTGTTTTAAAGGGCCTTTTCAATTCTCATTGTTGCATTTATTTGGTTCATTCAAACAACCTTAAGACTATCATTTACTATACTGGTTCTCACCACTTGAATTGAATGGTGCGAGTCATGTAAGGTTTTTGTGAATTATACATTTTCCTTCAATGTTTTCTTTTATTGTTCATGTTTTGAGATTTGTGTAACGAGTTCGCTACATTGATTTAAAAGTACCATGATGTTATATATCCTATGTTCTGGTCCTTTCATTTTTTGTTTTGTTTTTTTCACAATCAAAAATATATTGCAAAGTATGAATTCACACCTGTATTTTTGTATTTTGTTATTTATCTTTCCTTTCGACAAACTGGTTTTCAATTATTGTCCTAGAACAACAATTAATTTGAAAACTATAGTGCTTGTGATTTTACATTCATATTTTGGGTGTGTTTGAGTGAAGCGGAAGCGGGGGTATTATAGCGGGTAATTAAGCGAGGTATTTTAGTTAGCGGAGAATGCGGGTTTGAGCGGATCATTTAAGCAGACCATTTTATTTTTGTTTTGTAATTAAATTAAATTATGCTTAAAACAGAACAGTATCATTAAAGCAGAATAATACAGTAAACCAAACAAAACAGTTCATTAAATAATAACAATACAGAAAGCGATAAAATGCAGAAATACAACATGGTACAAATCTATCAGTGCAACCCTACTGCAACAAGTTCGTCTCTTATTCTATCTCGAAGTATTGTCATGTCAGTGCTAAATGGTAGTAATTAAAATTTTCATTATTCGACTTTGGTTGATTTGCAGTTGCACGAAACTGTGAAATATGATATCTTACAAAGAGAGATTAAGCTATCTGACCGTTGAAATCTTTCAACCATTTGTCTATTCGAAAGAGCAACAACTATAGTGTACAAAAAATATGTAAATCGTTTCTCTAACACCAACGAAATTCGTTATAATCAAACCATAATTTTTCAGCCTATCGCATAACGAAAGAAAACATAGTTGTTTCATACGGAAATTCCTTTGACATCGTTGTTAATGACCGTTTAATATGTTGTTTACCCACATTAAACCGATACTCGGACATGTGCAACCGATGGCCCCTTTTATTGCGTATTTCACGTAAATACGATCCAATTATAGCGATATATTCCATATCTCTAGAATCTGAATCGTTTGAGTTTGAGAATGAACCGATCATCGAAGAAAGTGTTGAATTTGAAAATGGAGAAGAAAGGAGAGTAGAAGAAGGTGAAGGAGGTGAAGGGAGAAGAGAGGGATTGATATAGGGGAGAGGATGGAGGCCAAAATAGTCCCAACGGCTCGAATTGGAGTCGTCGGGGTTCGACGCGTCTGACGCATCGAAGACCAACGGTTCCCATTCGAGCCATTGGGATAGGTGCGAAAAATGCCCCGTTTTCGTTATCGACATGTCCGATGCATCCATAACGAAAAACGAGGCATTTCCCCCCTTCCCGAATGCACCCTTTGTATCATACTACTCAAGCCATAAAATGTACTTTCTCTTGTACTCCGTGATCTGATTTGTTTGCTAACAAATTGGTCTTTGGATGGTCGATACAAATGCGGCAGTGTTATAACACGTTCTTATCCAAAATTGTTCTCAATCGTTAGACACAAGGGTTTCAAAACAAGATTCAAATCGTGAAGTTTAGACTATAAATCAAAATGGGATTTAAATCGTGAATCATGGAATAGAAACACGTACATTTCAAAGTCTGTACGTGCTTTGAAATTGATTTGATGTTTAAACTTCTACATCTAAACCTAAAACATTATTTTCTCTCTTGTTCCAATTTAATTTTGTTTGGAAATGATTAAAATTAGAATTGTAAGTTCAAATAAGTATGTTGAATATATTAATTTGGATTGAATGAGTATTTTAAATTGTGGTATTAGCTTGGTCAGAATCGAAATATAGATCGAGAGAGATTCGATTTAAAACGGAATTCAAATTGTAGGATTTTAAGATTTTTGATAACAATGGTTAGACATTCATATTCGCGAACGGTGGAATAATATTATATTTTTGTCCATCCTCTCACAGTATATAAATATTAAAAAAAAAAAGTAAACAGAAAAATATGAGAATAAAAATGACGTTTTATGCAAGTATGTCACTCGTTTTGACCAGAGTTCAAACACAAGGCTTCTAGAATCTCAATATACAATGCATTATCACTTAACACTTGACCATAATTAGAAAATTTTATTCACACAAAGCAGTTTCAGTACCGATGTTTGTAAAAAAGATACTAGAAATAAAAATTATGAAATTGAAAGTTAGTTTGGGGTAGCAGATATTGATTTATATAAGTATAACGATTATTATTACTATGACCCAAAAAAAAAAAAAAAAAAAAAAAAAAAAAAAAAAAAACCATGTAGGCATACACAAGATATACATACTCTATTATCTTCTGATAAATCTAATTTTCCATTTTTCAGGTACAAATGCAGACAAATTTCATATTTTTAGGTATCCGCTAATATACTTGCTTCCATTTGACTTACGCATTACTGACACAACCAAATTTGCATGCAATGTTATTTATAGTCCACAAACATAGAGCAAAAGTCTTCACTCAAAGGTAACCCTTGTTGCACCAAGATTAAGACTTTCTGCCATACTAATTACTAGTCCAAATTTGTCATTCATGTTAAGTCCTTTTTCATACACACCACTGGGCATAGCCCAGTCGAACTTATTTATCAGATTTGCAAGTGCAAGCTCTATAGTCTGCACTGCAAAATGCATGCCAGGGCATATTCTACGGCCTGCACCAAATGGAGTGAACTGAAAATCATGTCCTTTGTAGTCGATTGAACTGCCAATAAACCTCTCTGGTTTGAATTTTTCAGGCTCTTCCCATACACTGTGATCTTTTCCAATCGCCCATACATTAACAATAACCCTTGTCCTCCTAGGAATATCATAGCCTGCAAGCTTGCAATCTTCCATAGATTCTCTTGGTACCAAAAAAGGGGCTGGAGGATGCATTCTCATTGTCTCTTTTATAACGGCTTTTAAGTAGGTCATTTTGCTTATATTTTCTTCACCAATCATTTCTTTGCCTTTAGCTACACTTCTAACTTCATCTTTCAGTTTTATCATCACGTCTGAATTTTGAATAAGCTCTGCCATAGTGTATTCAAGTGCAGCAGATATTGTATCAGTGGCTGCAGCAAACATATCCTGTCATAATTTTCAGTATAATTGGTCACTTTCAAACAAGAAGGCATTGTCGTTTTTCACTTCAGACCCAGCAAACATATCCTTTGTGTGGTCCCATTGCAATGTTATATGGGAAACTTGTTTAAACAGGAAAATAATATACGAGGAAAAACTTGTGATGATAAAATATTCAGTTGAAGTTCATGAAGGACTTACAATCAGTATTGCTTTGATTTCAGCTCTTGTGAATGAATATTCTCTGTTGGAGTCATTCTCAAGTGAGAGTAAGACATCGACAAAGTCGATAACCACCTCATGCATGGCTTTGTCTTCGTTTGATCTATATTCAGTTTGTTCCTTTATGATTTCATCAATTACATCATTCCATCTTTTTCCAACTATTATTGCACTTGAATCCAGTCTAGAAGTTCTAAAATATCCAATGAATGGCAAGTATTCTTCGACATTAAAAGCTCCAAAAATTCTGGAGTTCTCCTCCGATAGTTCGGACAGTAGACGTTTCATCTCTTCGTTGGAAAATCTAGAGGAAACGGCTCTAGATATAACATTAGTGGAAAACAACTTCAATGCTTGACTTAAGTTTACCACACCATTGGCTGATGAAAGTTGGGATATCTTGTTTATCATCAAATCCACTTCTTCTTGCTTCATATTTCGAAATGACTGCACCATTTTTGGATTTAGCAAACGAGTGGTGCATAGTTTTTTTGATTGTCTCCAGTATTCTTTATATGGTGCAAAGGCTATGTCAGTGCCTCCACGGTGTAGAAGCTCAGCAATTTTTGAAAACGGTCTATTAGCAAATATTTGATCGTGATTTTTCATTACCTGTTTAGCTAATTCAGGCGAAGAGATGACTATTGTTGGCACTTGACCAAGTTGTAGATGCATGATAGGTCCACATTTATTTGCTAAATTGCAAAGAGAGATGTGAGGTTGTGAGCCTAGTTGATGCAAGTTTCCTATGAAAGGTAACTTGGGTGGAGAAGGAGGGAGTTTGAGATTATTGAATGAGTCTTTCCTTCTGATGAAAATAAGGAAAAATAGAACAGCAAGCAAGATGAGCAATAAGTTAAACAAACAAGTTTGAATCATTTTCTCTTTGATCTTTCACTGTGAAATTTAAACTACAGAGGGGCTATCTTGTATTTGCAATCTATTTCTTATCTATTTATTGTGGAGAATGTAGATATTGAGTGAATATTTTCGTCCATCCCAGTTTGATATGTCCATTTCCATAATCACATCATAATCATTTATTGATATGTCCATCTTTACATATGAAAGCGTGATACCAATAAAGCCACAATGTATGACACGATACATCTTGTCCATTTGATATCAAACAAAAATAGTTGTAATGGATGGAATGTATTTGACACGATACATCTTTGCGTGTGTCAGTCACATATGTGAATACTGGAATTTTCATGTGATTAATTACAATAACTATTGTTATAAGCATAGTTTCGAAGACCGAACCGTTAGCTGAACCATGTTGAAAGGTTAAAGTTTTTGATGGTTGAACCGGTTAGACCGTGAGAACAATGTTGATTGATTTTTTTTTCAATTCAAATGTAAATTTATTTCTATTAAGGTAAAAAATAAAATAATTATAGTAAATACATTTTACTTTAAAGCAATTAGTTTCGAACAATTCATGAAAAATTCTAGTTGAATTAATTTTATATTAATTCATTTGCTCAAAATTGTAAATTTTCTTATTTATGAATATGAAAGCAGTTTAGTTCAATGGCGATTCATAAAATTTACAAGGACAAATTTTCGAAGTGGGTTAGTTTTTGAAACTATTTCGCGTTTAAGGCCTATTTTCAAACTTATTACCAAGCAAGGCTGATTTCTGCCTAGTCAGCAGCAACGTCAGCAAATTTTGTAACTGCCAGAATATTGAGCAACTCATAGTTGCGTTTTTTTTTATTTCAGTTTTTTTGATGGGCACAACTTTGAGTTGCACGGCTGCGCCCATTTGACTTGCAAATTTTACTATACAGCTGGCTTGTTTTTTTTTCCTTTTTCTAATTATATGAGTGCAACTTGATTGTTAGTTAAATTGATTATGTGAAAAATTAAAAAGTGAAACGATAGTTTTTCCTCAAATTTGAAGAACCGTAAGGTTCGAAGAGGTTGGTCTAGAGGTTAGACCGTAGGTTCATGCACGCGTAAGGTTATTTCATTTTTAAAGTCGTAGGGCTTCAAGATTGGAGGTTAACCATGGTATTTTCGTCTAAAAATATAAGTGTCTACACCACTCTCTAGCCTAGCCAAACCCAAGTCGCGTCGGTTGGACGCACGCATGTGAGGTGGTCATGCATGGTCTCCCTCCTCACAAAAGAGCATCATCGGATGCCCAAAGGGCCCAATCAAGGCTCAAAATATCAAGTATTTTCAAAATATCAAGTATAAATACTTGATTCTCTCAAACAATCCCATGGTATGGGGCTATTCACATATAGGAGTTTTCTAAATTTTTAAATAATTCATTCTGTTTAAAACCAAAACTATTTCCAACAGTTTCGTTATTTTGCATATTTGCTAATAGTATTAGTAAATATACGACAACATTCTTGATTTGGTTTGGAGCAAACTATATTATCCGTCGGCACAATTATTATATTTTTTGAAGGGAGGAAGTATACCAAAATCATCATGAATATATTTTATACTTTTTTTCTTTTGAAATTGAATACTTAGATTGTAGTACAGAAGTAAACAAAATCATTGTGAATATATTTTGTACTTGTACTTTCCTTTTTGTTTCTTTTGAAACTTGGATGGTAGTTCAAACCTGGACATCTCCCACCATTTGGAAGCGCTTTAACCATTTGGGCAATGATGATTGTCATTTTATGTTTTTCTTGTTGTGGTGGCTGATAAAACACTTGCTTTCCTCTCGTATCTTTTAACTGGCATTACACATGGGATGTCTAACCAAAATGAGCAAAGAAGAGCATATCTTTGAGTTAAGATAGTTAGATAGCAACTTCATTGATATTATGTCTTCTAAAATCAAAAATGTTAGGTATGCTCGTTGAGCTAGCTTTCAGGTTCAGTCATAGTTATATATTTCGCTCTGTTCTTATTCATTTTTATGCTATGATTGCAGAACAATAATTTGAAACCAGCTATAATTATTTCAAATTTGAACATGCATGCATGTGCATCCATTATTGCTTTGAAAATTTATCTTTTTAATTTTAGAACAATCCTAGAGTCATATTTTAGGATGTAGTAAAGAGGGATGCTACATAGTCCATATATTCTTTATTTATTTCCAACTTACATTAAAAAAGGAATGGAAAAATTAAATTAAATTAAATTAATCTTATGCACTCTAAAAATCACATTTACTCTGTAATACTAGGTGAAATATAAAACTGATCGGAATTGAAAACCATGTGAAATATCGAAATTTAATCTTCCTCAAAATCATGAATTCCTTGATTACTCTTGTATCATTTGTATGTAACAGAAAACAAGGCAATGCATTATTTTAATTAAATCAGTATGAGAAATTACAGCTTTCTCATAGTAAGAGTTCTCTTTATTTTATTTATTTATGTTTCCATCAAAGTTCTGAAGTATCGAGGTGAGAAGAAAGTATATATTTTAATAGCATTCTTATTAGCCTTTTTTTCCTTTTAAGATAAGCATTATTATACCTAATTAATTGAATTATGATTAAGAAGCAGGGTTGCCATTGGTCTCCACTTGTTACTAATTAACTATTGGCTGAGTTTGTTAAATAACTGGCTATTCTTCATATTTGTTTGGAGCATCGATTTGTCTTGGTTTAGTTGAGCAAAGGATTCAAATAATAGCGTAACTGTTTTATGGAACCTGCATATTAATCACAAACATTAACTATTTCTGGGGAGAAAAAAGACACTAACAAGCAACGTTTTCGAATTTGCTGTCGAACTCACATTTTGATGAAAGAATGTGCATCAATAAAACAAAATCGTTAAGATTGAAGTAAATGTTGTTTTAATTTGTAGACAAAGGCAAATGGTCTAAGCAGGCAGAAATCATCAAGATCAAGGTAGTCCCATTTATTCAAAGTAACTTTATTCATAGATTAACATGTTACTATATCATATGCATGCCTGATGTCGCAAACTTTACATCTCAGTATCAATTTGGAGAAGCGCAGTCAAAGGAACTGATGGTAAAGCAAATCCAGCTAGCCAAAGCAAGGGCCAAGCCTGCTAATAATCCAAATTTGATTTAACATGTGAGAAAAGGAAGGAGCAGAGAATCATGTGTGAAGTTATGGTGGGTTAAATTGGAACTGACATATGCGGTATTTTGCAATGGCCCAGAGCTCTTGCGAATTTACATTTCGCAACAATTTTAGAGTCATCGTGGAATATTAGCCAATCTTCATTTTGGCAACTGCTTAAAGCCATTGTAAATGACTTTTTCAGTGCAGTACTCTAGGTGTACTCAAGGGCGGATTTAGGGGGGGCTAGTGGGGTCACTGGACCCCACTAGACTTTCTATATTTAATTTTATACTAGTAGTTTGCCTTCGTTTTAGTCTTCATTTGTCTTTTAGGTACGTTTCCATCAGTAATTAATCAACTAGACTTTCATGCATGTTTCTATATCAGTTCGATTATGTATGCTGCTAAAGACAAAATGAAGGCAAACTAAAGATTTTTTGCCTCCATTAGATGTTTGGCCCCCACTAGCCTTCAACCCTGGTTTCGCTAGTGGGTGTACTATCTTGAAGTTGATTCTAAGAAAGAGGATAGGTTGACATTCGTCGAACGACTTAGATTGGAATTCGTAGAGAGATTTGATAGGTGAAGATTGTGCGAGAGCTGTTGAACTTGACTTCACCATTGGAAATAACAGAAAATAGAGCAAGATGCCTGACCAAGTGATTTAGTTGGCTCAAAGATTACATCAACTTCGGGTCAGTGCAATTGAAGTGCTTACCGGGTTTCACTACAAGAAAATATGGATTATATAGCATTATATCACAACACTCTAGCTAAAGGGCTATATAAAAATGAATCTAAGTAAAAAAGTAACCACAAATCGAGCTATAAAAATAATAATCTGCTATATCTAAATAGCCAAATTTACAAAGCGGATACTCTTAACGTGGTATACCTTTTCACTTGGTAAAAAAAACACACAGTTGAAGATAAGTGCCTTCAGGAAGACTTTTCAGAAATCAAAATTCATTCAGTAAAAGAAATTCGCAAAAAAATCATTATAAAAGTCTCAACTCTGCTACATATTTCAACTGTGCATCTTCTCAATATCCACAATTCAAGGTTTTTCTAGTTTAGAATTTCTCATACCTTTTTGTGCACCATATTCTTTATTTTTGCTTTGTCATCATGTCGAATAAGGGTGGTGTCACCGGTCCTCAAATGTCAAGCACTAGAGGTGCACAAAGTCATCCTCGAATAGATCCTATCAATGACTTGATGAAAGCCATTGTTAAACCTCAAAAGTCAGTTGATTTCATTCTGTTCAACTTGATGAATCCAACATTTACTCTGGAAATTACAAATAGAGACAACAATTAAAGGATATGGGTTAGAAGATTACATTCAAGATAATTCCTCCAAAATTTGTTCGAGATAATGAAGAGAGACTTGTGCAGAATCAAGAATATATTGCTCATCAAAGACAAGATAGTCTTGTATGTGCATGGATAATGTCATCCATAAGTACTTCTATTTTACCACAATTAATTGGGCGTAGAACAACCCAAGAGGTTTGCACAGCAGTTGAGAAAATATTCACTTCTCAATCACCAGCAAGGGTAATGCATCATAGAAGGAAATTACAAAGTATCAAAAAAATGACATGACAATGAATCAATACTTACTCAAGGTCAAGAATCTGCGTGACCAATTGGCCTTTGCAGGGCACAAAGTTTCAGATTTTGAACATGTGTTGTACATAATTATTGGTTTAGATCACGAGTATGAGACTGTTTTTTTTTTATGCAAAAGGTAGCGAATCACGAGATTCACGCCTTACTTCATTACAGCATAAAGTCTAGTACAACATACGTGTATTTACAGAAATATACACAGCCAAAACAATAATACATGCACGCATGCATGAACAACAGCGTAGCAAAAAATATTACATATACATATTACAGCAAAATAAAAAGCATCAAACCCACGCTTGCTGAAAGCATCATCATGCTCGCCTGCCACGTGCTCGATCCATGACTCGAGCAGCGATAGTATCCACAAACTTCACACTATCAGTGCTTGCAAATGGAAATATATTTAAGAATGCAGTAAACAATAGTGTTAGGCAGTTTCATTTTGTATTTGAATTTTCGTGAGTTTCGTTCATGCCAAAGTATCCACACATAAGCAAAGTTCAAAAAAGCTAAAAGGTAACGTCATCCTTTCAGGTTTAACCAACAAAGTCACTTACTTTTACCATCTATGGACAGGTACTTAGATCCGGCCTTTCCTACCAGTAATCATGGACACCTTGCAGCTTTGGGAAGAATCAGTTGGTAGTGCTTAGTCCAAAGGCTTGCACCAGCGTCGTCAGTTTCCCCGCCCATGGTAACGTCATCCAGCTCTGGTCATTTTTTTAGTTCCCTTCATTATCAATCATCTTTTGGTTAGTGTGGTTAGACACCTCGTGTGGTTGCTCAGTTTGGCTTGTGATGTGGTTTCGCCAGTATGGTTGTTGGTTAGTTTGTATTGTACTTGTATATTTGCGCTAGGCACTACGTACTGCATTCCCATGCAGGATGCATGCATATTTTGTCGTCTTTTGGTCAGCGATCAGGCTTGTTGATCGCTTTAAATATCTATCTATTATATATATATATATATGTGTGTGTGTGTGTGTGTGTGTGTGTGTGTGTGTGTGTGTATCTAATCAGGTGTGTAGATTCGCTCTACACAACCGTCTAGTTCTAAAAAAACAGCAAAAAGGGTGCGCATAGGTGTATCAGGAATAGATGAGAAAATGATATGCCAAAAGTAGTGTTGGTCTTTGATAAAATCCTTCCAATCTAAGTTTATGTTTAAGCTAACTAAGCACTTCGTCCAAATGTAGAACGCGAAATCACAACTGCAGAACAGGTGAAGATAATCCTCGTTATCTTCATCACAAAAAGCGCAACCCCCAATAACGTTTAACCCTTTATGTCTCAGCCTGCTTACAGTATTAAGTCTGTTATGCATAATCGTCCACATGTGAATTTTAACTTTAGTAGGCACAACCTTGAAATTCCACATGTACTCAAATCCCAACCATCTCCGACTAGCGAAGTTCATCGTCTTGTATAAATAGCTAACACGAAAAGGCTTGTTATTTCCTTCCAGCATCCAAACAAAAGCATCCTCCCCATCATCAGTAAGACTTACATCCTCCAGCAGTCTAATCAAGTAATCCAATTGAGACAGAGCATTGCCAGTAACCAATCTACAGAAAGTTAATCTCCACCTGAAGTTGACTGCCTCCATGTTGTACATTTCCTTGAGTGTGTAGTGTTTATTGCAAGTGATAAAAAAGATCAGCGAATTCAATTCTCAAAGGTATGGGTAAGAGCCAGCAATCATACCAAAACAAAACATTACGTCCATTCTTTACAACAATGCCTGCTCGGATCTTAAGCCAATGAATGTTGCTCATAACTCCACGAGTATGAGGTTGTTGTTACAATAATCTCAACTATGGAACTAACTCATTCACTACAATATATGTATTTTACGCTTCTTTCTCATTAGGGAAGAATATAACACAATAAAGCAATCAACCCAGATTTGACTATCAATTATACATACAACAAGGGAAAACAACAAGAAGAAAAAGGTGATCATGAGGGTAAGAATTCAATTCGATAATCAGAGAGGGGGTTCTTCTAACAGAGGAAGAAGGGGTGGCAGAAATAACAACAATATTAGGATAAGTTGTAAAATATGTGAGAAGTTTGGGCATAACGCAAACAAGTGTTATTTCAGATATAATTCTAATTACATCCCTTCTCAACAAGGCAACAACAACAATGTCAACATGGTTAATGTGCAGAAAGAAGGCAATAAAGGTCAAGCAGAGGTGCCAAATACATAAACTAGTTCAACTGATGATGCTAATGATGACTGGTGGTACCCAGATTCAGGGGCTACAAATCATGTCACAAACAACCTGAGCAATCATAACTTGGAAAATAAAGACTACAAAGGTATGCAAAATCTAGTAGTTGGTAATGTTAAGATTATACACATTACACACACAGGAAATGCAAGTTTAAATGGACCCAAAGAACTTATTCTAAAAAAAATCTGCTAAGGGTTCCATCTATTAAAAAGAATCCATTGAGTGTTTCCCAGTTTGCAAAGGACAATAATGTTTGTTTTGAATTCTATCCTAATTCATGCATAGTTAAAGATATACTGACTCAAGAAATTGTTTTCAGGGTAAGGAATGTAAAGGGTTGTACAGATTTGATATAAAAAATCATGAAAACTGTAAATGCAATGAAAAAAGATGTATGATGACTATTATGAATGATACTGAATGTTGTAATAATTCAAATTATGGCATTGCTAATTGGATCACCCTAGCTATAAGATTGTAAAACAAGTGATGAGAAGTAATAATATGTCTAAAGCTGATAATTCTGAATCATATGTATGTCCATCTTGCCAATTGGGAAAGTCTCACAAACTTGCATTTACAAATTCACTCACAATTTACACTAGACAACTTTAATTAATTGTCACTGATTTATGGGGCCCTACATCTATCAGTTCTGACTATTAGTTTTAAGTATTATATATCATTTATAAATTCATACTCTAGATTTACATGGATTTTATGTTGAAGTCTAAATCTGAAACTTGCAATGTTGTGATGCAATACATTAACAAAGTTGAAAACATGACTGGTTATCATGTTAATACTATTCAGACTGATGGTGGAATAGAATTTCTACCATTAAAATCATTTTTTGAAAAGAAAGGAATCAATCATAGAACTACATGTCCATATACATCTGAGCAAAATAGTTTGATTGAAAGGAAACATCGACACATTGTGGAAACTGGGTTAACTTTTCTTGCACAAGCTTCTATGCCTTTAAAATTTTGGCATGAAGCTTTTAACACTGTTGTTAACTTAATAAATTTGTTACCAATAAAGGTATTAAATTTAAAAATTCCACAAGAGTTTTTCTTCAAAGTTAAACCAGATTATAATCATCTAAAGGTATTTGGGTGTCAATGTTTTCCTTGCTTAAAACCTTATAATAAACATAAATTAGACTTCAAGTCAACTTCATGTGCTCTTCTAGGATATTGTAACAGTCAAAAAGTTTATAAGTGTCTAGAAAATACTGGCAGAATATATATTTCGAGATATGTTAGATTTAATGAGTAGGTATACCCATTCAGTAGTATGAAAATAAAAACAACTGAAAAAGTTGTAAGTCCAAGAATTGTTATACTTGAAGTTCCTAATGAAGTTCAAGTGATGGTGCCGACTCAGCATGTAACGAGTGACATCACCACCAGCTCTCAACACACTGTGCCTATGAGAAGGCCAGGTCAAGAGCCTTCAACTGATGAAAGTGTTGACATTTAGAGTCAATCAGGTCGAGAATCAAGCAACAATAGCAATGATCAAGCACTTGCCAGTGAATCAACAGACAACAACAATCAAGGCACTGCCACAAATGATAATCTCAATAAGCATCCATTGTTAACTCGTGCCAAATGTGGTATATTCAAGCCAGAAACCATCAACACTGTTGTCATACAAGATGAACTAGCTTCATTCAGTGAAGCAACATAGTGTGACAAGTGGAAAAAGGCAATGCATGAAGAATTTGATGCACTAATCGAGAAAGGAGCATGGTCACTAGTTGAAAAGCCAGAAAATAAAAATATCATTGGGTGTAGATGGATTTATAAATTAAAGAAAAATTATGATGGTTCAATTTCTAAATACAAAGCAAGAATGGTTGCAAAAGGATATTCACAACAATATGGTTTCGATTTTTCAGAAACTTTTCACCTGTTGTGAAATCATCATCTATTAGAATAATATTAACTATTTCCTTGAGTAGAAATTGGAGCATCAGACAATTAGATGTCAATAATGCATTTCTTAATGGTTAATTGCAGGAAGAGGTGTTTATGGAGCAGCCCAAAGTATTCATTCAAAACAGTAATAAAAAAATTTGGTGTACAAGCTTAATAAGGAAATATATGGATTAAAGCAAGCACTAAGGGTTTGGTTTGACAAGATGAAATCAACACTTATCAACCATGGATACAGATCTACAAAATCTGATAATTCTATCTTTACTTAATTTTCTGATACAGATACAACACATATTCTAATTTGTGTTGATGATTTCATTATTACATGAAGCAGTAAAGAAAAGATCAAACACATTACTAAAATTCTAAATGCAGAGTTTTCAATCAAAGATCTGGGTGATCTAAGTTACTTCCTAGGAATAGAAGTTAGAAGAACATCAAAATCAGAAATTCATCTTAACCAAAGAAAATATATATCAGAAATTTTGTTTAGAGAAAAAAAGAAAGGGCAAATTCTCTTCCTACACCAATGATCACAAATTGTCAACTTTCAAAACATAAAGGTAAGGAGACACAAGATGCAAAATTATACACAAGTATCATTGGAGCATTGCAGTATACTACAATAACAAGACCAGATATGCCTTATAGTGTTAATAAAGCAAACCAATACATGCAAAATCCTTTAGATACTCATTGGAAAGTAGTTAAAAGGATACTAAGATAACTTAAGGGTACACTAGACCATGGTCTCATTCTAAAGTCAAGTAACTCACTGAATATAAATGCATATGCAGACAAGGAAATTGATGACAGAAAATCTACATCTGGTTTTTGCATTTTTCTAGGAAAAAATCCTGTGTCATAAAGTGCTAGAAAACAAAGTACTGTGTCAAGATCCAGCACTGAAGCCGAATTCTGGTGTGTTGCAAGTGCTGCTGTAGAAGTAATATGGATTGAGTCAGTCTTAAGTGAACTCAAAATTAAATCTGAAAAAAGCAGTAATTTGGTGCGATAATGTGAGTGCAATATCTCTAACATCTAATCATGTTCTTCACTCAAAGACGAAGCATTTAGAGATAGATCTTGTAATGTCCCGTCTTTTTATAGTATAATAATTAATTAATTTAATTATTTAAATTAATGATTTAGAGAATTAAATGGTTGTTTAATTAAATAATGTTGAATATTTAATTAATATAAATAATAGAATAATATATTTATTTCTGAAATAGTCGGAAATAGTGGAATTCACAATATTGTGTGAATTGGACAATTCAAAATATATATAATTCAGTTTGGAATTGAATTCGAATAACGAATATATTATTTAAATGGAGTTTGAACGTATAATTATAATTTAAAATCGAGCTCGAAATGGCACGGTAGTTCGTTATTTGGCGATTCGAACTTCAATTGAATATACAAAATCCGTTTTAAGCCGGATTTCTGTGAAACAAGAAACGTTCGGAGCTGGTGAAGTATATATTTCTAATGGAAGAGAAAAATCGAGATTTCATTGTATAGATTTAGAGTTATGTCCAAATCAAAATTTCGAAAAGTCACTATGGAATTCCTTTATAAATTATAACGATTTATTTATATTATAAAAGGATTTTTCAATATAAATTGAATATCGATTCAACCGGGATTTGAATATCGAGTTATAAATCCAATTGGAGCTGTATTATATTCTAGTGTGAATATATATGATAATATTAATTTATTAATATTAAATTTAATTGTTTTTAAATATATTTATATATTTAAATGGGTTATTTAGGCTTTAGAAAATTGCCACTTTTGCAAACGAGCTCCGTTTTCGACGAAACTAATTTTGTTGGATCCGGAATAGTAAATTATTGTTAGATTTCAATTTTCGTAATTTTTGGAGTCAGTATGTGGCCATATGGGATTTTAATATGAAAAACAGCCAATTATTCGACTTTAAAAATACACTGTGTGAGCAAACGGATTTGGAATTCGACGAAACAAGTTTCGTTCCGTAATGTCGAACTGAAGGTGTATGTCCATTTTTGTGACTTTTGGATATCATGTGTGATCACAGGAATTTTTAAAGACAAATGCAAATAGTAGTAGACTAATAATCAATATTTTAATTGAATAAAATAATATAAAAATTTCTCTATAAGTATAACCCTAAAAATTCCTAAACCTAAAATCGGTTTTATTGGTCAATAGAAATCGCGCCGCTGTCTTCTTCAAGAAAACAAATACCGTTACCTTCTAAAATCCAAAACAAATTGGATTAAATCCTACATATCCAGAAACATGTATATTCGTAATCATATGAAGTTGCTCTTCAATTCCATAAGGATTTTACCAAGCTCGATTTGGTCAATCTCGAATTCGAGTTTTAGCAGAGAACCTAGGGTTCCAGGAATCCTGAAATCGAAGCCTCGAGTTGGTTATTGATGGGTATATTGGGATTTAGGAGTAGAAATGGAGTTGCCGTGCGAAGTTTTGGAGGAAATGGTTGCAAGAAAGTTCGAGCACTCTATTGTTACAGGCGCGAGACGCCGGAGAACGGGTTTCAAAAGAAGGATGCGAGTTCAACGATTTTGGGTTGGGGACATGTAGTTTTTGAAGTGGAGTATTTTGACGTTATTGGTTTGAAAATCCATGAAGTAACGATGGAGTTTTGATCGGTTAAAGATGCGAAAATGGAGTAGTTATGAGGAGCAGTACGCATTTTCTGTTTTGGGGAAGAAGCTCGATCGCGGATCTGGGTACTAGTGAATGGGTATGGGCCTTATTTAGGTATTGAGCCCAGTTAGAATTTAATCATAGTTTTAATTATTTAAATACTAGTTAGAACTTGTTAACATGATATTTATCTCGTACGAACTCAGAATTTCGAACGGCCAGTCACATTGGGATCATATGGACGGTGGCTACACAATGGAACTGACTGGGACTGAATTGGAGCTCGTTACAATTTATAGTGAAATAAATTGTCTGAATCAACCAACAATCATCGTTATTTAATGATGATCGTCCAATGTGAGTAAAACTCACTAACTCTATCAGTTTATATTTTTATAAAGATAATCTAGTAATGATAAATGCTGATTGATTGTTGTGTGATGATTGTTTGGTTGAATTGCTTGTGTATTGGTTGAAATTATAAATAACGATATATATATAAATCGTTAATCAAATATTGATTCTGTTTATCAGAATATTTCATATCGAATTGAAATCGATGTTATTATATTGTTTAACATCTGTGGATGCAGTGAAACAGGTCGGAGGAATCCAACTGGAATCCTCAACATTTATTTTACTGTTTTTCATATATTGCAATATATGATGTGATATATAATCTGTTGTTGATTATGTGTGTTTGGATGATATTGATCATGGTTATTTGGTATCTTAAATACCATATGAAATACTGGAATGTAAAAAGGAAATGTTCAAAGTGAATATTGAAAATGAAATATTTATATATGAAATAAATAGGATATTATAAAAGGTAATATTTGAAAAAAACAAATATTGGAAAATATAATAATGGGAAATTTGGGAAATGAATAGAATTATATAAAAGGATTTATATAAAATAAATAGAATTTTATAAAAGGAAATATTTATAAAGTAAATAGAATTATAAAAGGAATATTGATTTAGAAAGTAAATAGAATTATAAAAAGGAAACATTTGGAAAATGAATAGAGTTTATAAAAAGAGAATTTTACATTAGGAAGGTTTAGACCTGTGCTTCGCACACGGGTGTAACATGATATTGATTTAAAGTTAATATTTTGCATATAAAATATTATAAAGGAATTTGGGGTTTGAATTAGGAATTTAAATGGAATTACTAAAATTAGAACTGACTGGAAATTAGTTGAGTTGAATGGCTTTCTGGGTATCGATCTGATGTTGGTTTCGGCCTTCGGGGTTAATACGTAGGGGGTTGTTCTCTTACTAGTTTACAGTTAGAGACTGATATATGTGAGAAGATAGTGATGCGTGAATCAGAAATGGAAACCTTTTCCAAAGTTAATAACGTATATTTTTTAAAATTAGAAAATAAGGAATGTATGAATATATGGAAATGATAAACTGGGAAATGAAATGATGATTGATCGGCAAGATTTCCATCTGGAAATAATATCGTTGTTTGCATACGTGTTTTCTTTGATAGTAAAACCACCGACTATCAAAGTTATTGATCTTTTCCGTTGTCAATACGAAGAGACAGGGATCAGATATATTATCTGAAAACCACTCTGTATGGCATTAGCATTGCGAATCAAATATGGTGAAGATAATTGAAGACGGAGTTATGCAAGGGTTGTCTTGTTTACAGAATTGTGCCTTCGGATTGTCCAATCCCATGACAACTTGAATTGACGAATGTCTAACAGAGTATTTCTGGCAGATCGCGTAAGTTGATCGTTTCAAACGTATTTACGTTGGTGGCGGAGGAATTCGTTTCTCTTAACTTATACCCATGGTATTTTTGGGGAAATCAATTTGTGATTTTGAAGGTATGACGATGTGGCATTCAAATTAAATGAAGGAGCGATTTGTTAAAAGATACGTTATGACCTCAAGCCTCATCAAATGGGAAATGACAGAAATCGGGCAGGCAACATGGCTAAGTGGGCCGCACCCAATTAGGGTATATTGTCACCATCTAGAGAATATTAATTTATACTTCTTTCGCTTCTGTATCTCCTGGAAACGGTTATGTTGGTATACCAACCATAAGGTGATAATATATTCGGAACATTCAAGCGAAATGAATGGTCGGTCATGTGTGGCCGAGTTACAAGATGTTCTTGTTGAACTCCAGTGTATCGCTTCTAGAGTACACTGATCTGAAGGTGGTTCCATACCTTGTCATAGTTGGAATCCATTACCCAATAAGAGCCCGCAGTTTTGATTGTATATTATATATGTAGAGCGTGAGATGAAAGCGTTCTACTAGATTGCTATCTACTTGATTTAGACATTATTGTAATATCATAAGAGATTTGATATAAAGAATATTTTGGTTTGTCGTAAGGTAAAAACCGTCCATGTTTACGTGTGGACCAGTCTTACGATTATCTTTTGTTTCAAAAGGATTTTTTAAAAAATGATTTTGAGTTTACTCACACCAGTCACATGACTGACCCAGAGTTTATTTTGTTTTGTTTTCCCTAAACTCTTGGGTGCCCATTTTTGTATGGCAGTCAAGTAGTCCGGATTTTATAGATATACTGAGAGCTTGGAGCTGGAGGCTTCAGGATTATATAGCTATTGTTATTTCCGTTGTGTTGTAAGTGTTGTACTCTGATAATGTTACTGTATACATATACTAGTTTTATTTCAAAGTTATGTATCTATCATATATTGTTCGTTCCGCTGTGAGTTTCGTGTTACTCTGATGATGATGTATGTTCTTCTTCTTCTTCTTCTATTCTAAGTTTCTATCTTATTTATTCTCATCCTCTAATTTCTTTCATGGACTATCCGGTGTTTTCGGTTCTTGGATATTCGACATGGTGTTGTATGCTGATATCCAAGGTCGCAAATTACCTGGGTCGTCACAGATCTCTACTTTATTAGAGAACAGGTCATTAAGAAGAAATTAAGGGTTGGATACACACGATCACAGCATCAAAAAGCCGATATACTTAGTAAACTGCTTTCCAGACCAAATTTTGTCAGATTAAGGAAGAGCTCAACGTCGATTCTGCAAATCTGAGCCATAAATCAAGCAGAGCTATATATATATTCCAGAGTAAAGAAGCAAACACTTCGTGATGTTGAAGATCTTTTTGGTTCAGACATGATTTCATTGATTTTGTGTTTTTATTTTTGGATTGCCTCTAGCGGCGCCATTGTTGTTGCAAACCCTAATAAGGTTTGGGGGTGGAGGGGGGTTGAGAAGGGGGGGGGGGGAGTAAAAGTATACACATTCTCTGCTGTGTATTTCTCTTATTCTCCCCGCATTAGGTTATTACATATTATTGGGCCGAGCCCATTACCGTTCAGTGTATTATATATACAGATCCATATGTAACGTTGCACTTTACTTTTCATTCTGCAATAATAATTCAAATACAGTTTTATTTCTCTGCTTCATATTTTTCCACAATCTTCGATCTATTGTGATTTCCAACTCCTGAACTTTAATGTTCGTTATTTATATATTTAATCTATGTCAACCAAACTAGACATAAACATTATATTCTTCGCCAATTTGAAAAATGGATGATTAAATAGCATGCAATACAGATAGATTCATATATGAAAGAAGACAATAATAAATTTGTTTAGAACTGACTCTTTGTTCATGTCTTAGAAATGTTGCAATGAAATCAAAAGTTTACTAATGCATTTCATTTACCAATCTAGAAAATGTGAGGTCTTTTATTAGATGTTCCAAAAAGAATACCAAGAATATGCTTGATATTTCCTATTTTCTTCATTTTTATTGAAATCATCAAGTACTAAACTATTTTAGCAACAAGTGCCTGGTGTTAACTTATACTTCAACTATACAATTATATACAATAATCCAGTTAGTTATTTTTTTAAAACCTACAATAATAATTTGGAGGAAATTACTATCAGATTGATGATATTCCAAAAATCATCTCTATTATTAGGGAAAAAAGATCATCCGTGGTTAGTCTAAAAAGTGATATTAAACTATACTAGTTATAAGTTCTGCTTTCTATGTTGTCACCAACATAAAATCTTTGACCTTTTAAAAGCTCAATTAAAGGAAAAAAATCTAAAAAATTTCATACCTTAATAACAATTGTCATTAACTAGCAAGAAAAGTTCATGTGAGGTGCAAATTTGAATCCTTCATTTTTGCTGTATTTAATCACCATTAATGCAATTTTTTTAATACTAATGTATTCACATATTAGCAGTATAAAATGATGGATGTAAAGTAAGAAAAACTCAATTTGTGCACCTTTGCAGGAAACTAATTTTGAAGATAGAAAGCGATGATAAATTTGCCTTCCTGTAAATTAAGTAGCTTCTCATGTAAGCATATGGGATAGTGCTTTGTGGATGATTCACTCTATGCAAGTTGAACTTTATCGTTTATTTGATGCGTAGATCTATAATATAACATGAGAAAAGCCTATTCTTTACCATTTAACAGAAATAATAATTGAATAGCATGCCAAATTTGGATAATAGTTTCATTTATCAATTTTGAAAGTTTTATCAAGGACAACCAACAAAGAAATAAGTAATGATATTTTATATAGTACTTTAAGGAGAAGATGTTAATATGCAAACACCAAATATGACACTGACTAATAGGGCTAAGATCATTATTATAGAAGAATGGGATGGATAATTGTAAATTGATTCCTCAAACAAAGGACAAATGAGTATTTGGCATCAGTCTAAACGAGGACTGAGTATATAAACTACCATGCATTGTATTTTGTACGTAAATAAATAGGGTAAAGAATTGATGTGAATTCACAAAATTTTGTTGGCTTAACATTTAATATCCCCTTTGAAAATGGTATAGAGAGAAACATCCAAAATAATCAGAAATTATAGTCAAATATAGCTAAGTTGGAAATGAAATTACTCCTTGGCATCACAACTAGGTCAGCTAATAATTATTTCATCATTTAGAACATATATATATATATATATATATATATACACTAAAACCTATTCAAACTTGTTTGTTGTTTTGTGTCTGGTTTGCTATCCGATGGGGATGTTTGATTTAGAAAATCAAGTTCGTGCAAGTGCTTGTGCAGGAATAGTGATCAGATTCATGCTTATATTTGAGGTTTATGGCCCAACTCATTCATCGTGCTTGTTCGAGCTATCGTGTTTATGCCCATTTGTGTTCTCGTGTCCATTCGAGTGCACGTGTTCTTTCATAATTATCATCTCCTTTTGCCACGCAAAGTGAGAATTCTCACTGAGTAACAATTTAAATATGTGAATTGATATTATTTTAAATGACATATGAAATTTTAGGATTGCTCTAGAAAACCCAATTATTTGTTTGCGCATATGTGACACACACACTATTGATATATACGACACGAAATTGATTGTTATGGTATTTGTTGATTTATATGTGTTAATTGAGTTGTTATATTAATTTTTTTCTTATCCTGCAAGTTCCTTATGTATGTGTAAAACCATTATCGGTTGAAATGATATATATCTGAATCATTGTATAGATTTAGGAATTAAAAACTGAATTTATTGGGATGTAGGTTGAAATGATAAATTCCCGTAAATATAATATTTACAGATTGGGATGATATATATCTGTATCATTTGGCCTAAGTAGAAAATTATATACGGATACCGTTGGTCTATTTTGAAAGTATTTTCTGAATTTATAAAAGATTTTTACTTGATAAAGTATTTTAAAATCTAAATTTAGAATATTATTTAAACCTATATTTTGATAATTTAATAAAACTTTAAATTTAGACTTTTAAATAAAAATTTATGTTATAGATTTTAAATATATAAGTTAATATATGTTTCAATTTAAATTTAAGATTTTATGTTATAATATTATTTAGTTTTAAAATTTAAATTCTAAAAATTGTTTTATAAGTAAATTAATACAGCTTTTAATTTATTATAAATATTATTTAAAATTTAAAATTATATAAATATAAAATAGATTTTATAAATATAATTATATTAGATAAACTATTTTATATACATTATCTATTTCAAACAAGAATTTGTTCCAATCCAAACTATTGAATCTAGAATGTCAAAAGAAAGATTTTTGAAATGGTGAAATTTGAGACATAGAAATGTGAAATCAAAATGTAATTTTGTTTTTAACCCATTTCAAAAATCTGAAATGGGTATCTTGAACTTAACCACAATTATATAAATTGATTTATGAATTTAATTGAATAATGAATTGGGTTGAAATATGATTTATGATGTTGAAATATTTAAAATCAATGATTTAAATATTATTTTATATCGTTCCTATTTGATTTGTAATATTTTAAAATAAGATTTATGACCTGTAAACATTCGAACATAGTTATTTGAATAGAAACCAATGTTATCATTATACCGATTTATGATATTTGAAATGATTTTTAAATACAAATGACCATGGTGTGAAATAAGCGTTTGGTTGTTAAAGAGACCGGGGTCGGATACACTCTTTGCCAATACCAGGAACCACTTTAACGACTGTGTACGTAGTGGAGAATCCAAAATGAAGTAGAATGATTTGGAGGCGATTACTAGATTTAAAGAAAGAGAAAGATGGTGGATAGCTTTGATCTTCAGGTCCTAATTAAAATGACTAAAACAGGAGTTATACCCAGGCTAATGGAGTTAGCTTCTCTTAGCAGACACGCTTCTTCGATACCATATATATTACTTTGTGATTGATTTGGGGCCCTTTGACTATGGGAGTGTATTTCGAGGTGGGTGGTAGTTGCGGCTATGCGTTACCACTAGCCTGGGTCTGCAATCCGATAAAATCCTATTGATGGGAATTACCTTGATGCCCTGTCATATTTATCTTGATCGAGCCCTCTACGATTTTGATTTGTGTCGTACTTATGGGGTGCCTTCCACTAGTTTTCAGTGGACTTTACGGTACTGTACAGACTACGACATTATAACGTTGTAAGGGTAATAATGGTAATTCCATTTACGCTATTTTCAATATTATATTTAACCATAGAAAGTATTATAATAGTGTATTGTATTATATGATATCTAGGTTAATGGATCCTTAAAGAATGGAATCTCAAGCATTCTTTAAGCTACTAATGCATTTCATTCGAACATTTTACTTGAGTTGATTTACTACTGAGATTGTTACTCATAATCCAAGTGTCTTGTTTTTTACTTGGTCGGTCAGACTAAGGAGTTTAGCTTTGGCGATTCATCTTTTAAGAGTTGGAGATCTACTGGAGATTTGGCTTATCATCCATCCATTGTTGCTATCTTAGTGATTCTGTATTCTAATTTTTCCATTTGTTTATATACTAGGCTACTGTGTATTTAAGATTTTCTAATGTTTAAATTATGACTCTGAAAATTATGTAATTTAATTTTAGATTTTGTAATTAGTAGTTTCATGAACTACTAAGTTATTTGTTCAGTTGCGAGTTATTTTGCCATTTTGTATATGTGATCTGTCTACATTCTGTGATTTGATTTTTATTAAACTACATAGTTAAAACAACTGGCTGTTTCGAACGATTTGAGTTGGTTTTATTAAAGACTTAAATGGGAAGAAAAAATCGGATGTTACAAACTAGTGATATTTCCATTACTATGCTTCTTAAAACAATTCAAGAAATCAAGGCAAAAACAACTCCGATAGAAATGAAGGAAACAACAACCAAAGAGGAGGACAGAATTATAGAGGCAGAGGTGGTAGATTTAACAATAACAACAGACTTAGATGCCAAATTAGTGAAAATTGGTTATGATATTAATAAATGCTACTTTAGGTTAGATTTAATCCATACATCTAGCCAACAAAGTAATCATAGGAAGTATAATCCAAGTGCAAACCAGGAAAGTGTCCATCAAGAAATAAAAGTTTAATCTGAAGCTATAAGAAACAATCACAGTAATGCTGCCAAACTAGAGGACATTCAAGATGAAATTTGGTACCCTAACTCTGGAGAAACCAATCATGTGACAAGTAATCTCGCTAATCTCAACCTTGGCAGCAAATAGTATCAAGATAAAAGAGGTATACACATGGATAATGAGGTAACTGCTAAAATCACATACACTAGCAATGCACACTTCAATGGTAGCAAAAAGTTGTATCTTAGTAATATGCTTAGGGTACCCAAATAAAGACAAAAAATTGATGAGTGTACCTCAATTTGCTAGATATAACAATATATTTTTTACCTAAATTATTGTCGATTTAACGACATACTGATTTGAGAGATTCTCTTGTAGGGTGAGGCTAATAGAGGATTATACAAGCTTACCCTTGATGCAAGAAATAAAAATGTGGATTGTACAAAAATTAGCTGTATTTTTTCTGAAACTGGTTGTAATGTAAATGTATTTGATGTATGGCACTTTAAATTAGGCCATCCTAACATTGATATAATTAGGTAAATATTGAATGCTGATAATATCTCTTGCAATGTTCTTTTAAAATCTTATGTATGCACTTTCTGTCGAATGGGAAAACGTCACAAACTTGTTTCTCCAAATTCTAAACTATTTACACAAAACCACTTAAACACGTTTTCATTGATTTACGGGATCCTGCACTCATTATACCGACCATGGGTATAACGATTATATATCAGTCATCGAAGTATATTCAAGATATGTTTGGATATGCTTTTATAAAATAAAATCTGAAGCATCAAATGCAGTAGAAGAGTTTACTATTGAAGCTAAAAGGCAAACAAGTTCTCAGGTGAAGACAATACAAATTAATGGAGGATCTGAATTAAACAATAAAAGAGTTTCTTCGAACAAAAGATATAGTTTAAAGAATCACTCTCCCACATACATCCGAACAAAATAGTGTACTTGAAAGAAAACATAGACATATAGTTGAATCTGGACTTAAATAGTTAGGTCAAGACTCTTTACCTCTTAAGTTCTAGCCAGATAGATGTATTTTCCATAGTAGTTATTTTAAGAAATCAACTGCCTGCAAAAAATATTAAAGACAAAATCCCAACAAAAGTTTTATTCAACAAATCACCAGACTACTAAAAGCTATAAGTGTTTCAATTCCTCTTCTTTCCTTGCTTAAGATAATACGAAAAACACAAGCTAAATTTCAGGTCTCAACCACGCGCGTTCCTTAGTTACCCAAAAAAATGTGAAAAGATATAAGTGTATTGACAACCATGGTCTAGTGTTCATGTCTAGCCATGTTATATCTAATGAACACGTCTTTCCTTATAGTGAAAACGAAATAAAGGCCACTCAAAATATCTATTTCTCAAAATTTTACATCCCACGTGTACCTATTGATCAAATTCTAGAAACTTAAAGTCAATGATCAACTGAATGAAGCTAGTCTTCAACACACTTTACCTAGTGACACCCCATGTCCGTTAATGTCATTCTTTATCATAATGCATTAAGTTTCGTGAAACATTATAGGTAAACAAACATAAAATTACACAAGGCAGATATAAAATAGCAGTGGAAATATAGTACTTTATTTTCTAAAAGAAAATACTGTGGTCCAAAAATCCAGTTACAGCATAAGTTTGAAATACAGAAAACCTACATCAAATTAAAGTATCTGCCTTGTACTAAAACCATCAGAGTATATAAATATAAATCCATAGTCCCCAAAAACAGCCATAATAAGGTAGATATGTAGTCAAAGCGATTCGTCTAAGCAAAGCAAATCCAACTTCAGGTAGATCAGGAGAGAGAGTCCTAATCAAGCCTGAGTATTCCTACCCTGAGAACTTGGGGAGAGGGGGGGGGGGGAGGAAAAGAGAGAGATACGGAAACAAAACGGGTCAGACATAAAGCCTGGCGATTCCAGTGACTTTTAACATATAAAGAGATAAAAGTAACGATACAGTAAATAAACTGGATGAGAGATAACAACAGTATATAAATGGTATAAACATGATGAACAAGGTGAATTATGCTTCTCAAATACTTTCTCTGCACCAATACTAGTATATCGCATTAAGTGTTTTTCAACTACTTAACATAAACAGATTGATTCCAGCATAGCATAAATGGTAGACTTAGGTGTACTTCTAGCAACGGGCTTTATCCCAAACAGAATAACAGGTACCTAAATAGAATATAATGGGTACTACCCCAAACAGAAATATCAGGTACCTAAACAGAACTAGATGTACCTTAATAACTGCCCCCGCAATTGGCTCCCTACCACGTAAATACCCTGTGTCGGCCCCACAGTAGGGTGTATTGCTTCTTAAAGTGGCAACCACCAGAAGAACACAGACCTATTTACATGTGTTATGGAGTCCTATTTTCCCGAACAGACTGCACCCATGCACGCACATGACCCCGCTGGAACGCTCCATTAGAACACCCCATCCCAAATGAACCTCTTATAATTAGTCTCAATAAGCGTGCCCTGACCCCTATCTAGTGCAGGGTCCTTTTTTAATACCATAACAGGTTACTGACTAATATGGGACCTACACAACAGTTGGCATAAGAACCCCTAGACTTGCATCCCCAATCAACTAGGCTTTACACATGTTAAGTTTTACATGGGTTAATAGTGTCCCTACAACCCCACCAGATTAAAAAGTTTACTTAACCCTCCCAACAGATCAAACAGAACACATAGGTGACATACAGTTTCATTTATATATTCCCTTAATCTTTGTATTAAGCCTACATGTTTCCATATTCATACACCCCATATTTCAGTTATATTGCATAGTATAAGTTATCCCCCAAACTTCAGTCATATTCATAGTACAGGTTATTCCCCCAAATTACCATTCCCAATTACGTTCGTATGCTTATTTTAGCAATATCGACCTAGGCTCGAAGGTAGCCCGGCTATAAAAAGAAAAAGGAATGAGAGAGGAAGAAGAATAGAAATAGGCATAAATAACAGAAATAGGCATATAGAATTAACTGAACAAAATAGGTGTATAGCAAATTTCATGTCATTATAGCAGATCTGTTTAAATATTAATCAACATCTTAACAAGCATAAGATTTAGATTCGGTTTATTAACATGTCAAGATTACTTGTTAAATATTTATATCTAAAAGCAACATGAACTCATAGAGACTGGATCTAAAGAACTGAGAAAAGTATGTTGATGTTGTAGCAGAGATTCTTGTATACGTATAAGTTGTTGTTGCAGAAGAATAGGCTAATTCAATACAAGTTGGGGCAGCATCTCCTTGTCTCCGTTGTTTTAGGTGAATAAAACAATAGAAATGCTATCCTATTTATAGCCTACCGCCAACGAATCTCGTTCAGAAACAAGTCCAGGTTTAAGGTACGAACCTGGATGGATCTAGGGTGGGTCGACCCAGGGTCGACACCCCCTTGTGTTGGTCGACCCCAACACGTCGAATTCTCGCATGCCTTCCCGCTCTTCGATTTTGATTTATTTTTAATTCTGGGTTGGTTTTGTTTATGTATATTTTACTTATATCTATACAAACTTCAAACCTTAATATCTTCTTCACACAATGTCTGTTTTACGCAAACTCGAAGTCTATCTCAAGAAGAATTCCGAGACGAACGCAATGATACAGTCTGTTTCCCTTAATTCCCAATATTTAATTAAGTATTCTTTTGTTTATTGTTATAATGTCCCTTAAAATTACAGGGTGTTACATTCTCCCCTTCTTAAAGGATTTCATCCTCGAAATCTCTAAGTTAAAAAGAATGTACATCCTAACATGCACATCCATCTACTCAACCACCAATCACGGGCATCCATTGTCCTTAAAAGATTTCTAATGCCTTTATGAACATATGCAATAGTGCGTGTATATGTCCTTACACTAATGCGAAAATCAGGCGGTCTACTGATTCAGTTGATCGCCTTAATGCAATTTATGTTTATGCCACGTAAACAAAATGTTTGCAAATAATCCTAGCATAACATGTAAGTTCTATATGTGTGCACAGTCATTCATCCAAATGCAACATCCATATAATGATACATCCATTTTCATCCATATAAAATTTAAAATGCACACGCATGCATATGCAGTATGTAAGTGATTGAGCCGATCTAGTGCCTAATGTATGTGTATATGCATCCTCGGGCAACCACTAGCAAACACTTGCATCGATCAAACATAACATGTTTCAAACACATGTTTACACCCATTGGTTTTCTACCTAAAGCTCGAAGATTTTATCGATAGGATATAGACGAATGATAGAAACAAGTACGGATAAAAGCTTGGAAAAAGAAGCTAAGAACATACCCTTTAAAAGAAAAGGGTACTGGGTGCGAATCTTGTAACGACCCGGATTTTTAGCCAGTTAATATTGAGTATTTAAATTATTTAATTAGGATAATAAGTTGATTTTTATATTAAATTTATCAATTTAATAATCGGTATATGAATAATTATCTAATATATTTAATTATCATATTATGGAAACGATAAATAATTGGATTCAGAATTTTAAACTGAATCAAAAAGGTTCAAATGGCTAATATAAATTATATATTGAATTATAACGATAGTTATCGACAATTTAAATTATTTGAAACCATTTTTATATTTTAAATTGAATTTAATTTAAATTGTTATTTCCTTTATTTAGTCGAATTAAATTACAGAGTCAGTTCCGTGAATTTTAATTTAACACCATAATCTGAAGACGTAAATCGCTACGTTGAAAATAGCAGTTCGGGGTTTTAAATTAAAAGGACCGCGAGATATTTTAGTTATTTAATTAGAAAATCAAATCAAAATTTAATCACATCATTTCAGCCACCCTAAAATTTATACAGAGCCGACCTATGTTAAAATCGCGCAGACTAATTTCCTTTCTCGAGCTGTGGAGATTGTCTCCTTTCTTCAAAGCAAAGAAAAACCGAAATGAAATGGCTATGTCCTTATTGTCTGCTGTCGCACTTCTATAAATTGAAGCCGTCACCTTCATTTTCCAGACGAACAAAGATAAATCCAACTCCTTTTTCATTTTCCCCTAAATCAATCAAAACCCAAATTTTCCTTTTCCGTCCTCAAATGAAATCGAAAGCTCTCTGAACAAAAGCAAAGAGGGGAAATGAAATTTGCGGTCGTGATTTAAACCATCGAGGGTCTCCAGTGCGCGCTGTCGATTCAAGGGAGGGAGTCTTCGGCGATTCATACAGAGGGTGGAAGTGAAGCGTGGTGCGACGTGGTCTCTGGGCCAGAATTGAACTCGATAAGGACTTCATGGTGTGATGCGATAAGGACTGGAGGGGCTTGCGAAGTTAAGGATGTGTGAAATTGGGGGTTCGAAGCTGTCGGACTTGGAGATTTGGGGGGTTCCGTTCGTGCTCAGCTCGGTGGCGGATTCCGAGGCATAGGGCATTGAAATGGGAAAACGATGGTGACAAGAAGACTCTGGGTAGTAAGGGTTCTTTGACAGTTAGGATTTCGGATTTGTGAACTGCTGGGAAAGCATCAGAAATGGGAGTTAATGATAGCGTTGGTCATTGGATAGCAATGGGGTTCGAGTTGTTGTAGCGACTTCGACAGTGGGTTTGAGGCATGAAGATGATATAGTTCGAGTAAGGGAGATGCGGAAATGCTATGTAAATCATGAGAAGGTTCGAACCATTTTAAAAAAGAAGAAAAGAAGTTAAAAATGGGAATATAAGGTAAGTATTTAATTTAGTAACTTTATTGCATTTAAAATTTATTTTAGTAGCTTAAATAATAAATAATAAATTGTCATGATAGATATACACAAGATTTATCGAACGAAATCAGACAAGTAATCCGTAGCTGCGGGATACCTAATCGAAAATTAAAATGGGAATCAGAATAGATCGATTGAAATCTCGGTGAGTAAATCTCACTCACCTTTTATTTATAATTATTTTTACTTCGTAAAATTAATTGTTGTTGCTTGTTTGGATTTTTCTGCTTGTTTATATATATTAGTTATTTAGGCTATTATATATATATATATATATTGGGTTGATTGATTGGTTGGATTCCCGCAGTCTCATTAGCGGATGCCCGCAGTTTCATAGCGGATGATTACCCTATACACCCCACGCTATGATTAGTGGATGACCTTCTATACCGCGATATTCTGCCACGAAGCAGAATGGGTATTATTTATGTGCTAACATTTGTGGATGCAGGAAAACAGGTTGGAGGAATCCAACTGGATTCCTCAAAAATATATTATCTGTTTGTTTGTTGGTTGTTTGATTCCATATATATTATTCATATATGATGTGTTAAAAATCAAATGATTGAAAATTGGGTGATTTGATTGTTTTAAATATCACTGGGCTAAGTGTTAATTTATTTAAAATATCGTGGAAGGATACTTGAGATTTTAAAAAGGGAAAATTCTATTTTTAAATAGAATTTGAATTTTAAATGGAAATAAAATATAAACTTGTTTTTGAAAAATAAAACAAGTAGTTTCTTTTTAAACGAAGTTTATAAATAGTTCTTTTATAACAAAGTTACAAATGAAGTAAAAGAATTATCATTTGATAAATTCAAAAATAGAAATACAAGTGTGAAGTTGGAAATGAGAAATCTATCTTCAAAGAAAAGTAGAAATATCTATTTCAAAGGGAATTGAAGTCGAGACTTGTTTAAAAGAAATAGGATGTGAAATGGAATTTTTAAATATATATAACTCAAATGAAATTTGAGTATAACATTTGAATAGTAAAATTAGAAAAGGAGTTTAAATATTTGAATTTTAAAAGGAGATTGAATATTAGAAATTCAAATAGAAGTTCAAATAGAATTTGAATAGACGAAGTTAGAATGGAAAAATAGAATTTGAATTCAAGGAATTAAAATAAAATTTGAATTCAAAGGAATTCGAATAAAGAAAATTCAAGTAGAAATTTGAATATGGAATTTCAAAATAGAATTTGAAATAAACTTTGGAAATAGGATTTTCAAAGTAGAATTGGAAATAGAATTTCAAATAGGATTTCAAAATAGAAAATCCAAATGGTTTTGAAATGGAATTTGAATTCAAGGGAATTCAAATGGATTTGAGTAAAGAAATTCAAATGGTGTTAAAAATGAGTTTGAATATTAGAATTCAAATGGGGCTGGAAATGAAATTTGAATATTAGAATTCAAATGGAAATAGAAAATGAAATTTGAATATGAGAGATTCAAATTGAATTCAAATAGGATTAAATCTATGGGATTTGAATATGAAATTCAAATGGGTTTTAAACTATGGAATTTTGAATATAGAATTTAAAAGGGGTTTGAATATTTGAATTCCAATATAATTCAAATATAGAAATTGGAATATAGAAGTTCCAATGGAATTTAAATATAGAGTTTGAATGAGAGAATTCAAATGAATTCAAGCATGGAATTTGAATATAGGGGATTCAAATAGAAATTTAAGTATTGAATTTGAATATCAAATAGAAAAGGGATTGGAATTTGAAATATATAATTCAAAAGTGAGATTGGAATTTGAATCAAGGAATTCAAATAAGGTTAAAACGAAGTTGAATTCATTTTTAAGAAGTTTAAAAAGTTTATATATATAAATATAATTTAAAACGAATTCGCCGCAGCGCTGCAGTTCGAAAAATAGCGATTCGAACTTCAATTGAGTATACAGAACGCAATTGAAGTCGGAATTCTTCGAAACAAGAAACGTCAGGACCGGTTGATAATAGTTTTCTAATGAAAGAGAAAAATATGAATTTCATGGTATAGATTTTGAGTTATATCAAAATCAAATTTCCAGAAAAACAGCGCCAGAACTGTTTTAAAACCATAACGGTTTATTTAAAAGGATTTTAAGCGGGAAAATCCGAAGTTTCTATTTAGAAAATTTCAGAGTGAGTTGTAAAATATCTGCGAATTCAAATTGTGTAAATGAATATGATTTTTGAAACAGAAACCAGATTTTGATTTATTGAATAGAATTAACTAAATTGAATAGAAATTAGTTAATGAGATGTTGAATTGACATTGGGCCTTAAATAAGTGAATTCGATTTGAAAATTTATATTCGAAATCAAAAAGGAAACTTGAATTGAAATTGAAATTCAATTTGATTATGAACGAGTTAAATATTTGTTTGAACATGTTATGTTCAACAAAGAAGTAAAATAGGCAAAATGGCCGATTTAAAGAATAAATGGGCGAAACTGAATTCAAACGATTAGATGGTATTGAATTGAATTAAAAACAGGTGAACAGGTGTTAAACAGATATGGGATGAAGTATATGAAGATTTAAATTTATATGCTCGACAAAAAGGCACGTTTTAATTCATATATGAGATTTTATGCGCCGTATCGGCAAGCCGCTTGGCTTTTCCTTTTTCTTTTTGATTGAGGAAGATACCGGGAAGCTATTTGAAATTTCCCGATGCTCCCGATACAGGGGAGGTTATGGCGAAATTTTCCGAAAATTTAAGGAGTTAGAATATTTTAAGATATTTTGATAATTTGAAATCATTGTATCGACGTATTGAATTCGATAGTAAAGTGAATATAAAAATCGAATGTTGTAAACAAAAGGGGATAGAGATAAATGATTGAAAGTGTTTTCAATTGCAAATAGAGATTTTTCTAATATATAGAAGATAAAAGAAGTTGATATTTGGAAACGTTTTCCAAATGGCATAAAGGGCCAATATGGTTATTGAAATATTTGGTTAACAAATATTGATAGAGGAAATGGAGAAGAGATTTAGTTAATGAAATATTAATTAAAGGGCCCAGTGATTTGGTTGATATGTTTGGATGAACACTTGTTTTATTCGATAGTTAAATCACAGACTATCGAAGTTTTGACCATCGTTGTCAATATGGAGAGACCGGTTGGATTATTATCCGAAGAACCACTCCGTATCGGCATAAGCGTTGCGAACCAAGTATGCTGAATATATTGAAGACGGAGTAAAGTGCAAGGGCTTTTCTAGTAATAGAAATAGTGCCTTCGGTTTCGTTCAATCCCAGAACGAACGTAAATGGACGAATGTCTGACAGAGTATTTCCAATGATCAAATGGGTTGGTCTGTATGAATATATATGGTTGCAACGGATTTATCCCTTAGCATAATATCCAGAATATTTGTGCAAACTCAACTAGTGATTAACGGATCTGACAATGTGGCATTCAAAGTGATTGTGTTATCAAGGAATGGTAAGTAATCGTAGCCTCAGGCCTCAACAACCGGGAAAGGACAAAAATCGGGCAGGCAGCATGGCTATGTGGGTCGCACCCATTAGGGTGTATAATCACCTATCTAGAGAAATTCCTTTTGTTTCTAAATCTATCGATTCTGCCCATTCGGGAAACGGTGGTTTGAGTCCAACCGTTGGTGATATACATTCGATACACTCAAGCGAAATGAGTGGTCGGTCATGTGTGGGCCGGGTTACAAGATGTTCTTGTTGAACCCAGTGTATTCCTCTCTAGAGATACACTAGCGGAAGGTGGTTCCATACCTTGTCATGTTGGAAATCCAATCTCCAATAAGCGCCATGCGGTTTTTGATTTTATAATATATATATGTGGAGCGTGAGATGCAAGCGTTCTGCTATTTGGTTATTTACTTGATGTAGACATTATTATAATATCACTGGATTTGATATCAAAGTGTTTTGGGTTATAGTAAGGTAAAAACCGTCCATGTTTATGTGTGGGCTGGTCTTACTATTATCTTTTCTTTCGAAAAGGATTTTGAAAGTTAAACAAGTGGTTGGAGTTTACTCACACCAGTCCCATGACTGACCCAGAGTTTATTTTATTTTGTTTTCCCTAAACTCTTGGGTGCCCAAATTTGTACGGGCAGTCAAGTAGTCAGGATTTCACAGATTCAATTGGAGGAGCTGGAAGCAGGAGGCTTCACCGGTTAGCTATAGGCTATCATATATTCCGCTGTGGACCTTGTTTGTGTCTGGAAACAGGTGTTTATAACTGTTCCAGAAATGACTGTTGTGCTCTGATGATGGTATGTATATAAAGTTACTGATTTGTATTTCAAAAGTTATGTTATATAATATATTTTATTCGATCCGCTGTGAGTTTGTGATCTTCGTTTTCTTCTATTCTAATATTTCTTTCTTTCTATTCCTCATCCTCTAACTTCTTTCTATTAATGGTTCATATTTCTGTGTTATTTGGGTTGGACGTGTGTTGTATTTAGTCAACTCAGATAGCACGGATTTGCGGGTCGTTTCAAATCTTGTCTTTAATCTCCCAAGTCGCATCCTCGCTGACTTTTCCCCGTTAAACTTTCGTCAGCTTAACCACTCGATTGCGGAACTTCTTAACCTCTGATCTAAGTATACGGGTAGGAACTCGTCTAATTGTTGCCTCCTTTTCTACCGCTACGCCCTCAAGCATGCTCGACTCAACTACTTCTGCTATATCATGTAGACATTATCGCAATTGAGAAACGTGGAAAACATCATGCACACCCGCCAGTCTCTCTGGTAGCTTTACTCTATATGCCATTTGACCAATCCTTTCTGTTATGGGAAATGGCCCTACAAACCTTGGCACCAATTTCCCTACTGACCCAAAGCAAACCACATTCCTTAAAGGTGATACCTTGATGAAAACCATGTCTCTCACCTCAAACTCAATATCAGTCCTTCTCTTATCTGCGTAGGACTTTTGTCTGTCCTGAGTTGTCTTCATGCGTCTGCGGATAAGGTCAGTCTTATCTGAAGTCTCTATAATCATCTCAGGTCCAAGTAGAAGTCTATTTATAGAATCCCACCAACAAGTTGATGATCTACAGGGTCGTCCATACAATGCCTCAAAGGGTGCCATGCCAATACTAACCTGATAATTGTTGTTTTAGGCGAACTCCACCAATGGAAGATGCTCTTCCCAAGTCCCTATGAAGTCTAGGATACACAACCTCGAAAGATCCTCAGAACTCTATTCACCTCTCAGTCTGCCCATCTGTATGAGGGTGATATGCGGTGCTCAAACATAACTGCGTACCAAGTGCCTCTTGCAAGCTCTGCCAAAACTCACTGATAAAGATGGGATCACGATTACTCACTATGCTGGAAGGTACTCCATGTAGTCGAACTATCTCATGAAGATAAACTGATGCTAACCATGTTGTCATTCTCTTGCTCTTAACAGGAATGAAATGAGCGCTCTTAGTAAGCCTACCTACTATAACCCAGATGCTGGTATTGCCCTTCCTTGATCTAGGTAAACCATCGATGAAATCCATAGAGACACTCTCCCACTTCCACTGTAGGACCTCCAAAGGGTGCATCAACCCGCCAGGCTTTTTCTGTTCAGCTTTAACTTGCTGGCATATCAAACACTGGGCTACAAATTCCGCTAGATCTTTCTTCATCCTAACCCAAAAGAAAACCCTCTTCATATCTCTATACATCTTATCGCCAGCCAGATGGATAGTCATTCTAAAACGATGGGCTTCCTCAAGGATTGTCTTCAACAGACTCCCAACTCGGGGAACACAAAGCCTTCCATCCCTTCGTATCCACCCGTTATCATCCATGGAATATCTGCTAAGGTGACTAGAAGTCTCTCCTCTGTTGAGCCTATCCAAGATGTATGCTATCTGTGGGTCCTCGCGTTGAGAAAATCTTACCTGATCCAAAAGAGTAGGTCGCACCTCTAACGATGCTAACAAGCCAGGTGTAAGATCCGAAGAAGGCCTAAAATAGAAGGTCGATATATACTCCAAGCTCTGCCTCTCTACGAATAGAGGACTCAAGGTCATCCTCTGCCTACTCAATGCGTCTGCTACCACATTACCCTTGCTAGGGGTATAAGCAATCTCAAAGTCATAGGACACTAGGAACTCCATCCATCTCTGCTGTCTCAAATTGAGATCCTTCTATAAGAACAAATACTTGAGAGATTTATGATCCGTGTATAACTCGAACCTCTCTTCAAGTAGGTAATGTCGCCAAGACTTAAGTGCGAACACTATAGCAGCCAATTCCAAATCGTGAGTGCGGTAGTTTTTCTTATGAACCTTCAACTGTCTACTCCCTTAACATATTACCCTTCCCTATTGCATCGAAACAGCACCGAGTCTTGTAGCACATGCATCAGTGTACACTGTGAACACCTTGCTTCCATCAAGCAATGTCAGAATTGGGACTGTTGTCAGAGCCCTCTTTAATCACTGAAAGCCATCCTCGCAATCAATGCTCCAAGAAAAGGTCTGTTTCTTCTTCGTCGGTTTGGTGAGTGGGGATGATATCCTTGCGAAGTCTTTAATAAACTTCCTATAGTAGCCCGCTAAACCAAGAAAACTTCTCACCTCCGTTGCATTCTTTGGAGCTTTCCAATATTGAACTTCAACAACTTTTGCGGGATCCACCGCTATCCCTTCCTTGGAAACCACATGCCCTAAAAATCTTACTTCCCTTCTCCAAAAATGGCACTTGGAGAATTTTTCCTTAAGCTGGCGTGTTCTGAGAATCCTCAAGACCACTCCTAAATGCAGGGCATGCTCTTCTTCGTTCTTCGAGAAAATCAAGATGTCATCAACAAAGACCACAACAAATTTATTCAGAAACTCTCCCTGAACACCCTACTCATCAGGTCCACAAAATATGCGGGTGCATTAGTCAACCCAAAAGGCATGACTAACCATTCAAAGAAACCATCTGGAGTTCTGAAAGCAGTCTTGTCTATACTGTCCTCGGCCACTCTCAACTGATGAAATCCCGTTGCCAGATCTAACTGTAAGAAAACAGATGCACCAACAAGCTGGTCAAATAGATCATCAATCCTCATGAGTGGATGCCTATTCTTGTTAGTGAGCTTGTTCTACTCCCTTTAATCCACACATAAGCGAAGCGAGCCACCTGCCTTAGTTGCGAAAATGACCGGAGCACCCCATTCCAATATGCTTCGCCTAATAAACCCTTTCTCAAGTAGCTCCCCTACTTGCTTGCTGAGCTACCTCCTTTCCCTAGGAGCTATGTGGTGCACAGGCAATGCAACTGGCTTTGCATTGTCCACCAAGTATATTCGGAAATCAATCTCGCGCCTCGGAGGTAAGCCCCGAACCTCTTCAAAAACATCAGGATACCTATAGACTACAGGTACAGATCGCAAATCATCTATAGAAGCATCAAGTGATTTTAGGAAACTAAGCACGACAGACCCCTTAGGGTCACAAGAAATCTCGAGAGTCCTCCCATGGCAAGTCAAAAGTCTAACAACACTCCTCTCATAGTCTAGAATGACACCATACATGGCTAGCCAATCTATCCTTAGAATCAAACCGTAGCCCGTGAAATCAAGCACATATGGTCGCACTCAAACTTAATGCCTAACACAGATATCCTCAAACCATGACAATTCCTAAACAGATGAATAGTGCCACTAATGGGGTTTGAGACAACAATGGGATCAAAAACAATACTAGTACTAAGGTGCAAAGACTCAACCACAGAATCAGATATAAAAGAGTGATAAACGCTAGAATCAAAAAGATTCCTAACTGGATGAACGAAAGAGAAATCAAACCTTCAACGGAAACTTTCCTACCTTTGTCCGGCCTGCTAGCCTTGAGAGCACACACTTGCCCTCCAGAAGGTCCTTCCCTCTTCCCCTGTCCTTGCTTCTTTGGGCATTCCCTACTATAATGTCCATTTTCACCGCAATTGTAACAAGAATTCTTCCTCTTTCTACTATTCTTGATCACATGACCCAAGCCTCCACAACCTTGACATTTCTTCTTATTCTGAGCTTTGTCATTCTTTCCATCTTTCTTTTGTTGTTCTTTCTTGGGCCACATCTTCTTGTTTTGTGTCTTATCAGACTTTGCCTCTTTCTTTTCGTCTGTCTCTTCTTCGTTCATCAATCCCATATCAGCGAGCTTCTTGAAAGTTTCTCCCATCGGAATATGAGACATATCTAGTCCATGGAGGGGTTCATTCAATCCTCTTGCGAATCTTAAAGCTTTCTTGTGTGGAGTATTTACCAGCTCCAAACCAAACCTTGCCAACTGGTGGAACTTATTGATAAACTCTTTGACCGACATACTTCCTTGCTTAAGTGCCAGAAACCTCTCTATCTGCAAACTCTCTTGTGCCTGAGAGAGAAACTTCATCTCGAACCTCTGACGAAAATCATCCCAAGTATCTACTGGACGCTCTGCTTGCATCACTTCCCACCAGAATAAAGCCTCATCTTTCAACTGCCATAAGGCCAACTGAATCTTCTTGCGATCGTCGACCTCGAAAATCCCAAACAAAGTCTCCATCTCTTTAAGCCAATTACTTGCTTCTACAAAGCTTTCTATTCCGCAGAATGGTTTACCACCTATAGCACAATAGTCCTTACATATCTTGGAGAAATTATCCGCTCGCGGAGGAGGAGGAACAACGGCTGCAGCTGGGGGAGGGGCGTTTGCTTGGCCTCCGGCAGGTGCCGTAACCTTGAGATATCTGTGGAACCAAGCCGGTATCTGAATGCCCCCTGGAATATTTAGTTCTCCAGCTATGCTAAAAAGAAAAGGAAAAGGGATTCAAACAGAGGATTGAAGGATATTTCATATGGCTCTGCGGAATATGTTTTTCAAAAAACGGTCTTTTTTTTTAAAACTCTTTCTTTTTGAAACCTTTTGAAAACAATTTTCAAAATCTTTTATCCGATCTTGTAACCTTCAGCTCTGATACCAAATATGACACCCCATGCCCGATAATGTCACTCTTTATCAGAATGCATTAAGTTTCGTGAAGCGTTATAGGTAAACAAACACAGAATTACACAAGACAGATATAAAATAACAACGGAAGTACAATACTTTATTTTCCAAAAGAAAATACCGTGGTCCAAAAATCCAGTTACAACATAAGTTTGAAATACTGAAAACCAGTTACATTAAAATAAAGTATCTACCTCGTACTAAAACCATCAGAGTACATAAATATAAGTCCATAGTCCCCAAAAACAGCCATAATATGGTAGATAGGTAGTCAAAGCGATACATCTAAGCAAAGCACAACAAATCCAACTCCAAGTAGAATAGGAGAGAGAGTCCTAAGCAAGCCTGAGTATTCACACCTTGAGAACTTTGGGGGGGGGGAGGAAGAGAGAAAGAGAGAAAAAAGAAAACAAAACTGGTCAGACATAAAGTCTAGCGGGTCCAATGACTTTTAGCATATAAAGAGACAAAAGTAACAAGATAGTAAATAAACTGGATGAGAGATAACAACAATATGTAACAGGTATAAACAGGGTGAATTATGCTTCTCAAATACTTTCTATACACCAATACTAGTATATCGCATTAAGGGTTTTTTCAACTACTTAGCATAAATAGAATGATCCCAACATAGCATAAATGATAGACTTAGGTGTACTTCTAGCAACGGATTTTATCCCAAACAGAATAATAGGTACCTAAATAGAATATAACGGGTATTACCCCAAACAAAAATAAATGGTACCCAAACAGAACTAGATGTACCCTAATTACTACTCCCGCGATCGGCTCCCTACCACATAAATACCCTGTGCCTGCCCTACATTAAGGTGTATTAATTCCCAAAGTGGCAACCACCAGAAGGACACAGACCTATTTACAGGTGTTATGGCATCTTATTTTCCCAGACAGATCGAACCCATGCACGCACATGACCCCCACTACACCAGAAATGAGATTTTGCAACGGCTTAGAGCCGCTGCAAAATGATTTTGCAACGGCTCCAAGCCGTTGCAGAATCTGGAGTTGCAAAAATTTTGCAACGGCTTAAAGCCGTGCAAAACTTATATTTTGCAACGGCCTAAGTCCGTTGCAAATTTTTCATTTGCAACGGCTAAAGTCCGTTGCTATTTTTCATTTAGCAACGGTTTTTAGCCGTTGCTTATTGTCATTATTAAGAAAAAAAACTGCTTTTTCTCCCTCCTTCGGTACTTCCTATTCTATACAAAAGTTTACCGAGTGGACATATTATGACAAAGTAAATATCAATAAACTGAATATTTCCAATAGATTCAACAGAAAAACCAAATTTAACAATATACTTTAGTTCAACAGTATATGACAAACTTAAAAGTACTTACGGTTGTGGCAACAAAAATTAATATTATTGTGTATTCCAAAGTTCAATAGTACTAGCCAAAATAATATTATAGTACATTTTCAATTTCACCACAATAATATTACAATATTAATTGTTCATATATATCATATATTACTATTGCATCATTACTGTTGCTTTCTTCCTGAGCTCGAGCGTGTCTATGGAGCTTTCATTACCTCTATCATCACCTTCCTGCATGAAATCTTCCAAACATCAAAATTAGCAAATAACTTAATCATACATTTCTAACATTAATTCCTAAGAAGGATAAAGATTCAATCTTCTGGTTTTATATTACTTCATAATTACATAAGCATCGATCATTTGTGGAGCGGATTGTGTGCAACAGTAAACAAATGTAACATAGAGAAAACGGTACAGACTAGAAGAGTAGCAAAAACAGCAATGAACTCACATATGGATCAAATGAAACAAAGTGCAGATTCATTTGTCAATTTGACCTAGTTTTCCAAGACCATTACAGTTTGGACAAGCAATCTGAGATTGAACTTTCCTTAGTGCATCAGCCCTTAGCATTGCCCCGCCTTTCCTGATAAAGCTTGCACCATCACACTCTGGACACCTAAAACAACCCCATACATATATACAGTTAGATACATGTTATGAAGTGCTTATCTTTCATTTGTCAGTTCACCTACATATATTATTGTGTATATGGTGTAGGATGCACGAACATACAAGTCTTTGCAAGAGAAAAAGATGGGGAATGCAGTACCAACAAGGGCGACGACAACTGCACAAGCTATGAGGTACTTGGTGCCATCAACTGAGACATCTTCAACAGCTGAAACTGTCACCACCCATGAATTCTTTCCTTTTGATGGCAGTGCAAATTTGTTCGTGGTTTATAATAATCAGACACTGAAAGGTTAGTTGGCATAATGAGAAAACCGCGATGTTTTATAAGCAAGTCTTTACTGAATCAAAAATCAAGCAAAATATCATTCATCCAAGATTAATGTAACATGTAAAATTCTATTATAACTTTTTAGTGAATAATTTTATTAATAATTTGGTCGATCACAAATTTTCAGTTATGAGTGCCATGTGTGAAAATGATGCTCTTAATTTATAGCATGTCATAAATATATGAAAATGAAACCAAAGTTAATATCCCTACTGTATTTGACCTATTACATGAAATTTGCACGTGTATAAGTATAAACCAGGACGAACAAAGCAGTCAAAAGTGTCAGCACATTCATATGCAAAAGCAAGGTCCCAGCTATAGAAGATTAACATAGACAAGGTCACAAACAATCAGAGCGTCATCATGAAAAGGCAAGGCCGAAAAAAATGTGAGACATAAACAAAGTATAATTCGGCCGTGATAAACTAAGCAACAAATGGATCAAGTCAAATGCACACGTCCAGTTTGCTCAATGAGCAACCCCTATGAACATGCTTAGGCAAAGAAAAAGAAAAGGAAAAAGAAACCACTAACACATTACGGTATACATGAGTAAACAGCAAACGCAAGTAACAAACATGAATCAAATACTTTCATACAACATATAAAACAAGACCGGATCACACAGTCCATACATAAACGTGGTCAATGCAAGTGGAGTGTATCACATGTACAAGAGCAATATATGCAAAGCTTAAACCAGTTCAGGAAGAACCAAAAGAACAGCGAAATGAATGCACCGAATATCGGCACAACAACCACAAGGGGTTGTGCCAATGAGGAGTAAGGCAATATCACTATGACATGGAGTTTACCAAAAGTCATTAATTAGCAACAATCTCAAATATTTCAATAACTTTAAGCTTAAGCATGCCGATATCAGCAAACGTGATTTAGCATCACTATGCCATAATGCTGCAATTATTTTTATAATTTGCTGCAACTAATATTGTCTACTGAATTTCAAGGCCTAACATCAACCTGAAGCATACCAATATGTTACTCCCAAAACCATGCCCAGTTGATTCATCCTCACAAACAATATATAAGATACAAAATAAAATAAAATAAAATAAAATATGATGGTGCAAAAATTCAACTTCAAGATGAAATATACACAAATAAAGTTGCAAAATTTTCCTATAAAATTTCAAATGTTTACAGTCAAAACCGGAAAAATATGTAGTTGAAAATGTCAATACTGCAGTTAAGTTAAAAAAACAAATATTTACAGTGTTAGGTGATAATATTTGCAAACACAAACTACAAAGAAATTTTATCTTCACTTCTATGTTATTCATAATTATCATCAAAAGTCCTTCCGCCTCTTATAAACGCATCATCCAGGATTATTAATAACAAACATAACCGAAATCTACTAATACATGGTTCAAATTCAGTAAAAACCAGTGTAAATAATCAAGTAATGGAATTTTCTTCTAAATTAGCATTATTATCCGGATTAGACAGAACTTTAAGTTTACCAAGGCTTCAAATTATATTATTAGGCAATCGGCTAGTTATTGCTTTTGTAATTCACGATTAGACAGAACTCTAATTACATAAAAATTGGTTACATTTTAAGCAATATTTGCACATTCGTTCTTTCATTCCTTATCATACCAACCTGTAAATATAGTACTGTACCCAAAGATATATAAGAGAGTCTATGACAGCATGCATTGATCCCTAGTTTCATTCAAACTTTCATAATAATGCGTAGACATAGAAATCCTGAAATTATGAGTAGGTGAGCTTTCACATTATGATGCATTGTGCTTATACAGATAATATTTTTGTTGGAGATTAGCAACCATTAAAAAGCAGTGATAATAAAAATAATACACCACAGTCATGCTCATCTCACAGCAATGAAAAGGTGAATTATACCCAACACTAAACTAGGATAATATAATGGTTGATAAAACATGACAATAAACTATAGCCCCCTTTCAGAAGATCTGCGTTGTCAATGGGTTTGTGTGCAAGGAACACTATTTAAGCTCTACTTGAAATATCAAAATTCTCATATTTAGCAATTGCCACAAACTCAATTTTCTATATATGTTTGAATTTAAACCTCGAATGCTTTGGATGCAGGTTTATTAATTACAAGGTTTTAGGAACGAAATTTTAGAAAGAATTAAACTAAGTCCAAGTTGATATGGCATGCAAGGACGCATGGGTATGGCATGCAATGATGCATGCAAGTACAGGCTAACGAAATGAAATAATTTATCACAAGGCATGCACATGCAGCATGCAAGGACGCATGTGGGTACAGGATATGAACTGTGATAATTTATTATAGTTCACTCATGGTATCTTTAGCCTTGAACAAGTCACGCCTAACCATATTTGCACATTTTATCTGTTGTTTCATCTTTCATATTTTATTGTTTAAAGTACTTACTTTTAAACATGGTTCTCCATTTAACATGAACTTATTTGTGATCTGTTACCATCTCACACTTTTAGGCATGCTGCCTGTCTAGGTTGTATGTGTATATAATTATTATACTATTAATAAATAGTTGGTGCATTGAATCTTTTAAACTAGAGTTTGATGTGTAGATATGCATGTACCTACTTTTAATATGTTGCCTGACATCTTACGAATGAATAGTACCATACTTATAAGTAGCCACTAGACCTGTGTGTTATTTTAGCTCACTAGCACAAAGTCCATTCTCCGACCTTTACCCATCATGTGTGTCATGTAACTATTCAATTGTCACATATGAGTATATAGTATAATTTCTGAAATAATAAATCATGCAAAAAAATATCATTTCTAAGTTTTCCCTTAGTCCATTGTGAATTATTTTTCAGTATCTGACCTAAAACTTACCAGTAAGAAGCCTGAATTTCATCCAAGTTTGTATATATTCTTCCACAGATAAGCATCGACCAACGTTAACTCTCAGTCAAATTAAGTATAGATCTTATAGATTCATAATGACATGCACTAAACCCCAGATAATTCAAGTTACCTCTTCCAAATCTGATGCATCAAATTTATGCAGTCCCATATTGTCCATAGCTAATAAAAACCTCTTCTTTGATCTGACAAAACTAAAGCTCCTCTTTGACTCTACAGGTCAAAATAAAAAAATCCACATCAAAACATAACAAATCAACTTGTCAAACATCGAATACCTGAATTGAATCCAAATTCTTCCTATTAACAATAGCACATAAAACCACGCCCAAACAACTACTCTCTCAAAACCTCATCTGATGCACCCAACCCCAAATTCAATTCGGAAATAACGATTTCAACCATTTCACTACTTGTATTCTAACAAAGCACAAAGCGTACGTAACAAGTAGATAAACTACAGAAAACTATGAAGAAAAAACAATGCTAAATTGATAATCTTACATGCAAAACTTTCATGATTTACCATCCCCAAACTCAAGTAAATCCTCTTCTCTGATTGCAAAATAAAATCCTTCAAATTTGATGCTAAATCCACCGTCTTTAAAATGCTGGCATTCAATCTGATTAGCACGATGCAAAATCGGATCCATGAACCTAAAATAATTGTTAAATCTATAAAGGAATACTACACCAATGAATGATTTGAGGTACGAATCACACGGATGTTGAAATAATGGACGGATTTCAGGCGGCCATGAGCTCGAGTTTTAAAGATCTAGGGTAAGATTTTTTTTGGGCATGAAACAAAATGGGAATGAAAGCATGCTACGGTGGGATTGGGTGTATCCGAGGGTGTATTTAATTTTAAAATGGGCTAAGCCCGTTTTAAAATTTAGAACGGTCGCTGACCGTTTTGCTCAAAGTTACAACGGACTTTAGCCGTTGCTAATTCGCAACGGTTCAAAGCCGTTGCGAATTTTTCGCAATGGGGTGTTGCAATAATGCTTGTTTGGTGTAGTGCCCGTTGGAACGCGCCATCATAACACCCCATCCCAAATGAACCTCTTGTAATTAGTCTCAGTAAGCGTGCCCTAACCCCTACCTAGTGCAGGGTCCTTTTTTAATACCATAACGGTTTACTAACTAATATGCGTCCCACACAACAATTGACACAAGCACCCCCAGGGTTGCATGCCCAATCAACTAGGCTTTACAAAGGTTAAGTTTTACATAGGTTAACAGTGTCCCTACAACCCCACCAGATTAACAAGTTTACTTAACCCTCCCAACAGATCAAACAAAATATATAGGTGACACACAGTTTCATTTACATGTTCCCTTATTCTTTGTATTAAGCCTACATGTTTCCATATTCATACACCCCATATTTCAGTTATATTGCATAGTATAAGTTATGCCCTAAACTTTAGTCATATTCATAGTATAGGTTAAGCCCCCAAATTACCATTTCCAATTACGTTCGTACGCATATTTCAGCGATATCGGCCCAGGATTGAAGGTAGCCTGGCTATAAAACGAAAAAGGAATGAGAGAGGAAAAAGAACAGAAATAGGCATAGAAATAGGCATATAGAATTAACTGAACAAAATAGGTGTATAGCAAATTTCATGTCTATATAGCAGATCTGTTTAAATATTAATCAGCATCTTAACAGGTATAAGTTTTAGATCCGGTTTATTAACATGTCAAGATTACTTGTTAAATATTTATATCTAAAAGAAACATGGACTCACAGAGACTGGATCTAAAGAACTGAAAGAAGTATGTTGATGTTGTAGCAGAGATTCTTATATACGTATAAGTTGTTGTTGCAAAAGAATAGGCTAATTCAATCCAAGCTGGGGTAGCATCTCGTCGTCTCCATTGTTTTAGGTGAATAAAACAATAGAAATGTTGTCCTCTTTAGAGCTTAACGCCAACGAATCTCATTCAGAAACAAGTCCAGGTTCAAGGTACGAACCTGGATGGATCGGGGGGGGTCGACCCCCATGGGGCATGGGTCGACCCCCAACAGGTCGTATTTCCACGTGCCTTACTGCTCTTCGATTTTGATTTATTTTGAATTCTAGACTGGTTTTGTTTATATATATTTTACTTATATGTATACAAACTTCAAACCTTAATATTTTCTTCATACGATGTTCGTTTTACGCAAACTCGGAGTCTATCTCAAGCAGAATTCCGAGATGAACGTAATGGTACAGTCTGTTTCTATTAATTCCTAATATTTAATTAAGTATTATTTAGGTTATTGTTATAATGTCCCTTAAAATTACGGGGTGTTACATTTACCCTCCCCGGAGATAAGTAAAGAACCTTCAGTTTCACTTAGAGATATTCACACATCATTTGAAATTGGAGCAGATCAAGAATAGAATGAAGTCCAGTCATCAGTTCTCAACCCGAACTAGGAAATAACGATGACAGACAATAGCTTGTTCAAAGAAATATAGACATCATAAGATAACCAGAGCCAAAAGTAGCATATTTAGACCAAAGATTTTCAACACTTGCTTGGATATTGATGAGCCATATACATATGAGTAGGCCCAATAAAGCAGCAAATGAAGGCAATAATTCACGAGGACTGCAATGTCGTTAAAAGAAATAATACATGGGCTCTTGTATCATCACCAAACAACAAAAATATTGATGGATACAAATGGACTTACAAGTTGAAAAGAAATCCAGATTGTACAGTTTCTAAGCATAAAGCAAGTTTTTTGCAGAGGATTCTCTCAACAACAGGAGTTTGACTTTAATGAAACATCTCCCCTATTGTAAAACCAACATCAATCAAAACCATTCCTACAATTGCTTTACACAAATGATGGAAAATAAGGCAACTGAACATCAACAATGCATTTCTATGTTGTACTCAACAAGAGAAAGTCTACAAGGAAAAGTCTCATGGCTTGTGCAAATTAGAAGTGAAGGCCTAGTATTTAACTAAATAAGAAATTTATGGGCTCAAATCGGTACCAGGAGTATGATTTGAGAAACTCAAAGACACTCTAGTCAAAATTGGATACAATTTTACAAAGTCAAACGGCTCATTATTTACCAAACCTCATAATAAAACAGTAACGTATGCACTTATGTGTGTGGACGACTTTATAGTTACTGGAAGTGATGACAATAAAATCAAACATATTTTCAAGTAATTAAATCAAGGGTTGGAGAATTGAATTATTTTTTTGGAATAAAAGTAAAGAAGAATTCAAAACTCAGACATTCACTTGAGTCAAAATAAATAAATTGCTGAATTTCTCATCAAATCCAAGATGAACTAAGCCAGCTGTCATTCAATTCTCATGATTACAAACCTATCCCTATCAAAATATAAAGGAGAGGTTATATCCAATGCAAAGCAAGACAGAAGCACTGTGGGTGCATTACAATATGCAACAATTACAAAGATAAACATTGCATACATTGTAAGCAAAGTCAGTCAGTTTATGCAAAACCTACTTGATGAACACTGGAAGGTTGTGATAAGAATTCTTAGACATTTAAGGGGTATATTAGAGCATGGCACGGTTTTAAAATACAGTTCTAACTTATGTATGTTTGGTTTGGCAGATGCTAACTAGGGAACTGAGCTAGATGATCATAGATCAATCTCCAAAAATTGCATATATTTGAGAAGAATCTAGTCTCTTTGTGTTCAAAAAACAAAGTATGGTGTCTATATTAAGTACAAAAGCTGAATTCAGAAGTGTAGCTAATGCAACATTAGAATTAATATGGATCTAGTTACTACTTTCAGATTTAAAGATGACACAAACAACACTGCAACTCTATTGTATGATAACCTAAGCATTGTATCTCTAACTACAGATTAGTTCAATATTTTTTACATTAACGTACTAAATACCTTAGCATTCTGCTTTGGCTATGAGTAGGGAGAATGGATGAACTAGGTAGGGAATTCTTGGGTTCAAATCTTTTGTAAACTTATCAACAACTGATGCTTCTTCATCAATGTAGATTTCAATTGCTTTCAAATAAACTATGTAGTTTTCAGTTACTTTTTTCGAAGTATCATTTACCTATCACGAGGAAAATCACTATTACGTTGGTAAGCTTCTGAAAGGGCCCTACAGCCAACATAAGACACACAAAATTGCATTATAGTATTGATGTTGTTCCTTTCAATTTATTAGCAAGAAATGATGCTGAATTTTTTTCCAAATAAATGTTTATTATGGTAAATGCTATAAATTTACTTTCAATCTCCTAACGGATTACATGTAAAGAGTTGGATCAACTACTATCAAGCAAATAAAACAACGGTGAGCACACTTTATCTTCGATAGCCTTTCTTCGCATAAATTAAATTTCACATATTCTTCTGCATAGTCCCTACATAATGAAAATTGTGGGCCTTCTAACTATGGGCTAATCAATCGAGCATAGGGCTCCAAATAGATCTTAAATCTAAAAGTTTTGTTTTTTTAAATTGTTAGTGAATCATATCTTTTGATCGATGTGGGTTCCCTAACACAATTTTGATCTGTATGATCTCATGGATTTAACTATACTCACACAATAGTCTAAGTCATAAGGTTTATCATACTGACTATTGTAACAACCCTATCAAATCATTGTTCCCCAAATCCCTAAAGTCACAATGTTGGATTATGTCAAATACATATAAGTGAGAATGTCAACCAATTCGATATGTGCAATACTAACTAATCAATTAATAAAACTGAACAAGCAACGCTTCATCAGTAATTAATCACATGTTCAATAATAAAATAGCCAATTTATACATAAATTAATATCTCAAATTAATAAAAAAATCTTTAAAAACACTGTTAGAAACGGGCATATACGTTTTTTTCCATTTGAAATCTCATCTAGAAACTTAACAAAAAATAATTATTGTTTAATATTCAAAATATGTTGAAAAATTCACTAATTTTCAGTTGTTTAAATATAGGTCGTCATGCCTTATAAGTTCACTTACTTTTCACACATAGGTTGCCATGCATTGCACACTAGAAGGTTTCTACATATTAACGCACATAATACAAGCCACCACGCGTTAAAATTTTAATTCGTCATCGTAAGTTTAAAACATAGACCAATAAACGTTAAATATTTCTAGTTTTGTCAAACGTTAAAATATAAATCGTCGTACATTACAAATACACTCGGTCACTGCACATTAAAGCACTAGTCATCAGGGAGAAGCCAACAATTGTGTAAAGTTTAATCTGTGAACATAAAAAAATAATTGAGTAAAGTTTAATTTGTGCAAATAATTGAATTTCGTTAACCATCCCTTTGACAAGGCCGCTGTGCGTTGGACTTTGGCACCTAGATCGCTCATTCTCGAGCACGGAATCATACGAACTTGGGCTAAGCATAAAAATCGACGTTTGCTTGGGAATTAGAAAATGACTTGACTTGGACCAATCGCCTTCGGGCATCATCCGATCACTCAATCGATCACGCATAGGATCAGATCTATCATATCAGAAAAGTTGGATCTGCACATGTCAATCACTTGGAAATCATGAATCGGATTGATCCGACACTTGCACGATCATTTGTTAAGTGCAATCCAGTACACTAAAAAATCATGATCGACACAGTTCGATCACTAAATACATGGATTAACTAAGGATATCTATTCAGAAAACATGTCAGATTACCTTAGAAAATCGGATCAGTAGGAATCTGATCCCTTGGATTGCTATAAAACTACAGGTGACCGATCACATAGGAAAAAATCAGATCAACACAAAATAGGTTATCGACATGATATGGTCACTAAAAATGAAAGACCGAGCAAAGAGTTTGGATCCGAAAATCATTAAATGCGGACCAGATCTTAAGTTACCAAGTGATTTATCACTTGAAGAACTTGAATGGGTCAGCTAAATTAACGTGGTCAACATATGATTTTTGGACTAAAACATATGTATCCGACCTCATGCTCAAATAGGCTCAAATATGAAATATAGAACTTCGAACCAGATCTAAAGTTATGTAGATAATCGATCATTTGGGAAATGAAACAGATTCAGGAAAATGGTATGATCGACACGCTGGATCCACAACAAAATGGGATGTTCCAAAGGAACCGTCGGATACAAAATTAGTGACGAGCTTTGAATCCGTATTTAAGATAAATAAGCGATCACGACCATGAGTCAATTAGATAAGGAAACAAAGGTTGATTGACATGGGATTTCAGCAAAAAATAGATGATCAAACTTCAAGACTTAGGATACGAAGGAAATGTATAGAGAGGGATACAAATTGAAAAAAATACCATTCCCTCATAGGGGATCGATACCGATCCTTTCAACTCAAGGGATCAAATCCAAATTTCTGTGAGAATGGTCAACTTCCTGATCTTACTTTTTCTCCTATATTTTAGGACAATCCAATATCTTGACAGCCATAAATAGGTCATCACATGGCTCAATTTGGGGATCTCTTCTCGGCTTTTGGACACAACTATGTATGGACATTGCTCAAGCTTAATTACATCTAACTTTTTACAATTTAATTGAATTGTACCTGTAATCCTACAGTATAAACATTAAAGATTGCTACAAGTAGATGTAGGCATGAATTATTGAACTACTATAAAATCTTGTGTCCCTTTATTTTTACGTACTATGTGATTGTTCTATGACTATTCTATAATCGATTATTGTGATTGATATTTGATTCATATACGAATTAGGCATTGGCGTACCATTAACCAAAATCGCACGTCAACATTTTGGTGCACCAAGCAGGGAGAGACTACTTGAATTTCTACTCTCAGGAAATGAGGCAACAAAGAAAAATACCGAAAAACAACTTAAAGGCGCAACGATGGGAGAAGAAAGCCAGGAGGCTTCTTCTATGGGAAACCCTTTCTTGTATCTAATGAGGGAAAACATGGACATGGTGTCAACACTCTAAAAAAACCCGTCTTAAGCATCGTGATAATTGTCTCAAATGATAAGAGGAATTGATGACCAAGTTCCTCAATCAAGTTAAAAAACAGTTCGGCCACAAACTCAGAAATTGATTATTAGAGCTGAACCTAACATCACAAAACTTTATCACTTAGAACAGGAGGAAACTCTCCCATACTTAGAGGAATCGGTTTAGGAGGCAATCCCATCAGGACTGTTAATCAAACGTTCAACCTTATTTTGGATTTAAATTCAGGACTTGGACGTGGAAATGAGGCACGTAGAGGTTTATAGCTTGGGTGATACTTAAAAACCCTCAAACTATAGGTATAAGAACTGGAGATTGGCATCAACTACTTATTGGCAACTACATCATGGATATGATCCAGAGAATCTCGAGAGGTAGATTACTAAGCTCCGACTTGGATGGGAAGCAAATTCCATTCTCTTAAAGCATCAAGAACTCACGAAATCTACCAGACTTCAAGCTATATATGCTAGAAGCTTATGACGGTAAAAAGGATCCTACTACCCATCACATGTGATACATCTGACGTATAGGGGTGTTGGGTACATCCGACGATGTCATGGAGAAGTTCTTCCCCCTCTATCTATCAAACTTAGCTATTATGTGGTGCACCAATCGGAATCAAACTCCATCAGGAGTTGGAGCAATTTGGTGGAGAAATTTGTTGAACAATTTTGGGTCCGCATTACTAGATCTAAAAACATGATAATGCTCACAACTATCACTACAAGAAAACATTGATTTAGCGTCACATGTTTAAAAGCGGAAATTTTCATCGCTAATTTGCAACGGAATTCCATGTGATCTGCAAGAGACAGTTTTTTGTTTTTTCAACTATTTTTCTTTTATTTATTACCGTCTCTTCTATCATCCCTTACTAAGTCGTTGCAAATTGCGTCAAATTACCGATAGAAAATTTCTAACGCTATTTTCCGCTTCAAATCCAGGCGGAATACTAACGAATTTTAATCGAAGCTATTGTGCAGTAGAGTTCCAACAGATTTACAAGAGATGTCTATATTATTTTTCTAAGATATACTTTAGTGTTATTTTTTAATAAGTATTAACATGTTCAATAATTAATAATTAATTTGTTCTAATTAATGATTTATAAGTAATAATAAATAATAATTTACGTTCTATAATAAATAACTTATAATCATTGCTTACTTAGAATTAGCAAAATAATCTTTGCTCATAACCAATGTAAATACTAAATTCTTAATTAAGTCCTTTGTTTCATCACAAATTTCAGTCAGTATGCCGGTATTTTTTACGCTAAATCCCAAACTTTTAAACTGTTCTTTTATAATTATTCCCCTAAATAATGAAAATATCAGTTTATTATAATAATTATTTAATACTTAATAATAAAATTTAATATTATGAAATGATATCTAGTATTCAATAATTAATTTTAAATAATTGTATTTAATAATTACAGTTGATAATTATAGTTGTTATTTATATTTATAATTGTATTTTATATTTCGAAAAATTTAAAAATTTGAAATCATCTTGAATAAATTTGAAATAAATCATAAAATTTATAAAACCAATTACTGTTTGACGCGAAATAACCAAAATTTCTAAACTTTAAAATGTTGAAAAAGTTCGTTTAATGGTTTAATTAAATTGTATAATACTTCATATTGTAATTTTAAAAATTTCTATATATTATGACTAAGATAAAGTGAAAAAAAATGAAACGTTGACTTCGCATGTGAAATTTTAGCTCCAATGCGTGAAACTTTTGGCTCCATCGTTCGGGCTTCACTCAAGTCTCATTCCATAGGTGAATTTTTTTTTATACGGATCGCACCCAGCAAAAGTGCAAAACCCTACCTCATTAAACAAACAATCCACTATTAATAATTAATAGTTCTAAGTAACAACAAATATCAAATAATTAATAAAATATTCATAATACATTGTATTTAACAATTAATATTCAATTATAATTAAGAAGTAAAACTACTAAAAATTAAATGCAATTTTTTTTTTGATAACTAACTTTTTAATAATTAACAAATATGAAGTTAAATTTTAATAATTACTACTAAATAATTAATAACTAAAACTAATAATTAATATAGTTATTAATTAATAATTTATAATTATTTTTAATAATTATCAGTATTGTATAATTAATTAAATTACTAATAATTTCTAGTAATAATTCATAAATAATAGTGTATACTACCTGTATCATCCAAAATCGATTAACGATTTTAAGTTACTTATCTAACCGATCGTTTGGAAGCTGTAACATGTCCAAAATTAATTTATGTGAAGCCAAAAAAATTGTGCCCATTCTTCGATGATGTTTTCTCTTCTCCGCCGTATTTCTTCTCCGCCGTATTTCTTCTCCGTATGAGTATTTATTCTCCGTATTTTTTCATCTTCCTTCAAAATACAAACTCTGTTTCGCCGCCTGCTTTGAAAATTCGCTGCCCTAAAAGTCATGGCTCCGCCTCTCAAATTTGCTCGTCGCTGCTCCGCCCCTTAAATCGATAACCGCTGCTCGACCTCTCAAATCGATAGTCACTACACTGCCCCTCAAATCGCCCCTCAAATCGATAATCGCTGCTCCACCTCTCAAATCGATAGTCACTACTCTGCCTCTCAAATCGCCCCGCTAACATTCGTTGCTACTCAGCCTCTCAAATCATTCCTGAAAAGGTTATTAAGAAAATTATTTTGAGTTTCTAAAGTATTCGTATTCACTAAAATTTATTGTTTTGTTTACTTTACAAATTATTTTGAGTTTCTCAATCTGATTATCCAAGCATTTCTATTATGTTGCTGTAATTTTTAGAGATTAGACATTCGATTGGTGTAAACTTCTTGGCCCTTTGTCCAATACTAAGAGTTGGAGGTTTATCAAATGGAGGTTTGCTTTAGTAAGCCAGGTACGGAACTTATTTTTAAGGATAAGTTGACTTATGTAATAATGATCAAAATTAATAACAGTAGCCTCTAGTATCAGATAATTTCAGTGTCTGCATCTTAGCAAGACAATTGCTTGCATATATGACCATGAAAACCAAAGGCAGCCCCCCAAAATTGTAAACTACTAATGTAATATGTTGTGATAAGAGTGAAAAAATGTTCATAGACCATACAGCAGTATCCCAAATCACTAGAATCCGCCAAGTAAGCTCATTTGAATTGTATTTTTATGAGTTAATATCATAGGCAGTTGAAATAGGATTACCATTTAATAATTCAAACTCAAACATTTCTTTACTTCATTTAATGCTGTAATTAAGATTAAATTAAAATATGTAACTATGCATGTGAATATGTGGGTCACATAATACTATCTAACTCTTATGAGCATAACTTAAGCGTACAGTTCTTTTGTGTATATTACATGCACCTGTCTCTAAATATTGTGACATGGATCACAATGCAACTACTTTCAGAAAATACTTGGTACGTAGTGACGAACTGACAGTCTACATCTATTAAAATATTTCCAGTGTCCAGTTTTAAAATACTAGGTTACTTATCGTTTTTAATATTATCACAGTTTTAAAATTTACTTCATTTAATGTTATGCTTAAAACAGTATTTTTTTCCTCTTCCACTTCAATTATGTTTAAAATTTGTCTTCCTTTAAACAAGAAGGTAAAGGGACTTCTGCTGAATTGTAACTGTTACTGATATTTTGATGATCTTCTGCTGAATTTTAGTTTATTTTTTGACCAAATCCAATATAAAGTGATCATGGGGAAATCATCGTCATTTTTCGACTTCCAATGAAGTTTTGCTAAATTTTGCTTTGTTTTTTCAATAGGATGTTGTTAAATTTTGCTTTTGTATTATTTTGAGTGTAATGCTTTGAAATTTGTTCGCTCTTATCAAAAGTGTAGTATCTTCTGTAAATTGCAAACTTTTGCATGTATGTTTACTTCAGAATTTCTTTTCCCCTTAAATGTCGCTATCTAACCAAAGAATCAAATAGTGCATAAAACAATATGCATAAGAACCTCATGAACTAATGTAACTTAACATGTGCTCCTGGGACTCATGTTCAATTTTTTTACAAATCTTCTTCAACCGTCCACCGCCCTTTCAACACATTATACTTTACTCGCTTGATTAGCACTTTAAAATTGCCCTATTAATCAAGTATGGCTCACAGGACAATAACAATGTAGTTTATAAAATATATTACAAATACTATTTACTTTTGAAATATGTAAGCAAAATATGTAATCACAGTCTTCTCTCCATGATTTTAGAATTTGGTCATCTAGATAACTTCAGATCAGAAATAAAATTTATTCTTGGTGAGCAATCAGTAATACATTCAAAGTTGAAACAATTAACGGTGTTTGCATTTGAATAATAAAAGTTGCTATAAATTGTCAGCGAATTAAATACACTGTTTCAATGTTATAAATGCATTAAAACTAGAGATACTCTTCATGGCCATCGTCTTTATTCTTTATTCGGTTACCGGCAATCTCGGAAAAAGCATTCACTGTATCCTGTGAGTAAAATAAATTCTTTTCCTTCTTTATTTCTTAGTGTTAATTGAAACAAATCTATCATATGTTATTTCATTTTGTAAATTCTCAAATTTCATTCGGTTATGATCTAGTTCAGTTACTTGCTTCCACATGGATTTCTTTACGTGACTTGGTCTTTACAAAAGCCATGTATCACAAAGAGATACTGTAATTTTTATACTAATTTATGATGTAATTGCAAATACCTATGGTAGAAATGAACGATTGTGTGTGAAACTCATACACTATATTATCTAAGGTAGCAGTTTTGTGATGGTGTACTACGATTTTTCTTCTTCTTCTTGTTCATTTCCGAGCATAATGTTTATAGATGTTGCCATCTTTTTGTTTGGTTTTGAATTTTTTATAGGCTACTATTTTACTAATTTTATGTGCATATATTATGCTGCATTGACTACATTAGCTGTTACTGGGAGATCAAAAGCAGTTACTGTATGTCTTGCATTTTTTTAACCAGTGCTCTCTTATGTCTTTTAATAACACAGATTCAAATTTGTTTTATTAGTTATGGATTATTGTATAAAAATGTTGTTTTTTAAGAATTTGTACCACCTAATATGCTCCCAAGATGTGGACGATAATGCAAATGTTGGCAAAATCGACTAATGAAATGGTTTTTGGAATCCTAATACAGACACTAGCATGGATATGCACACACTTCTATGCACTTTTTGTTGAATAACAAATCATCATGTAAAATTGTCTATGACTGAAAATGAAATTATTGGAGTAAAAGGCTGTCATTGATGTCATGATCATTGATATCTATTTCTCTTTTGAATATTTCTATTTCAGTCCTGTAAAAAGAAAACATATTGTTTGCTTATGCTGTAAAAGGAAATACCTGGTATTTATATTCATATAGGTCCCCAAGTATAATTTTGGTTTATTAATTTTATGATTGCTTTTGTGCTGCTAAAGTTTATTTATTTTATGTTAATGAACTTAAATTGCGTATATAATAGCTAAATTTTTCTTTCATTTCTAGATGGCAACATACCATGCATTCCTCTTTTCTCTTGGTATAATTTATTGAAATAATTTCTTTCCTTTCATTTGTTTCGCTGCTAGTTTTTAAGTTAAGTTGCACTTGAACTTAGTTTGTTTTGGTTGTTTTGGGTCTATGTCTTTAATTTAGTCTCTGATGATTTGTTGTACAAGTACTTGATATTCATGGTTTAGCACTTGTTTTGATTCTTTGTATCTAACTTTTGATTGTTAATAAATTATCGTTTTCAAATAAAATTCTCTATTAAACTTAAAATAAACTCTCATGAATATTTTTTTGTAAGTTGAAAATTAATCTTACTTGGATAAGAAAAACCTAATGTTTAATGATATAGAGAAGCTTAAGCCTTCAACTCCATTCTATCACAATTCACAATATAATTTATGGTATCCCTTGCAACTGAAAGGAGACAGATAAAACCAATTAAAAGCTAGAAAGGCCCAAAAGGTGGAGTAGAAGGTGAAGAAGACGAGTTAAAGCTCACATTTTAACCCAATGTTCAATGATAGAATGTCACTATCTCAGAAGAAATTTACAAACAAGTGGTATGTTCAGTGTTCGAAGAGCATAAAGTCGAATGTTTTTCCCCTACATCATGTATAGTTATTGTTTGGTGATAATCACGATTCTGTTACTATAAGCAAAAGGTGAAAACCAGAAAGTTTTCCAAGCAAAGCTGCATCATTGTGAGCACTTTCTCTAGGTTTATAATTTTTCAATCTCTTACAATGCATCTATTATTTATTGTGATCGACAAATTTATACTTATAGAGAGAACATAAACTTGAATGATGATGATGTTTATTTTGTTGGCTTACTCATTCTTGAAGCGCTTCTTGGATCATCATATTCAGAAAAGGAGAAATATTCTTTCTAAATCAGTTGGTAAATTTTGATTTCTTTGTTCTATTTATTTACTGCTATTCTACTTCTACGTTAAATATAGTGAAGAGCATAAATTTTCTGTGCCCTTGCTAAATGCAGTAAAAATTTCCTCCATGCAGTAATCACTATCAGTGTTTTTTTGGGAAATGGTGCCGCTCAGCTGTCTACTCCAATAATGAGCCATCAGGTCATTTAATATTAGCAAGGGCTAATCTATAATTGTCGTTTACTGTATGGAGAAATTTTTTATTGCATTTAGCAGTCATGATATATTGTCGTATTTACACTGTTTGTTATATTAGGTTATTAATAAGCAATAATTGGTATTGTCCTGTAAGCAATCCTCATTTCTTTTTTCCCATTACTTCTAGGTTTTAACAAATTGCTACTTCAGAACATTTGCAAATGAAAGAGATGTAATAGTATACTCCCTCCAATCCAATATATTGAATGTTATGTAGATTTGCACACATATTAAGAAAAATTGAAACTGACTTAATTACCCATAAATCCACACTTTTCAATGTTTAATGTTCATTAACTTTATCTTTTCTTTTATACGTTCCATCTCGGCTTCTACATTGAAAAGAGAGGGAAATACTTGCATTGTAGGGAAACGTTGGAAGTGCAGGTAGGTAGGAATATGAATAGACATTTGTATTAATGTTGCTGCATTGGAAAAGAGAAAAAAAGCAACTGTACTGCAGAACATCATATATATGTGAAAATGTGTAACTTCTCCCTAATACGTCAATTATATTGGATTGGAGGGACTATTACAAAAGACATTCATCTTCAGTATTTGTATATTTTGCTTCTAATTCAAATAATCATTTTTATGACAAGAGGTTGTCCAACATGCTAGAAACATGTTTTGTACTTAGTTAGAATATGTTTATTCTTCTCTGTGTGTGTGTGTGTATGTGTGTCTGTGTGTATATATATATAATACAAATACATAAATACATACATGTCTATGAATGATTCTTATTAATACATTGAAGACAAATCCTTGATATCAAATTGGTTAAACCTTAATGTAATCGTGTTTACAATTTCTGATTAAAAGAAAATATTAACAAAAAGTTTTCTTTATATGATATTATATAACATAAAGGTCGGTTTCCCCCCACCGTTGTGCGGTAATACTAGTATGTTATATTCTGATTTATATCTAGTATTTTTAATAATTAATAAGTAATATTTTAATAGTTCATGATTAATTTAATAATTATTTGGTAATATTTAATAATATTATATAATTAATTATTAATAATTAACTACCTAATTGATAATTTCAAATAATAATATATACTTTTAGAAAAATTAATATTTGCAAATAATTTTCAAATTTTAATTTTTTTTAAAATAGGCTTAGAAATATTCAAAAAATTTAAAAATAAAATTTTGAAATTTTTAAAAAATTGAGAAATAAAAGATTAAAATATTATACATTTCAGAAAACTTTAAATGTTAAATTAATTTATGATCCAAAAAATATAAAATTTACTTTGTAGAATTACTAATTTCAAAAGCATTAGGATTTTGACATTCATTAGCTTTTTTCTTGGTCAGCAACAAAATTTTGGCTCCATTTTTAGAATGTTCTCGCCGCCAAAATATTTCGCTCCCTCTTATTTCACAATTCGAAACCGCCAAATCCTTAAAACCCCTAATTTACGTAGTCTTTAGACCAAAGCCCCCAATTTCTTGAGACTTCCTCCAGATCCAAATCGAAACCCTTCCGTTGTTGACACATCATCCAAATTAGCCTGCTCGCTTTAAATCATCGCACCCCTTCCATTTCCTACATCCACCATGGTTCAGGCGATCGAGTTGTTGATTGATGTTGTATAGCTTGTGGCAGAGCAGGTTGTTTGGACGAGGCAATTAAAGGTAGGAGTAGAGGCTGGAGGAGGAGTTCCTGGTTGGTTGTGGTGATTTGGGTGTTCGAAGTTGGGCACTTTTCGGTTGTGGTTCACAGTTCATGTCTGATCGGAGTTTGAATGGTATGATTTTTAATTTTCTTTTTACAATAACGTGTTTTGGCTAATATTGTTGGTTTTTCCCACTTAATTATCTAACCGAGTCTTCTTCTTGGTTAATTTGTCGGTGCTGAGTTGGAAAAATCCAGATATTCTCATGCTAGGTTAATTTGTCTGTTTGAATTAGATGCATCTACTAGAAATTTTCGCTTGTTGGAATATTTTAACTTGGTGGAATTTTTTTCACTTGCTGTAAGGGAGGTCAGCATAGTTATTTTTTCACTTAATGGAAATTTCTATTAATTTTCAAATTTAAACGGTGGAGTTCAAAACTTATAATCCATGCTTTTTCATAACTAAAATGTGTTGTTTATTTGAAGTTTTTGTTCATATAAGCTATAGCTTAAGGTACTAGTGTAAATTATTTGAAAATAAAGTGTTGGTTAACTATGTGTTGTTTATTTGAATTGACAATAAAGTGCTGGTTAACTATGTGTTGTTTATTTTTGTCGACATAAGTGAAATTATGATCTGTACACCCATTAAATAAATTTGTTCGATAAGAAATTGACTGAGCAATAATTTGCTCCTGACGGTAAACATGTTGCTCAGTCGAATTCACCAGTGTCTGTATTTTGTTTTTATGCTTTCTCATTGACGTTTTCACAAAAAAAAAATGGTGTCAGCTTCGCTACAGTACATAATGCCACTTCTCTTCTCTTTTTATATACTTCATGTTGAACCTTCTTTAGTTCACCGGCATTGAGTTAAAAATGTAGTAATTTGTCATATAACTCTATTTGCTCTGGATCACTTTCAACCTGCATAAAAATGGATTTGTACTCCTCTTCTAATAGTTGAACTAGATCAGGCTTCAATCGAATCCTATTCCACTTTTTCAACTATTGTTTGATGGCCTGTAGTTTATTCACGAATAGTGCATGTTAGTACTCCAAGTCGTAGCTATTAACCCAGCGTGGACTCATTGACTGTACCCCTCTTGTTAATGCCAGGTGTTGACAGGGTTAAGCATAACAAAAGGGAGCACAGAGGATAAATGCACATCAAATATACGGGGATACAAGATCCGCTAGCACAATTAACGGGAAGGATGCACATATCGCACATAGTGAACCGACTAAACATCACACGACATGTGACAAAGGTGAAGGCAAGGTTAATGTAGGGGCAAACAGGCTAGTCCATCAGAAACTACTACAGCAGATATATAAGCAATGCAAAAATGCTCATAAACTATCTGCAGCTCCACCAAATAGAGAATTCGAAGCACTATCTTTGTCCATGATTTCATAATATGATAGGCAACAAACTTAGAGCATGAATTTCAGACTTGTTCTGATGAATTTGTGATATCAATTATCTTGTTATAATATATGTAAATCAATGAGAGAGTAGAAACGTGATTAGAAAATATTCTATTTAAGAAAAAGTGTGTTGTATGAGAATAGAAATTGTTATATATGTATAGTGCATGAAAATTTGGAAAAATTTGTTGTAAATTTTTGTACTATTAAAATTTTGTTGAAATAAAATTTATATTTGTTTATTTCATTTTATGATATGCAGTATTATTTTATATATATATATATATCAGTTGCTAAAATGTTAGCATTTGTGACGAATTACCGGTAGATATCTAAAGTGAAGCAAAAGTTGAAATTATCTGTTTTTAATCCCTTGTTGTTTAGCAAGGGATCTTTGATGGATTTTTTAAAAATATATATTAAAGAAATATATATATTCGTCGGTAAAATGTCAATATTTTTTTTAAATTAAATTTAAATATATTGACAAATGACATTAAAATGTCAGAGACTTGACATTAAATTCCATCGCAAAATGGTCACTAAAATACCGACGTGAAATTTACCGGTCAGTGCTATCCGTCACAAATCCATCGCGAATACATGTTTAGCGACAAATTTACGACGGATTGATCTGTTGTAAAATCAGCGTTTTCTTGTAGTGTATCAAGAAGAGGACCAAAGAGACTCTACATAAATTTATAGGTATCAATGCTGATGTGGCTTCCGTGGATCGACTAGATCGGTCAATGGTTCTAACAGCCATAGTATCTGGCACATTGAATAACCCAGAGTTCAAGATTTCTTTGAAAAGGGATCCCCGTTAGATCCAAGGGATTTTTACCTTGAAGCTAATAGGTTCATAAGGCAGGAAGATGCCAAGGCTAATCGTGAATCTCCTCAAGTAAATCATGTCAAGGGCGGTGAGCCGTCCAATTATGGGAATAACAAAGGGAAACAGAAAGTTGATGGCAAACCAAGGCACCAAAACCAAATCAAAAGAGGACGAAGATATGACTCGTATTCGCAGCTGAATGTGAGTCAAGGACAAATTTTCCTGAATATTAAAGACCACCTTCTAGTAAGAAGGCAAAGTAGATGAGAGCCACTAAAAAGGACATAGCTTTCGGGGGAATTCTGCCTATTTGATGAGAGGCCAGGGCATGAGACGAATGGATGCTATCGAAGAGATAGTAAGAAGTAGGCAATTGCAACAATATATTCAGAATATAGCAGCAGTAACATCTCAATAAGAACAACCACTGGTTGTAAAGGATGTAGGCGAGCCTATCTCTCGTCGAGGCCTTGTCATCAATTCACATGTAGGAAATGGATGATAATGGTGCCTAAGTTTCCTACCCATGTACGAAACCCAAAGAGATTCCTGGATAAGCTCTGGGATGACAAAACCACCAATTTTACTTTATTATTTTTACTTTCTTTATTTCTTAATCAAGTTATAATAAAAAGGTTAATCTTTTTTCTTTTGTACAGGGAACCGAGTGATCCCTAGATAAGCTTTATATGATGAAAAACCTCTTAGTTTTGCAATGAAAATTACTCTTTTCCACTATAAATAAAGCTTCTTGGCATGTATGGATTATGCTCATCAGACTTAGGTTTTGCATGTTGCTACTTTAATAAGATCACTTGACGTGTATTGACTATGCTCATCATGTGTGGAATAAACAACTGGGAAACTCTAATAAACCATTCAGTGAGTATGGATTATGATCATCGGACGTAAAATAAATCATTCGGTGAGTATGAATTATGCTTACCGAATGTAAAATTAACGGTTTGGTGAGTATGGATTATGCTCATTGGATGTAAACCAAGATTTCAATTTTAATAACTTGATGAGTATGGATTATGCTTATCTCGTATATAACTCTTTAATTTATTGAATCGTCATGTATGGACTATGCATAGAAAGAGCTGGAAGAGGCTAGGGATCGTCGAGTACGGATTATTCTCGGCTATTGATTCTCAAGTATGGATTATGCTTGATAGAATATGAATAACGGTGGGACGTCAGTTATGGATTATGCTTGGCGGAAATTCAAAGTATGGATTATTAATTATGGAAACTGACCAAACTGTGAACCACTAAGTATAGATTATGCTTATGGGGATCAACTAATTACTCGTGAGCTATTGACTATAGATTATGCTCGATAGGGATCAACCCAAAAACAGAAAGCTAAGTGTGGATTATACTTAGCGGTATCCCAGAGAGGCTCAAAACCATCATGTGTGGATTGTTCATAGCCAAAACCTGGACAAACCAAATACAACGAGCATGGATTAAACTTGATCAAAATCCCGAAGAGTCTTGGAATGCTAGCTATGAATTACGATTAGTGAGAACATAAATCTGGCTATAAAGAATAGATTATACTTGGCAAGGAATTGATCCGGCGCGGTTGCAAACTTTCGACATCAATCCAAAGAGATTGCGGAAATAGAACTTATCCAAAATTGCAATTTCTACAGAATGACATGTTTGGGAGGGAAAGTGCTAACTAGCCTTTTGACAAAGCTGTTACGCTTTGGGATTGGACACCCAGATCACTCATGACTCAAGCATGGAATCGTACAAACTCGGACTAAGCGTCCGAATCTACGTTATCTCAAAAATCCGAAAATAACTCGACTCGGGTCAATTGCCTTCATACATCGTCCAATCACTTAGAAGTATCTTGACCGCCTCACTGGATCACTCCATATTCACTTGATCGATTAAGCACAAGGTCGGATTTACACCATCTCAGAAAAGATTGATTGACACATGCCGATCACCAAGAATTCGTGGTCTAGACCAATTCGAAACTTTTCTGATCATTCGGTAAGTTCATATCAGTATTCTCAAAATACATCACTAACACAGTCCAATCTAAAAAAAAATCAGATCGGTAGGAATCCAATCCTTCATATTGGTATAAAACTAAATGTGATCGATCACATGAAAACAAATCAGATCAACTGAAAATAGGTGATCGACACAACATGATCATGTACAAATGAAAGATTGAGCAAAGAGCTCGGATCCGAAAAACATTAAACTCAGATCAAATTCGAATTTTACCAAGTGATCGATCACTTGAAGAACTTGAATGGATCAACTAAATTAATGTGATCAACATATGGTTTTGAGACTAAAATGTAAGAATACGACCTTTGATCGATATAAAAATACAACTTGGGATCGGATTTGAAGATATACAAACGATAGATCATTTGGGAAATGAGATAGATCCGGGAAAATGGTATGATCAACGTTGAATATCATACAGATAGAGATCATACAAATATCATCAAACCGACCATTAGGGAGGTTTCCCTAATATAAGAGAGCCAAAATAAAACTCTTTGAAGTGAATTATATTTGGCAATGAAATATGAGTTTCGCGTGTCATCGTTTTTGTCTTCCGATTCTTCTTCCTTTAACCAAAATCGATGCCGATTCTTCCTATCAAATCTTCGTTCCCTGCAAAATCTCACATCTCTCTTTGGATATTTCCAGTTCGGTTCCCGCGATTTGCTGCAAACCGCAATCCTTTCTGTCACCACCCACTGGTTTTCCATTGCGAATGCCACACCCAAATCGAATACCCTAATAGCATCGCACCTAAACCGGCTCCACCAGTAAGCACCGGTTTCCATCACGAACGCCATACCTACATCACCTCCACTAATCAAGCACCATTTTTACATCAAGAATGTCGCACACAGATTGGCTCCCCTGACTAATGCCGCACCTACATCGCCTCCGCCAAATCAATTATAAAAGGTACCGCGAATTTGATAACTTTTACATATTTGTGTACTGTAAAGGTTATTTTCTCATTTTATTTGCCAGCTGGTGATGATAGCATTTATTCATATGAGCCATCATAACGTTTGTGCGTAAGGCCTTCAATTTGCCTAAGTTGTTGACAACATGGATTAATGTGCCAAAATGCTAATCTAAGACCTTGCTCATACTACTAAGTTGCAAAATGGTGCATTTATTTTGATTCCTTTACTTTATAGTTTTCATTTCGGTTACAAATTAAGACTGTTGTTCATTCTCTGTATGATTCTATATTTTTATCAAGTTTTCATTTCGGTTACATATGCTTTCTGCATTGATAAGTAGCTGTATTTTCAGCTGGAGAGCGCTAAAGACATGAATACACAAGTGGAGGATGTCAATCAGTTTTAATCTTGACATTAGAATACATTTTTTAACTAGTTTAGATACAAATGTCAATCTTTCCATAAGAATATTTAAGTAGTTTAGAGACATAGGATACTTATTTAACCAGTTTAGATACAAATGTTAATTTGCAACCTTGCTGATTAGCGTTGCTTAATGTCGGTTGGTTTGCTCAAATTAATGTGAGAGTAAGAAGTTTAATGGATTTTAAAATTTTGATTTCTGAGTTTTGATGGGGTAAGACTGGAAATAAATCAAAGATAAGAAGTGTTAAATTGATTAATGGTATGAGAATCCTGAATAAGTTGGTAAATGGCACTAGATAAATGCAGTGGTGAATTCGACTTAATAAGATTTCCAATTTTTTTCAAAATATATAGAAATATGAACCAACTTATTTATGGTTAATTGGTTTAATTACAAATGTTGATCATTAACCAACATGATTTGTATTGGTTAACGCTGTTTGTTTAATCATAGAGTCGGTTAACTTTAGTTTTGGCTAATTTTGGTTCGGCCAATTCAGTTAAGTCAGTCAAATATTTATCCTTACTGCGACACATGATTACTTCTAATTATTTCTTCTTCTTGTGCTCAAATACTAGGTATAATTTTGGGATAGTTGGCAAGCTTTCATCTTTGTCTGTGTCATTCCTATGATGCATGATTGTGAAATTTATTAGTAACCATTTATTTAGTTTATTGTTGAATCCATAGAAATACACCTACCTGTAATGCCAATTTAATTATGAAATTGGAGCAATACTGTGTTTTCGGATTCAATGACCATCATATTTTGGATTCAACATTAGTACAACAAATAATTCTAATAAAAGAATCCAGCACCAGGCAAATAATTGTACTTGTGCTAAATGTGATTGGATTAATACACCCACCCACCATTAGTCTAAGAGCAACTCCAACAGACTTACGGGTCGTAACATTACGACCCATAAGATTCGGGGGGGGGGGGAGGATTGGGGGATGAGAGCAACAGGGACAAGCCGATTTAATCGACTCGTCTCCATAGTTAATCCTTAATAACTCCCCCTTTCCCAACACTATAGACGATACAGCCAAAGATTAGACCGAAGTAAAACAGGTAAAGCTTCTCGAACTCCTCGTTTGCCAGTCGTTTCTGATTAAAAAAGGAATATGTATCAAAAAACAAGCTAACAACCACTAACATAACTAAAAATAAAAATATACCGGATTATCTTCCCCTCCCATGCTGCTTGGGTTCGCTTTCTTTATTTTGTACACTTGTGACTCATAAAATTGGGTTTGACGGCTTATTTTCCCAAAACGGCCTTGAATCGCCGATAATGTCCTTAGGCATTTTGGATGCTTCTGAACGAAGCCGTTCTTAACTTTTTTCCAAAATGTGACGGCTGACTGGTCGTCCCTCGTTGCGAAATTTTGCGAGAAATGACAATATATGTTGCATAGATCGATTCATCTTCGTCTATCCACGGAATGGTTCCTTGCCTGCTTGACCGAGTTCCAAATAAATTGCTCGTGTTGCCTTGGGAAAACTAGCTTCCATCTATCGTCAGATGTGAAAAATCTCCGAATGGTGATGACATTATATAGCAAGAGTTTGTTTAGAGTAAAGAAGTAGAAAGGAATTGCGAATATATTGTGATGTTCAATGGTGAAATGGAACCATTTTATAACTAAAAATATAGCCGTTGGAAAAGTTTTGACCGTTTTATAGCCGTTGGGAAATAGAACCATTTTCTTGGTTTGTAGCCGATGGAAATGACGAGCCGATTTTTTCGGCTTGCCGTTTGATGAGCCGATCGGCACGTGCCGATAAAATCGGCTAGCCATTTGATGAGCCGAAAAAAATCGGCTCGCTGGGCCAATTCACAATTCTGACTTGGCCCCGTAATATTCCCTTGAATATTCAGGGGAATATTACCTGTTGGCTACCCAATTCATGATTCAGACCATGAATTGGATAGCTGTTGGAGTTGCTCTAATGTCGTAATTGGCATTAAACGTTATAGATACTGAGTAAATTAAATATGTAATTGCGGTGATTAGTCATTTTTGTCTAATTTACATTTATTTGTATATTGGAAATAACAAAAAACTCCTAGATCCATGCACCTTCATATCATCATTACAGTCCCGAAGTTCCAAATGTTTACTACAATTGTTTGAGGTACACACAGTGGACTATCGTAGGTGTAATCAACGACGGACACAGCTCAGGCCCAGTGGGGGCCGTCGCCCCCACTGACATTTCCAAAATTATATTGTAGCCATAGTGTCACTAGTATTTAGGATGATAGGGTTGTTTATGTTTAACTAGTTCTGCTAATAATATGCCTACTCAATATGTGCTTTACCTACTCAGTATTCGCTGCTGTAGCAATACCCATGCTTTTTGATTCAGTCACCTTTTCCTTGTTTCATGCATTGTGCAGGCTATATAATAGCCAAGTTGTTTTCTTAATAAAATATCCAATTCCTCCATCATTTTTTGTATCAAAGTCGTTTGAGTTATCTAATACTTGACCAGTTGACCTTGTAGAAATCTGGACAGAGGATACTTGGAATTAAATCTTATTTTATATTTCTCTGTGTTTTCTTCTTTTCCTTCTTATAATCTTCTTCAACCTCTCTTCCTCCTCCACTAATCATTATACTCTTTATGTAATTGGTATAATTAAGTTGTTATTCTTCGGACCTATTGTCCTTTTTTTTTTGTAGCTCATGATAGGCACGACTTTGTGTATAGGCATGTAATGCAGGTTAACATTTGTAAAGCATGAGATGACTTGGAATTAAGAAAATCATTCTGCATGAGTGGTAATTAGTGAAAAAATGATACCCATGAATATATGAATCTATTTTGTCATACATAAAAACTTATTTTTTTCCGCCTTTACTAGATGATATTTCTGCGTACGTCACTAGGTGTAATTAACTATTTCTCCTGCAAATTACTTATGTAAAAATATCATACAGAAAATATATATGGAGTCAAAATATTTTTAATTTAATACATCCATTTTCAAATATGTTATACTGTTATTCAATGTTCATATTAGTGATTTAAGTTTTATATTTTATGTTAAACATCTCAATGGTCGGTTTTTTCGACCGTTGTGCGGTAATACTAATATAAATAGACATCGTAAATATAAAGATATTTCTTCATATTTATCGGTTAATCTTATCATAACGTAGATGGAAAAAATAGAAAGTAATAATATTATAGTTGCATGCATACAGAAGAAAAATAGCTAAAATTAGCAATTCCTTCCCTGCTCCCCCCAACAAACCACAAATACACACACCCCAAAACCACAGTTCGTCCCTCTGTTGGTCATCCCGTGTTTTCAGCCCTAGTACATTGGTTTTCATGTATTTTATTTTGCACTTAACTTCATGTGTGACACAAATATCGCCAGCTTCCGTTCCCATGCAACTTCCATGCAAAATCAAAAATCAATGGAGCATTTATGTTATGTATTTTGGCCTCTAAGAGCAACTCTAGCAGTCCAACGTTTTTTAGCGTGGGAGGAGGAAAAAAACGTTGTTTCCTCCCACTTCTCGAGCACCAAATACTGACTTAAAAAAAACTATAAACGGTATCGTGAAAACCGATTATAGATTAATCGGTCTTCAGAGCCCTTTTCCGCATCATTTTTAGGCTATTTTTGTAGAAACGAAAATTTGAAAAACAAATTAACATATAATCAGGTTTCAGTCCCCATTTCTCTATTCTTAGAAAAAAATGGGAGGAATCTTTGTTTCTCTATTCTCCCCACGCTCAAATCGGCTCTGGTGGAGCGTGGGGAAGAAGAAGAAAATGTTGATTTGCAGCATACTCCCAATGCTGGAGATGCTCTAAAAAGTGTGTGCTAATTAATTAACATTCTTTTGTTTGCTAACTTGAACAAATTATCAATTTGCTAAAAAAAATAATTGTTAATTCACACACATGTTGTTTATATTTTGCATGTTATCGTTATCTAATTTATATATTTCATGATGGGAATTGTTGTTTCAACCGGCAGCATACCCGGTGAATTACACCGAAAGCAGAAATTGTAAGTGGTCCCCTTCTATTTTTCCGTCTGATTCGTTGCCTTCATCTCCTAATCTCCACCGTTTATCTTTGTTCCACATCACCCGTGATTACTCACTCCCTGTCGTTTTAGCATGGTTGTTCCATGATACACTAATACTAGAATTGAATTTGAATACCCTCTTTCCAAAGTAATATATTAAATTCAAATCAAGTACCATTTGCACATGCATATATTGCAATCTGAACTAGTCTTTGCTAACTTATAGACACCTATAACCTTTAGTAATTCCGTTGGCATACTGCAATCTAACGCCTCTGGTATACGTATACCATTCGCTTGCGTTTATGCAATCATATTTATGTATGTTTGTATGCATGAATGTATTAGCATGCGTGAAGCCTTCACGTGTAATATGCAAGTCCCATCGCTAGAAACATATGCAGCTATTAACTAATTGCATTGCATTTGTGGCCTTTGATGTTATAAATTTCACGTAGAATTTATTCTAGCCCTCGTGGTTGCTTGCAATTGCAAGAGTTTGAGTAGTTGTAATTTGCAAAAGCGGAATTTTGGGTCCCTCGTTCCTCACGAAGCTTTACAAAAGGATAGTAGCGTGCAATAAATAGAGTGGGGATGAGTATGAATGAAGTAGAGTAATGAATGCCGTTGAACTTGGGGTGATTAAGAGCATCTCCAACGGTTTTACCAGTTTAATCTTATGACTCGTAAAATCCTGTGAAGATATAGTTAAATCTCTCAATAGATATGTGCCAATATTATCGACGCGCGTCTAATTTATTAAAACACACCACCGATTTAATAGGTGCGTTAGCGTAAAGCGCCGATTAAAATTGGCGCCCGGCCTAGCTCGCATATAAATATAGCGCGCTAGGCCGGAAACCTTCACAACCACACTACATCCTTTTTTTTTATTGTTTCGGACATCGGGATGCCGCCACGCGTTACGAAAATCAGTAGGCGGACCGTGCGAGCTCAGTTGGATGATGTAGTTGGTCCAGTGCACGCTTCACCAGCAGCAGAGACAACGATTCAGGACCTACATGCGGACTCTTCATGAGTTACCGTAGGGATTCGCTCACTGCTCTTTTACTGCTTTTGAGATCGTTCAGGTATAATTTCTTAATTTAACGTATATCTTTATTGATCTGTTAACTAGTTCACCAACGTACGTACGCAGTATGAACTATTATTTTATATATAATTTAGAAACTGACCAAAAAAATATTTTTACTAGGTGCGCTATATTTGCGTTCGTGGGAGTTAGGTGGATTTTATTACACATGCCTTTGACGTACTACCACTTATTATTCGAGAGAGGCTACTAGCCAGTCCATTCGGTCTTTTATTATAGATTATACCACCACAGTCCTTCGATCGACCGTTGCTAGAGGCCTTATTAGAGAGACGGTGGCCTATGACACACACTTTCCACTTCTCTGATTTTGAGCTTGGTATCAAGCCAGCCGATTTTTATATGTTTACGGGGATTGAGATAGGAGCCCTTGATATACTCCCATGCCCATTTGACTCCTATGAGTCATCCGAGTCTTACTTGCAGTATTTTCCCGATTTTGCCGCCGATCGCATATCCAACGGAGATGCCACTACAACAGAATCACCATATCAAAACAGTGTAAAACAGTTGTAAAGGACATTTTACAACGATGATTCCACCGTCGTATATTAAGAAGTTGTAATAGGCTAAAATCTTTTACAACTGTGTAACACCGTTGTAACCGATATACCCTATTACACCTGTTATACACCGTTGTAGTAATAGTTACTACAACTGTTATACACCATTGTGACTTTGAAATTTTACAACTATTTCCGATATTATAACCGTAATTAACGACTTGTTATTTTTACTCAAACCTAATTTATTTCAAGCTTCTTGTTTTACTTAAACTATTTTGTACTTAATTATTTTGAAATAAAAATATGTAATTCCGATCCGAGCAATTTAGTTTGAAATGATTAAATGTAAATATTCCATTGAATAATGATATTTGTGATATGTAACTCAAATCGAAACCGAAGTTTTAACAATGAATTGATTGTCAATATGAATTAGATTTGAAATGATATTGAATATTCAAATCAATTGTGAAATCAAAACTAAATTGATATTGAAATGAAATTTTTGAAGATTTATCAACTTATGAATATTGTGATTTGAAATATTTGAAACTTATATGACTTATATAAGTATAAGATTAATTCGAAAACCACTAATTTGGAAGATAATTAATTAAAATAATAGTCTTATATAATAGAATTTATATGAGAAAGATATGTTGGAAAAACGTGACTTGAAATAAAATCTTATGTAAATTGATACTTATGTAAGTGCGATATATGAGAAACGTGAAATGAAGTACTATATATATTTAGTATGTATGTTTTCCAAAAGAAGATATGGAAAGTTCATTCCACTGAAAATTGAAAAGTGAAAATCGTAGCTACGTTGGTGCTCCGTTGCTTGAAGTAACCATTGATATCGAATCCCGCTCGGTGGAATCACATTGATTATTATTACTTATCTGTTCTAGCGTCATTCGAGGGGCGAGAAGCCTACAGTTACGAGCGGTTACACTGGTATAGTGGTCGTAACCGCCGTGTAACTGCGATCTAGATGCTTAGCGAAATTTGAGGGGAGCGATGCCTACAGTACGAGCGGTTCTACTGAGACAGTAGTCGTAACCGTTGTGTAACTGCGATCTATGGCAACAACCATGGCGAAATTCGAGAGGTGTGATACCTATGGTTACAAGCAATTCTACTGGGATAGTAGCGTAACCGCCGAGTAACCGCGATCCATGGGGGAACGTATTTTCCATATCTATTTAAAATGTTTTAAGTATATTCATTGGGAGTTGAAATAAGTATATTTAGTACTTAGAGATTTTAAGTATAGTCATGCGCCTGGCCAGAAATACAACAACTTTGGATTTTTAATAAAATACTTATTTCTGATTTCAAAAGTTATTTTCAAACACGAGAATCATATTTTCAAAATCTAACTTTTGTTATAAATAATTTAAGTCATGATCATAAGAAAACTCAAACTTTAATAAAAGTGTTTGAAATAAAGATTATGAATTTAATAAATATATTTATAGCAAATGAATTTAGCTAATAATATAAGAACGAATTTTCGAATTTAAAATCCTATAATTTATTCTGTTCCAAACTTCGTAAAATTTGTAGGAGTAAGAATATTTTGTTATATACATAAGCATATTTTTTTTAATAACCTCTCCTTTTCGAGGATGAAAAGTTCTGAGTGGAGTAGATTGTAACATCCCGTAAAATTTGACCATTTGAGTTGTTAAATTAAATTAAATTGTCGAATTTAAAATGGTTTTTTTAAATAAAATTATGATGTTATTAATGAAATTTATTAATTTTTGCTAAAAGATTGATTGAAAATAATGTGTGCATTCTAGATGAAATAAATACATACATGTATATATATCTTTGGCTACCGTCTTTAATTCTTTCCCCGTTTGTTCAAAATGTAATTTTTAGTAAGTCAGAACGTGGGTTACATGTCCAATTAAACTTCATTAATTAATTTAATTTGCAATGTTAGTTACGCATTCATTTCATTCCTTTTTATATATATTTATTTCCTTCATTCTATTAGCTTTTCTTATTTATTAATTTATTTCCCTGTTTTCTATTTTTCATGCATCTTATATCATTTATGTACTTTCATTCCTTAAAATTTAATTTTGAGTTAAATTCAGTATGCTTGTATTTACTTTAATTTAAGCAAATTAAATTGACCATTGATAACAACAAAAATTTTCACGATTATATTAATGCACAACTTAAATAGCATAGTTAATGGGAATTAACATCAAAAATTTATAATTAAATTTAATTATACAACGCATCTAATTAAATATAGTGATGGAAGAATTTCCATAGTAATATAAGGAAGTTTGTTTTGTCAAAAATGTAAATATACTTCCCCTTCTATTATAATATTTATGTATTCTCAGCCTCTTTATTTTTGTACATTCAAAATTTAGCCCCACTCATTTAGTTTTCTTTTGAAACCAAAGCCATTAATAAAAAAAAGGAAATACAAAGTGTGAGGCAGCCGTTCATCCGGATCAGTCACATTCCTTCATTAGAAAGAAACATATGCCATTCTCCATATTTAACTATTCACGTTTCCCATGAGTGCCTTCCTACCTTCCCAAACTATTCATGCACAAAGGGAATATATATAATAATAATATGCCATATTTTTAAATGAAAAGTTTCAGTGCAACATCTAAAAGCCACGCACATTTGTACTAACCTATGCTTTTCCTTCTCCAACCCATCTCTCTCCTTCATTAACGTGTAAGCATTCAATTAAATAAATAAATAACGTTATCTACGTTGTGTCTTTATGGTCTTTCCCTCCATGAAAACCATTCTCGTAACATATATATATATATATATATATATATATATATATATATATATAAAACAAAAGAAAACCTTTCATTTCAATTGCATGCATGCATAAACATTAACCCTCTTGCCATGCATTTGGCATAACGCATACATTTGACATAAATGCATATGAAACGACGTAAAAAAAAATAAAGTGTAATATTTTATTGCCTTGTGAACTGGTAAAGCATATTGATCGATTCTTTTGATTGAGATTTATGAACACATTCAAAATTCAAGCGCATGTATCGTTCTCTTCCCTTTATTTATTTCCTTACTTGTTGTTCATTCCCCAGAATTTCCACCTTCCCCTTTACTTCTATTGTCAGCCAAAGGAATATTTCCCCAAACGAAATCAAGGCTCCTTCTTTTCATTTTAATGGCGACCTCATGCGAAAAATTAAATCACCCATTTTCTTCAAGTCTTCATAAATTTCTCCCCACTTAGATCAGTGGCCTGCTGCCATTAGATATGTTTCTTCCTCTCCAATTAACATCCAACTGAAAAACAATTTTCCCTAAATCAAACGAATTCTCTCCACGGTCCTCGTCAACAGTCTCCACCTTCGTCCATCCTCGAAGCGTTGTCACCGACTTCTTTTTCCTTCATCGAATCAAGGTGAGTTGTAATCTCACGGTTAATTTTGCCTTAAGTAATTAACATCAATACTATGCTAAAAAGGGATCCTTTGCTTGTTTAGCATATTTGAATTACCTTTGATGTATTATGGCTGGTTACTTTTGACATAACCTGGAAATTTGGTTAATACTGTCATAATGTTGTTATGGCCATTGCCATTTTACCATGATCCAGGATGTACATCACCTATCGTATAATTGTTACAGGTCTTCTATATTTATTTTATTATTATTATTATTATTTTGTCGCTCACTTGACATGTTCACCTGCCATGGTACTTGTAAAATTGAGTACTGCTTGTACTAGCGTTCGGTCTGCTGCATTTTTGCTTGCTGTTGGAAATATTTAACTGTTGCCTATTTTTGCTTGTTTTTTTTTGGAAATATATATACGCATACAGGAATTGTAGCGTTAATTATATATATATGTGACCTAAATCATAAATAAATATTAGTTGATGAAGGCTGTTCCATTTTATTTGCCTTGTCCATCTTCTTTGTGTGGGAAGTCATGAAAAAATTTCAGAAATAGGTTTAGGAACTTTGAAACTTGCAAACAGGAAGTTGGGTATACAATATATGCATGGAAATAGAATTCTTTTGTTGAATTTTATGTGCTAAAACATGAAAGCTACCACTTGTCTTTAAGTGTTGGGTTTGAATACTTAAGAACTTTGGCCTTGTTTAATATGCATTACATAAGTGTAATACATATAGTTCAAATTTATGAAACAAAGTTCATTTCTTTTGTTTGTGCCAGGTATGTGCATTATGTACATACTTATATATATATATATATAATGCATATGACATATTTAGTTGAGTGAGGTAACCAACGTACTGTATATTTTTACTTCTCCGGAATAATGTAAGTTAGATCCATATTTTAATGTAAGTTGGAATACGGTTCTTATAATAATATTAGGTGCAGCAATATGTCTTATGTCCTTAGTCAGTTTTGTACATACTGACTTATGCATTGAATAATTTGGCAACTTTACTCGGATATGTAGCGTACTAGAAATTTAATAAATCCTCATATATGTTAGGATTACCTATTTTATTTCGATTTTTATTGAAGTTAATTTACTTAAATACAACCTGATCTGAGTTTTTGTTTTGCTCAGGTCGGGGTCAGACCTGAGTAATTACAGCTTAGATTTGAAGCTGACGACGATAAGGATTCATGAAGACGCGTTCGCTTTGATTCGTTCTTTTGTTTTTTATTAACTGAAAATGTATGTATTAATTAAATTTTCCACTATATTTTTTTTTTTGTAAACTCTGATATTTATGTATAAAATTTCCGCTATGAGGTATTATAGTTTTTCTTATCCTGTGATTTCTGTGTCTGATTCTATTTAAACCCGTAAGCTAAATAACAATATGTCATTTCAAGCGGTTTAAGTTGGTTTATTTACCGACTTAAAGCGGTCGAAAAGACGGGTCGTTACAGATAGTTGTGTTTAAATACCAACAAGTAATATATACACCAATTATTCACATATTAATAATAATAGAATTCATTCATATATTAGTAATAATATAATTCATATATCAACGCAACAAATATAACTAAATCGGATTCATTCATATATATTAATAATCATAGCATTCAATTAAAATACAATACATACCGAACAAAACAATTGAAAGTAATCATTCACATCACCAACTAAACCGTTACAAAAAACATGGTCATTCCATAGTATATACATCGATACAACACAAAAAGTATGTAAAGACCCGAAAATTTATCTTTGAATATCGTAACAATTTGTAATCTTGTTAAATGTTATAAATGTGATTTTATGACCTTGTTAAATATCATTTAATTAATAATTAATGATACTAGACTTGTTTGGGAAAATCGCTTTCAAAACTATATTTTTGGTAAAATATTGATAAAATGACCGAAAATCGTTTTATCGACAAAAGGCAATTTTCTCAGTAAAAGTTATTGAAAATTTTAGTGAATATCTAATTAATCATTAGGAAAGTAATTAGCAAATAAAAATATTTTTCTTATTTATGGCTAACTATTTTGATGATGTCATCATTTTTAAAAATGAGCATTTAAGGAAAGTTTTTATATTTTGGGTATTTAAATATTCAAATAAGGGTTCTATAATTCAAATATGCTTTTTTAATTATTTAAATAAGATAATAAATTTATTTCCAAGTTTTTTTTGCTTATATAAATAATTCGATAAACAACTAAAAATATCACTGAGGTTCGACTTTCAGATTTACAACCAATCGTCGAACGAAATTTGTTTCAGATCGCTGCAACGTTGGTTGATACATACAAATGCTTATACATAAGTATACAAGTATAAGTATATTCATTATTAGTCACATCAATGGTTTGGAAAATATCTTAAGTGTATGCATATAAGTCCCTTATATGTATTTAAATGAATGCTTACTTCTTAAGCCTTGAAAAAAGCAAACTTACCATCACCTTACACACCTCTCACATCACCTTACACACACATCTTATCACTCATTAATGCTATTAGGGTTTTAAGGGTATTTAAGTCTTTTCCCATTCACCTTCCTTTTCCTATATAAGGATGGGTATGTCTTCTTCTTTCTTACACAAAAATTCCTAAGCAAAAGTAAGCTTTTAATGGTTTATCTTCATCTTCTTCCTCTTCCTTACTAACTTTCTCAAAGTACACTCAAAAGAACTTCAAATCAAGCCAAATTTTGAGTGAAGCCTTCCTATACCATTACAAGACCTTCTAGCAAGTTATAAGTTGAAATATCCAATCCACTCTCAAATTCAATTAGAGGTCGTGAGTTATAAAGCAAGGAGGAAGCAAGGAAAAGCAAGTGAAAGCAAGGAAAGGAAGGAAAGAAAGGAGCTTTCTAGTTTGGATCTTGGTTCTTATTCTTGGAGCTAGGGTTTGCTACGGATTAAGGTGAGTTTACTCACTATTTAGGACAGCGATCATAAATCATATGCAAGCCTTTAACTATACTAAAAGTTGCTTGAATGTTGGTAACTTATGTTAAAAGTGTTAACTTGATTCTTACTTTAAAAGTAAGCGACATATGTGATTCATGTTAATGGATTGGAATGGACTTGAATGTACTTGGAATTGGATTTGAATTGACTTGTATAGCAAGTGGAATGGATTTGAAACAAAGCACATAAGGATTAGTAGGGAATTGACATATTGTGGACCTGAACTTGAAAGTGCACCTATAGCGATAGTCGCTATAGATGCAGTTTGAATTGTTGTGTTTCCAACACTTTGTATGAAACTTTGTAATGACATCCTTAGTGATTATCATATTGAATCTTGTATTACTTATGTATTTAATAGATTTAGGTTATTGAATAGTAAAATGCTAAGTAACCCATTGAAAATGACCAAAACTTCACTAGTGCAACACTACCCGTTTCCTAAATAAAACAAAGGTTAGAAAGGGTTATGAATTACTAAACCTTGTCATGAATAAGTCACTAGATTAAAAAGGTAATTGATAATGCTTAACACTAATAAGCCAACGAAGTAGGCTTATCTGTTTGTGAGAGTTAAGATTGATGTCGAGTAGGGACGGAGCAATAGAGCTCTAACCTACTGGCTTCCCTCTTGACCGAGGAATAGATAGGTGGGGAATGTTGGAAACGTGTTCATCATGTTGATTACTTACTTGTTTATTGAATATCATGATTACCATGCTTAATTCTAATAAGCCGACGAGTAGGCTTATCTATCTGTGAGTGTCAAGAATGGGGTGTCTAGGCAAGTGGTGATATGCCACCAGTTCTCTAACTTACCTGGCCTCACTCTTGACCGAGGGATAGTTAAGTTGATAATGTCGGAAACGAGTTAAGTGTACGAAGTGTGATTTCTATAAGCATAAAATGGTTTTGGGTTTGTCGTGACAATGTGTTAATTACATTTGTCTTTAACCCTCTCATATTATATCATCGAAGTAAACATAATTGAATCTTTAAACAAACGTTTAAAGATAATTATAAAGATTTGTTTCGGGTTTGTTGTAAACATTGTTTTAGCAACCTTGTTTTTAAACCCTTGGAATATGTAAAACTGGAATATACAGTTTAATGATCTTGAATATAGTTAGGTCTTTAATAACTGGTTTTAAAGATAGAAACAAATATAGAAATATTTTAGGATAAAGATATTGAATAAGATGTTTAACTTATAAAAGAGAAGAGGTTCTTTATTAAACAATGGTTTTAACCTCTTTGATTATATAAAGGAAATCTTGAAATTGAATTGTAGATATACTTATATCAGAGGGATGAGTATAAGAATACGTTTTGAAGTATTGAAGTTATAAAGGAAATCTTGAAATTGAACTGTAGATATACTTATACCGGAGGGATAAGTACAAGAATACATTTTGAAGCATTGAAGTTATAAAGGAAATTTTGAAATTGAATTGTAGATATACTTATACCAAAGGGATAAGTATATGAGTACGTTTTGAAATATTGAAGTTAGAAAAGAAATCTTGAAATTGAATTGTGAATATACTTATACCGGAGGGTTAAGTATATTAAAACCTTTTAAGTATCGAAGACTAAAGGAATAGTGAATTAGTAGAATATACACATATACACCTTTTATATGTATGCGTTGAATATATACACTAGTTTATAAAGGGATATTGATCGAGTATGAGTTATTGATTAATAAATGAAGTCTTATTAGATAAGTGAAGCCTTATTTGATAAGTGAAGTTTTATTAGATAAAAGAAGTTTTACTAATAAAGTAGTTTTAATTAATGAAAGATTAATTAAATGTGAGAGGAATTAGAAGCCATATATATATGAGTCAATCGTTATTTGACTATTATCATGCTATGTGACTTGATAGTGATTTGATTGTTTATCATGCTTTGTGACTTGATAGTGCTTTGGATGCTTAATCATTTGTTATGGAAATTAAGCGAGGCTGTTTTCCATATACAAACGTCTATTGTGTGAATTAATAGTCAATTAATTGACTATAGAACCTGACCTTAAATTTATCGTCTGAATTTGAGGAGACCGGGATTGGTAAGTGCTTTACTTATCGAAAACCACTTCAAAACTTGTTTACGATTTCTATGTTTCGAAGCGAATGTGAACTGAAGGCTATGTGGTGATTCGAGATCTGTTGAGATGGTCGAACACATATAGTGATTCTAAGATATGTGAAAGAATCTATGTGTGATTCCAAGATTTGTTGATGTATTGGAATCCATGTATGATTCCGAGATCTGTGAAGGGATCTGTGTGTGATTCCAAGATTTATTGAGTTGTGGGATTCCATCTGGGAATTTTTGTTCTATTCGAGTGCTGAAGATTCGTGTGAAAGATGCCGAGCGAAACCTCAACATCGAAAATGACAGAAAACATAGTAGGAGCACAATCTGGGGTGTTGCTAACCCACGGCAGGATATATTGACTCCATATCTAGTGTATGCTTATTATCGAATCGTTGTGGGAGCTCTTTGAAGTTGCGCGTGGGAGTTGGGTATATTTGGTTCAACGTGGTGCACTTCGGTGTTTTCGTGCGTAGGCCAGTTGTGTTTACCTTATGGTATATTTTATCTAGAGATATGCGACGCTCGGAGGTACTTTCTGACCCTTGTGCATGGAGTTCGGATCTATATTGAGAGATCTGCGATGGGAAAATTCAATATGCGAACGTGCCTTATCGGTTTTGTTTGTACACTTAATAGTTGTCGAATGTAACCATTCCTTCTATGTGAATTTATTTATATTCTACACCCTGGACATTATTTATAATACAACTATACTTCTCCTAATAAATGGTTGGTTTAAATTAAGGGGAAAACCGTAGCGGTTATCTACACAGTCCCCTTAGTGTTGTTACATGCAATGTGTATCTTGAGTTTCTCATACCAAACTGATGTTTGATGCTTGGTTTTTTGTTTTTCACTAAAATCATCCCGTACTCCTTTGAGTAGGCTGAGTACGACAGATTTTACTTTGGAGCTTATGGAAGGGAGTTAGAGTTCATCTTACCGTACTTTTTATATCCGATGCATTCTATGTTGTTCATCAACATTTATGAGGACAGGTTATTATAACTGTCCAAGTTGATGATAGTTTATTCATCTCTGATTGTTGTAATCATACAGTTTTTTTATAAAGATCATTCTTCATATTATATGTTACCGTTCCGTTGTGAGATTCTGATATTGTGTCCTCTTCTTCCTTACTCTATTTTCTTTTTATTTTATTTCACCATAACTTTTCGTCTTTCCGACACTTGGGTGCTCCGCACGTGAATACCGTGGATGTATTAGTGTCGACATTTGAGGGTTGAAAAGTCGGGTTGTTACTAAGTACATATGAAAGATAAAAAATTCGTCCATAAAAGATTGCATACCCTATGGGAGTACACTAATCGAAGACAATGAAATCTTTGTGTCAAGCCATGATTAATCAAACAACTTCTCCAGTAGTGCTCATCTTGGAATTCAACTTCCACAAGAAAGCTTTTGGATCCACCGCCACATCAATTAAAACTTTACAAGCTTCCGGTCCAAGTTTTTTAAAGCGCATCAAACAATTAGGATCAATGGATACCCTGCACTTGAAAAAATTTCACAAATTATGATTCTTAGTTTGATTCTATATACGTAACTAGCGCGAAGAAGAACACAATCTTTATCATAACGATGATAGACATGACATACACGTATAAAATTTAATTAATGTATATGTGCCATATAGAACCTATATGGTGTCCAATATACTGTCATTTAATAAACACTTTACATACCCAATATATAAACTGTTGGGATGATGGATCTTCTTTTCTAATCCTATTAACATGCATACCTCATGTTATATGCATTTAACAAGCAGAATACCTTCATGCGCCAGGAAATAGGTCTACCTTTGGCAAGAAGAAGACTGCATAATATTGAAAATATAAATTATGAGATGAAACACATATGTATTAACCAGCACAACCAATATTTGTACTTTATTTCACCTAAAGCACTGAATATATATTAACACTGCTGCACAAATTCACTTACAACATTTAATATATATTAACACTGCACATTTAAACATAATCAGCCCAACCAATATTTTGTGTCATTTTGAAATCATACCTTTATTTCACCTAAAGCATTGAATATATATTAACACTGTTGCACAAATTCAGACCATAAATGAAACAAGTTTTATATCTTTTCATTTTGTATGAGATAATTACTAACATAACACTAAATTAGAGTATTTCTAGCATAGGAAAAAAAACAGTATACTTGCAACATTCTTGTGCAGAACTTGAAGAATTCAAATTTTATTATATATATAAGATTGAAGAGATAATATTTTTACCTTAAGAAATAGTGACCAATCCTTCCCTTTGCAAAAAATACTTTAACATCCAGTTGTGAAATTCCACAAACAAGTTACTGGGCGAGCATTACCCTACGAATTCTCTTTTGATGGTTAAAAACATGATCCTACAATTTTCTCTAGTTCGATGCCTAATCTAAAAACATGATTGAAATAGCTCAAGTACAGTACAACAATAAAGTAAGTGCAAAATTGGATAGATTATAGAAGGACAAAAATGGTGTGCAAAACTGAATAGAATATAGAATGACCAAACTGCACTTAGAGAATGAAAGAGGTGAGCATAAGTTTCGCTTACCCATGTAACAACTAGTTCCTAAATATTTCCTTCTTTCAAAGCTTCTTAAAGAGGGTACTCATCATGTCCACTAAGCTTTTCAAGTATAATGATGCAAAATTGTTTCTGCAAGCTGATTTATAAGCATGTCAACTGAAATTTTTTCATTTCCAAATGCATTAAGATAAATATCTTCTCTGCATAATATAATATGTTCTTAAATGAAATAGTTCAAATTACATTTCCTACACACATTGTTCATCCAACCAAAACCAAAACACATTAACATCTCTCTAAATTCTGCAAGCTACAAGAGCATATGAATGCATTACAAACCAAAACACAGTAACCAAATTCAAACAAAAATCAGGCTACAGATACTAAATCAACCAAAGCTTCTGGGACTTCCAACCCAGAAAACAGAAGACACCAAAAGAAAAGCCATAAACCGCCCCAAGAAGGTATCATAACCAAACCATCAAAAAAATCTACTAACCACAAGACAAACTACCTAAACACCTACCTCAACCCGAAGAACCACAATCATAGATAAACCAAATTGACACTAAAGAAACATTAAGCCGAGCTCATGCTAAGAACCAAGGATCAGACTCAAATTTCAGAAGATTCGTTATTAGTACATGATATGTAAAGGGGAGGCCTGGTTTGCTGAAAATGGTGCAAGAAGGTCGAAGGGACGGGAAAGAAAAACAAGTAGAAATAGGGAAGGGGAACTCAGAAAAAGTAGAGAAAAAACAACAACATAGCAAAGTAAAAGCCTAAGAGCAGCAAAGCTTTGAAGAAGAATTCGACAAATGCTTGTAAAAATTTCACAGGGCATAACCAGCCAATAACCTGCCCAAATATAAAAACCCATTATCAACTAATGCATGATGACAGAGTGCAAAATTGAAGAGAAGAGAAGATAAGACTAATGAAATATTTTATTGAATGTAAAAAATGACTGAATTGAAAGGTTTTTGTACAACAGAGGCCATATATATAAGTATATGGCTTGTAACATATGAAACGTTATTACAAAGATGTGGAGATAATATATGGAAAAGTGGGCTTAGCTCTAGCCCATATACAATATGTATAATCTATAGTAAAGTTCTCCCAGGGGTGAGCCGACACTTCAGTGTTTCATTCTTTTAATATGACCTCTCAAAACCAGGGTTACCTGGAACCCTCGTTTAGAAATCTGAGATAAATCCTTCAAATTTGATGTCGATAATTCTCCAAATGACATCACTTGATGATTTCCTTGTTGGATCTACAAGGGTCTTCGCTTGCTGTTTCCAAATTTGAGAGCTTTGCTTCAGATCTGAGTGTATTGGCTCTTTGTTGCTTACTGCTTGGAGTTTCAACTTTCTTCCTGTTGCTGATGTCTTTACTGAGAGGCTTTAAAGCTTCAGATTTGAGTGCTTTGTCTTTGACAACATTCAGATCTGTCCTGAACTTGGTAAAATTCTTAACTGAAATTGCTTTTGTTAGAATAACTGCCCTCTGAAACACACCAGGTATATGATTGACTTGTATTATCCCTTTCTGAATTAATTCTTTAACAAAATGGATATCAATCTCTATATGCTTCATTCTAGCATGTTGTATAGGATTCTCTGTCATATACACTGCACTCTTATTGTTACACCATAGTGTAGGTTTAATGGAGTTCTCCCAGTAATGATTGTATCCATTTAATTTCTGCTGTGGCATTTTCTATGCTTCCATACTCTGCCTCAATATTAGGTTTAACACATGTTTTGAGTTTGAGTTCTCCCAGTAATGATTGTATCCATTTAATTTCTGTTGTAGCATTTGCTATGCTTCTATACTCTACCTCAGTACTAGATCGAGAAATTGTAAGTTGCTTTTTAGCACACCATAATATTCGACTTTGACCAAAATAAATGCAATATCCATATGTTGATCTTCTATCATTTGGATCTGAGGCCCAATCAGCAACTGGATAGCCTGTGATATTTAGTTGTTGACTAGCCTTCAGTGTTAATCCAAAATTGACAGTTCCTTTGAGATAGCGTAGTATCCTCTTTACAACTTTCCAATGCAAATCCATAGGTTTTTGCATAAATTGTGAGACTTTATTAACACTGAAGGCAATGTCTGGTCATGTTATAGCTGCATACTATAATGCTCCTACAACACTTATGTACTCAGTGACATTTGATATTGCTTCCCCTTATATTTTGAATAATGTTGATTTGTAATCATTGGAGTTGGCCGAGGTTTAACATCTATCATTTTTGTCTTAACAAGTAACTCATTTATGTACTTTCTTTGGCATAAGATAATTTCTTTATCTAATCTATTGACTTCTATGCCAAGAAAGTAACTCAAATTAAATAAATCTTTAATTGAAAATTCCCGATTTAGGTAATTTGTTAACTTGTTAATTTATGAGATATTGCTGCTAGTAACTATAAGATCATCTACATAAATTAATATGTAGGTTGTAAATGAGCTATTTATTTTGACAAATAGTGAATTATCTGATTTGGTGGACTGATAACCCAACTTAGACAGTGTGTTTTTCAGTCTATCAAACCAGACACGTGGGGCTTGTTTCAACCTATTAATAGCCTCGTTAAGCTTGCATACATAGTTATTATTCTAATTATAGCCTTGAGGTTGCTACATATATATGTATATATATATATATCCCCTTCTAGAAAACCATTCAGGAAGGCATTATTGACATCAAGATGTCTAATAAGCCATTTATTGCACAAAGCAATTATAAGGATCAGTCTAATAGTAGTAGGTTTAACTACAGGTGAAAATGTTTGATTAAAGTCAAATCCAAATTCCTTTGTAAAACCTTTTGCTACAAGTCTGGCCTTGTATTTATTTATTGACTCATCTGGGTTTCTTTTTAATATGTATGTCCATCTGCAACTTACTATGTTTTTGTTAGCAGGTGGACATACTAGATCCCATGTATTATTCTTGATGAGAGCATTATAATCATCATCCATGGCTGCTTTCCAGGATCGAAATCTGGCTCTGATACCAGATGTAACGACAAGGATTTCGCCCGGATCTAATCGACCAAGACCATTCGAATCTCGCATACGCTAACTTTGGACATACAACACATCAAAACAAATAACAGAAGACTTTTATAAACATCATAATAATGTTACATCAGTGTACAGAATATATCAGAGTACATCGAAAAACGATTCCATAGTGGAAGATTAATTTACAATAATTTTAATATAATGCAGCGGAAACAAATAAACTAACACAGCAGAAGACTATCAATGCTCTGGACACCGCTTTAAGCTTCGATCCAGAATCCTTCTCAATAAATAAATATCTGCAAAGCAAGCCACTCGACTGCCCGTGTGGAAAATAAGCGCACCCGAGTTTGCAAGTGAAACAAACTACGAGTCAGTCATTGGACTGGTGTGAGAAATCTTACTTAACTTATCTAATAATAAGGCTAATCACAGGACCACGCCGCTAACGCGGAACGGGTTTGCTCCATTGGATTGCCCATGCATAAAATAAGTAAATCTTTTAAAAACAATGCAAAGCTTTTTAGAAAAATGAAACCATTATAAGACTCAAGTCCCATCACACAATGCAACGCAAACTGGAGGATAAAGTTTTAACTTATAATGATCAAACATGCTTGATACGTATAAAACTTGATATTATTTTTAGTGTCTAGTCAGTCTAGTCAGTCTAAAACACTTTCAAAGTAAATGTATCAATCCTAGACGGCATAGTACCCAATCCTACTATGTCGCCATATATAGGTTTACAATCAAATCCGTAATGTGGTATTGGAAATTAGGTTTCCATCATGAGTCAAGGCTAGGGATGATCTCCTTACCGATTTTGAGACACTTATTTGGGTTTCCTCAAAGTAGTGTTCTCAAAAAGTATAAGGAAATAGGACGAGAGAACACCCACTTAATTGACCATCATTTTATCTCTATAAGGTATTCAATTAATTGGATGTTGAGATCATCCAATTAATTGAGTACCTAATAGAGATAAAATGATGGTCAATTAAATCGGTGTGCTCTCATCCTATTTCCTTATACTTTTTGAGAACACTACTTTAAGGAAACCCAATTAATTGACTACCATATAGAGATAATATAGAGTAAAAATGGTGAATTTATGGTATGTTCTCTCATCAAATTGCACTCAGTTCATATCTTTGTATTGATATTTGGGATTTTATGGCATGTTCAAAAGAAACAGGTCCTTCATAACTGGGTTTAGCAATGAACACTTTTGGTTTGAAAATACCACTTTTTGCCCTTGTAGTCACTAGATGACCAGGATGTGTTTGAGGCTCATTGGGTGGTGAGATGTCATTGTCTTTAGATTCTGATGAATATTCAGATCTTGTCGATTACCTATCTGAATTATTGTTTGAAGTTTGATCTTCTTGTTGAACAGGCATTTGAGAGATGTGACTGAGTTGCTGAGTGTGATCATGACTTGCAGTTTGTGATTGCCCAAAATCAGTAACCCCATCACCATTAATTTGTTGCCATATTACAACACATTCTGGTAATGCAGGTATGGATGCTTTGGGATTGATAACTTTTGTTGTAGTCTTTATTTCTTTGTTTTTGAATGGGAGCGCATTCTCATTGAATATCACATGTCTGCTTATATATATACTGTCTGTGCTATCAATACACTTATATCCTTTTTTATTAGTAGGATAGCCAATAAAAGTATATGGCCTAGACCTGAAATCAATTTTTTTAGAGTTATATGTTCTTAAGTAAGGATAACACAGACATCCAAAAGTTTTCAGTGTATTATAGTCTGGCTTAACATTGTATAGTTTCTAAAATGGTGCGAGATCCTTCAATACTTTGGTTGGTTGTCTGTTAATTAAATGAGCTGAAATATTGAAGGCCTCTGGCCAGAATTTTAGAGAAAGCTTGGCCTGAGCTAACAAGGTTAAGCCAATTTCAACTAAATGTCTGTGTTTGCTTTCAATCAACGCATTTTGCTGAGATGTATAAAGGCATGTTGTTCTACGCACAATGCCTTTCTTCAGAAAATAATTATTTAGGCATTTGAACTCACTACCTCCATCATATTGCAAAATTTTGACATGATTATTGATTTTTTGCTCAATCACTGTGATAAATTTATTACATCATTATGAGTATAAGATTTTGATTTCATAAAGTAAATCCATGTAAATCTAGCATATGCATCTATAAATGATATGTAGTACTTATAACTAAAATCTGAACTAATAGGTGTAGGTCCTCATAGATCTATAGCAATAAGTTGTAATGGCTCATTATATTCATTATCCGAATCAATGAATGGAATTTTATGAGTTTTTCCCATTTGGCAGTATTTGCATATATAAGGCAAATCAATAGATTCATGCATTATATTATTACCAGATAAAATTTTCATTACAATTCTAGTACTTGGGTGCCCAAGTTTACAGTGCTAGAGATCAAAAATATGTTTGTTACTGTCAGCATTACTCATTTCATTCATGTTACAGTTGTTTTCTCCTTTAATAATACTGTTGCATTTAACAATGTTGAACTTGTACAGTCCTCTTGTAAAGAGTCGATATGTACGACTTAAAGGATCTATATGGATATAGCGGAAATACATGTGATATTCTAGCTAAATAATATGCAATAGTCAAATACAATATAAACTACGGAGATATATCACAATCAAAGTAAATGTGGAAAGTAAAGTAAAGTGACACCAGGAATTTTTATACTGTTAGCCCACTTTGTGAACTGGGCAACACAAAGTCGAGATGTGAAACGTTGAAGAACTTAGAAAGCATCATAGCGGATCGGATCGGAGAGATGTTGCTGTTCGGATCAGAGAGCTGTTACGATTTGGATCGAAGAGGCGCTGCTATTTGGATCAGAGGGCTACCTACTACCAGGTCGGAACGGAGCAGAGCGAAACGGATAAGGATTTAGTTTCATCATTAAGTCGGGTCGGATCGGATGCCCCAATCCGAACCCTCTCTGCAGGCTCCTCCGAACCGAACCTATAACCCACGTCACTTTCCCCCACGATCGCCTGAAGATGCGGAGCGGTTATGACTGGTTCCTACCCACGATAATCTCTATTCTGATGCGCTGTCAGCACTGGAGTCCATCCGAACCCGAAGACGATGGGATGGAAGACACGTGGCTCCGATCCGGATCGGGTTCTGACTAAATTTTCACCTATAAATACCTTGCCTGGAGACAATTCAAGGGATCTTTTTTTTGGCACTTTGAAAGTTCAACCACTTTCATAAACTGAATTCCAGCACTCCCGGATAATCCAAATCGTCTTTCAACATTTGTTTTGAGACAATTGAGTGAATGTATGCGAGTTGTGAGTGAAATTGAGTGAATATCTCATTGTAATTGCAACTATATCATCGAGAATAGTGATTGACAAGTGGACGTAGGCTTTTCAACGCTGAACCACTATAAATTCTGTGTCTCCATTTTTCTTTTGATCTTATTTTAGTCTGATTTTAGTCAATTTGGGTGTTAGAACCACTTTTTGGTCTAACATTTTGGTGCTTTCACTGAGAATCATCTGAATTCTCTATTTTTCGGGATTATCGTTCTACTTTTTGGACCGTTGAGTTCAAAGAAGTTAATCCTCAAGTTTCGACGCCCTTGAACATTTGTTGATTGATTGTTGAAGAACTATGGCCAAAGGAAAAGGCAAGGAAGTTCAAACAAGTCGAGGGAACGGAGTTGGTGAAGATCAGCAAAATGCGGTTGTGACAAGGTCTCGTGGGTAGAGCTCGGCAGTGGAACAGACTGATACAGGAAATCCGAACCGCACTCAAGGAGAGAGCTCCGATCCGATCCGGGTAGGAGAATCTGAAGCAGTGCACTCCCCCAACCTGAACCGACCCGAGCAACTCGCACTACACCGATCCGACTTGGCTTCCCAGCTCCGACCCGAACAGGTCTCCCAGCTCCGACCCGACCTGATTGCCCATCTCCGATCCGACCCGTCGCTTAGTGATGTTGGAACCTCTACTCGAGCCCCTCCAAATGCTCCGACTCCAGCCACCAGGGTCAATGATCAGGTCAATCCATCTGCGCCTATTACTCAAGGAGATTTCTCGCGCCTACTTGACATGCTTGAGAGCACTAGGGAGGCTATGAAAATCCACGAGCACACCAATCTCATGATGCAAGAAAACATGAGACTCATGAGCAGGGAAATTAGCGAACTCCGTAGACAGAGAACCCCATCCCCGGTTCGCCACACACCAATGGATCAGTCTTCTTCTTCCGAGGAAGAACGACCCCGTAAAAGAAGGCCGCTCGAACGACCTCAGAATTTGGAACAGCTAACGTTCAGATCTTTGGGGTCCCGCGAGGATGTTGCACGAGTACTAGGACCCAATGATCCAAGCTTGAGAGAGCCTATGTTGCTACCGATGCAGGGATCCCATGTATTACCTAGAGACCCTAACCTTACCAATCCCACTCGGGGGCAGATGCTCCAGCCCCTTCCTCCCGAGATCGACCGGGAGCGTAGGGAATGAAGCAGAGCAGAAGCAGCTCAAAGAAGAAGGGCGTCCCCTGAGCAAGAGCCCAGACGAAACCCAAACATCAGAAGAAGGGCATCTCCTGAACAAGAGCCCAGAAGGAACCCGGATACCAGGGCCAGGGAGCCTGAACGGCCCCTGACTAATGCTGACGTATGGGCAATGGTACGCCAGATTATGTCCGAAAGCCGGAACTACACCAATGAAGATTATGTCATTGAGCGAAGCCATACTCCTTTCACTGATGACATCCTCAACTTTCAATTTCCCCGATGTTTTAACCTTCCACAGATGGACAAGTACAATGGGAGAACCGATCCGGGACAACATTTGATGCGATACTCATGGCTCATGAATGCCGCTGCTGCCCCTGACGCAGTGAAGTGTAAAGCATTCCCGATATATTTAGAAGATGTGGCGCTGCTATGGTTTACCCGACTTCCCCCTCGGTCGATATCGAATTATAGGGAATTGAGCGAACGTTTTATGAATCAGTTCCGACTCCATACCCGAAAGTCTAAGAGTGTTATTGAATTATCAAGAATTAAGCAGGCATCGGGAGAGTCGTTGAGGTCATATCTCGACCGTTTCAACTTAGCTGTGACTGAAGTTAGTGACCCGCACGAGCCCACCATCTTGATGGCTTTGATGAAAGGAGTCGATCCTGACTCCGAGTTTGGATATTACCTTTCTGGGAAGCCACCTCCCACGAGAGAGTTATTCTATGAAAAGGCCGATATTCAGTTAAGACGAGAAGAGGCTAGGGAAAACCGAAAGAGAAAGTCTGGAGCGGCTTCAAAAGAAAATGTTCAGAGTAATGTCGCCGTGAAGCAGTCTGGAGAAAGTTCCGGAAAAGTTGAGGTGAATGTGGGAAACAAGAGTGGAAACGACAATAATGGAAACGGGGGCAACAACAACAACCGTAACGCGAATGGTAACAGAAGAAATAGAAATAGGGGAAGTGATCCTAACAAAAGACCCCGGTTCCAGACTTATGAGAATTATACACCATTGAACGACACTCTGGAGAACATTTACTTGGATACATACAATGTTTTGCAATATAAAAGACCGCCACCTCGTGACTCAATGGAGAAAGACATGGCAACTGGAAAGTTTTGTTTGTTTCATGGAACTCATGGGCATTCAACCAATGAATGTCGACATTTGAGAGACATGATTGAGAAGCTGCTGCGCGAAGGGAAATTGGATGAATATAAGGTTGCCCCGAGAGACAGGGGGCAAGGAGAACAGGCTCCAAAACAGATCCAATCTGCTCCCAAGCCTACAACGTAGCAGAAAGGCAAGGGAATTGTTATCAACTCCATAGTGGGTGGACCCCACCCAGCGATCCACAATTTTAGAGCAATGGATCAATATGTAAATGCAGCTAAGCACGTAGATGTGGATGAATGTGACGATTTGGAAGACATCGCCCCCATAAAGCAACAGAAGACAATGTTTGACGACGTGGTATTCCGTAGCAGAGATAATACCGGGATCCGGTCACCCACCGACGATCCGTTGGTCATTACCACCACCATTGGGCCGGCATTGGTTCATAAGGTGTTAGTAGACAATGGAAGCTCTGTTAATATTTTATTTAAAAAGTTATTCGATCAGATGAAGCTTGAATCTGAAGATTTGAAGCCATGCGAAGGTTGGATCCGAGGCTTCAACGGAGCATCGACAGCTCCAATGGGTTACATAGAATTGCCCATAACCTTGGGGCAAGGAGAGCGCCGAAGAGTACGGATGCTTCAGTTCGTAGTATTGGACGTAGATTCGCCTTATAGTGCATTTTTGGGAAGGCCTGCCCTTGCTGAGTTCAGGGCTTGTATCGCCCCTTCGTGTTTATTGCTTAAGTTCCCAACTGAAGCCGGAACTGGAGTAGTGAGAGGGGATCAAGTCTCCGGACGGGCCTGCTATGTTGCCGAATTAAAGATGTTGATGAAGGGACTTAACATCGAGAGTAAAGGTGCCTCGCCTCCTCCAAAGGAGGGCTCGGCATAACAATTAGAGGGATCGGCCCCGAGGGAGTTGCCCAAAGGAACGCCTGAAGATGTAACAACCCGAAATTTAACAACATGTTAAATCAAGAATCAAGGCAGAATTAAATTATAAAATCTGAATCAGATAAAACGGGTTGTGCCATTGCGTTCGTCTCGGAAAAATACGCGAAATAGAGTCCGAAATTTCGTAAATCGGAGTCCGTATGACCGAGATATGGCCTTCGGAAGTTTCACGAAAAATTCAAAAACGGAAACAGATTTCAAATTTTCAGAAAACAGGCTAGGCGGGAAAAATCCCGCCAGAACCAGGTCGACCTGAGGGTCGACCTGGGAGTCGACCTGGGTGGGACCAGGTCGACTGGGGAGTCGACCCCAGGGTCGACCTGGGGGTCGACCTGCCTGGTCGGCCAGGTGCACCTGTTTTGGCTCCTGGGTCCTGTTTTGGAGGCTTGTGACGATTTTTGAGGGCTGGGATCTATCCTAGGGTTAATCTAACGGCCTAAAACTACCCTAATCTCTATAAAAAAGACCCTAAGCCTACCCTCATAATTCACTCATGCCACGAAGTGCTGCCCAAATCTTCATTGATCATGGCCTCCATCTCCAATTCCTAGAGACTATGCATTCAAATTGGGTTCAAATCAAAAGGTGCAAGCTTGCTACACCAAATAGGGGCCAAATCAACGTTGCTATGCGAGTTTCATGACGATTCTTCATCAAAGGAGCCACCTTTCTTCGTCAAAATGATTCATGCCCCTAGTCCTCTTGCCACGCTATGTAAGTTCTAGCTACTTGTAGATTCTAACGGTGGTTCTAATGTGACATGGGATAAAATGAGATGTTACATGAGTATGTTAACCCATGTAAACCTAGTTTTCCCCTTTATCATGAACATATGACTTTGGGTTATGTTTTAGCGACTTAATCATGCCACTCATGTTATGTATAACCTAGTATATCTTGCAAGTTTGAATCTTTATCTATGGAATGCTAGCATGAACCTTTGGGAACCATTTGACTTGTGAAACATTGGCAAAGATTTGACTTTGGGGCTTATGCATGAAAATGAACCCAAACCCCTTATGTATCATGCATGTTTGTGGCCAAATTCCCTTATGACACTATGCATGTTTGTGGCCAAATCCTCTTATTAAACTATACATGCTTGTGGCCAAATTCCCTTATGATACTATGCATGTTTATGGCCAAATTTCCTTATGATACTATGCATGTTTGTGGCAAATATGTTGGCATAATACCCTACTATGTGACTCGCTTCCACTTGGGATGGAAATACGTTTGGGTAGCTTAGGAAAAACGTGGGTATGTCATGAAAAACTTGACATGGGGTTGCATGAAAAAGGGGGACACGCTTGAAACACGTAAACATGAACATGACACATACGAAAACATGGAACTTGGGGCTAGATACGTATGGGTTGTAGGTGTAATATGGCACTAGACCAAACTTGAAAGTGGCCAACTCGAGGTTGGGTTGAGTTTGTAGCATAAATCTTCCCGGACCCGCCCGGCTTAACTAGTGGCTACAAACAATAGGATCCAATGTGAGAAGTTGGTCATGTCGCGCTTAAGACCCGAGGTTAGACTAGGTTGTGGTGTAAAACTACCCGGACCCGCCCGGCTTAACTAGTAACCACAACAAGGTCTAATGTGAGAGGTTGAGAGTGCATCAATTAAATTAATGCCACATGATAAGGTTAAGTAAATTTGACTAATGACACTTAACCGATATGACATGAATGGGTAGGTTAAGTGGGACCGGGTTTGATTTCTTAATGACACTTAACCATACAAGATGATTAGGGGATGGGGTTAAGTAATTTACACTTAACTAATCCGACTTGGTAATTAGATGGGGTTAAATAATTTACACTTAACTAATCCGACTTGGTAATTAGATGGAGTTAAGTAATTTACACTTAACTAATCCGACTTGGTAATTAGATGGGGTTAAGTAATTAAGGCTTAACTAATCTAAACACGGTAATTAGACGGGGTTAAGTAATTAAGGCTTAACTAATCTAAACATGGTAATTAGATGGGGTTAAATAACCTATACTTAACAAATCTAAACACGGGAATTCGAGGGGGTTAAGTTAAACACTTAACCAATCTAAACTTGGTAATTCAATGGGGTTAAGTAACCAATACTTAACTAATTTAATATGATAATTTAATGGGGTTAAGTAACTTATACTTAACCAATTATACATGATGATTTGATGAGGTTAAGTAACCTACGCTTAACCAATCTAATAGGTGGACCTGATAGGGTTAAGTCACAAGACCTTCTAAAAGTAGGCTTAACCATTGTAATATGATCAGTGGATGGGGTTAAGCTAACCCATACTTAACCAATCCGACTCGATAATATGATGGGATTAAGATAATCTATGCTTAATCAATCTAACATGATAATCTGATAGGGTTAAGACAAATAAATACTTAACCAATTTGACTTGATAGGGTTAAGTCATGAGCTTCTTGGTACACCTAACCAACTTGTGGGGCTAAGCCTTGAACTTGAGTACTTAGCCAATCTTGACATGATTCGTAGGCGGGTTAAGTCATGAACTTGGATAACAACACTTAACCCATTTGACAAACCCTAGCTCAGGGGACTAGGTTGGAAATCGTAGTTAACAAGGATAGTGGAAAGAGGGGCTAAGTGGTAAACCTTAGTTAAGGGTAACTAAGTAATAATTCTTAGCTAAGGACATGGACTAGTTCATAAAGAAATGAGTAACCTGGTACGGTAGGTCATCGCTTAGTATACGAGGGGGAGCAAGTTATCTGACTTGGATAAAAGCTCCAGCGAACTGGGTGACGAAGCGAAAGTTTCGGGGAACGTGAGGGTACTCTTGGTATCCCTCTGTGAGGTGGCGAGTGGTCCATGAAACCCGGCCTCACAGAGGTTAAGGTTTGCGGTAGAAGAGCCAAGAGTATGCCTTGGTTGCTATGCGAGCGACCTAAAGACTGGGATGGATTAGCGTGGAGTCGACGATACTTGATTTTGCCCTGGGATAGCTTGTCGCCGACTACCTACCATCTTTAGTCAATCGTGTACGTACGGAAAGGCAGGGAACTCCCAAAAGACCATATACTAGCTATCAAGTTATGGGTGAGGTTGGCTATCTGGAAATGGGCATCGATGGGCCGTAGTGTAGTTCTCATACATGATTTTTCTTGGGTTTCCTTTCAGTAGTTGAGGGAGGGGTCACGTGGGACCATAGCCACGGGTACAAAAACAGACCTTGATATCTGCATCAGCAGACGACTTAAAGCTCCCGACCGAGTTCCGTATTTCTTGATTTGCCCTGGCACGGAACTCGGAGGCACATTGAGGAACATGTGCGTCTAGACATGGAAAACGATTCACGATACATACGTGGGATAAAGGGCGCAATTGACGGGTGGCATAATCCCTAGTGGTCCTAGTTGGCTGAACCCAAACCGAGACACGGAAACGTTCATTAGGTAGCATAATCCCTAGCGGTCCTAGGCGGTATAAATCCTAAGTGAACGCGCGATAGTTCATGGTAAGGAAACATAGCTAGATCAAGGGTAGCAGTCCAAAATAACCTCAAGGATAAAACGTTTACATGGGAAAGCCCGTATGGCCTACGACAAAGGACTGAACTTATACATGGAAAGAAACATACGAGTTGGGGAAAACCTACATATGATATATATTAGGTTGACATGGACCATTACATGACATTGGGTAAGGGACATTCATGGTTAACACATGACGCGGGTTGGGATACTAGTACGAGAGGTGCAGAGCAATTATACATGTTAGGACCATGAGAAATATACATGATAGATACCGTGGGATGTTATACAGGATAGATACCTTGGGATAGTATACTTGATAGAAACCGGACGATGTGATACCTTGACTTATCATGACACCGTAGTTTATCATGATATCCTAGTTTACCTTGCTACAGTAGTTCAGCCTGTTTTAGTTTATCTATCTTGCAGTCATCCTTATGTTTACTTTCAGTTTATGCGTGTCATGTTACCTTTACCTGTTTTATACTGGAAGTAGATAGGACTTACCAGTCTTTATGACTGACCCCGTTTTCTTTCGCCTCTTGTCTTCCGTTCCCCCCCCCCAGGTTTTCAGGGAGGAAACACTGTTATCTAGTTCGGACTTCTTCTACTTGAAGGTCATCACGCATGGCTTGGACTTTTCTTGGCTATGGCTACTTTACTGTTTTACTTGGGGAATAATTTATGAAATGGTTTATGCTTCTTTACTATTGCAAGACAGGTTTTGATGTATTCTGATATAAAAGGCTTTAGACCTTATTTTATAAGGTAATGAAATTTGTTTTACTTCCGCTGTTTTATATATATATATATATATGTTCTGTCTTGTAATATTTCTAGGCATGTTTACCTCGATAATGCTTCACCAAACCTAGTGCATTCCCTTGTGAGTGACCCTAGCGGAGGTGGGGTGTTACAGAAGACCTGGATCCCAGAAAAGACAAGGAACCAAAAACTAGAAATGCAACTCCTAATGAAACGACAGTGGACATTCCCATTGATGAAGCTGATCCAACAAGAGTTTTGAAGATTGGATCCCAGTTGGATCCACGTCGGGCCAAAGAACTAACTGACTTCCTGAAGGCAAACTTGGACGTGTTTGCCTGGACCCACGCCGACATGTGTGGAATTTCGCCATCCGTCATAAGTCATTCACTAAATGTAAACCTGAAACACCCGCCTGTAAAGAAAAAGAGACGTATGCTGGGCCCAGAGAGGTCGGCCACTCTGAAAGAAGAAGTGGAGAAGCTGAAACAGAATAGATTTATTAGAGATTCGACATATCCCGACTGGATATCGAATCCCGTCTTAGTAAAGAAGCCGAATGGAAAGTGGCGGACTTGCATTGATTTTTCAGATTTGAACAAAGCTTGCCCGAAAGATAGTTTCCCACTCCCCAGAATTGACCAGCTTGTAGATTCGACAGCGGGACACGAACTTCTTTCTTTTATGGACGCATATTCCGGGTACAACCAAATTCCTATGCACATGCCAGATCAAGAACACACGAGCTTCGTTACAAATTTGGGGTTATACTGTTACGTGGTCATGCCATTTGGATTGAAAAACGTTGGAGCCATTTATCAGCGCTTGGTGAACAGGATGTTTTATAATCAAATAGGGAAGACTATGGAAGTTTATGTGGATGATATGCTTGTCAAATCGAAACAATCCTCCAGCCATACGCAAGACTTGGCAGAAATGTTCGGTATCCTGCGAAAGTATCGGATGAAGTTAAATCCTTTGAAATGTTCATTTGGAGTGGCATTGGGAAAGTTTCTAGGCTTCATTGTGAGCTCCCGAGGGATTGAAATCAATCCCAGCCAAATAGCAGTGATAAGAAACATCGAAGAACCAAGGAGAATCAAAGATGTCCAAAGTCTGGCAGGGAAAGTAGCCGAGTTGAGTAGATTTATCTCCAAAGCAACGGACAAGTGCATCCCATTTTTTGACTTGATAAAAAGAGGAAAGAAGAACTTCGAATGGACTCCGGACTTTGTCGAGGCCTTTCGAAATTTATTGGAATTGCTAGAAAAACCACCGATTTTGTCAAAGCCAGTGGATCATGAAGAGTTATTTGTTTATTTAGCAGTTTCGGCTCACACTGTTAGCACAACCTTGGTTCGAGAAGAAGACAAAGTGCAAAGGCCCGTATATTATGTAAGCAAGAAATTGGCAGCGGCAGAACGCAACTATCTAAAGATTGAGAAGCTCGCTTACAGCCTCCTAATCGCCTCCTGGAAACTTTGTCACTATTTCCAAGCTCACCCAATAACCATATACACTGACCAACCTCTGAGGCAGGTGTTGCAGAGACCCGAAGCATCGGGACGATTGATCAAATGGAATATTGAATTAAGTCAGTTTGAGTTAAATTTCCAGTCGCGGAGGTCGATCAGGGGGCAAGCTCTGGCAAATTTTATAGCAGAGTTCACAATCCCAGAGGAGGAAATAATCAATGACAGAATGGTCAAGTCCGAAGATGAGCTAAAATTAGATCCATGGAAGTTGTACAAAGACCGAGCCAAGAACGACTGAAGGTCCGGAGCTGGAATCGTCTTAGTCACTCCTGAGGGACGGTCATTATATTATGCTCTACGATTAGAATTTTCAGCGACTAATAATGACTCTGAATATGAAGCCCTGATTGCCGGGCTAAAGCTTGCTAAAGACCTCGGAATAAAAACATTTGACATATTCTACGACTCTAAAATCGTTGTTTGCCAAGTGCGAAAGAAGTTTGTGGCTCGGGGACCTCGACTTATCGCCTACCTCGGGAAAGTGGAAAAGCTGTTGAGCAACCTGGAGCGGTACAACATAACGCACATCCCAAGAGCCGAAAACCAGAAGGCAGACAGGCTGGCAAAGCTAGCTAGTTCCGGCAACCCGGAAGAAATTGAAATAATTCCAATTGAAACGTTGAAATCGCCAAGCTTTGAGTCGATTGAAATTGAGTTCGCTTTCGAAGCGGAATCATAGAAGGAGTCGTGGATGACCCCAATTAAGAACTTCCTTAAGAATGGGACACTCCCATCAAAGAAGAGTGAGAGACGGGCTATAGTCCACAAGGCTACCAGATACGTCCTTCAAGATGATACTCTTTATGGACAAGGATTTTCTATGCCCCTGTTACGATGTATAGCACACAACGACATCAAACGTGTACTAAGAGAAGTACACGAAGGTGAGTGTGGAGATCATACAGGAGGTCAGACTTTAGCGAAAAAGATATTGCGGTATGGATACTTCTGGCCCACAATTAATAAAGATGCGGCTGATTATTCACGACGCTGCGATAAGTGCCAGAGATTCGCCAAAATCCCCAGAGCACCGTCGACCCAACTCAAATCGATGGTGAGTCCTTGGCCTTTTGCCACGTGGGGAATTGATATCATCGGATTTCTACCAATTGCTAAAGGAGGAGCGAAATATGCAATAGTCGCTGTGGACTATTTTACGAAGTGGGTGGAAGCTGAGCCCCTAACCAAGATCACGGCGAGAAAGGTGATAAGTTTTGTGGTTAGAAATATTATATGCCGATTCAGGATCCCAAGGACCATTATAACTGATAACGGAACCCAGTTCAATGGTGCTGAATTCAGAAATTTCTGCCAGAAATATAAGATCGACAAACGGTACACTGCGGTTGCCTATCCGCAGTCGAACGGGCAAGTAGAAGCAATAAACAAAGTTATAAAATCCATCCTCAAGAAACGGTTAGAGCGCGCAAAGGCAAAATGGGTTGACGAATTGCCCTTAGCTTTGTGGGCATATCGAACAACATTTAAGACAGCTACTGGTCATACCCCTTTCTCTCTCTCTTTTGGTTCGGAAGCAGTAATTCTGGTAGAGCTTGAGGTTCCCTCCCACCGGGTGACGTATTATGACCCGATGACGAATCGGGCACTCTTACTCGAGTCTCTTGATGAAATCAAAGAAAAAAAGGGACGAAGCAGATTTGCGCGCGGCAAGACATCGACGTCAGATGGCACGCTATTACGACAAAAAAGTTCGCCTTAGGACTTTTGAACCAGGAGATTTAGTGCTGAAGAGAGTCTTTCCATCCCTTCCTCACCTCGATCCAAAGTGGGAAGGACCCTTTGTCATCCAACAGAAACTTGAAACAGGAACCTTCAAGTTAACGACCGTAGATGGCGAAGAGGTACCTAGGGCATGGAATGCCCAACACTTGATGCGATATTTGGATTAGAAATGTTGTACTCTTTGCTATTTTTCTTATGAACTCTGTAAAAAGGCACGACTTTCCTTAGGAAAGTCTGATGATATGAATAAAGAACTATAAAGTGGATGTAGGCTATGACTTAGCCGAACCACTATAAAAATATCGTGTGTCATTTACTTTCATGCATTATATATATACCTTCATCTACTATTCTGTTGCGATTATGGAATATAAGATGATTTAAAACCTGAAAGGTTGAAAACAGTTTATACGCAAGAAAAAGCACAACGACTGTTTGTGCGATAAGACATAAAATGGGAAGACGACATTCTTAACTCTAACTCTCGAGAATTGAGAGAGAGTATAAAGGACGGGAAGACGACGTCCTCTGAGGCGTGAAGGTGCACCCAGACAAGAGACCGCCTCAGTAAGAAACTCTAACCTGAGTATAAGACAGGAGAGTATAAAAAATGCCAGAAAAAATGACAGGCATTGACGGCACAGAGAATGCAATCCCGTCGAAAAATCGGGGACATTCAGACTACTTGATTAAGTCTTGAATAGTTTTTTGAGATTGACTGGGGGCATATATGTATACACATATTTCCTCCCACCATAACATCATTACACAACTATAGTAAGACATGCATTCTTACATAAGTGCAAAACTAATGACTAACAGACATTGCAGAAAATGAATTATTTTTTATTTACAAATGAATGAATTTGTACAGGAAAACAGGCAAAAAGAAGGTGCAAGGGCCACCCTTACAGCAACAATTATTGGTCAATCAAACGCTAAAATAACGCAAGACACTTCATCATTTGGACTTTGAAGAGGGCTTGGACTTCTTAGCAGCCTTCTCTGCATCTCTCACCTCTTTCTCAGCATCCGTCAGGATGCGCTTTGACTTTTTCTTCCCTGAAGCTGAAGTGCTGGAATAAGTCGACTTCTTCCCAGAAGGCGGAGCGCTGAAATTAAGAGAAGACTTTTTAGCGAGTTCCTCTGTAATAGATCTAGTTGAAAGCTTAACAACTAACCTTGATCCCGCATCGCTTGAGGCTTTCAGGGTCTAAGTCTTCAGCTTTTAGCTGCAAGCGTTTATCTTGGTCAGCTTTCAGTGCAGCTAAAGTAACATCATCAGCGCTTTTCGACTCCCCGACTATTGCCACCTCCGGATCTTCCTCGTGTCCCCCGTCGCCGCAATCGTCTTTTAAGGCATCTATCATTTCGTCATCATGAGGAGTGTCAGCCTTAGACGGTTCACTTCCTTCTCCCAAATCTATGGGAGCAGCCTTGTCTTTTCCCCCTTTTGCCTTCTCCGTAGGCTCCGCCCCAGAGGCGGTTCCCTGGGACACATCTGTCTTTCCGGATGGTTCAATACCTACAGAGTGAGAAGCAACAGTTATCAACTCAGGAGAAAATAATGGGTTTTTCATCGATTGCTCAATCACGTGGCGAAAGGTAGAGATAGGTTTGACGAATTGAGGTGAAAATGTAGAGATACCTTCCGAAGACTTCTCGGCAGGAGTAACTGCTATCTCCGATGCTGTTTCGGGAATAGGGAATAAAAGAGTTGTTCGAGGGATCCCCGGGTTTTCAGGATCATATCCCTCTACTTCAGAAGTTGCGGGGGCAGTAGAAGAGGAACCAGCCTCGGGAATGTTCTTTTGCTTAGTCCTCCGCCTCTCTTCGTCCATAGCAGCAGCAATGAGGCGGCGCCCTTCAACTAGGCGTTCTGGTTCATCATCTCGTAAATATTTCTCTATCAGCTTGTCCTCGTCAATGGAATCAACCTTGAGCTCCTCTTTCTCCCACTCAATGATCTGACTCCATACTTGGACTAGAGTAGATGGATAATCTTCAATCCAAGAAATGTTCCGGCGGCGGATGATATGCGCAAAGAATTCAATCATTAATTCGCCGAAACCCTGAACCTCTCCCTCAGCCTCTGACAGTGGTTTGCGAGCCTCCTCAGCGGACTTGATAGAACATTCGACGTTACCCTCTGCTAGGGCAGCTCTGTTCTCCGCCTCCATTAGCTTAGAAGCCAAGTCAGCATTTTTCTTTTCTAGTTCAGCATTCCTCCTTGCTAACTCGGCATTTTTTCGTTCAAGGTCAGCGTAAGCAAGGCGCATTTTAGCAGCATCTGACTTGGCATCTTCGGCTTGCTTTTTTAACTCAAAACGCTCTTGAGTATGGGATTCCAGCAAATCAAGATAGCGTTTTTGCATATCTTCAAATTGTTGTTTGAAGCTAGTAGCATTCCGTTGAGCAACAGCAAGCTGGGCATGTGTATCCTCCAAATCTCTTCCTAGATTCTTTAAGGCCTTTGCATCGTCTTCTGCGGGTTTTTGCATCGAGTCAGCATTCGTGATTAAAGTGCGGATGATTCTGGAAAGGTTGCATGAATACTTGAACATTTCAGAATACTGTTTCTCGACCGCATCTATCTTTGCTTTGGCCTCATCTGCCCACCTTAAAGAAATAGGCTCAAGGGCAGGTAAAAAAGTCAAGTTTTCGAAGTAATGTTCGGGAAATTGCTCCTCCAGATACGCCCGCTTAACTGCAGTTTCAGCATCTAGCGGTGGAGGGGCGGGGATCGTCAGCTCAGTGTCCCTGTGGGTGGAGGATTCATAGCCTCTTTATCTGTTCTAGGCCATTTAGCAGAGACCTTGCGTTTGCTTCGCGATTCGGTATCTTTTGGCGGACTCCTCTCTCTGCTGCGCTTTTCTTGAGAAGAGGTTGAGTCTTTTGGTTGCGGCCTGTCCTCTACCCGACGACCTTGGTAACCTTTATATCTCTCTGAGTCCGTCCGGACAGGAGAGCGAGAACGCGAGGTTCGAGAGCGATAGGGTTCATAGGGCCTTCTCTCCTCCCCACTGCGATCGTCGCGGCGATCATACTCAGTATCATAGGGTGGATTAGACATGCTGCGGCGGAGTTTCCTGATATCATAGTAAGATCGGGACATCATGCCTGCACAATAAGACAAATGAAATTCAGAATCAATATTTTCACAAAGAGAAAGATGCAGTGAGTTGTAATGTTATTGTGTAAAGTGTGTCCTAAGTGGTGTTTCCCCCCCCCCCCACCAACCCGAGTCTGAAGCTAGACTAGTACGGGCGGGCTCTTTGGCCTTAGCAGGAGTGGTCTCTTCGGAAGAAGTGAAAACTAAAGGATTCTTCCTAAAATCCTATGAAGTGTAAATGGTTTCAGGTAAGGGGAGATCCCCCAAACCCTGAAACAGTGGGTCATCAGTGCTAGGGACATCTCCCTCAGAAGCATCGATCGAGACTCTTTGGAAGACGTTGACCTTTCCGGAGAAATGGCAGCCTCAGGAACAGTATACCCTTCGCGATGCTCTTCGGCCATGTTAGCCAATTCATCATCTTGGGTAGAAGAAGGAGAGGGTGAAGCTTGAAGAGGCACTGTAAGGGCTCTCGAACCTTCGCCCGTTTCAGGGATTACGTCCACTGGGGGGATATATACATATGGAACCGTCCCATGACCAATGCTACGAGTAACAGATAGCAACCCATGAAAATGAAGATATTCGTCCTTAAGGACTTCATCAATAGTTAAAAACTTCTGATCTCCATTAAGGAGCTGGTGCATCCGGTCAAAGAATACTTGGTATGATATTTGTTTTGGGTTATCGACTGCAAACAAAAAGAAAAACGAGTTAAGGCGATGGCTTGAATGTATAGAGTCGAGATTTAGAAAACCAGTGCTTTACTTGATTTCGTCCACCTCCTAGCACACCCTGGCTGTCGCTTCACATAAAACCATTCCAGCCTGGAGTCCCCAGCTTTACTACTGAATGGTGCTGGAATTATTTTCCTCTTAGGGACTGACTCGAACAGAAAGAAGGGGTTTCTCGAGTCCGGTGCTTGAAGTTATAGAAGAAGTGAACGTCGTCAAAAGTAAGCTCTATGCCTAAGATCTCACGGTACGCTACATATAAGGTGTACAAGTAAGCATAAGAATTAGGATGCAGCTGCATGGGGGCAATCCTCATTTGTCTTAGAAAATCGACGACGAAAGGAGAAAATGGAGGGATAGCCTCGACCATGCACATCAACCGAGTAATTGCCATATACCCTTCTGGGGGGTTGTGGGGACGGTCAGTTCTCGAAGGCACCAGGGTGTCCCTTTTTAGTATCCCGTATTTTAGACAAATTCGGATAAGTCTGTCATTGTCGATCGTCGATTAACAGAATCTTGGGGTGATTCCAATATGACGGCAGATTCAAATTCATCAGGAGCCCGGTCGTCGCCAATCCCTCCTTCCTCTTCACAACCTAGGGAAACTCCACCCTCCGAAGACACATTGTCGCTTTCGCGAGTTCCAACCTCATAGTCTGAGCCCTCATCATTCCATTCTGGATCCGAGGAAGAAGATATGTCCTCAAGAGTAATTTTATTGGATGTCTCCGGGGCCTCCTTCTTCCCGGCTAGTCTAGAAGAGCGTCTGGGTCTCATGGTCACAAAACTATTGAAGAAGCAATAGCACAAGTTGGAGTAAATTAGCCCGTATCCCCCCGTGCATGTGTGCAAACTAAAGTGTAAACAGTGTATGCGGAAAGTGTAAAGTTAATGTTTGAAAGTGCGACGCAAAATTTTGGCAAAGTAATAAGGATAAAGGCAGTTCTTAATGTCCAGTTATGTTCGCAAGGCACTATCCTAACTGTCCATTAAGTTGAAGATTATGCCAGGAGTTGATTGGGCCAGTTAAACGAGTTTTTATGCCTTAAGTTGGAATGCTCTTCGGTTCGGTTCGGGCGCATTCATAGGGATCGGATCGGGGGTTTAGCCCTGTCTTGGACTCGGACAAACATTGAAACCCAGGAATCAAAGTCAGATCGGTTCAGAAGTGGATCCCCTGAACGGTTTGGATCGGATTAGGCAGACATGCTTCTCTCCCCCTTAATTTTGCAGTCCGATCCGACCCGGCGGGATGAATTCTATTTCCCTCTTCAACCATTTGCCCTGACCCGATCCGACCTTCAAAATTTCTCTTCCTTTTTCTTTTCCTCCATTCTCCATACTCCATCGCCCGAACCAACTCCCTGTGATCTTCTTCTTCTTCCTCTTCTTTAGTCTTAGACCCAATATCAACTCCGACGCCCCAGTCATGACCGAACAAATTACGATTCCCTCTTCCAACGCCTCGAAGTAGCAACGAAGCCACCAACGACAATAACGAAAGAAGAGGATGTTGTAGCGTGGAAATCACATTCAGATCGGTCGAATTGACCATAAATTTCAATTAAAACCTATTATTATGAAGTCGATCGAGGATTTAAACCTACCAAGGTGGATGAGCTGGAGATTCGCACGAGAATTGTAAAAAGATTTTCTCTTTTGAATCCTAGAGTTTCGGAACAGAACTTGCAAAACGATAAAATAAGAAGAAAGTGAGATGAAGATGAAGACTGGACTTATATAAAAACAAGGTGACTATTCGTATCCCCATTCGGACCGGATCGAAAGCCCAGTAGCATAGCTTGGCCCACTAGTCCAATGAGAAATAGAAAGAAGAAGGGGATCTGTTCGGGTCGGAATCCGAACCGAACAGAATGTTGTAACTCAGCAGTAAATTAAATTAAAATTCGAAGAAGAGGATGAAAGCACAAGGAAAATCAAAGGGAAAATTACCTAGAAGGCGCTGTGCAATGATAATCAATGCATGCTCCGTCTCCAATAGAAGCATCCTTTGAGGGGGCAAAATGTTAGCCCACTTTGTGAACTGGGCAACACAAAGTCGAGATGTGAAACGTTGAAAAACTTAGAAAGCATCATAGCGGATCGGATCGGAGAGATGTTGCTGTTCGGATCAGAGAGCTGTTACGATTTGGATCGAAGAGGCGCTGCTATTTGGATCAGAGGGCTACCTACTACCAGGTCGGAACGGAGCAGAGCAAAACGGATAAGGATTTAGTTTCAGCATTAAGTCGGGTCGGATCGGATGCCCCGATCCGAACCCTCTCTGCAGGCTCCTCCGAACCGAACCTATAACCCACGTCACTTTCCCCCACGATCGCCTGGAGATGCGGAGCGGTTATGACTGGTTCCTACCCACGATAATCTCTATTCTGAAGCGTTGTCAGCACTGGAGTCCATCCGAACCCGAAGACGATGGGATGGAAGACACGTGGCTCCGATCCGGATCGGGTTCTGACTAAATTTTCACCTATAAATACCTTGCCTGGAGACAATTCAAGGGATCTTTTTTTTTTGCACTTTGAAAGTTCAACCACTTTCATAAACCGAATTCCAGCACTCCCGGATAATCCAAATCGTCTTCCACCATTTGTTGTGAGACAATTGAGTGAATGTATGTGAGTTGTGAGTGAAATTGAGTGAATATCTCATTGTAATTGCAACTATATCATCGAGAATAGTGATTGACAAGTGGACGTAGGCTTTTCAACGTCGAACCACTATAAATTCTGTGTCCCCATTTTTCTTTTGATCTTATTTTAGTCTGATTTTAGTCAATTTGGGTGTTAGAACCACTTTTTGGTCTAACATATACTGGTTCGGACTTCCCGCCCTACGTCCAATCCCAAAGCACCTCTTCGGAATTCACTAACAACGCCCTCTCTTAACCCGGAGGAATAGGTCAGTACACTCGATCCCCAACAAGGATGCCTCTTGCCTGAGCAACAACACAGGTCTTCAACAATTACAAGTGTTTGACTTCTGATTTGTGTTCTTGAATCAACACGGATAGCCAATATTTTAAGTACAACCTTCCTATAATCTGATCCTCGAGTATATGCTTTGAATGCGAAGATTTAAGGAAGAATATTTCTTGTTGAATCAAATGATATCAAATTGATTCACAGATTCAACAAGTATTTGAATTGGAGAGCTTTTTAATTACAAAGAATGTAAATGGAGAAAATAGAATGATGATCATAAAATTAGTAAAATTCGGATGGTCTAGGTGATTGTAAAACATGATTAAACTTGTTTATATAGTAGTATAAGAGTAGCAATCCTTCATGAATAGTTTCCATAAAAAGTAATGTCCATTTCCTTTTATTAATGAAGAGGAATATTTTTGTGAAGAATGGTGACTCTTCAGAAAATAGTTTTTGGGTTGAATCAGTCGACTGGTTAAAAATCATCAGTTGACTGGTAGAATTAAATTATTTATATAAAACTTTTAAAACTAGCCGTTATGTGCAAAAACAGCTTGACCGGTCGGCTGGTCCATTTCCTACCAGTCGATTGGTAGGCCAGTTTCTGCATATATCTGGCTTTTTAAGGTTTTAATTATATATATATATAACTTGATTAGCACATTCTTGTATACTTAAGGATAGATTTTAACATAATTCTAACACGACTCAATGTACACATATATATAAAACCTTATCTTTACGATTTGATTCCCATAGTAGCTTTATTCGTTGGCATCGATCTAAATCTTGTTATTCAACATTCTCCCCCTTTTTGATTGATGACAACACTTTGGATTTTCTTCCCCTGAATGTATAGCTCCCCCTGAATTTTTGCACAAATTTGTTAGTTCATAAATTTTATAACCTTACCATTTGATTCTTGCATTCACAAATGTTAGCACAATTTCCAAGAGTATGGAAAATATAATAGCATGGAAACATAGAAATGGTATATAACATGCATAGCATGAGAGAGATTTTTTTGGAAGTCCAAACCAGCATAAAAATTCCTGGTGTCACTTTACTTTCCGCATTTACTTTGATTGTGATATATCTCCGTATTTTAGATTGTATTTGACTATTGCATATCATTTAGCTAGTATATCACATATATTTCCGCTATATCCATATAGATCATTTAGGTCGTACATACCGACTCTTTTCAATTGGTATCAGAGCGAGGCCATCATATAACCGTAAAATCGTTATTTGATACATTGACATTATAGATAATAATACTAGCATTAGCAATAACACCGGATATTTTGAAGGCCAATCAACTGCTAGACCACCCTTCTTTAATGGCATGAACTATAGTTACTGGGCTACTCGAATGAGAATATACATGCAAGCTAATAACTATGATGCATGGAATACTACTCAAAAAGTGTATACATCACCTACTACTGCATACACTGAATGGTCAAATATTGAGAAAAAAATGAAGTTACTGCAAATTCTAAGGCCATGAACATGCTACATTGTGCTCTAAATAGAAATGAGTTCAATCGGATTTGTATGTGCAACACTGCATGTGAAATCTGAGAACACTTAAGATTACTCACGAAGGCACTAACAAAGTTAAACAAAGTAAAATATCTATGCTTAAGAATCAGTTTCAAAATTTTAAGATGAATGAAAACGAATCCATAAATGATATGTATTCACGTTTTCAAAATATTTATCATTCTTTATTAGGACTAGAAGAAAAATATTCCGACTTTGACATAGTTTCAAAAATCTTGAATTCTTTAACCGATGAATGCGAGAGAAAAGCATGAGCGATCGAAGAAGCTAATGATCTCTCTGCCATGAAACTGGAAGAATTGATCGGTAATCTAATGTCTTAAGAAGTAAATTTGCAGGCAAAGAAAGTACAATATAAGGAAAATTTAGCTTTCCATGCAGAAAAAGAAGATTCCGATTTAGATGAAGAAGATATAGCATTTGAGGCTAATAATTTTATAATTTTTTTAAAAAACCGAAAGAGTCAAAGCAAGAATATAAAGAAGAATTGATCAAAAGAACCCGATCCGGTTCTAGTAGAATGTTTCAACTGTCACAAGACCGGACACTATCAAAAGAATTGTCCGGAGCTAAAAATAAATCGCAAAAATGAAAAATCAAAGAAATGAGCTTTTTTAGTCACTTGGGACAACTCGGTTTCATCTTCTGAAAGTGATAGCGACGGTGATAGTGAGCAAGCAAACGTGTGCTTTATGACTAAGGACAACGATGTAAGTGATTTTACTTTTGATGAATTAGTAGAAATTAATGTTGAAATCTTAGAATCTAGAAAAATGTTTAAAAGAAAATTTAAACAAGTTAACGAAGATAAAAACAAAGCCGAATTTGAAAGAGACCGTTTGAAAGATGAAAAAGAAATCTTGGGAGAAGAAATTAGAAAATTATTAGAATCTCTTTCAAATGCAAATTCTCAAAATTCTTTGTTAAAGCAAGAATTAGAAATTCAAAAGAATAAAAATGATTTATTGGTTTCTAAAAATCATGATTTAAATAGTAGTTAAAATTATAGAGTTAGAAAACTCTAGTTTGAAAACTAAATTAGAAGATATTTATAAAAATGTAAATAATTTTAACAAGGGTAGAGAGAATTTATCTAAAATTTTAGAAAATTCTCAATTGGTTTTTAATAAAAAAGGACTTGGATATGATAATAAAATAAATTCAAAAAGAAAATCCAATTTTAAAAATTCTAATATTAAACCGAAAATTTATAGTAGTAAAATAAATATTTCTACTAAGAAGAATTATTCGGATAATATTAGTATATGGATTCCAAAGATAAATGACATTCTTATTATGAACAAATATATTAAAAACTTTTTAGATTCTTGTCATTTTAATAGTAATTATTTTTTCAAAAAGGAACCTAAGCCCTCTTGGGTTTGGCTTCCTAAGACTTAACCCGTAGGACCCTAACGGAGGAAGTGGGTACAAATGAAATTTGTGTAGGATCTAAATTAACCCTAGAGGGGGGGTGAATAGGGTTTATCGCAGATTTTCATAGAGTAATCAAATAAAAACAGCACAAATAATAATCAGAATAAATGGGGAAAATAAATAACACACAGATATACCCAGCTTCGGCAAAACCCTGCCTACTGCTGCATTCCCCAAGGTTTCTACTAGGAGTTAAAACAATCTCTACGCTTACAATCCCCTGTAAACTCATGACACTCGCTCCCAACTGTTCTTAACCCTACGCTCAAAACCCTGCACTGGTTTCTATCCCCGAAACCAGATTTCCCCGAATTACAAATCCCATAATTCGTCTCCCTAGTTTTAGAGACAAACTAGAAAACTCTAATCCTGATTACAAATTGAAACTCAAACGAATAAACAATAAAAAATCCTTAAAAATGAATTCAAAACCCTTAGGAGTTTAAATTAGGGTTATCCCCTTTAAAACCAAGTTGGTCGGCTCTTTGTCTTGTGCTCACTACTTCACTTTAGCCCGATCTCTTTTGTTACTCTCTGGAAAAATGGCGGCTTGGCTTTTCAATTTAGGGTTTCCTTCTGGAGATTAAAGAGGCGATTAGGATTTTGATTCTCTTCAATTTGAAGGCCGCTGCTATGTCGTATAATGATCTCGAATTATTCAGTGGCTATCCTTTTCGATTTGATGTTGAATTCTCAATCCAAGCTTCCTTCTCTCCTGGTATGATTTTAATTTGAGATTCAGTTTTTAATTGATGCTAGAACTTGGATGGGATGAAAGCCTGGGATGATTGGTGTTTATTTATAGGGTAAATAGATCCCTCTAGAATAATAACTCTCTAATTTCGACTAGTGATTTGGTCGTGGTATATACGGAAATATTGGAACTTTAAATCATCGTATGTTCTGGAATTTTTGATTAAGTCTGATCTTTGAAACCCTTGATTTGAAACTTGCGGTATATATTTTTCCTGGAAATTAGGGCTTGAGCATGTTTTCTGGAATATTTGATTTTCTGGTTTGCTAAAACTTTGTCAATTCATTTGAATGGATTTTTTAAATGCTTTCTTGATGATTTCAAAAACAGAACAGAAATTTCTCTTGATTTTGTTGAGAGCAGTCTTGCTGATTATCTTTTAACTGATACCGCACTTGATATTTGCCTTTTAACAAAAACTTGATCATTGAATTTGATTTAATACTAGATTGATTTTGTTTGGACTGATAAGAACAGTTGCTATTGTAGAATTCCCGTTGAACAGATGCTTCTGATTTGAACTGATATTGCACTTGATATTTTTGCCTCGACCTTGGATTGCTCCTTGATCTTCCTTTGAACAATACAGTTATCATTCTTCTACTTGAATTTGAACTGATACTTCTGCTTAACATCGCTTTGCATTCCGACTTTGAACTAATGCTAACTTTTTACCATACATCCATTACTTGTTTTGTCTTTATTTTAACCATGCCGAGACTTGTACACTTCCCATATATACTTGAATCACTTATAACTTTGTTGCACCATAAACTTGAATTGACACCATACTAATTTGAGTTGCAGTGTTACACATGTAGCTTGAATTTAAACCAAATCTGCCTTGTAAATTCTTGTATTTGTGTTAATTAGCTGCTCCATACCCTGTATATTTATTTGATATAGCTGCACCATGATTTGTGTACTTGCACAGTCTTGTATTTGAGTTATTTCCCTTGCCAAAATAGTTTGCCCATTTCTGATCATGTATGAGTTGTACCATATATTTGAGTGTGCACGTATTAGTCCATGTTGTTTCATTCATGCACCTTGTATATGCTTGCATTAGTTACCCTGAACCTGTTTTGTTGCTGTGGCCTTGCTCGACTTATATTGCTGCACATCTTGTTTCACCATCTTGACCACAGTCATGTGTACATGTATCATTGTGCTCCTTTGAACATGCTATATCATTCTTGTAAAAAAAAGCTGATTTGTTGCACCACTTAAAAACTTGAGCAAAAGTTAACTGTTTTTCTGTGTTGTCACCGTCTCGACCATTTTGCCAATACTGCTGCACTTACTTCATGATGCACCATTCATATGCTTTGTGTTACTCTGATCATTTGCTATTTTGAACATACTTGAACCCTTGCATGCATTTGAACCCTTCCTGTTTGCTTGCACTTGAAATTTCATGAATCCTGACCACTGTCATGTTGACCTGAACTGCTTGAACTTCTCTTGATTTTTTTTTTTTTTTACTTTATAAAAATCTGTGAATTTGAAATGTCTTTACATATTGTTGTTATGAGTTGTTCCCCTTTCTTGAACTTTGACCTTTTGCTTGACTATTTTGATATGTTGTGCACTGAGTCGAGAAGGTCCTCGTAGCTACTCCTCAGTTGCACACTGGATTGGCGAGGCAGTGCACACGTGTGTACATGCAGCCATCTAGACGAGTTTTTCTGTCCCTGCATATCAGACCACGTATAGAAAAATGATGAGAAACACACCATAATTCTGAGGCAAATAAAATTTTAAAAATAAATTTTATTTGTTTGTATTGAATTTTATTTGTTTGCAGTCTACTGTGTGTGTTTTTCTATTTGTGACAGGTTTGCATATGGTGACTGGACTGGTTAAAGAGCTGTGAAGACAAAAGATGAAGATTGATGCAGTGATGAGTCAGTGTATAAAAGTGATTGTATAAGTGAGTAATTTCTGTATATGAGAGTGTTTGTAGACGTGATTAAAAATTGTACTGTCATTTGTAATAAATAGATGTGATTGAAATAAAATATATTTTGTTGTTCAATTCAATCTGTTTATTTTGTTTGAATATTTTAATAGTACAATTTCTGTGATGTGTTAAATGTGTTATGTCAGAAATATTCAAAAAATATTTGAATTGTAAATAGTGGAGTTATAAATAGTTGTACTGTTTGAAAGATTGAAATATAATATTTAATTTAAATAAAATACTGTATGAATATATGAATGTCTGTACAGTCGTATTCTATTTAAATATAAATATTATATTCTTGTCTGTGATGTGTGTGTGTGTGTGTGTCTATATATATATATAGAACAGTACAGTAACAAACAAATTTAAAATAATATTTATTTGATTGTTATCATCAAACAAAAATCATAAAATTGTGTATACAACACTGTTATATACAACAATTTGTTGATTTATTTTTTGCAGGTCCCACTCGACAAAAAACAGAGGAAAATGGATACTAGACAGTGGTTGTTCAAAACATATGATAGGAGACAAATAAATGCTATCAAATATTACTTACTCAAAAGGAGGTACTGTCACATTTGGTGATAATTCCAAAGGATACATCATCGGCAAAGGCGATGTGAGCAATTACGGTATATCTAATTCACCTCTTATTTCGGATGTTTTATTAGTTAAGAATTTAAAACACAATTTATTAAGTATAAGTCAATTGTGTGATAAAGGTTTTAAAATAACATTTTCTGAAAATAAATGTAGTATATTTGATTCAAATAAAAATCTTATTTTTGAAAGAAATCGAGACAAAAATATTTATATTTTGAATATGGCAATTAATAATAATCCGAGCATGTGTTTATTAGCCAAAGATAATGATCCTTGGTTACGGCACAAATTATTTTGTCATATTAACTTTAAAATAATAAACAAATTATCTAAAAATGATCTTGTAAGAGGATTACCCAAAATAAAATTCAAAACTGAAAATTTATGCGATGCTTGTCAACTCAGAAAGCTAACAAAATCCTCTTTTAAAACTAAAAAGTTTATGTCAACCCTATAACCACTTGAGTTACTACACATGGATTTATTCGGACCAACTCAAGTTCAGTCCATAAATCATAGTAGATATGTGTTTGTAATTGTTGATGATTTTTCAAGATACACTTGGACTATGTTCTTAAAGAATAAAAGTGATACTTTTGATATTTTTAAGAATTTCATCAAAAAATCTAATAATTTAAAAATAAAGAACATACGAAGTGATCATGGAGGAGAATTTGAAAATGAAAAATTTGATTTATTTTGTCAAAAGAAAGGAATTTTTCATAATTTTTCATTTCCTAGAACTCCACAACAAAATGGAGTTGTAAAAAACGTAAGAATAGAACTTTACAAGAATGTGCGAGAAAATTATTAGATGGAAGTACAATACCAAAACATTTTTGGGCTGAAGCAGTTGCAACAGCTTGTTATGTTTTAAATCGTGTTTCCATTTGACCTCTTACTAAAAATACTCCATATGAGCTTTTTACTGGTAGAAAACCAAATATATCTTATTTTAAGGTTTTTGGATCGAAATGTTTTACTTTAAATACAAAAGATCAACTTGGAAATTTTGATTCAAAATCTGACGAAGGAATATTCTTAGGATATTCTGAACGAAGCAAGGCTTATCGTATTTTCAATAAAAGAACCAGTAAAATAGAAGAATCACTTCATGTCTCATTTGACGAAAAATTTATTCAAAATTATTTAAAAATAGATAATAAAAAACTCTTCTTACGATGATGATTTAATAATAATAAATAGAGAAGATGAAAACATTGTTCATAACAACACGGAGAATAATACTATAGAAACTCAAGATAATATTAATAATAAAAAATATTCCTGTTAATGAAGTCAGATCTCCACCCCGAATATTACGAGATCATCCAACGCAAAATATTATTGGAGAAATAACTTCAAACATTTGAACAAGAAGTCAACTTAATTTGATAAGTAATGTAGCCTTCTTATTAAATATCGAACCCAAAAGTCCTAAAGAAGCATCAATAGATGAAAATTGGATAATTGCTATGTAAGAAGAATCAAAACAGTTTGAACGTAATGAAGTCTGGGAATTAGTTCCAAGACCAAGTGATCAAACTGTCATTGGAACAAAATGGGTTTACAAAAATAAAGCAGGTAAATTGGGAAATATCACTAGAAATAAAGCTAGACTTGTTGCACAAGGTTATAATCAAGAAGAAGGCATAGATTATGAAGAAACCTTTGCTCCAGTTGCACGATTAGAAGCAATTCGAATATTATTAGCATACGCTCGTCATCATAACTTTAAACTATATTAGATGGATGTTAAAAGAGCTTTCTTAAATAGCTACATTAAAGAATGAGTATATGTTAAACAACCGCTACTATTCGCTCATGAAAAATATCATGATCATGTTTATAAACTGGAAAAGGCATTATATGTCTGAAACAAGCACCTCGTGCATGGTATGAACATCTCAAAACTTACCTGTTAGATATAGGATTTCAAATTGGAAAGGTTGATTAAACACTATTCATCAAGAAAGACCATAAAGATATTCTAATAGTTCAAATATATGTAGATGACATTATCTTTGGATCAACAAATGATCAATAATGTCAAGAATTTTCAAAAATAACGACCAACGAATTTGAAATGTCACATATGGGAGAACTTTCTTACTTTTTGGGATTACAAATTAAGCAATTGCCAGATGGAATTTTCATTAATCAAGAAAAATATTGTACTAATTTAATAAAACGTTTTGGAATGGAAAACACGTCAAGTAAACCAACGCTAATGAGTACATCGACACATTTAGAAAAAGATGAAAATGGTAAAAGTGTCGATCAAAAGTTATATCGAAGCACGATAGGTTCACTTTTATATCTAACAGCAAGTAGACCAGACATTATGATGAGTGTTTGCTTATGTGCCAGATTTCAGGCTGATCCGAAAGAGTCACATTTAGGAGCAGTTAAACGAATATTACGATATTTAAGTAGTACCAAAGATGTAGAGGCCCGAAAATCCATACCAACTTGAGCTAACTAATATCCTACACATTCAACTCAAAGTGCACGAAAGTTCAGATCATTAATAGAAAGAAATTAGAGGATGCGATAGAAAAGATAGAACTAATAGAATAGAAGAAGAAGAACACAGCTGCACATAATCAGAGTAAACACGAATCTCACAACGGAACGAATAAAATAAATTATATAACAAAACTTTGAAATACAAATCTGTATTGTATATACATACCATTATCAGAGTACAATACATCATATCACAGCGGAAATAATCTCTAAATACTGATGGTGAAGCCTTCTGCTTTTATCTCCTCGAGGTGTATCTGTAAAGCCTGAAACACTTGACTGCCCGTATAAATTTGGGTACCCAAGAGTTTAGGGAAAACACAAACAAATAAACTCTGGGTCAGTCATGGGACTGGTGTGTGTAAATTCCAACCATACTGTTTAACTTTGAAATTCCTTTTGAAACAAAATGATAATAGTAAGACCAACCCACACATAAACATGGACGGCTTTTACCTTACTATAACCCAAACCATTTTGATATCAAAATCCAGTGATATTATAATAATGTCTAACCAATATAAATAACCAAATAGCAGAACGCTTGCATCTCACACTCCACATATATAGTATAAAATCATAATCCGCAAGGCGCTTATTGGGTAATGGATTCCAATAGACAAGGTATGGGAGCACCTTCCGATCAGTGTACTCTAGAGGGTATACACCTGGGTTCAATAAGAACGTCTTGCAACCCGGTCATACATGACCGCCCACTCATTTAGCTTGAGTGTAGCGAATATATTATCACCCACTGTTGTTGTCCATCCAACCGTCATCCGAAGATATAGAGTCGAAAAGAAGAACAAATATGAATTTTCTCTAGATCGGCGACAATACACCCTACTTGAGTATGACCCAACTAGCCATGCTGCCTAGCCCAACTTTTGTTACTTCCTGATTGTGAGGCTAGAGGCCACGTCTATCTTCAGAACATCTGATCACCATTCACTTTGAATGCCACATCGTCAAACCCGTTAATTCACTAATCGATTCCCAAACATATCACGGGTATAAAAGGCTAAGAGGAACGAATTCATCCGCCACCAGACCTAATACCTTTAAGAGATCGATTGTACGTGATTTATTAGGTATACTCTGTCAGACAATCATCCATATAAGTTGTCCTGGGACTGCACAAGCAAAAAGCACTATTCTGGAATAGGACGACCCTTGCATTTCACTCCGTCTTCAATTGTCTTCATCATAATTTAATTCGTAATGCTTATGTCTATACTGAGTGGTTCTCGGATAATATATCTAACCGGTCTCTCCATATTGACAACGATGGTCGAAACACTTCGATAGTCGGTTATTTAAATATCGAAGTAAAACAAAACATCCATTCAAAATTTATAACTAAGCATTAACCAACCATTAGCCCTTTTTAATTAACATTAAAATTCCAACTTCACATATCTTTCTAGTTATTTCTTAAAAACCCATTTTAGCCTTTTTTGCTTCTTTGGAAATTAATTCTAAATATTTTAAATTCTAATTTCCCTAATATTCCAAAAATATAAGTTATTAACGTCTAAAACGTTTCCATCTTCTTCACACTCCTTATTCCCTGCATCCTATAAAATATACATTATTATTATTGGAAAACAGTTTCAATTTCCATTATAACCATTCTGATTTGCACATGGTTGTTTTTAACAATTATTCACTTTAGAATGTGAATATCATTTCTTATAGAAATCTCATCTCGTTAAATTAATCTGGACTTGGTTTTATAATAAATATTGTCATTGGCTACAATTTCCTCTTATCAAGTTATTTCCTAGATTTATATCCCAACTTTACTTCATAACCCGTTTACAAGTCAACTCCTTCTTACTTAAAAGTCCTATTTATAACTTGAATCTTGATTACTTATTTGATTATAAATTACAATTTTTACGTACATTAAGAGAACATTAATGCAATCGATAAACTATTTAGTGTATTAACTGCCTTTGGTTTTGAAAATAATGATGGCCTAAAGTATGCACAGCCACGCATGTTCTAAAGTGTGTATTGGACCACAGAACTTGGAATTCTAGTCACATGCATTGGAAAACTAAAGGAGCAGCCTAATTAATTACTAAACTGCCATTAATTATGAATTCTCATGAATATTAGTTTTACCAAGAGCTGCTCAGAACATTGGTTTTCACAAAACGTTAAATATTTTGTAAAATGACACAAACCTTAGAACAACCGATAAGCTGAACCGGAGGGAGTGTATTATTTAAGTGAGTACTCAATATTTGTTATCAATTATATATAATAATTTCAACACTGAAGCAATATTAAACATATTTGAAAATTTTAATATAAACCTATGAGTAAGTAAAACTACTTCTGAAAAGTCGTAGTGGATTAATATGGTAGGAAAAACTAATGTCATAACAACTTTTTAGATAAGTTGTTAAAAGGCTAACATATAATTTTCATAAATAAACGTTCTAAAAAATCCATTTCTACAAAATGTTGTAAAAAGTCATTTTTTACAGCGTTTTTGTTAAAAAACTTGTAAAACAAGTTTTTACGATTTTCTTCCTAAAAAGGTTGTTAAATAAAAATTTTACAACGTTATATATATAAAAGTTGTTAAAAAAGATGATTTTGTTGCTGTGACACTTAATTCTTTAGTATGAACTTTTGCATCTCGTCCGCGGGTGCAGCGCAGTGGAAAAGAGGCCTGACTTCTTGGTAAAAGGTCGATGGTTCGATTCCTACCATGCGCTTCCCCATCCTACATAAATTAACGGACGGCTTTACTGTACCCTCCTCGGAAGTTTACCGGCGCTTCCCCATCCTACATAAATTAATATTCTTTTTTATATCTTTACGCCTTATTATACCACCACGTTGCTCAAAAGAATCCTCCATCTCCTTTAATTAAATGAGCTGTATTGCTCCAGAAAATATTGTTTGTTGAGAAAGCTCTTGTGTATGACTATCATCCGACGTAAAGGAAGAGAAAGAAGCAAAACAGTCTCTTTTTATTTAATTCATCTTTACTTTCCAGGTGTTCTGGAGAGAATGGAAGAGGGGCATGTTGGTTGCAACCAAAGAGCGATGACATAACGGTCGTGAAGGACAAACTTTATAAAATTTTCAAAGTCAAGGACAACCCATCAAAAATTTATTTTCAAGAACAATACACATTTTAAAGCTAATATCATACACACCATAAAACTGATACTAAAAAATTGATAGCTAAATTCTATTATCAACACTGTAAAACTGATAATTAAAAGCTGGTAGTAAAATTCTGATACCATGCATACGGCAAAACTGGTATCTAAATTATGATGTTTTGTTCTTTAGAATAAAATTTCAACATGTCGTCCTTACGTCTGAAAAACCTGTAACTTTGTTCATAACATTATTTTCCTATAACAAAGTTATAGACATTTTATAGTTTCACGTTGTATACAAGGGAAGAAGAATAGCCACCAAAGGAATAGGCCAACTATTCTATACTACTTTATCAATCATTTATAATGTTCCATCGGCCTTGATTTCATTAAAACAACCCAGTGTATTGGCACATGAAAGACAACTATTTCCTACGACCGTTATGGCACGCGTTTCACGCGTGATTGTTATGTATTGAGAAACGACGTACGTTTAACACACTAATTTTTATTATTTTTGTTGGAATTATATGTAATTAGTTTGAATTTTAATTCCCAAGTCACAATATATAACTTTTTTATAATTTTTATTTTTATTTATGTTGTTAATTAATGAAAAACGATGTCATAATTATTTTTTATTCGTTATATCATATTTTTTAAATGGTACTGAAATATGTTAATATTTATAGATATGCATCTTCAAAATGTAAAAACGTATAATTGGTAAATCACATTTTTAAGTGATGCATAACGATAAAGATATACAAAGTATTTTTGAAACTTTACGATTGAATCAAAAGTTTGCGCTGATAAGTAAAGATATGTTATCCAGCATCATAAATGATGTTGTTGTTAACCACTCGGGGCCGGCCATTCCTGAGAAGGCATATTTTGACTGTAACTCGAAGTGATAAAGGCATTAAGTTGGTTACAAACTGAGAAGGAAGTCATTTCATATCAAGATTTACAACGAATGCATTATTCAATTTAATGCTGCCACATTACACACGTACGTAAAACAAGAGAATACAGATATTATACATTTTCTTTCACTTCGACGTTCTTTTCATCATCGTTTATGGCTTTCACGACATCATCGGAAGAGGGATCGATGTTTCCAGCCTCCGGTTCTTTCTTCAGCTCCGTTTCAAATTCTTTAGCAGCCTGAACAATATGATTTGAAGTTGGTAAATGGATAATTTAGCTTTTATTACAAGAAAGCACCCACACTGGTATGGTAAGAAACAAAATAAATGATTATCAAACAACCTAAACTAAATTATAATCTTATATTATACACTGTTATATATAAAATATTTGAAATCTTCACTTCGCTAGTTTCGACTTTCACAAATTTATTACACAAACTCGACTACAACTGTACAAAGGTAGACGACTGGACGACAATGCCAAATAAATCAATTTTATTTGTATCTATTTCAAAATCACAAAGTAAATACTAGAATGCTAATGCCAGTGCTCCACCTAAAACAAAATTACACATATGACTAATTCTACACAAGAAATTAAACATAATTGAATTCTTGAAGGAAAAGCTCTTGGGTAGGAAGAAAAAAAAAGTGTTTTCCGTGATTCAAACTTATAAAACATAACAAGTATATAAAAAGGTGGATACCCAGTGCCAAAGGTTCCCGTACTCAAGCGCGAGGACTTCCTAGATCAGTCTTCCGTTCTAGTACTGCTCTCACGACTTAACACTGATTTTAACTGCCAGCGCTACTAGAATGTTCTTAGACTAAAATATATTGAATATTATAGAATCTTGCTTGATACCATTTTCATAATTATTTGTTGGTACTTATGGTTTGAAAGAAACTAAAGAATGTTTAATAGCGTTAACACACCATCTGACAAAATTGGCCAAGTCTGAATTCTGTAAAGAACTTAGAAAGGCAAAAGTAACATTCACAACATAAAGCTAAAATAGGTAATAAAAGCAGGAGGCATAACATGGCTTTAAGCACCGAAGCCATGGCATTCAATGTGAATTACATGCTTCATTTGCTGAATAACTAAGTATATCCTCTTCCTATATATACTATGTGTGTGTATGTAAATGTGCGTATATGTGTCTAAATATATAAACCCTCTTACATATATATGTGCTACTCCCATATCTTTTGTTGGGACTTTTCAGGTATAGTAGGCTATTTTGGCTTGGGACGTCGACGCTGAGCAGATAAGATTAGATTAGATTGTTTTCCTGCTTTTTACTCAATGTCTCTTTCAGTTTCACCCATGATCCTAGTATCTTCCATTGGATCTTTTTTGTAAATTATGATTCATTATTATTTATCTTATTTTATTTTTTAGAAGGATTTTCTATTTTTATTCTCTTCTAGTGGGTTTGAGAGGGGATTGGGTTGGTTTACTATATGCTTGAAAGGATCGCTGATTTTACCATAAAAAAATCACAAAGTAACAGTTGAAGGTGTGTTCCCAAACAAGAGGTCGGAGACCTCTGAGGTTGTTCAAATAGCATTTGTCAGGAAGAGTTCAAGTAGAGTCCTGGCAAAAAAAATTTAAACGTAGGGTTTTGCTTATTCTAATTGTTTATTTAGTTAATCAATTTTTTAAGAAAAAAAGGGGGGCAACTCAGCATATTTGGAGGTCCAAATAGAATTTGCCTAACTAATAATGCATTAATAACAGAAAATCATATGACCAAACACTAAATCAAATGAACTACTAGTACACATAATTCATTAAATTAAACACTACATAAACCATCATTTGAATATTGTTCTTAACTCCCACATCTTTTTTTCCGTTCTTGCTGCCATGCAGGATTACGATTGAATTTGATTTTAGTGACTAATGCTGCAAAAATTGCAGAATTATCTACAAGTTGAGAAGGCAATGATTGCATTTCAAACCTCGGCATAATTGCATTGGTATTCAATTGGATTTTATTTTAATCTGGGTTTTTTTCGCTCAACCAGATTTCTGTTTTGATAGAATTTTGATGAATTTTTTTTTTCTTGTGCTTCTCATTTTAAAAAAATACATCAGGGGAATTGTAAAAGAAAGATAGTTGGAATGAAGGATGAGCGAGCGATAAATGATAAGGGTAAAAAGAGCTTTTCATGATATATATGCTGTATAAGCGAAAACACAAAACTAAAAAGTAAAAACGATAACCCAAACGGGCGCTTGATAATTTAATTTTTCAGTATATTGAAGAAACTAGTAGTCAAAGCAAAAAAGTGGTCATGACTTGATAACGCCCTGATAAAATAATAACAGTAGCAGTAGTTACAGCAGTAGCAACGATAGTAATTATAGTAACGGTAACCGTAATAGCAGTAGAGACAATGATAGCGATAGTAACAATAATAGTAAAAATAATAATAAAATAATAAATAAAATTTAGAGATTGCATTATCATATTTGACGTATTTTAAAACTTGGTACAACCATGGTATATGTAAGGTAAATTTCATCTACATCCACAAGATTAGTTAGTTAATCCACCATTTAATTTTTATAAGTTAATCCATCAATTTTTTGTAAGTTGATCCCATGGTGGATTAACTAATAAATATGTTATTATACTTGTTTTTTACAACTGTAAGAGGTCTAAGCTACTAGAAATAAAATCTGCAACTGGAAACACTTTTGAGGACACCAAAGAATTCTAAGAAAATGAGAAATAATAGTACTAACACTATTTTAGCTGAACCAAATTTCGCAAAGGTAATGTAGCAAGCAACAATAATTCCAACAAACCACCAAAATGACATAGAGAAACTTGAATGTAGAACAAAATGGGTATATAAACTACAAATGCTTTGATGGTGGGAACCAATATCAACATATCACAAAGTCCAATTCTATCCACCATGAAGACATAACCACGAGCCTGGTAGGCTATCATTTGCAGGAGAAGAATATACAAGCAAGCAAAAACAAAGTTGCCAGATGTATCATTGAGAGATATAAAGAAATCCCAAAAATAGTAATGAAGTGAGATGGGAAAGTTGGACCAACAGTGAACAAGATGGGAAAACCAGACCATGCACACATTAATAGCATCAACCAAACATAATTCTCCAAAGGCACTTAACATTGAAGATGCAAGCTATATTACTGAAGGAAATGAACAATATTTATATCAGTAAAAACACATAACAACGTCAATTCGAAACTTTAAAGGGAATGCACCAATTTGAGGTGTGTTCTTCAAAACTCTGTATAACAGAAGGGCTGAGTTTCTTAATTTAATATCGTAGCTGTAAAGAAGAATAAAAGAGAAAATAAATGGTGAATAGAATTCCTTACTGAAAGTAGAAAATATAAGATGTAAATTATTTACAGAAAAAGGAAAATACAAGACAGTAGAAGAAGTATAAAAGTGGATGAACTAAGTAATATTTTTCATTATAAAATATACAAAACATCCTAAATAATAGGGTATATTAACTGCATAAAGCTGTGGATGCAAATAAAAATTACCTATATGTAAATGTACACAAAAAGCCTATGTGATATTGGGGTTGACCTACATCAGTCACTGGCTGGATTCTCTGTACTGCACTCACACTTCAAATGAATGAAATGGTCGCTTTTGCATAACAACAAAAAAACAATCTCCATTTAAAAAAGTAGATCTCCTTTGAACTATAATATTAATGTTGCTACAGTATCAGTAACTAGCAAGTGTGAGCATAAATTTCGTGATTACAATTATGTCTTAAAATAGTTTTTATGGGTATACAATCAAACATTGACAACTAACAGCAGCTACTTGACAGATCATAATCTATGCAAGATAGACTCAAAAACCAAGCATAATACATAAATTCCAGAGATAAATCGACACTTAAAAAATCATAATTAATAATCAAACAAAATAGAATCAGAACTGGTTTCACATACAAGTAGCATACAAATATTAAGCACAGCAATTTCCAGTATAAACAATGCAATCATAAGTAAGGAGAACACTTATACTTGGTATACATAGGAGCTACCATTTCACTAAGCTTATTCTCTGTCCAAATATGTGGTATTATTATCACATATAATATGGCTAGCTGAACTTGAATGATGTAATATTTCTTTATATATAATAAAAATAATTAACATGTCTACATATACCACAATGAACAACTATAAACACCCTCGTCCTAACACAACAGCATGTCAACAAAACATGGTATGTTCAAGGACAGAGTGTGTGTACCTTAGAAAACGCTAGGTTCATTTCAAATGGTATTTATCTGTTGGCAGTATCGTACTTGCATACAAAATTATTATGAAAACCTAGAAGAATTACCATATATTCTTATTATGAAAACCTATACATGCCGAATTCTTCGTGCTCTTCATTACCTGTGTTAGTCCAATATTCTTATTTGAAAATGCTAAGTTTATTTTATAGTACTTATCGCTTTGTGTATGACGTGCATGTGCACTTGAATGTTTTTACATGCCTCAATGCTTGACGTCTAATCTATATTGCTTACTTGAATGCAGTGGGCCATTGGCGCAGCTAGCCTGCTATGTTTGATAGGGTAGATTTACACATTTAATTTTTTATTGATACAAAACGATCACAGAATACTTGAGATAGGGAAACATAGCAATGGGTTATCTTCACATAGGGCAATACTTAAAACATGGGTAGGGCTGAAACTTACAAAATGGTTTTTGTAAATTAAAAATAAATAAATAAATAAATAAAGAGGTATGGCCATATCTGGTCCATATGTAGCTTCAGCTCTTCTTTAATGTCTGACTTTGTGGGCAAATTACATGTAGGACAACTTATTTCAAATATGTAATTTTACTGCGACCTTAATTCATGCATTACGTTGTTTGATGTTTGTGAGTGTTTGGTTAATAAATAAAATTTTGGAAAACAATCACCACTCCAGAGGAAGCCTTATGCATTCCGTAGATAACGATGGTGTCGATGAGTCGGCGATGACACTTGAATAGCATACAAACTTAAAATAATTTTCTTCTTTTTATCTTTACAATATGATATTCTGCTTCATTAGTTTTGGTCTGCACAATATGTTTTTTTTTTTTAAAAAAGAAAGAAAGAAGGAAAGCCAACTCCTTAATTATAATTACATGCATTAGATCTACATGCTTTAAGCACATGTTATTACGATGTTACACGTAACCTGATATTAATAAGTTTAAAGCTTTCTTTCATTTAAAGTCAAACTTTAAATCCAATATGAGGTCAAATTATATCCGGTTGGATACATTAGCTGAATTTCAATGTAAAAACCTATTTTCTATGCCGTATAAATATATAAATTTATCTAAAAACCTATCCGGTTGGATGCACTTGTTTATAACATGCCAGATGTTATTTTATATCGGCATATACGTTCTAAATGTTCTTAGGTGTAACTCGCATTGTATGAGAGTGAGTGCGTAGATTGGATTTGCAATTAGTCTCACATCGTAGGATATCTTAAAGAAGATGGATACATATATGAGATTGGTGACATGTAACAATAAGAGATTCCTTTTTGTTACAAACTTACAATTAATGTTGTCATGAACATATGTGTACTCTAGGGGATGTAGGGATATCCAACCATGACGCTGACACTAAGAGGATTTCGTTCAGCGGTTTCTACTGCCTTTATGCTTAACGAAGTGCGCGCACATGAAGACGCTTTGGGGTTCCCAAAAGCTTCAACAAATATAGTCTGTTTTGTGTGTTATTTATATAATACTGGATTGATCCAAGATGGACATTTCAAGTTCAGATGTGAAGAGACCAGTATGTGTATATTGAGGATAAATGATGGATATCATATATGTGTATTATTATGCATATTTATAGCTACATGTGTTCACAAATGGTTGAGATGTATATTTTTTGTATGTTATGTATATATTTTTGATGCTAGTAGGAATTTGACTAATTTCGTAGACTCATTTGGACTAGTGTATAATAATAATTACATGTTATAGATGCGTGGTTAACTCCGTGTTCTCTTTTATGTTGTGTATTATTCTATTCTGAAGGCACACGGTTTATTATTTTATGCCGATACATTTTAACGTATATGTGAGTTGTTCATAATTTTTAAGATATGTGCCGATGTTAGCCTAATGAAATATTCATGTATGCACCAATGCAGTCTTATTTTCTATATTAGCTGACAGTATTACCAACAATACTCTTGGATGGTACAGGTATAGGTTTGGGGTGTTACATTCAATTTCTCAACCGCTCATCATGACTGCCACTGGATGCCACATTTTTTTTTAAACAATTCTAGAAGGCCCGGAAATTATGCCAGGGATTAGGCCCGAATCCTCCATAGCCGTCAAATAAACATCTTCCCCCTGAATTCAGCCCTTGGATCTCCATTCTAGCCTTCCGCATCTCCTTTATTTCGGGCCCTGTAGCACCAAATCCGGGTACGTTCTAGTTTGTAATCCACAAAGGGTATAAAAAATAGTCGATGCTAAAATTATAGTAGAAAGTATAAGAAAACGTATTAGCTTGTAAAAGAACATTAAAAAAAAAAAGCATAATATTCACTTTGTTTTTTAAAAAAAAACTAAAAAAGAAAATGATACGTCTGCGGTTTCCAAGTAACTTCAGCAGAAGAAAATAATTAACTGGCTTTGTAGATTGTAATGTATCCATATATACTTCGCTGTCTGTTAATCTATTTTCACTTGAATAAAAAAAAAACAAAAAAAAAACAAAAAAAAAAATCTTAAATTTACAACACCAATTGTCTATTAGTAGCACTACTTTGTGTGCGATAATACAACAAAGCTGTGTCTATTTTATCTTTAAAGCAAAAAAAGTACAGCAATTGCGTTTTGTCCACCATTTCATATAAATACCTGAGACCTTTACCATGGTTGCACCTAAAGAGCATGAGATTACGTATATAAATTTAGGACATCGCTGAATCATAGCTGTCTTTCAAGGCTGGTTCTATTTGAACCCATGTTTTTACTGAGTTAACCCAGAAAAAACGATGACCAAGCTGCCTTTGCTTTGTATTTTTTTTTTTTTCTTTCAATTTTCAGCCAAGGTTATCACGACGCCAAGTCGAGCCACTACCGTCTAGAAGACTAGTCGATAAATCGCCCGACTAGTCGTGACTAATCGACAAGTCTTTTATATACATATATTTATTAGATTTAAATATATAATATAATTAGATATAATTATAAATATGTAATAAGTTCAAATTCAACAAAGACAACGTAATAATAGGTTCAAATTCAACAAAAATCCATGTCCATATTATTGATCTAACAACAACATTAGTGCACTTTTTTTTTCTATGCTAAATAGGAGTAAAATAGTACACTTTCTTTATTATGTATACTAGAATAGTGGGGAAAATAGTACAGAGGTACAGTAGTTTTTTTTGTCTCATTTGCTACAGCTATTTTCAAGCGAATACAAGAAATAGTATACTAAGTTACTGTAGCGTCTTTTGAAACAGCACTTATTTTTCTTTCTACGCTAAAATAAGGTTAAAAAAAAACGAGAGAAGCAGAAAGAAAGAACAAGAAACAGAAAGCTAAAATTAGTGAGTTACCTTTTGATTTTGCTTTCCAGACTATCAAATACGGTGCCTTCTGTTTCGATTTTTTTGGTCCTTTTCTCAACTTCGAAATTTCTGTTTGAATGCTCTTTTTTTGTTTTGATTTTGCCTCCTGTTTCGAAGTTTCCAGTTGTGATGATGTTTTGTCTTTAGATGAAGCAGAAATTCGCTTCCAAATCTCGATAAAAATGGCATTTTGAATTTTAGGGTTCAAGTTTTTTGTTTAAACAGAAATCGCGATCTGATTTCTACTTTCAATTTTTCGATCTGCTAACAGAAATCGCGATCCGATTTCTGCTCTCGTCGAATTGAAAAAGTCGGGTTGTCGTCGAACTTAATCGACCGACTGGTCGACTTGTCGTCGACGTGATAACAGTGTTTTCAGCATTTCTTGTAGAGTCCCTACAAGGTATTTTTATGGCACCTCGTAGGGGCTCTACGAGATTTTTTATTGCACCTCGTAGGGACCCTACGAGATGACCTAAAGGCACCTCGTAGGGCTCTACGAGGTGCACTAAAGAATCTAGTAGAGCTCCTACGAGAAAGGGTAAAATGATTTTATTTTTTTAGTAATACATGGGTGAACTCAGCAAAACGTTGGGTTCTCCCATTTTTCCAGTTTTTCTAGTTATGCTCAGTAATTTTTTGGATTTAAATAGAATTAGCCATCTTTCAAATATTGAAAGCCTTACACTCAATATTTCAATAACCATATAAATTATGAAGTTAAGAACCCAAAATTTTCTTATTTTCAAACATGTCAATCAAAAAAACAATCTCAAACTACCTAATTCTGAGTGTTTACTGTTGTGATTTGTGATATTCAATCATAGGTGGAGAAAATGGTGATGTTAAATCAGATTAAATGAAAGGAAAAAATTTTAAGAGGGAGAAATGATAGATATTGTTTTCTCTAATTAATGGGATTTGGATAGATATTATTTTCCCTGATTAATGGGATTTTAATAAATATTGTTTTCCCTTATTAGGTGGCATAATAGATAAAGATTTATCTTGAGCAAGTTTTAAGGAATATTTATTTCTGAGATATTTTAGGATCCGATTAGGTTTTAGACCTAGTTTTCCAATTTGCCTATATAAGCATCTCATTAAGGAGAGAATTACTTGTACTTGAAGGAAAGAAAAAAAAGGTTGTTTTTTTGGGATCGAGATATATTCTCAATTATTTTTAGGTTTTCATTGTAATAATTTTGTGGATTAATAAAGATGTGTTTGGAGGAATTTTCTTGTTATTGTTATCTTCTTCCTTCTTTCAAAATCTAATTGTGTAGTGATCTTACAGAAACCCTAACAATTGGTATCGGAGCCTTCTACATAAATTTTTTGAAGAAGGTTTGAATATGGATAAAATAATTATTGAAAAGCTTAATGGAAGAAATTGAGGATTATGGAAGGTAAAGATGGAAGATTTCATTTATCTTAATGATCTTCATCAGCCACCGGAGAATAATGGGGGGAAAACCTAGCAATCTATTCGAAGCAAAATGGGAAACTTTGGATAGGAAGGCTGTTGCGTCTATTCGATATTTTTTGGATAATACAGTGTTTCATATTGTTGCTAATGAAACATCTGCATATACCATATGGAAGAAATTGGAAGGGGTTTATGCGAAGAACTCTGCAACAAATAAGGCTCTTCTTATAAGAAGGTAGGTGAATCTGAAGCTTAAGGAAGGTCGATCAATTAGAGAGCATCTTAATGATTTTCAGGAAATTGTGAATCAATTGACTGCTTTAAATTTTAAGGTGGATGATGAAACACAAGCCTTAATGATGATGAGTTTGTTGCCGGAGAGTTGGGAAACACTTGTGGTTGCGTTGAATAACTCAAATTTGGATGGCGTTGTTTCAATGGGGTCAGTGGTCAGTAGCTTACTTAATGAGAAGATGCGAAGGACGAGCCTTATGGAAGGAAAAGATAAGAGACAACAAAAATTGAAACTCCAATTGAAAAAGCTTTTATTGCAAGTAGGGTTAATCAATGAAATATGGAAAGGCAATAAAACAGAACAGACGTGAGAAAGAAATACATTTGTTTTTACAGTAACAAACCCGGACATCAACTGAGATTTTGTCACAAGCTTAAAAGGGATAAGGAGAAGATGAAGGCATTGGAAGAAGAGACTGATGAACAAAATAACGGTAATGAGGTGAATTTTGGTGAGGAGATTGAAGGAAATGTTTTATGTGTTAATGAAGGCGAAAGCAAAGATTGAATACTTGATTCAGGAGCTTGTTTCCACGTATGCCATCAAAGGAAGCATTTGTTGATTATGAAGAACATAGTAGTAAAGTTATTAAAGGCATAGGTTCGATTCGATTGAAGATGAATGATGAAAACGTGGTGAAGCTAACGGGAGGTAGGTACATCCCAGAAATTAAGAAGAATCTTGCTTCAATTTGACAGTAGTAACAAAAAGATTGCAATTTCTCGACTAGAAGTGAAGTTACAAGAGTTTGGAAGGGTAACAAGGAGCTTCTACGCGCAAAACGGGGAAATGATAACATATATAAATTGCTTGAAAAAACGGTGGAGAATGTTATGAGTTCTCAAATTGGATTAGGAGAGGCGAGTTCATCTGAATCAAGGTGGAGTCATCAACGTAAAGCCACAAAGTCTACATAGAAGCCATTGTGGTATTATAAGCAATTTTGAATTTATTGTTGAGAGATGCATTTCAAGTGGGAGATGCATCATTTGTAAGTAGTAGGTTTGTTTTGAGACTGGAGTTTATTGGAAGATTTCATATCAAGGTGGAATGTTATGATTTGTGATATTCAATCATAGATGGAGAAAATGGTGATGTCAAATCAGATTAAATGAAAGGAAATTTTTCTAAAAGGGAGAAAGGGTAGATATTGTTTTCACTAATTAATGAGATTTGGATAGATATTATCTTCCCTAATTAATGGGATTTTGATAGATATTATTTTCCCTAATTAATGAGATTTTGATAGATATTGTTTTTCCTTATTAGGTGGCATAATTGATAAAAATTTATGTTGAACAAATTTTAAGGAGTACTTATTTCTGAGATATTTTAGGGTCCAAATAGGTTTTAGACATAGTCTTTCTATTTGCCTATATAAGTACCTCATTAGGGGGAGAATAACTTGTACTTGAAGAGAAAAAAGAAAAAAAAAGTTGTTTTTTGGGATTGAGATATATTCTCAATTATTTTTTGATTTTCATTGTAATGATTTGGTACATTAATAAAGGTTTGTTTGAAGGAATTTTCTTGTTATTGTTATCTTCTTCCCTCTTTCAAAATCTAATTGTGCAGTGATCTCACGGAAACCCTAACATCTACAACAGTACCCAGATCTTAATTTCAAAATAATACCTTCAAAATATGCAAACCCCTCTTCTTAGTTCATCACAACAAAACTATAATCTAAATAAAAACAGCATACTGAGAAAAACCTGTTGAAAGCTTTTGACAGTCTTGCCAATGCTGCGTCCAATTTCGGGCAGCTGTTTAGGACCGAAAAGAAGAGCGGCTACGCCAGCAATTACAGCTAGCTCCGGTACGCCCAGACCGAACAAGCAACGGCACACTCCCGTTCGTCGATAAGACGGCGTTGTGAGCTTGGTTTTCCTCTTTCTATGCAGTGAACTCAAATTAATAGCCTGTTTGGACGACAAGACATTTTTGGTGAAGAATAAAGAATTTGAGGATGAAAGAGAAGAAGAGGAGGAAGGATTTTTGGGAAAATGAAGTAGAGGTTTACTATTGCTGCAGCAAGATAGCTCCATTTTCTCAATAATTTTTTTAGTAGATAAAATAAATTAGCCCGAAATTATATTTGTTTAGTTTTCTGGGTTGCTCTGCTAGTTTAATTGTCCTGATCGTATTTCAATTTGGGTCGTTGACCCATACGACATCCAAATATAAGTTATAACAATAAGTTTATAAAAAAAAAATTGCATTTGGACCTGTTTTTAGACATCATTGCGGATTTAGGCCACTTCTGAAAATATTTAACAGATATAGACATGTTTTAACCAAATATGCAGCTGAGTAGAAATTTTAAATTACGATTTTTAAAAATCGTCAACTGCTGATTTTTCGAAAATCTTCCGTTCATGCATTTTGAAAAGTCGTCAATTAGAAATTAGCAGTAAAATGCATACATGATCCAAAATGTTCTATTTCTGTAAATATTTTCAAAAGTGACATAAACATGTAATAACTTCTTAAAACAGACTCAAATGTGAAATTTTCTTAAGTTATCTTATATTTGAACGCATCGGGCACAACTAAAGAGTTGGATGTGGAAACGTGGTCAATCTCGATCAAGATTAGTGGAAGGAATGCCATGAAAAGGTTCTTTTACATCAATGCATTGGGTGAGATGAATCGAACACAAGCTGGTACCCCTAAAAATGAAATCTTCTCGTCTTTTTTAACCACATCATTCTTTTTGCCACTCTTATCATCATCCATGTCGTTCGTCAACCACCGAGCATTTTAAAATAAGATTCAAAAATCAGATGACTTAATTATCTTAATAGTTTATCTGTAAAAATAATGAGGGAGTGTAACAACCATGTATGTAAGGGTAATTACTAAAAATTAATAATAATTATCTAAATTGGTTAAAACGGGTTTTATGGATTGAATAAAAATGATTTTGGATTTAACGAAGACTGTTGGATATTCATAATAAACTAATTAGTGATAAAATTAAATCGTTTTGAGAATATTTATTTGTTTAAATGTTTAAGGAATATATTATTTTGAAATTTAGTTAATAAATGGGCTTAATATGAATATTGGGTGCTTAAATCTAAAAGAGTTGAAGTATGGAAAATAAATTCTTTATGAAATTCATGATGATAAGTAAACAATTGAGTGCGACAAATAAGATTTCTATTAGAAGTTATACGATGTTTTTCTTTAAATAAAAAAATAATTTTAATAGATATTTATGCATGTGTATATATCTGATGTATAAATATTAAATACATACATGTATGTGTGTGTGTTTAATAATTCATAGTTTCATACCTAAAACCAATATCGCGTAGCCCAAGCCCAAACTAATGTTTCATATCTAGACTTTACGATTTTTACATTTTCCTCATTTCAGTAAATACTAATGCATGCTCCTTCCTTCTTGATGGCTTTACCATCCTCTGGAAACAAATTAAGGAATCCACTTCCTTCAAAAAATGAATACAAATAAATTAAATTACTAAAAATTCTCCAAATTGAATATATGAATCTTAACGCTGATTTGTATATATGGAATGATGAAGTCAAAGGTTAGATGATCGACTGGAACGTTGGAGGGTAGCAAGCAGAAGCAGAGACGAAGAAGAATGGGATGACTTTCAAGTGCATAAACGCTCACTAATTTATGTTCTAAATCATCTTAAACGTTGATATCTGATTAGTGTATTAGTAAATATTGTTGAATACACTGAATTGTTAAAGAAAGGAGACAACCCAAACTCCCCTTTATGGGAAAGCCCGGATTGCTTTGAAAACACAAAGCATCAGAACACAAACAGTATAACATTTCATTGCTATTACAACAATTTGCATCAAAGTACAAGAATATCAGAGTATGAATAAATATTACACAACAGAAAAATAATAACAGAGAACATAGTAGAGGAAATAAAAATGTATAGATACCAAGCACAACTAACACAACTGAATGAAATACACGGATACAAAGCTTTCCGAATATAGCTCCAGCTGTAAACCAAGATCCTGTTAAAAGAAGAAAACCAAAACTACTGGCTGCCGGTGTGGAAAATATGAGCACCCAGAGTTTAGTTAGAAACAATAAACTCCGAATCATTCATGGGACTGGTATGAGAACTTAAAACATTTATTAAAATTTTACTTTAAAATTGGGTAATTCACAGGACCACGCTGTATGTCACAGAACGGGTTTACTCCACATGAATCTCAGTTTAAAATAAAACAATGTAATGCTTTTTGGAAAATGAAGCTATTATAAGACTCAGGTCCCAGCACACAATGCAACACAAGCCGGAGGATAAATTTTTACTTTATAATAGCCAAATATGCTTGGTACATTTTAAAACAAATCATTTGATATACTATAAGTGCATAGTGTCAAAAACAACTAAATAAGAGAAATGAATACCTGTCGTATAATACATTTGGATAGGATGCTATATACATTAATTTGTTGGGTTGCAAATGGGCTTCGTAACCCACTGCTAAATAATGTTTCCATTAGCCTATAACGCAATTGTATAAATATGTCATCTGTACAGGGAATTGTCAGTCAATAATACATCTTTAACGTTACTTTCCTCTCTTATTCCATTTTCTTTCTATTCTAAACACTCAGTCACAATTTTACAAGAATCATTACATGGTATCAGAGCCAAATCGATTCATATTCGATTAGTGGCATTTATATTAGCAGATTCATCAAATCAAATCTCATCATTTGAATCTGACTCATCCAAGACTGATTGATCATTTCATTTGAGATTTTATTATCAATTGCTACAACACAGCGCTGTGCCTAGTTCTCACTGGTTGCATCTGTGTTACAACATCGAGATTGAAGTTAAATAGATCTGAAAGCATCCTTACCAATCAAGAAACACAAGAAAAGCTCCCAATCAAGAAAGATAGCAAATCAAGAACAGCATCAGAATCTTAATCTTCCGAAAACTCAAAAGGAAAACACAGATTTCATCATATAAAGCTGCCCGTTTGCAGTCTATCTGACTGTAAGACTATTTCTTGCGCATCTCAATTCAAAGTAGAGAGTTCAGATAAGTTTACCTCAATTTTTCCACCATTTTTCATCACTGCATTTGTTATCATGGTGAATGACAATAGCTCTTCATCTTCTGCCAACATGGGGACAACTCAAACTTCCAGCGCCCGGCAACTTATCAAGACTGTCGTGAGCCCACAAAGCCAATTGATCAATGTTCATCTCGAAGAGAACAATTATTTACTTTGGAAAGTGCAAGTCGAAATAGCAATTCAGGGCTATGGCTTGGAAGGGTACATTCTTGGAACAATTCAAATTCCTCCGAAGTTCATAACTGATGCAACAAATAATATTATCAGTAATGAAGAATATACAAAGTATCATAGTCAAGAAAGATTAACCAGCGCTTGGTTACTATCATCTATAAGTCCTGCAATACTTCCTCAAGTAATCGGATGCACAAATGCCAACGAAATATGGACAACAGTGGAAAAAGCTTTCAACATTCAATCTGCGGCAAAATCATTATTTTACAAGAGGCAACTTCAGAATTGTAAAAAAGAAATTATGGGTGTGAGAAAATACCTGGCAAAAATCAAGAACATATGTGACATGTTGAAAGCTGCAGGTAGTAACATTGATGAATCAGAACAAGTTCTATGCCTATTAAACTGCTTGGGTGATGAATATGAAGCCGTAGTTGCTATAATAACTAAACAAAAGGTTACACCCCCTCTTGATGAAGTTCATGTCATTTTACTGTCTCATGAAGCCAGAATTGACAACAAGAAATCAAGTGATAATGACTATTCTCTCAGTTATGCTGCCAATAATAGGGACAAAGGACAAGGCAATTACAAAAACAATAACACTACCCAAAGAGGAGGATACCCTCCAAGAGGAAGAGGAAGGGGTAGACCAAATAATAATAACAGGCCTAAATGTCAAATTTATGAGAGAATTGGTCACACTGCTCTTAAATGATATTTCAGTTTCAACAACAATTATATAGGAAATCAGGGAAATACCAATCAAGGTGAAGGTAATCCTAATGCTAATGTTGCACACACACAGCAAGAAGGTTCAAGTCAAACAAATGCAAAACAGTGCAATCAAACAGAGGGTACCAGATCTGAATCAACACTGGATGACAACTGGTTTCCAGATTCAGGTGCAATTAATCACATGACCAACAATCTAGATAATCTCAATCTTGGAAATAAAGAATACAGAGGTAAACGGTTAATAACCATGGGTGATGGTAAGTGCATTAACATATCACATACTGGTAATGCTATGTTAAACGACAAGAAACAGTTGTTTCTGAACAAACTTCTTCATGTACCCAAAAAAGAAAAACTTAATGAGTGTATCTCAATTTTCAAAAGACAACAATGTATACTTTCAATTTTATCCCAGTTATTGTGTTGTCAAAGATATTCTCACACATAAAACTCTTTTGCAGGGTAATGAAGTAAAAGGCTTATACAAGTTCAAGCTTGGAGATCAACTAAACCCAGCAAAAGGAAAATACTGTCTTACATCCACTATTTAGGATGAAAATAGGAACAATAATGTTTTTGGTCTATGACATCATAAATTGGGTCACCCTAGTGTAATTGTAGTTAAAACTATTCTGAATGAAAGTAATATTCCATATGACAATGTTAATTTACCTTATATATGCACTTCTTGTCAATTAGGTAAGAATCACAAATTACCATTTGATAGCTCATCGACTGTTTACTCTAAACCATGCTACTGGTTTGTGGGGCCCTGCATCTATTACCTCTAATTTTGGGTATAAATATTACATATCTTTTGTTGATGCTCACTCTAGATATACTTGGATTTATTTCTTAAAATCCAAATCTGATGCTCATGAGACAGTGATAACATTCATGAACATGATAGAAACCCAATTTAATACTAGAGTAAAAGTATTGCAATCTGACTGTGGTACTGAATATAAATCTCTAATCAAATACTTTGATAGTAAAGGAATACATCATAGATTAACATGTCCGTACACATCTGAACAAAATAGTATGGCCGAAAGAAAGCACAGACACATTGTTGAAAGTGGCTTAACTCTACTAGCTCAAGCATCATTACATCTAAAATTCTGGTCTGAAGCATTTAATACTGTTGTTTATCATATCAATAGAATGCCAACTAAGGTGCTCAACAACGTCAGTGCTGTTGAAATTCTATATAAGGTTAAGCCAAACTATTTAGAACTTAAACCATTTGGATGTCTATGCTTTCCGTATCTAAGGCCTTACAATTCACACAAACTCAACTTTAGGTTTAAACCATGTACATTCCTGGGCTATGCAGTCAAACAAAAGGGATTTAGATGTATTGATGAGAATGGTAGAATATTTATAAGTAGACATGTCACATTCAATGAAAATATTTTTCCTTATGCTCATACTAGTATCAGCACCACCAATAAAGTAATAAAGGAAAAATCAGATATACCTGGTATCCCACAGTGCACTGAATTGTTCCTAACAGGTAATGATCAAACGGCTGCTGATGCTCAAAGAGATAACATTACTGAGCATGATCCACTCAGCAATGACAACACTAGTTCATTCAGCCTCGCCAATCTACCACCTGAAAATGTAAACAATGAAAGGTCAGCAAGTACAAATCCAGAGAGACATCAGACAATAGATGAAAACATTACTGAACCACATGAAAACTCACCATCCATTGAAGAAGCTTCAAGACAGCCTGATTCTCACATTTAAAGACCACAAACTTCTACTGATCATCATATGATGACTAGAGTAAAAAGTGGAATATTCAAACTAAAAGCCTTTATAGCTGTTGGAAGCAAAGAAGAGCCTCTCAACTTTAATCAGGCTATCAAACATAGAGAGTGGAAAACGGCTATGGATGACGAGTTTAATGCTCTAACCATAAATCAAACTTGGACTCTTATACCTCAGCCAAACAACAAAATTTAATTGGGTGTAAGTGGACATTCAGAGTCAAAAAGAACCCAGATGGCACTGTCAACAGATACAAAGCTAGATTGATGGCAAAGGGATTTACTCAAGAGTATGGTTTTGGCTACAATGAGACTTTCTCACCAGTAGTCAAACCAACTACAATCAGATTAATCTTTACTATTGCTCTCAAAAATCAATGGAACATCCAACATTTAGATGTGAATAATGAATTTATTAATGGTATGCTTGAAGAAGAAATTTATATGCAATAGCCTGAAAGATATACACAAGATCCCAGTCTAGTTTGCAAACTTAATAGATCCATCTACGGTCTAAAACAGTCACCCAGAGTATGGTTTGATAGACTCAAGTTAACTCTAAGTACCATGGGATACATGCCCACAAAATCTGATAACTCTTTATTCGTTAAAATTACTCAAACATCCACTGTCTATATACTTGTTTATGTTGATGATTTAATAATTACAGGAAATAGTGATGTTGAGATAGCAGGCATTATCAAGAACTTAAATCAAGTGTTCTCAATTAAAGACTTGGGGAATATTTCCTACTTCTTGGGAATTGAAGCACAAAGAAACTCAAAATCTGAAATGTTCTTATGCCAAACGAAGTATATAACCCAACTGCTGTTTAAAACTGACATGTTAGAAGCAAAATCTCAGCCAACTACTATGATATCTAGCCAACATTACTCCAAAAACAGGGGAGAAAGCATAAATAATATTAAGCAATACAAGAGTGTTGTGGGGGCATTACAGTATGCAACTATAACAAGACCTGATATATCATTCAGTGTTAACAAAGTGTCTCAATTTTACAGGACCCAAGGGACGAACACTGGAGGGCAGTTAAGAGAATTCTAAGATATTTGAAAGGGACACTTAACTATGGTCTGACACTCAAAGGTGCAAATCACTTAAACATTATTGGGTACACAGACTCGGATTGGGCAGCAGATCCTGACGACATAAGATCTATCACAGACTATTGTATATACATTGGTGATAACTTAGTTTCATGGAGTTCAAAAAAGCAGTCTACTATATCAAAGTCAAGTGCTGAAGCTGAATACAGAAGCATCGCTAGTGCAACAGCAGAAATAATGTGGATACAATCTATCTTTAAAGAACTACAGATCAATAATTCGTCAAAGCAACCATTTGGTGCGACAATCAAAGTTCTATATATATGTCAGCTAACCCCATCCAGCATGCACGAAAAAAGCACATAGAGATTGACATTTATTTTGTTCGAGATCAAGCAAGAGAAGGGAAATTGCAGATTAACTACAGACCGTCCTATTATCAAAGGGCGGATATCCTTACCAAGGCGTTATCCTCAAAGAACTTCACAAGATTGCGTGCAGAGGTGAAGATTCAGCTCAATCCAGCAACGAAATTCACCTAAAGTGCCTCAATTGAAAGGAGTCAGCAACAACCCGCTCTTAAGCTCATGTCAGAGTCTAAATTTAAACAATCTACTTCTCAAACTCATAATAGAAAGAGAGATGATGTTGATAGAAGTCTCCCTCAGCCGAATAAAGTTTAAGGAGGAGAAGTCGAAGATGGAGGCAGCAATTTATTTCTCGGAATCAATTTTAGGGTTCGGCTAACCCTAAAATTAAAGGGGGCAAATAAGAGAAATGAATAGCTGTCGTATAATACATCAGGAAAGGATGATATATACATTAATTTGTTGGGCTGTACAAATGGGCTTCGTATCCTACTGCTAAATAATGTTTCCTTTAGCCTATAACGCAACTGTATAAATATGTAATCTGTATAGAGAATTGTCAGTCAATAATACATCTTCAATGTTACTTTCCTCTCTTATTCCATTTTCTTTCTATTCTAAACATTCAGTCACAATTTTACAAGAATCATTGCACAACTTCAAATATAAATGTATCAATCATAGATGACATACTTACCATATATTATGTCGCCGTACTAGTTTTACAACTAAAACTGAGAAGTGTCGTATTGGAAATTGGATTTCCATCATGAACCAAGGCAAGGGATCTCTCCATCCGATTCGAGACAATCCATCTTACCATGTCTCAAGTCGGTCCACACTTACTTTAGTAGATTAGTTATTCCTGAACAATACGTTTCCCTGCCCTATGGGGCATAAAATCCGGTCAGTATGTCGACCATTAAGAGCCACTAAGGACTCAAATCCTAGGTACCTCGCTTTCCAACATCCCCATTAGTAAAATGTCTGGGTTCCATACCATGACATCACTCCTAACTATAAAAAAACGCATGTCTTACCTGCGGTCCCTTATCCTGTATCTGGTTCATACCGGGGTGTGAAGCTCGCGAATTAACGCTATACACAAAGCTATGCTAAATAAAGTTGTGCTTTGATCATCATCCATAAGACACTGCTTTTCAACAAAAGCCTTCATCATTTGCATCTCAGCATGCCACACTGACAATTCACGCCATGCAACTGATTTCTATCAATATATAACCTCTAAGCTCGTACGTCTCAGAGAAGGGTGTTAAGCAAGAGAACAAATCCTCCGCCACAAAACAAATATATATTTAATATAAATCAATAAACATAGAATGAAATCCAATGTCAGACACACATCCATTTACAAGTCCATTCTGGGTCTGAACGAAACCGGAGGTACCTTATTCCTAATCCCGTATGTCCAATACAGGAGAGGGGTCCTCGCATATCCAGTCGATCTCCAAGTACGTTTGGACGATCACCACTTATTACCTTGTCTCGGGGGGATCAGCCCAATCAAGACATCAGTAATAACCCATACGATGTGAAGATCTCCGGTCTTCGACCATCGCCTTTATCGTCGACATTTAATCGTCGTATCACTTATTCAGAATGGGAAAAACTCGGTCTTTCCGAATAACTCGCGTATTTTATAATCAAGTGATATATAAACACATCATACACCTCATTCCAATTCAGAATATTCTTTTATTCAAATATTCACATCTTAGGGGAAAGGTTCCCATTAATTTTATTAAAGATAAATTCTTTTAAATTTATTCTTTAATCTTCCTTTGGATATCCATTTCAAAAGATTTTATTTTATTTATTCACAATTCTAAACCAAATTAAGGTTTATCAAACTAGTCGGGATTATCGTGCCTTACCGAAGTAATCATTTATTTATTAGTCCCAATTCCAACCCATTCATCCCATGAAGCAAAAGGGTAGTACTCCATATCTAACACCTACGGTGTTATCGGTAAATTTAATTACCCTTTCATGTTCAAATCTAGTTAAAGATTCAACTATCGTCTAGAATAAAACTAGTGGTACTCCATTCTCGATTATTTCTCTTGTTTGATAAATTTAATTATCGCATTCACTTTTCAATCTAATTAAAGATTCATTAAAACTCCATTTTATTTTTTATCTCCAAAAATCATCACTTAATGATTATTCAACATTAGGAAAATTAATCATGTCTTTAACTGGGTTAAAGAACCAATGTCATTTAAAACACAGTTCACGATAAACCCAAATCACCTTCCATTAACTATGGAATCTTCACGGAAATATATCAATATATAATCGATATAAATTTCTGTATCATTCTAATAATATAAATGGAATAACAGCATAGCCTTTTAAATTCCATATATGGTACTGGTTTTCCTTCACAGAAGCTCATCTCGATTATTACCAAATCGAATTCCACTCAATTCCAACTGAATGTATTAAATTGGAACAACTTTACTTTGGATAATTTCCATAAAAGATTTATAAACTCCAAATCATAACTTCACTGTTAATTGGGTTAAAGAACAAATGTTATTTAAAACACATTTCACGACCAACCCAAAATCCAATTTGATATTAAGTATAAGGCTCTGAATAGAAATTTTATCGACTTATATTTAATATCATATTTTGAAACCAACAGATATCGTATTGGGAATAACGATATTTGTATCTTCCAAATTCCTCAACAACATCCGTATAATCACGGAATCCAATATCGAAATATTCCAAAGATTATTTCCACTCAAATCCATTCTAATTCATTCATTGGAAAATTCCGGTTATATCAAAACCCATTTACAATTCCAATTTATTTATTTAAAAACAATGGATTGTTATTCTAGTTAACAACTAGTTCATTTCGATAAAAATATATTTTTATCTTTCCAAATATGTAATTTTCCATCCAAAGTCTTTCCAAATCAGTTATTATGATTTTATACCATTTTTCCATATTTTTAATATTATTAATATCGCCATTTCAGTCGGTTTTCAATAACGGCCACCAAACTACATCCATAGCGACCTTTTCTGAAATTGATTTGGACATAATTTGAAATCCAACCATTTAAATTTAAATCTCTTATATTCATTGGAAAGATTATTTCGATACGAACCCAACGGTTCCGGTTTTAGGAATATTTGATGGTCAGATCTTCCGTTACATCAATTTGAAGTTTATGATTGAAATCCGCGAATGGTCGCTGCGCGGCACGTTCTATTCAAGCCATTATATATAATATATATATATATATATATCATCGATTTCTATTCAAAACGTATTTTATAAATCGTTTATAAATTTATTTCAAAACGATTTCAACTTCATTTTCAATGTTGAATCAAAATTGAATATTCCATATTATTATAATATTAAAATGATAATATTTTCAAAATATCATATTTTGAAATCAATTCTTTTCGATATTCATTATAAAATGAATAAAATCGATAGAAAAACCCGTTCAGGTTAAAATGGCGGATATCTACTTACTCGGCTTCATATATTTCAATATTTTCGTGTCCATCCAAAATCGGACATCAAAATCACATTTTGATTATTTTGAATATTATTTTAAAATATTCGCTTTTTTGAAATATTCGTTATTTCTGAATCGGAACGCGACTCAATCAATTACCATATAATTTAGTTATATGGATTTCATACATCGCGTGTACTCAACAATAATGATAAATAATCATTAACCATTCAAACATCATCAAGAGTACAATATATAACTGTATAAGCATTAAAATAAATAAATAAATAAATAAATAACGCTTACAACAGTCTGTCCATCAATCGATCGACATACAACTAAATAATGGGATTAGTGTATGTCAAATATCATCCCAATACCCGTGTGGGATTTTCAACTAACAACAATCAATTTAAATAAATCATTGGTTAATAAATTTAACCAATGCTAATTTGTTCTGAATTATTTATCTAACAAAACAATAAATTATTGGTTAATAAATTTAACCAATTCTAATTAGGTCTGAATTATTTTTCTAACTAGACAATTTTCGTTGTTCAATATATATATGATAATTTTGTCCATTTTCATCTATCAGTTTAATATTAACATTCCTAACATACTAAATATCACAAAATCATCACCACAATACACAAATCACCAAATCGTCCAAATAAATAAATACTCAACTACCCAATGCCATTTATGGTGCCATAAGTGGCCATTAACGGAGTATGAAATGCGAGTGTCACTAATATCCATACATCGCTTCCAATGTATGTGATTTGTCCTAATTCGTGTGTTAAACTCCAAAAATAAATAATATACTACAAATAAAAAATTATAATGACAATTTCTATATATTTACAGTCATTAAAATAAATTAAATAACTGTACGAAATTTTAGTGAGAGAATTCTCACGTTCGTTTCCACTTCGTCAGTCTTTATTTTTGAATTTCTATACCATTTGGATTTAAATTCGCCTCAAATTCTAATTTGCTCCGTTTCCGTACTGGTCAGTTCCATGTTGTAGTGCTCATTGAGAGGATTCCAATGCAATTTGAATTGTCGAATTCCGATCTCATATGAAATAGTTATAACATTACAAACTTTAATTACATAATTAAATAATTAAATATAATTAAATAACAATAATTTCCTTAATCCCTCTTCTAAACCCTCACCCTGTTCAAAACCGTCGATTCTGGTACCCGGAGCAGATAAAACACCCCCTCGAAGCGGCGCAGCGCCTCCACCCTCCGACCACAGCGGCACCGAACTCGGTCCCTCCTAGCGCTGTGAAAACTAAGGCGACAACGACCTGTTTGAGGCTAAAAATCGAACGCAATACTTTATGAAATATGATCATCCCTATATGTATTTAAAGATCGTGGAGAGCACAACAATTTCAGTGTGTTAAGTTTTGGTATTTATTGAGCCAATCAATCAGGAATCGAAGATGAAGAATCCGACGTTTGGGAGTGTCGAATCGTGAGTGTTGGCGGCCTGTTGAGTTGTGAGAGAAATAAGGGTTTAAACCCTTATATATATTTATTTTTAATTATTTTAATTCCAAAAATACTAGTTTATCGATACGAACTCCAAATCAAACCCAATGACTATCGTTTCTAGCTAAATACCCTCATCTCGAACATAATGGGATATGTTTTGTAATCCAATTCGACTGTTTCAATTAGTTTTTCTTTATAAAATATAAATCAATATATTGATTTTTAAATGTACATTTTAATTTACCAGGGTCACATATTGACTCCAAAATTTACAGAAAAAATAAATCTAACTATATTTTGACGATACAGTCCTAACAAAACTAATTTCGTCGAATTTGGAGACTGTTTGAAAAATGGCCCTTTTCCTGGTCGATTAAATTCAAACTGAAATTACCAAACACATTTAAATTTACCACACTCATGTATTAATTCCAAAAATTATGAAATTTGAAATATAGCTATAATTTGAAATTCTGGATCCAACAAAAGTGGTTTCATCGAAAACGGAGGTCATTTGCAAAATGGCTATTTTTAAGGGCTATATATTATTTAACATATATATAAATTCCATAGCGACTATTTTAAATTTTAAACTGGACATAACTTTTAATTTATATTATGAAATCTCAGTTTTTTACATTCGTTAGAAAGATATAATTAAACAGATTCAAATGTTTCTGGTTTTACTGAATTCTGATCTACATTTCATTCTGTTCATTCAATTGAAATTAAAAATCGAATTTTCAAACTACCGCGCTATTTCAAGCTCGTTTTACAATTAAAACAAAATTTATACGTTCTAACTTTGATTTAAATAAAATTTAAGTCATTATTATTTAAAATAAATCATTTTGAATATTCTAAATCCATTAAAATAGCTAAAATAAAAATTTTTAATTGGTTCAGGAATTCCGGGTTGTTACAGTAATAGTGTGTTGCAGATTGCATGGATCGATGAAATTTAGGCATAAATACCCAATGGTGGCAATAAAGATTGGTTGACCACCTGGGTGTAACTTGTCGGTCGCTGGAGGTTGATTAGTGGTCGCCGTTAGTCAGTACCATTTTTAAAGGAATATAAACATTTGAATAAAATATAGTGTGTGTGTAAATACATATACATATACATATACATACATATACTTATACATATACATATATATATATAATGTACTATTTACCCACATATATTATACACCTAGTTATAAACTTTACTTAAGGCACTTTTTAAATGAGGTGGTTTAATAGTATTATTTTAATGGAAAATTCAAAATTATAAAGATAAGCAAATTCTTGTTTTGAAAATTATCAAGTGTTCTTAAAATATTTGTTAGTGATTATAACATCAATTTTATAGATTTATAAAGGAAACCCATGGAGTTCATTAAGATTATTAAATGTACATAAATAATAAATCTATTAGACTAGAATTTTTTACTCCCATTTAATAGAAATATTCAGTTAAATGTCTCACAATATGTTTATGGTATATTACATATTAATTCATGCCTTAGGATTAATTTTGAACATACAATGATTAACCATTGATATAGAGTTTACTAACGTTCTAATATGATACAATAATGACATCCTTTTGTAGGGACTCATGATATTACTATTTTTTTCATTATTTATGACGATTTTAGTTTTATGTGAGAAGAAATTAGAACTAATGAAGCTATACACCATTAGTATGTGACTTTCGGTAATATTTCTTTGGTTATTCTTCTGACTCATTATGTAGAATATTTGGAGATTAAGTGTAGTTTATGACGATTGAGTATCATGCAATAGTATAAGATACTATTGCAATATTTATTCGGTTATCCACTATAAGTAGGTGACAGCTATATGATGGGAACTGTTATTAGGGACTAAGATGATGGTTTTGATGACAACAACATTTTAACATTTTTAACTATTATTATAAAATGTGCACTAACATTATTACAACATGTGTGTGTATGCAGGATATATATGTAGGTATTGATTACTGAAGACTGTACAGTTTAAAGATTCAAGATTATTGATTACAAAGAAAAGGAGTTCAAGGTTGAAGACTCATGAGTAATAAGAATTCAAGAGTTCAATAAAGATATCAGGATAAGTAATAGAGTCTAGATTTTTTTTGTTAAAACTCGATAATAGCACTAAAATCTTTATTCCAATTCTCTCACTAATTTTGTCTTATAAAATTTCAGAAATCTTCTATTTTCAGTTGATTTCAAAATTACTTCCTTTTCAAAATATATATCTCCTCATTAATTAAATTATTTCTTGAATTTTAATAACTCCTGATTTAAATATTTAAGATTTTTGTATTTTTATTTTTGTTTTTAAGTATATGTTTATATAATTAAATTTATTAAGTTTATTTCCTCATATTCGTATTTATGGTTTTTACATCTTAAATTTCAAGTTTCTCATATTTATATTTATAGTTTTAGTTAAGTTTTGATATCACTTTTATAGATTATAAATATATGTTTTAAATTTATATTCTTGCTACATTGTACTACTTTTTTTGGCAAGGAAACTGATTTATAAAGTGATCTATATTACTTTTCTCATTACAACAAATAATGAGTACAAATAAATATAATGGATAGACCAACTACCTATTAGCTAAATACATTTTCCAAGCCTTAGAAATAATCCACCATGCATGGTGATAATCAAGCTAGAAAAATTGTAACGATCCAAATTTTTAGCCGTTCAGTTTGAACATTTAAATCGGTTTTAAATGTTGATTTGAAAATTTAAATAACTCGAATTCTACGATGTTAAATATTAATTTAATTTGAATAGTAAAATAATAAATTTAATTCCAAAACAAGTAAAAATAATCTAGAGTTGAGATATAATACGAATTGGATGATTTATTAAGACTAAACTAAATTTTGATTTGAATTATAACAAGGAATTCGTTTATTAAACGAATTTTGAACGCATTAATTATAATTTAATTAAAAACGAACTCGCAGCATCGCAGTAGTTCGTAGTTTTATGTTTTGAACTTCAATTGAGTGTACAAGATCCAATATAAGTCAGAATTCTTTGAAATAAGAATCGTCCGGATCTATTGGACTATAATTTTCTAATAAAAAGATAAATCGATATTTCATCTTGGAGATTTTGAGTTATGTCCAACTCAAATTTTCAGAAAATCATTATATAATCGTTTCTGAACTATAACGATTTATTAAATAAAATAAAAAGGATTTTAGGTAAACTAAATATTGTTTTGATTTGGAATTTTAAAATGCTGAGTTTAAAACTAAGTTAGTTTATTTAAAGATATATATATTTTTGTTTGAATATATACGATAGTAATAATTTATTATGAATACATTGGATTTCTTTGAAATAGATTTATATTTTATCAATTTAGTATGGAATTTGAGAATAGCTCACTTTTAAACGACCTCAGATTTCAATGAAATCAATTTTTAAAAATCCGAAATGGTTAATTATTATAAGATTTCCAGTTTCAGGTCAATTGGAACTATTATGTGATCGTGTGCAGTATAAACGCATATCGATTTACGTTGTGAAATAAAATAGGAGTTTTTCAACTGATCTCTGAATTCGAAGAAACTGGTTCCGTCGTATCCAAAATATTAAGTTATTGTAAGATTTCAAATTTCATGTCAATCAGAGTAATTTTGTGTGCGTGCGAAATTAAAATATGAATCGATTAATAATTTAATATCAAAATAGCGTTATTTTGGCAAACGGACTCGGATTTTGGCAAAACAAGTTTCATTGGGTCTGAAATGTCAACTTGTAGCTGGATGTCCGTTTTTATTATGATTGGATTTCATATATGATCGTACTAATAAAGAAACGTCAAATGCATATAGCGGTAGGATACAATTCAATAAAATAATCGAATAAAATAATATAAAACTATCCTATATAATATCATTTACATCTTCAAACCCTACAAACAATTCCTCCTAACTATTTTTCTTTCTACCTGCCATCTCTCTAATTTTCAAAAAATCGTATAAGTTCAAAAACTCAATGAAATTCATCACCGTTTGATTCGTTGAAATCGTTGAAGGGAGGGCTTCTATCTTGTTTGCTTTTTGTTAAGATCGATCAAAATTTTATCACATGAATTTTTTTTAGTGAACGTTTGGGCTGGGTATTGGTGGAGCTAGGAGATGACGAGGGGATTTTCTCAGGTATAGTCGAATTCGTGGGATCGGGAAGCAGGTGCTACAAATTTTTGGTGGGATTTCAGGTTGTTTAATGTTGCTACTTGCTGTAGGTCATCGTGCATGACGCAAAGTCATACCTCCAGGAAGGTGGCCGAGTTGAGAGGGTTTTATATGGAATGATAGAGAGAAGGAAGAGAAGCACGTCGGTGGTTTCGGTTCTGGAATTCGTTGAGGAGAGGAGGAGCATGGGTGGATGAAACGCGCACAAATGGTGAAAGTAGTAGCAGGCGCAGGTTGTTTTAGGGGAAAAAAGGATTAAAACGTTTAAGCATGGTAATTAGTGCTAATAAGTGTAATTAGTTCAAATAAAATTATTTAATTTAAATCCGAACTTGAAATCACAATTACTTTTTCATACGTGAACAAAATTGCATAAAACAAGAAGCGTCAAATTCGTATCAAAGCATACTACACGTCTGATTTGAAATGATTTAGAGCCAATAGGATTTTTATATAATTTCAAATGCTTGTTTGAAATTATATAAATCAACCAAAATCTTCGAATCAAAAATGAAATGTGAGTTAACTCTCACGCCTTCTGGAATTCTATGATGTAATTAAATTCATATAATTAAAATTTATCGTTGTTAGTATAAATTGGATGTTTGGATGCTTATTGTTGATTGACATTATTTATATTTCCATCGTTTTAAATGCATTAGATTAAAATTGTCATCTCATATGCATTTATTAAATGTTATTATGAGCTGTGATGTAGAGAAAAACTGGTTGGAGTGATCCAACTGGATTCCTTAAGTATTTTAGATGTTATTTGATTTCATATTATTCAAATATGAATTGTTTAGCCCAAATTTGACATTGAAATTTTGTTTGAATGTTAATGGTTGAATGAAAATTCAAAGTTGATGTGTTTTATTTTTGATGTGTTTTTAATCGATAGATGGTATTGATTAAGTGATTGGCAACAGATGTTCTAAAATCCATCGTTTTAAGACATTGATTTGCTGTTAGGCAAATCGACTAAGTTGAAATTATAAAATTTATTTTTATAAATGAAGTAGAGTTTTAAATTATATTTTATACAAAAATTGAAGTTTTATAAATGAATTAATATTTTATAGTTGGTTTTCGTAAGGCATTATAAAATGAGTTTATAGCAAAACCTATGTTAAATAAGTATTATATGCAAATAAGACGGAAATTAACCTATAGATTAATAAATTCAAATAATTGTTTTTAAGGAAATAATTGAGCTAGATTATATTAAGTTAATTATATTATTGGTTAGTTTAAGGCGAATGATTAGTTGTAATCAGTTAGTAAGTTAACTGATGTTTCAAGTTAACCAAGTCGACTGTTTCAATTGAAATTGGTTATTAGATTAATTTGTACCAGTTAATCTAATGGAAATAGTTTAAACGAACAACCGTTTAAATTAAAGAGTGTCCATGAAATTTAATTTACCTTTTGATTAACAATGTTTAAAATTAATAATCAAATTGACAATCAATAATAAAGCTAGTTTGTAACGTGCCGTATTTTTAACGATATAATAATTAATTAATTTAATTATTCTAATATAATGGTTTGGGAATTTAAATGGTTTGAAATTAAATATTTTGAGTATCTAAATAATATAAATAATAGGACAATAATATATTTATTTCCAAAATAGTTAAAAATGTTGGATCTAGATTAACCCTAGAGGGGGGGGGGGTGAATAGGGTTTATCGCAGATTATCTCTGAGTATATAATATTAAAAATATCACAGCACAAATAATGATCAGAGTAAATAAATGCTGTTAATAAATAACATACAGATATACCCAGCTTCGGCAACCCTGCCTACTGCTGCATTCCCTAAGGTCTTTATTATAGAATTATACAGACTCCCGCATACACAAACTTACAGACTCGCGACCCTCGCTAACCGCCTATACAGTTTTGTACACTCGCAATACCTGCTGCTGTACTAACCCTATACTAAAGACCCTGACTGATCTTTGTCCCCAAGATCAAATTTCCCCTGGCTACAACCCCGTAGTCAGTAACCCCTAGTTTGACAGACTAGTAAACTGTTCAGATTGGTTTACAAAAGAAATTACAACAGAACACAAAGAAATAAAAAAGGAGAAACCCTAGATTAAATAAATGATTCAAAACAACCCCCTTTATATTAAAACATGGCCTAGCCAATGGTTAAAAGTGTCGGCCCATTTTATTTGAGTTCACCCGATCTCTTGTCTTCTGAGTATTGAAAATGGCGGCGATCTCAATCTAGGGTTTCTCTGTTCTTCCCAAATCCGAATTGATACTTGATGAAGAAATTGAATCTCTGTTGGATTAAACACTTGTAGCTTTCTTCTCTATGATTTGGGAATTTGCTCGATCAAAAATCCTGTAAGTTTCTCTGGAAATAATTTTTTTGATTTTTGCTCTCGAGTTGTTGTTGATTTTTCGATCGGATGATTTGCCAGTGATGATGTTGGTGATAATATAGGATAAATAATTCCTATAATAGCGCTCTGATTTCATTATATGACTTGGCCCGGTCTGATTTATTTCGTGTTTCCCCTTTTTGATTATGAAAAATCTTGGCTTTGAATGCCATGACCTTGATTGCCTCGGCTTGAACTGAATTGCTTGTGTTTCCCATTTTGTTTGCCTTCGATTTAATTTGAATTTTCTGCCTTAATATGTCTCGATTTAAACACTGATTTGCTCGAGAAAGAAATGCTGAATTTGTTGCCATGAATGAATCCTTGTGTGATGTTTCTGTGGTTGCCTCTTTTGTGATTTTGGCTTGAATGAATTTGACCCGAAACTAGATGAGCATTTCTGGAAACAAATAAACAAATTTTTAATTTGTTCCAAATCAAAAAATATTGCACTGATTTGTTGTTGAGAACTTTCCTTTTTGATTGACTTTGTTCCTTTTCTGATTGATTTTGGCCGATTAATAAACTTGCCAAACATGATTTATAAATTGTGCTTTGGCTTCCTCTGTAACTTGCCGTGATTAAAAATATGTTGCCTTGATTGGTAAAAGTTTGGACATTTGATCTTTCCTCATATGCTCCATATTTGCAGCTCTGTATTTTGTTTCCTTGCTGATTTCCTGAAAGAAAGATCATTGATATATACTTGCCAAAACATTGTGGACACATTAGCACTTGCCAGATAAGAAAATTGCTAATTCACCAGACTAAATTGTGAAGTTACTGTCTAATAAACCTGGTTTAGAAAACATGCACTTGTAACTGCTCCATTTTATAATTGCAAACTTGTGGGATTTAAATCTGTGCATGCTAAACTGAAGTTTGAACCTTGCTCCATTTCATGTCCAAAATAAAATATTGGTTTATGCATGTCTTTGAAATTATGCTTATTTGATGATTGTGTTGCACCATTACAGTTTCACTTCACATTTGCTGTTTCACTCATGTATACTGAAGTGTTGCTTGTGTATTTGAGTATCCTTGACCAATTATTTTTGGCATGTCCACTTTTGCTGTTGACATTTAACCCTGTATGCATCACCACCTTGAAAGCTCCCTGCATTTTGAACTTGTTCCATGCACTGTTTTGATCTGAATCACTATTTGAACCTTGCACAATCATTTGCTCCACCATGACACCACAATGTACATGCTGTTTGCACTATGTAAAAGATGACACCATCATGCTCTTGACTTTGATTTTGTTTTTCCCCCATGTCTTCTGTGCTATGTGCATGTAACTTGAGTCTGAACTATATTTTGCTGCTGTAACACCATGCTTTGTCACTTGAACACCCTGCACACTTGTCCATTCATGTATCATGTACTTGTATCCAGAAAGCACAAGTATTTGCACCACTTTGTTAGCTGTAGTCTGACTTGTATGCTTGTGTGCTGTGCCTTGGCTTTGCTTTGTATACATTGACATGTACAGCCCACCATGTGCTTTAATCATTTTGCTGAGTAGTCTTGACCATTTACTATTTGCATGCACCGTGTATACATCACTATATTGTTGTCTGTCTTCTTCATGCATGCAGCTATGTTCATCTTCATTGCTCCTCGACACCTTGGCTTGACCTGTGCACATGTTGACCATTTCAGATTGTATTTCTTGAAAATGTTGCTGCCTTCTTGAACATGAACAAATACTTGTTGTGTTGACTTTTTGGCTCGGCTTATGGACTTGTTTCACACATGTATTTTTCTGATTTGAATATGGTCCATGCTGTACCATCTTTGACTTGACTTTGTACATTTTGTTTTGAGCTGTCCCACTGTTGATTGTGCACTGAGTCGAGACGGTCCATGTGGCTACTCCTCATTTGCACACTAGATTGGCATGGCAGTGCACACGTGTATACACGTGTGTATATGCAGCCATCCAGACGAGTTTTTCTGTCCCTGCATATCAGATCAAGTCTAGAAAAATGATGAGAAACACACCAGAAAACTGAGGCAAATAAAATTTTAAATTTTAAAATTTATATTCGCATGAATTCTGTTTCTATTGCAGTGTACTGTGGGTGTGTGTTTCATGTGACAGGTAAACAGGTGATGATTTGACTGACTGAAAAGATGTTGTGAAGACAGAGAATGAAGTCAAGAACAGTGTCAGTTAAAAGGTGTTTGTAACAGAGTATGTAGATGAAAATGTACAACTTGTGTAAAATGTATACAAGTGTTGAATGAGAAACCGTGAGTATGAAATGTATTGCAATGCTGAGATGTACAAATAGTGGAGTATAAAATTTGTACTATTTGATATTGAAATAAAATATTCTATTCAAATAAAATACCGTGAATATTTAAATTTTAGTACAGTTGTATTTTATTTAAATAGAAATATTATATTTATGTATGTTGTGTGTATATAAAGCAGTACGGTACAAACACATTTATAGTAATATATATATTTGATTGTTATCAGCAAACAAAAATCATATAATTGTGTATACAACAACGTTATATACAACAATCTCCCCCTTTTGATGATGACAAACAAATATTTAAGATTTTGAATATAAATGTGTTTGAAAAATGAAATATGTTGCTCCCCCTATTTGAATGCTCCCCCTACAGTAGAAAACTCGCCCTACAACTGTGTGAGAAAAAAAATTGAAAACTGAATAAATTTTCAAAATTGAGAATATTTATAAAATATTCATTCATAAATCAAAATCTACTCCATTAATTCTCCCCCTTTTGTTATCATCAAAAGGATTCAGAGTTTAAAATACATATGAAAAATGACTAAAAATATAATTTCAGCTTAAGAGGAAGAACGGTCATCATAAATCTCAATTAGCCAAACAAAAATCATAATAAACTAAGAATTGGTGGCATATTTCACATTGTAGATAATGACGGATTTACAATGAAATTTATATAAAATGGAGAGAGTTTTAAAAACAATTCATTTCCAATTATTTTCAAAAGATTTTTATAAAAATAAAGCACAAAAACAGTGATGGATTTGGACTATAATTAATAATTCAACTTAAGTGAGAAAATCGAGTAATCTCAAATCCCAATACCTATCAATCAATAAATCATAATACGTCATAAAATTTCAACACATTTCACAGATTAGAAGATGAATTGGTAGGCTGGTTTTTATACTCAAAGGAGAATTTCAAATTTATTTCTATTTTTAGCACATTATCTTTTTTTTTATTTAAGAGCACACTGACCACGCATAACCAGATCTTGGATTTTTAAATGAGGTCAGCTGCAGCTTAATATTAAGTATTCTCATAACCATGCATAACCAGAACTTGGATTTTTAAATGAGGTTAGAGTAACACTTATAAATATTATTTTATTATTTTCTGCTAAAAAAACTCCTCGGTATATAAAGCCAATATATGGATGATAGAAAGTGTGGTAGGTACAAAAATGGACTGTGAAATAAATTTCTAAATTAATTATATTATGAAATAAGCTTAATTGTACCGGGATTATTGAAAACTTTCAATTATCACCAATTCTGAATGATAATATAGTCCAATTTCTATCACGAATATTTTCACTGTTTATTTAAAAAGATTTCAAACAAAACAACAACAACAAAATTAAACTCTCCATATTTATATAAAATCATAATGGATGATAGAAGGATGATAGATAATGAAAAATGGTCGTGAAATAATTGCTAGTTCAAAGATATTATAATAAACGTTCAACCATCATGAAAAAAAATTTAAATAAAATCCTCTCTTGTTGTGAAATATACAGCAGTCACAATTTCATCACAATTTGAAATTCTGATAATATGTTTTGATGAATTACAAATACAGTTCAATTTAGATATTGATTTCAATTTCTGAATGAATAATTAATAAATAATTCTAAAATTGAAAATCAAATACAAGAGGAATATGCTGATCTATACACGACAAGAGGGAAAAAATGTGAACAAGACAAAAGGAGTGTGTGGATTTATACATGGTGAAGATTTGAATATAAGTACAGATGGGTGATACAAATATAAGGCACTTCTGATACCACTTGTTCTCGCTTTCTCGAGGATTTTAATGACACCCTGGTGGCAAACAAAGGTACCTCAGAGACTGATTTCACGTCCTGCCTCTCGGCATGGACAACCACCCACGGACATGTAGGGATAAGAGTCACTACTTCGCCACTAGATCATAGAGCGAGAACTCCCTATCATGTTGTAACCTTATACCAGCTCTGATACCAATTGTTCTCTATTTACGAGGAATTTTAACATGATACTAAACAATAATGTCAAAAAAAATTATTAAGTACCAAGCCCAAACAGACAGATAATAGATTATGCACATGTATCAGAGCAGCAAGCATGTGATTCCAGAACAACCATTTTTCAAAACAGTATCAGAGCAACATAGACATAGTTTCAAATCATATTTCTCAGGATGATGGCCACATATGATGATTCATGATCTAATGATTAAAATACTGTTTACTTGAAATCATTTGAGGAATATGAAAATATCAGAATTTAATGAATCAATCACACCAGATTATAAATTTTTTAATTTGAGATATGTGTGAGATTCAATAAATCAATAATTTCGAATGATTTTAAACGAACAAATGATTAGATCAAATAATCATGAAATAAGAGTGAATTTCAAGACCAGATTTTCAAAGGAATTTTTCACAAAATTTCTAAGAATGATTTCAGATCATTTACATCAAATAATTAAGGGATATTCATGATCCATAAATAAATAATTTATTTGAAATCACTTGAATCAATGTCAAGGTTGAGATATAATGAATTATTCACACAAGATTGATTATTTCAAATTCAAGAGATGTGTGATATTCAAAATATCAGGAATTTCAGATGATTTCAAACAGACATATTCTAACCATAATGATCATGAATAAAGATGAAATTCAGGATGTATCACTGATTCAAGCCACTCCGAAAATCAATGAAATTATCACAACTGATAAATAATAGAGTGCTGTAATGAGTATAATATTTTCAGCTTTTCTAAAATGAATTAGAATAAACTCAGAACAGCAAAGGTGTGTGAAATTTCATTAAATATTCAGATCTTCAAAAAATTTAGAATTCAAATTAACAGTGTTCAAGATATGACATGAATGCTTCAGCACTGTTATGAATTCAAGAATAAAATAAACTTCTAAACAATTGCAATAATTACAAGATTAAATTCAGAATCTGGCAATGATTATAAACAAGAGAGTTTTACTCAAATAAAATGAATTTACAGAAAATCATGAGAACTGCAATTGGAAGTTTAAGAAGCACAGAATACACAAAGAGATATGGCAGTGACAAATCAAATAAAAACATATAGAAGAAAATAAAATAGAAAGGGGGTAGAAGAAGCAGAAATAAACAATGGAAAAAAAAAATTACAAGGGTGAGGTTAGAAATCATACCTGATTCACAGAAGATGTTGTGGATCTCTAACTCATCAGACTTGGCTAAGGAACAGTAGATGATTCAATGATGTGAAGCAGTTTGAATCAGTTTCTCTTTTCAGCACAGTTGTTCCTCAGCCTCCTTTGGTAGCTAACTGTTTAGAGGATTGAGTGGTCTAACAAAAGCAGTAAAACCACTCACAGTTGTATTTGTTCGTTTTGGTACCCAAACCTGTTTATATAACAAACCATTCGAATTTACCTTTGTACCCTTCGGAACCCAAAACTGTTTGAATTTAGTCGGAGTCATTTTACTTTTATTTGGGATCCAAGATTGTTTAAATGGTTTATTATCAAATGAATTTTCACTTTGATTATGATTCAAAAATCCTTTGAAATTTTCAGAGTTTAAATTTTCAAAATGATTTTTAACAAAGCAGTTTGAGGGATTTTTCAAATCATTTGAATTCGAATTTACAAAAGCATCTGATTTTCCAAAACCAAGACCATGTTTATTTCCAATAGAATTTTGGTTTTGCAACAACATATTCAACGACTTTTCACTATTAGAAAATTTAGTCAAAGTTGACTCTAGTCGTTGAATTTTGAATTTAAGATCACCGTTCTCTTTTATTAAATCTAAACAGCGGTTATCAATGATCTTCCTTTCATCATCATATTGTTTCAAAAACAAATTTTCAGATTCAAGTAATTTAATTTTGGTTTGGGATTCAACAATTTCAAACTCAAAATGTTTTCGACTTTCAGACTCAAATTTCTTGAAATTTTCAATCTCGTTTTCAAGTTCTTTCAAAATCGAATTCGATTTCAACAAATTTTCCTTTTCAGCAATTTCAAGTTTGGAATGAATATTATTTTTAAAAATTTCAAATTCCTTTTGCAGATGATTGTTCAAACTTGATAACTCGATCTTGTTGTTTTTTAAGATCAGAATTTCATTTTCAAACTTTTGAATAATTTTATTGAGATGAACAAGATTGGTTTCCAATTTCAAACAATTTTTGCAATCAGAATTTGAAGAATTTTTAAAATATTCAAGCTGTGATTCCAAATCATCAATTTTGCTGGTCAACTCAGAATTCCTAGATTTTAGAGATTTGTTTTTAGATTTGAGTTTATCAACAGATTTAGTTAAATCAACACACATATAAACCAAATCTTCATATGAGAAATTTTCGACTTCAGCATCCGTTGATTCTCCATCATCTGATCCTTCTGAATTTTCATTTGTAAAATCTGTTAAACAGAATTCTGAATCTGAGTTGACATTCTGGGGTTTTGAGCAGTTGTCAGATTTTCCATACTTCGTATTGAGAGTATCCCAGATTTCCTGTGCAGATAAACAATGTGAGATCAGACTGTATTGATCATTATCAAGATAAGAATATAGAATATGTGTTGCACGAGAATTAAAAACTTTATCTACCATATCATACCCATTGATAATAACATCCCAACATTTAATATTAACAGATTTTAAATAAAATTCCATTCTGGATTTCCAGTTTAAAAAATCTATTCCAGTGAAAATAGTTGGAGATGAACTGGACTGACTCTCACTAAACTGACAACTAGGATTACCCATGACTCTAGAATTAATGAAATAACCTGCTCTGATACCACTTGTTGGATCTAGATTAACCCTAGAGGGGGGGTGAATAGGGTTTATCGCAGATTATCTCTGAGTATATAATATTAAAAATATCACAGCACAAATAATGATCAGAGTAAATAAATGCTGTAAATAAATAACATACAGATATACCCAGCTTCGGCAACCCTGCCTACTGCTCCATTCCCTAAGGTCTTTATTATAGAATTATACAGACTCCCGCATACACAAACTTACAGACTCGCGACCCTCGCTAACCGCCTATACAGTTTTGTACACTCGCAATACCTGCTGCTGTACTAACCCTATACTAAAGACCCTGACTGATCTTTGTCCCCAAGATCAAATTTCCCCTGGCTACAACCCCGTAGTCAGTAACCCCTAGTTTGACAGACTAGTAAACTGTTCAGATTGGTTTACAAAAGAAATTACAACAGAACACAAAGAAATAAAAAAGGAGAAACCCTAGATTAAATAAATGATTCAAAACAACCCCCTTTATATTAAAACATGGCTTAGCCAATGGTTAAAAGTGTCGGCCCATTTTATTTGAGTTCACCCGATCTCTTGTCTTCTGAGTATTGAAAATGGAGGCGATCTCAATCTAGGGTTTCTCTGTTCTTCCCAAATCCGAATTGATACTTGATGAAGAAATTGAATCTCTGTTGGATTAAACACTTGTGGCTTTCTTCTCTATGATTTGGGAACTTGCTCGATCAAAAATCCTGTAAGTTTCTCTGGAAATAATTTTTCTGATGTTTGCTCTCGAGTTGTTGTTGATTTTTCGATCGGATGATTTGCCAGTGATGATGTTGGTGATAATATAGGATAAATAATTCCTATAATAGCGCTCTGATTTCATTATATGACTTGGCCCGGTCTGATTTATTTCGTGTTTCCCCTTTTTGATTATGAAAAATCTTGGCTTTGAATGCCATGACCTTGATTGCCTCGGCTTGAACTGAATTGCGTGTGTTTCCCATTTTGTTTGCCTTCGATTTAATTTGAATTTTCTGCCTTAATATGTCTCGATTTAAACACTGATTTGCTCAAGAAAGAAATGCTGAATTTGTTGCCATGAATGAATCCTTGTGTGATGTTTCTGTGGTTGCCTCTTTTGTGATTTTGGCTTGAATGAATTTGACCCGAAACTAGATGAGCATTTCTGGAAACAAATAAACAAATTTTTAATTTGTTCCAAATCAAAAAATATTGCACTGATTTGTTGTTGAGAACTTTCCTTTTTGATTGACTTTGTTCCTTTTCTGATTGATTTTGGCCGATTAAAAAACTTGCCAAACATGATTTATAAATTGTGCTTTGGCTTCCTCTGTAACTTGCCGTGATTAAAAATATGTTGCCTTGATTGGTAAAAGTTTGGACATTTGATCTTTCCTCATATGCTCCATATTTGCAGCTCTGTATTTTGTTTCCTTGCTGATTTCCTGAAAGAAAGATCATTGATATATACTTGCCAAAACATTGTGGACACATTAGCACTTGCCAGATAAGAAAATTGCTAATTCACCAGACTAAATTGTGAAGTTACTGTCTAATAAACCTGGTTTAGAAAATATGCACTTGTAACTGCTCCATTTTATCATTGCAAACTTGTGGGATTTAAATCTGTGCATGCTAAACTGAAGTTTGAACCTTGCTCCATTTCATGTCCAAAATAAAATATTGGTTTATGCATGTCTTTGAAATTATGCTTATTTGATGATTGTGTTGCACCATTACAGTTTCACTTCACATTTGCTGTTTCACTCATGTATATTGAAGCGTTGCTTGTGTATTTGAGTATCCTTGACCAATTATTTTTGGCATGTCCACTTTTGCTGTTGACATTTAACCCTGTATGCATCACCACCTTGAAAGCTCCCTGCATTTTGAACTTGTTCCATGCACTGTTTTGATCTGAATCACTATTTGAACCTTGCACAATCATTTGCTCCACCATGACACCACAATGTACATGCTGTTTGCACTATGTAAAAGATGACACCATCATGCTCTTGACTTTGATTTTGTTTTTCCCCCATGTCTTCTGTGCTATGTGCATGTAACTTGAGTCTAAACTATATTTTGTTGCTGTAACACCATGCTTTGTCACTTGAACACCCTGCACACTTGTCCATTCATGTATCATGTACTTGTATCCAGAAAGCACAAGTATCTGCACCACTTTGTTAGCTGTAGTCTGACTTGTATGCTTGTGTGTTGTGCCTTGGCTTTGCTTTGTATACATTGACATGTACAGCCCACCATGTGCTTTAATCATTTTGCTGAGTAGTCTTGACCATTTACTATTTGCATGCACCATGTATACATCACTATATTGTTGTCTGTCTTCTTCATGCATGCAGCTATGTTCATCTTCATTGCTCCTCGACACCTTGGCTTGACCTGTGCACATGTTGACCATTTCAGATTGTATTTCTTGAAAATGTTGCTGCCTTCTTGAACATGAACAAATACTTGTTGTGTTGACTTTTTGGCTCGGCTTATGGACTTGTTTCACACATGTATTTTGCTGATTCGAATATGGTCCATGCTGTACCATCTTTGACTTGACTTTGTACATTTTGTTTTGAGCTGTCCCACTGTTGATTGTGCACTGAGTCGAGACGGTCCATGTGGCTACTCCTCAGTTGCACACTAGATTGGCATGGCAGTGCACACGTGTATACACGTGTGTATATGCAGCCATCCAGACGAGTTTTTCTGTCCCTGCATATCAGATCAAGTCTAGAAAATTGATGAGAAACACACCAGAAAACCGAGGCAAATAAAATTTTAAAATTTAAAATTTATATTCGCATGAATTCTGTTTCTATTGCAGTGTACTGTGGGTGTGTGTTTCATGTGACAGGTAAACAGGTGATGATTTGACTGACTGAAAAGATGCTGTGAAGACAGAGAATGAAGTCAAGAACAGTGTCAGTTAAAAGGTGTTTGTAATAGAGTATGTAGATGAAAGTGTACAACTTGTGTAAAATGTATACAAGTGTTGAATGAGAAACTGTGAGTATGAAATGTATTGCAATGCTGAGATGTACAAATAGTGGAGTATAAAATTTGTACTATTTGATATTAAAATAAAATATTCTATTCAAATAAAATACTGTGAATATTTAAATTTTAGTACAGTTGTATTCTATTTAAATAGAAATATTATATTTATGTATGTTGTGTGTATATAAAGCAGTACAGTACAAACACATTTATAATAATATATATATTTGATTGTTATCAGCAAACAAAAATCATATAATTGTGTATACAACAACATTATATACAACAAAAAATAGTTAAATTGGCAATATTAGGTGAATTGGATAAATTAATAGTTTTACTTCAGTCTAGAATTGAAATTATATAACGAATATATTATTTAAACGATAGTTGAACATTTTAATTATAATATAAAATATAATCTATCTCGTAACGTCGTGGCAGCTCATAATATTACGATTTGAACTTCAACTGAGTATATAGGATTTGTTATAAGTCGGAACAAGAAACGTTTGAGTCTATTGGATCATTACCCATTTAGTGTTTGCTGATGATCTTATCATATTCACCAGGCCTTCCTTGCAAAATATTTAGTGTATATTATCCATTTTGTAATTATTTTATGAGATAACCAGTCTTCAAATAAATCTGTGTAAGTATCATGTTAAAATTGTCGGTTAACACAATATAAAAAGGATGAATTGATAGCTCTATTTGGATTGATGGTTCTTCCTGATAATACTATTTATTTAGGGTTGCCACTCTTTACTGGTAGAATTACTAAAGACAAATGTATGCCTTTATATGAAAAGATCATAGATAAAATGAAGCAATGGTCTTCATGCAAATTATCTCAAGCTGGAATGTTAACCATTATTCAATCAATAGTTACTTTAATGACTACCTACTACACAAGGCACAACATTCTCCCTATGAAGCTTGTTAACATGGTGATCAGTGCAATGAATAAATTTTTGTGGCATGGTGATCCTTTTACCAAGATGATTATTCCTATTGCCTTCTCAAAGTTGTGTGAAGATAGGAAATATGGTGGAATTGGTATTATAAACTTGACTCAGTGGAATAAAGCTGCAGTTTCAGTTTATATTGATAAAATCTACTTAGATGATAAAATCATATGGACCGTATTTGTGAAGAGTAATCTTATTGGAAAGAAGAATTTTTGGACTATTCCCATTTCTGACAATTGTAGTTGGAGTTGGAGACAAATTCTTAAGCTAATAAGACTTTTCCTTCCTTTTGTCAAGTGCAGTGCTTCCAAAATTCAAAGTTTATCTTTTTGGAATTCACCATGGCAGGTAATGGTTTACTTTTAAGTGACATCGTTGAATATAATTTGAGAAGAAATAGTGAAGTTTCTGAAACAGCCAGGGTTGGTGATATTATTCATAATGGAGAGGTAATTTTGCCACATAGTTGTTCATCAATGTTAACAAGGCTTTGGACTGAGATTTCTTCTTCTTTTAAACCTGGAAATGATTATATAACCTGGATGGGGAATAAGCATTCTATCAGCTTGGTTTATGATTTATTAGGAGGTGAGAAAATCATTTTTCCATGGTATAAGAGAATTTGGAATCTCATGAGTAATGCTAAGCATAATTTTTTCTTATGGAAAGTATTGTCTAATTATATTAACACTAAAGATAAGCTTTATAAAATTGGGATCATTCCAGATGATATCTATTGTTTCTGTAATGCAGAAACTGAGTGTAATACTCGTCTGTTTTTTGAATGCAAGTTTGTTTTTCATCTATGGAGGAAGATTTTACACTCAACAAAGCTTCATAAGCATGTTCAAAACAGTAGAGATGAATGGTTTAGTTTGTTCAAGGCTTCGAGGTGGAAGACAAATAGTAGCTTATTGTTATTGAAGGTTTTAAAGATTTTTGTGTATGAAATATGGAATGAAAGGAACAGGAGGAATTTCAATTCAGCTTCTCTAAGTGCTGACGGGATGTTTGCATTGATTCAAAATGCTGTTCTCAGAAACTGAGTACCGAGTAATTGGTTTGTGGACTGCGTTGGAGATTTTGATGAACTTGTGCTTGTTATTAATGGTTGTTGAGTGCACTTTGAAGAATTCAAATCCATGCAAGGCTTGATAATTTTGTAGTGGGCAACTTTGATTTTTTTCTATTTTGATTGTGTATGTCTTATTGTTTTTTTCTCTCAAGGTTGTTAGATAGTGATTGGTATAGCATTGTATAGATATGTATATGCATCGGTTTGCTTGTATAGCATTATGTAATTGATAATTGTTAATAAAATTTTAATTGCCTTTCAAAATTTTCAAATAGTTGTTATGGAATCGTTTATAAACCATAATGATTTATTTAATATAATTAAATATTGGTTTCGAATTTGGACAAGATTTTTGAGATGTATACTTAATCTAATTTATAGAATTTTTAATTCATAAAATAAGCAACTTTTTTGTTTAACGTATTTTGCACCCTATATTAGCGTTTTTGGGGTTTCACAAAGTAAGTTATCTTATGTATATTATTATATTTTTGAAATCATGACACAATGCGGGTCGCAATGGTATTTTGATTTTTTGTCGATAACGGTCCTTAAATTGATAAAACTTTGTGTATCACGGTATATATTATATTGTTTCTATTCCTTTCTAGCGGAGCTTCGTAAAGTTGTTTCCTTTCAAAAAAAAAACAGACATGGTTTTCTTTAGCCTGTCCCCAACTGCCACTCTTTTCTTATCCTTGTTTATTCAAATCACGAAACATCTACCTAACATTCCTAAAGCCTGCGAGCACCACCCTGTTTTGAAGAGAAATCAGCTCACGCCAGCCATATGGTGGAAAAAATGTACACTGACATTCGAAAGAAAGGTGAAAAAACACTGCACATTTACATTTTCCCTGCTACCAGCACTACAGACCTACCCTGCACATGGCTATTGTAACGCACTAGATAAAACAGCGCACTACGTATAGAATTAAATGCAGGCACATGGTGAAAGTTTAAATTAAACAGATTCTACAACCCTATCCTATTTACGTGGTTGCCAAGTTTATCACCTTATAAATTCTGGACAATATGCACCGCCTTCAAAGTATCTTCCTGCTTTGTTTCTCCCCTGAAGTTCAAAACTTTTCTATGTTTTTTTAAAAAAAGATGTGAGCAATTCACGGTTCAAAAATTTTGACAATTTAAAACTAAAACCGAGTTCTCCTCTGAGATTCTGGAAAACCGCATAGGTGCTTGGGGATTTCAATTGAACGAGATGGCGTAGGAAGTATCGATGGTGTGTGTGCAGTTGAGACTTTGAACGGTGGGAGGCAACAAATAGCGAGGGGGACGTTGAGGTGCCGGGTAGGTGAAGTGCATGGTGATTTTTGGTTTGAGTTTTTTTTATGAAGAAACGGGAGGATGGATATGTATATATGCGGTCTCAAGTTCTAAACATGCGAGATAGTGCATTGAATTGCTAGTAGTTATTGCTACGAACTATGAATAAAACTTGGAGGCAACGGTTTTATTTCAAATGGAGTAAGTATTCATGCGAGGACCAATGTGGAAACAAGAAGAGGGAGGTGAGGGTCGAGTGTGGTACTGGCTGTATGAGAAGAAGGTGCTAGGGAAGATAAGAACATTGGAGTTCGGTTCTTAATTTTTTTGTGGGGAAAAGAGCTTGGAAGGGGAGTATAAGTTTTCACAGTGGCAATTGTTTCTTCATGAATGAATATGGGAGACGAAATTTGAAAAAGGGAAGAAGATGATACCGTACAGTGGGTGTGGGTTTTAAGTGTTTGGGTAGGCTTTCTATCGTTGGATGTTGGCCGGATATTTATAACAAAAGAGAAAAATGGGGTACGTGAGTTATATGATAAAAAGGGCACGGGTTCTAATTTTATACTTTATCATGGGAGAGAGCAGCGTTTTACCAGGAAGGTGAAAACAGTAAATGACGAGTGGCTTTCTACTGACGTGAGATTTTGGGCCGGTGAGTAATTTTGATAAGGCCCATTTTTAATTAAAGTTTAAATTAGCATACTGTAACACCCCATATTTGTAAGATGATAAAATAAAAATAACTTAATTAAATAATGAGAATGAAGTAAAGTTACTGCGCCATTGCGTCCATCTCGGAATTTTGGTCAAGATAGACACCTGGTTTGCGTAAAACAGACATCATATGAAGAAATTATTAAGCCTAGAAGTTTGTATACGCACAAGAGAAATATACACATATATATATATACAAAAAAATTGAAATGTAAAATAAAGAATAAAATAAGGATTGCATGTAATAAATACATGCACTGAAAAAAAATGTAATGCATGCGTTGAAAGAAAGAAAGGATTGGTTGCATGCAATGTAAATATGTTGCATGCACTGATTTGCAAACATAATGCATTAACATTAAAAGAAAAAGATTCATGTAATGGTTTAATTTAAGTATTGTAACTAACATGAAAAAGAGAAGTAAGGAGAGAACAATAATTATCGTTGTTCTAAGACTTATTAACAAAAGACTTCATAGCTCAGTTGGTTAAGGTATTGGATTTGTAACATAGAGGTCGGGGTTCGAACCTCGATGGTGGCATAATTTTTATCTTTGTTTTAGAGAGGGCCAACTGAACATGCAAATATATGTACGTATACAAATTCAAAATTTGAAAGGATAAGAACGTACATATAAGGAAATAAAGAAAATATACGTATATATATGATAATATATATATATATGCATAAATATATGTATACAAAAGATAAAATTCAAGATAAGGCTATAGTCAATGAAATATGGCAAGAATCAAATTACGGTGCAACATCGTTTGAATTTTGAAAATAAAACGAAAATTGTGTGTATATATATACGCGTAAAATAGTCGGTAGAGGAATTGTATACATATAAGAATATTTCATGTGAATAAAACAGTTAAATAAATTCCAGGAATTTGAAAGTTCAAAAATCAAATTTCTGCACCAAAACAATTCAAACATTCGAAATTCAATTTTTTGCGCCAAAACAGCTTGCGGGACACAATGCTGACTCAGCACTGTGTGTACGATAAGATTTGGCTAGATTCATTTGCGAACCTGGACTATTTTCTTAACTGGGTTCAATGCTGACTCAGCGCTGCGTGTACGATAAGGTCTTGAGCACCTATAAATAAGACCCTAGACCTAACCCTAAACATCATAATTTGGCGGCTGCGCTGGAGCTCTGCCAGTGCTCCCTCTCTCTCTCTCTCTTTTCTCAAATCTATTCTGAAATTAAAATGTTAGCCTAGGAGGATTATGAATTCAGATCTGGAAGAGGGAATCAACGTTAATAAAAAGATGATTGAATCATGAAAGCAAGGTAAACCACTAAGAACCAATCTATTTAAATTATTTCTCTTTCCCTTCTCTTTTCATGAAATAATAAATCCATGGTCATTAGGTCGTGAATCAAATTAAAGGGAAAAGGAAAACCATGGATGATATAACGGATCAGATCCAAAATTTGAGGAAAGCTTAGAGGTGAGTAGGTTTAAGCTATAGTCTTTAGATAATGTTATGACTATCGTTTATCATTCCCCTTTTTAATAAATTTTGAAATGACCCGTTTAATTATAAATTGCTGTTGTAATGAATTGAAATGTTGATATGAATATGTCAGGAAATTCCTATGTTGAATTGACTAAGTTATTGAATGTTTACATGTTGGAGAAAATAAACTTGTTAGGAAATGAACAGCAATTCAGTGATTGTAGTTACATGCTTTACTTGGGGCATATTATTGATTGAACGACATATTAAAATAATTACACGATTGAATGTTTACAAGTCCTAGTAGAATTAAACATATGTTGAAAATGACATGCGACAAAATATAGGCAAAAATTGGATGATATGTAAATTAGATTACTGTAAACTATATTACAGTAAAAAGGATAATATGTCTAAAATTTTCATGTAATGAACATAACATATATTATGTTTTGCTATTTTAATTTGGAAGCACAATTTGATATGAACATAAGTGATTGAATGAAAATGAATATGCCTAGGATTACAATTAGAAATTGTAAATACATTTATGGCACGAGGTTAGGTTGCATTAGCGACGGAAGTCTGCCTGGACCCGATCGGCATATCTAGCAGCCACTAATGTCGAACCTAATGTGAGAGGCCTAAGTGAAAGAATTAACAACATGTGCTAAGACACGAGGTTAAGTCAGCATGTGGTAGAAGTTTGCCCGGACCCGCCCGACAAATCCAGCGTCCACAAGTGTAGGCTTAATGTGAGAGGTCTAGTGCTTATATATATATATATATATATATATATATATATGTGTGTGTGTGTGTGTGTGTGTGTATAACAAGTTATGAATAAATGGCAAGGATGGTAATTAAATGCCTAACTCAAAAAATAAGAAAGGAAGGGATGTAATGAACTGAGTTAGTGTGATAAGAGGGAAAAGTGATGTATTTCCCTAAACGACTTATTTATGAAAACGTTGTTGCAAGTAAGCCACAATAAATATAGAAAAGTAAAGAAATTACTTGCTACCACAGATTTAGATGGGAAAACGTTACGAAAATAAATCATTGATTCCTTCTGTCAAACTGATAAGATACATGAAGTGTTTTCCTTAATATAACAAGGAACATAAATTATAGAGAATGAAGAATAATTGTTTACAACAGTAAATAGTTTAAAAGGGGAATGATAATAACCTATTATAAATAAATAACATTAATGAAAATGTTGTATAATAGGTAGACTTGTCCTAGGGACAAGTGAATATCATAACTTAGGTTATAATAAACTAGTAAGGGATTGGGATAACTGGTGAATTAAGTTAAGTGACACTTAATTCTAAATTAAGTAATCAGTAAAGGGGAAAACCTAAAACCAGTTAAGAAAAGGGGAAAAAATATACTGTACTTAATTGTAAATTAAGTAGTCTGGGAGTCTGAAACCCGTTGGTAAGAATAACATGTTTATACTTGTCCTAGGGACAAGGGGAAATTAAAAAAAGATTATAATAAATGGGTAGAGAAACTTATTAACGGGCCTTAGTTAATAGAACTAAGTTAATAAGTAAACAACAATAAGTCGTATTGACGAAAGAAAGTGGAATTATGATTAAATGAGAGAGGACGAGGAAAACTTATGGAATGAAATAAGTTATATATAATCATAAATGGTAAGTGACATGTTAGCTGGAAACACGTGAATTAGATATACTTAATTACATATTAAGTAAAACATGTTATTGAAATCAAACAAGAATATAAAAAGGATTGTGGATCACAGACCTTGGGCCAAAATCTAGAGAATAACATGTTGTAAGCTTATTAATAAACTTAAATGAATTAAGTTGTATGACTGAAATTAACAAGCAAGAGAAACTTGGTAATTTTAATAAGAATTCAATATGAATTGGAATAACCAAGTTAACTGGAAACCTGGTGAGGTGAGACAAGCGCGTAAAAGAACGTTTAGACATATGGTCTAACAACATGCTAAAGTAAGGTGCTTAGACCAGTCCGTACGGTTGAGGGTGAATAACCCAACAGGGTAGATCATCGAGTTGTTGTAAGGCACGAGGGGAGCGCACATTCATCTGATTGTTTGACGGCTCCAAAGAACTGGAAGGTGAAGCACGTGGCTTCCGAGGACGTAGGGTACTCTTGGTATTCCTCCGTGAGTGGCAGATGATCCGCCTGTACTCACAGAGGTTAGGTCTGCGTAGGTGAACCAATGAGTATGCCTTGATTGCAATAATAAGGGGCAATCAAAAGACTAAGATGAACCAGCGTGATTCGGCAAGACCAGTTAGTGCCTTGTGATAGCAACTCGTCGTCTACCTACCATCTTCAGTCTGTACGTAAAGCTGAAAGGCGGGGAACTCCAAAAGACCATATACTTTGCTATCTAGTTATGGGTGAGGTTGGCTAATAGGTTTGAAGGGCATAGGGGGTCGGGGTTAAGTTCTCATTCTTGATATTCCTGGGTGCCTTTCATTAGTTGAGGGAGGGGTCTAGTGGGACCATTGCCACTGTAAAAGCAGACCTTAGCATCTGCAATCGGCAGATATCTGAAAGCTCCTGACCGAGTTCTGTGTTTCTTGATTAGCCCTGCCACGGGACTCGGGCGCACATATAGAGAACCTTTGCAATAGACTTCGAGAACGATTGACGATATGTATGTGGGAAAGTCTAGGTACGCTCATGTCGCTCTGGATGGTGTATCTTAACACTAGAGGGCATTATTCGAGGATGGAACCTAATTCGATCGAATGGTTCAAAGATGGCAGTCCGAACGCTTATGTAATATAGCAGTAGTGGTTCTTTGCAGACGTAGCTTTGACATATATACAAAAATCTGTATGACATTCGGGAGTAGGATTAGGGACTGCTATATTCCTGCGATGATACGGTGGAGACCGTGCGAGTGGGGTAGCATGGGGTGTATCTCAATATTGAGAGATAGCTATATATAATGTATTAGGTTAATTCACTAGAAAATAAATGGGTACGACGTGTGTGTAAGCCTTGAGTGTTGTTAACCCAAGTAACCTAATAAATAAGAAAATATGATTGAACGGTATATGTAAGTTTATCCCAAGTGTATAGTTTGAGTCCAGTCACCATAACTTGTGTTCTGACCCCCTCCTCATAACACACTTGCAGGCTAGATTGTGGTAGAGACATGATAGCTTTGGATACTGGTTAGGCAGTATTAATAATACGGTAAGGCTGTGTTTTGATTATACTATATTTTATCCTTTTCGCTGTGAGATATTTTTCTGAGCTCTGACATGTTTTATGTCTCTGTCTTTTCTGCAGGATACCAGAGCAAACCAATCCGAGTTTCGATAGAATGGAATTTTGGAAAAAATTCGGTCTGTCGAATTTAGGGTTGTTACATCTGGTATCAGAGCTTAGGTTTAGAATTCCTATATAAATAGTGAGTGAACGTATTTGTATTTTTAAAAATATAAATATATTAAATATATACTTGGATCCATAGAGGAACCCACTAAATAAAAAGAGTATAATATGGTATGAAATAGGATGTTTGTTTTGTACACTAAAGGAATGAATAAGGAAATTTGAGACCCTTAGGAAGTTTAGTTGGGAAGTGTACAATATACTTTGTACGGAAGGAAAATAAATCCCATATGATTAGTATTTTGGAAAAAGTTGAATAGGGAAAAATGGATTAGGAATATATATACAGTTGAGAGAATTGACCTTGGGGAGTGTCTAGGAGAGCATAGAAAAATTGGAAACCTGCTTTGAGGCTAACCCCATTATTAACTTTTAAGAACTTGAGATTATAAAAGCTTGAAAAAAGGGTTTATGGTGTTTTCAAGTTTTAATCTTAAAAGTTATAGTTTTAAAATATGTAAAGAAGTACATATTGAGTTTTGAAGTAAATTTCTCTTAGTAAAAGGTGCATATTATAGAGCATGTATAGCTCGCTAGTTTTCCTAGTTATATTTCATACAAGAATTTTTAATCAAGAAAGTTTTGAAGTCTCTATTCTTTTGACAATTATTTTTGATAAATAGTTTAAAAGGAAATTTTGTTGGGTGGACAAAATAAGTTGTAGAAAATGAGAATAGAGTGGATGTTTACACCTTGTAGTAGGAGACTGAACTGACCTTATAGGTAAGAACAAGCCATAAACCCGATTAAGGAAAATAGTTGTCCGTATCTACTCCAGTTTTGCGATTTGAAAAAAAAATTGCAAGATAAGACGAAAAAGAAAAGCTACAACAAAGAAAATTTTCTTATGTGGGATGTGCTTGGATAGGAAAATAGAAAATCTTTATATATTGTTTCATAAAATCCAAGTACGGTTGGAAAAAGGTATATAAAGAAAAATGGAAGGTGTGAAATTTTCCATTTTCCACCTTTTTTGTAACATAAGAAATCGAATTTAGAAAATTAGATTTTTCTGAAATTCGAAAAATAAAGTTGGTTAGTAGGATTATGGATGCAACAATTGGATGAACTATGCTCTTACTCAGTAAGAGTGTGGGAAAATTTGGATGAAAAAGCATTTTGATTTTCAAAATATTGCATTCATGTAGAACTGCCAGTATATCTAGGATGTGAGCATCATATTTTAAAAAGGATTTTTGAGAAATTTGAATACACATAAGAGGTACCTCTTAGGCATACATGCTTTATTATGTTGTATTTCACTTTGCACAAGTGCACAATGTTTGCCAAAATTGGATGCACACATGATGGATGTATATTATGCGAGGGGTTAATTGATTTTACCCTTATTAAATTCAGGGACGAAATTTCCTAAGGGTGGGAGAATGTAACACCCCGTATTTTCAAGATAATAAAATAAAATTAACTTAATTAAATAATGAGAATTAAGTAAAACGGACTACGACATTGCGTCCATCTCGGAATTCTGGTCTAGGTAGACACCTGGTTTGCATAAAACGGACATCATATGAAGAAGTAATTAAGTCTAGAAGTTTGTATACACACAAGAGAAATGTGTGTGTGTGTATATATATATATATATATATATATATATATATGTATACAAACAAATTGAAACGTAAAATAAGGAATAAAATAAGGATTGCATGTAACAAATACATGCACTGAAAAAAATGTAATGCATGCATTGAAAGAAAGAAAGGATTGGTTGCATGCAATGTAAATATGTTGCATGCACTGATTTGCAATCATAATGCATTAACATCAAAAGAAAAAGATTCATGCAATGGTTTAATTTAAATATTGTAACTAACATGAAAAAGAGAAGTAAGGAGAGAACAATAATTATCATTGTTCTAAGACTTATTTACAAAAGACTTCATAGCTCAGTTGGTTAAGGTATTGGATTTGTAATATAAAGGTCGGGGTTCGAACCTCGATGGTGGTATAATTTTTATCTTTGTTTTAGAGAGGGCCAACTGAACATGCAAATATATGTACGTATAAAAATTCAAAATTTGAAAGGATAAGAACGTACATATAAGGAAATAAAGAAAATATATGTATATATGATAATATATATATATATATATATGCATAAATATATGTATACAAAAGATAAAATTCAAGATAAGGCTATAGTCAATGAAATATGGCAAGAATCAAATAACGGTGCAACATCGTTTGAATTTTGAAAATAAAACGAAAATTGTGTGTGTATATATATACGCGTAAAATAGTCGGTAGAGGAATTATATACATATAAGAATATTTCATGTGAATAAAACAGTTAAATAAATTCCAGAAATTTGAAAGTTCAAAAATCAAATTTCTGCGCCAAAACAATTCAAACATTTGAAATTCAAATTTCTACGCCAAAACAGCTTGCAGGACCCAATGCTGACTTAGCACTACGTGAACAATAAGATTTGGCTAGATTCATTTGCGAACCTGGACTTTTTTCTTAACTGGGTTCAATGCTGACTCAGCACTGCGTGTACGATAAGGTCTTGAGCACCTATGAATAAGACCCTAGACCTAACCCTAAACATCATAATTCGGCGGCTGCGCTGGAGCTCTGCCATAACTCCCTCTCTCTCCCCCCCCCTCAAATCTATTCTGAAATTAAAATGTTAGCCTAGGAGGATTATGAATTCAGATCTGGAAGAGGGAATCAACGTTAATAAAAAGATTATTGAATCGTGAAAGCAAGGTAAACCTCTAAGAACCAATCTATTTAAATTATTTCTCTTTCCCTTCCCTTTTCATGAAATAATAAATCCATGGTCGTTAGTTCGTGAATCAAATTAAAGGGAAAAGGAAAACCATGGATGATATAACAGATCAGATCCCAAATTTAGGGAAAGCTTAAAGATGTGTGGGTTTAAGCTATAGCCTTTAGATAATGTTATGACTATCGTTTAACATTCCCCTTTTTAATAAATTTTGAAATGAGCAGTTTAATTATAAATTGATGTTGTAACGAATTGAAATGTTGATATGAATATGTCATGAAATTCCTATGTTAAATTGGCTAAGTTATTGAATGTTTACATGTTGGAGAAAATAAACTTGTTAGGATATGAATGGCCAATTCAGTGATTGTAATTACATGCTTTACTTGGGACATAGTATTGATTGAACGACATGTTAAAATAATTACCCGATTGAATGTTTACATGTCCTAGTAGAACTAAACATATGTTGAAAAAGACGTATGACAAAATTTGGGCAAAAATTGGACAACATGTAAATTAGATTACTGTAAACTATATTACGGTAAAAAGGATAATATGTCTTAAATTTTCATGTAATGAACATAACATATATTATGTTTTGGTATTTTAATTTGGAAGCGCAATTTGATATGAACATAAGTGACTGAATGAAAACGAATATGCCTAGGATTACAATTAGAAATTGTAAATACACTTATGGCATGAGGTTTGGTTGCATTAGTGGCGCAAGTCTGCCCGGACCCAACCGGCATATCCAGTAGCCACTAATGTTGAACCTAATGTGAGAAGCCTAAGTGCAAAAATTAACAACATGTGTTAAGACACGAGGTTAAGTCAGCTTGTGGTAGAAGTCTGCCCGGACCCGCCCGGCAAATCCAGCGTCCACAGGTGTAGGCTTAATTTGAGGGGTCTAGTGCTTATATATATTAATAAATAAATGTATATTACAAGATATGAATAAATAGCAAGGATGGTAATTAAATGTCTAACTCAGAAAATAAGAAATGAAGGGATGTAATGAACTAAGTTAATGTGATAAAAGGGAAAAGTAATGTATTTCCCTAATGACTTATTTCTGAAAATGTTGTGCAAATAAGCCATAATAAATATAGAGAAATAAAGAAATTACTTGCTACCACGAATTTAGATGGGAAAACGTTATGAAAATAAATCATTGATTCCTTCTATCAAACTGATAAGATGCATGAAGTGTTTTCCTTAATATAATAAGGAACATACATTACAGAGAATGAAGAATAATGGTTTACAATAGTTAATGGTTTAAAAGGGGAATGATAATAACCTATTATAAATAAATAGCATTAACGAAAACGTTGTGTAATAGGTAGACATGTCCTAGGGACAAGTGAATATTATAACCTAGGTTATAATAAACTAGTAAGGGAACGGGATAACTGATGAATTAAGTTAAGTGACACTTAATTGTAAACTAAGTAATCAGAAAAGGGGAAAACCTAAAACTAGTTAAGAAAAGGGGGAAAAATATATTGTACTTAATTATAAATTAAGTAGTCTGGGAGTCTGAAACTCGTTGATAAGAATAACATGTTTAGACATGTCCTAGGGACAAGGGGAAATTATAACATAGGTTATAATAAATGGGTAGAGAAACTTATTAATGGGCCTTAGTTAATATAACTAAGTTAATAAGTAAACAAAGATAAGTCGTATTGACGACGTAAAGTGGAATTATGATTAAATGAGAGAGGATGAGGAAAACTTATGAAATGAAATAAGTTATATATAATCATAAATGGTAAGTGACATGTTAATTGAAAACATGTGAATTAGATATACTTAATTACATATTAAGTAAAACATGTTATTGAAATCAAACAAGAATATAAAAGGGATTGTGGATCACAGACCTTGGGCCACAATCTAGAGAATAACATGTTGTAAGCTTATTAATAAACTTAAATGAATTAAGTTGTATGACTGAAATTAATAAGCAAGAGAAACTTGGTAATTTTAATAAGAATTCAATATGAATTGGAATAACCAAGTTAACTAGAAACCTGGTGAGGTGAGACAAGCGCGTAAAAGAATGTTTATACATAGGGTCTAACAACATGCTAAAGTAAGGCGCTTAGACCAGTCCGTACTATTGAGGGTGAATAACCCAACAGGGTAGATCATCGAGGTGTTATAAGGAAAGAGGGGAGTGCACATTCATATGATTGTTTGACAGCTCCAATAGACAGAAAGGGGAAGCACGCGGCTTCCGGAGATGTTGGGTACCCGTGCTATTCCTCCGTAAGTGGCAGATGATCTGTCAGTACTCACAGAGGTTAGGTCTGCGTAGGTGAACCAATGAGTATGCCTTGGTTGCAATAATAAGGGGCAATCAAAAGATTAAGATGGACCAGCGTGATTCGGCGAGACCAGTTAGTCCCCTGTGATAGAAACTCATCATCTACCTACCATCTTCAGTCAGTATGTAAAGCGGAAAGGCAGAGAACTCCAAAAGACCATATACTTTGCTATCTAGTTATGGGTGAGGGTGGCCAATAGGTTTGAAGGGCATAGGGGGCCGGGGTTAAGTTCTCCTTCTTGATATTCTTGTGTGCCTTTCATTAGCCGAGGGAGGGGTCTTGTGGGACCATAGCCACTATAAAAGCAGACCTTAGCATCTGCAATCGGCAGATATCTGAAAGCTCCTGACCGAGTTCCGTGTTTCTTGATTAGCCCTGCCACGGGACTCGGGCGCACATATAGAGAACATGTGCAATAGACATCGAGAACGATTGATGATATGTACGTGGGAAAGTCTAGGTACACTCATGTCGCTTTGGGTGGTGTATCATAAGACTAGAGGGCATTATTCGAGGATGGAACCTAATTCGATCGAATGGTTCAAAGATGGTAGTCTGAACGCTTACGTAATATAGAAGTTGTGGTTCTTTGCAGTCGTAGCGTTGACATTATACAGAAACCCGTACGACATTCGGGCGTATGATTATGGACTGCTATATTCCTGCGATGATACGTTGGAGACCGTGCGAGTGGGGTACCATGGGGTGTATCTCAATATTGAGAGATAGCTACATATACTATATTAGGTTAATTCACTGGGAAGTAAATAGGTACGACGTGTGTGTAAGCCTTGAGTGTTGTTAACCCAAGTAACCTAATAAATTAGAAAATATGATTGAACGGTATATGTAAGATTATCCAAAGTGTATAGTTTAAATCCAGCCACCAGAACTTGTGTTCTGACCCCCTCCTCATAACACACTCACAGTTTAGATTGTGGCAGAGACATGATTGCTTTGGATACTGGTTAGGCAGTATTAATAATATGGTAAGGCTATGTTTTGATTATACCATATTTTATCTTTTTCGCTGTGAGATATTTTTCTGAGCTCTGACATGTTTTATGTCTCTGTCTTTTCTGCAGGATACCAAAGCAAACCAATCCGAGTTTCGATAGATTGGAATTTTGAAAAAAATTCGGTCTGTCAAAATTGTGGTTGTCACACATACAAATTTATTTACACCATATTTCATTCATACATTATCAAAATTATGAACCGTCAGTCACGTTGGAATCGTAGTGGCGAGAGCTACACTGTGGAACGGTTTTTGCTGAGAACGAAGCTACTGATATTTCATGATAAAATCAAACACCTATTTGATTTTAAATGAAATAAAAGCAGAATAGTCGACTGCGAACCAGTGTGAGTAAACTCACTAACTCATATCAGTTTTATAATTTTATAAAAGTTATTTTATATTGATAAATGATTGTTGTGTGATGGTTGTTTGGACGAATTGCTTATTTATTGGTTGAAATTTCAGATACAGTTATATATATATAAACTATTAGTTAAATATTGATCCCATTTATTATAACATTTCATATAGATATGAAATTAGTGTTATTATTGTTGATTAACATCTGTGGACTCAGGGAAACAGTTTAGATGAATCCATCTATTGAATTATTTGATGTGATAAATAATCTGGTGTTGATTAACTAATTATTATTTATTTATTCGAAATAAAGAATCAAAGTTATATTTTTAATATTTTGGAAGCAGGTATTATAACGTTATCGTTGTAATCAATGTTTTATATAACGTTCATTTTAAATATATATAAATGGATTTTGGAAATGTTTTCCAAATTTAACCAGAGATGTTCTAAGTATAGAAATGAAATTATTTTAGAGGTAAGAAATGGGATTAAGGAAATTAGAAACTGACTGGAGACTAGTTAAGTGGAACAGCTTTCTGAGTGTCGATTTGATGTTGGTTTCGGCCTTCGGGATTGATATTCAGGGAATTGTTCTCTTACTAGTTTACGGTTAGGGACTGATGGAAATTAAAGGATAGTGTTACGTGAATAAGACATGGAAATGTTTTCCAATGTTAATAACGTATATTTTTGAAATATGGGAAATAAGGAATTGTGAATATATGGAAATGTTTTTCCGTAAATTATGAGAGGCTAAAACGAGTTATAGAAACACTTGGGTAAAGCAATAAGATAAATTGGGAAATAATTGAATTAATGATAAATTAAATTAAAGGGGCTCAATGTTGATTTATGGTTGATCGATATAAATTTTTGTTTGGAAATTAGTCCATTGTTTGTATGGATGTTTTCCTTTGATAGTTAAATAAACGACTATCAAATTTTTTGACCATTTTTCCATTGTCAAGACGAAGAGACCAGGATCAGATTTATTATCTGAAAGCCACTCCGTATGGGCATTAGCGTTGTGAAGCAAATACAATGAAGATAGTTGAAGACGGAGTTTATGCAAGGGTTGTTCTGGCGATACTAGGTAGAAATTGTCTAAGATGGATTTACGGAATAGTGCCTTCGGTTTGTCCAGACCCAGGACAACTAGTATGGATGAATGTCTGGCAGAGTATATCTAATATATCACGTAAATTGATCTCTTCAAATGTATTTATGTTTGGTGGCGAAGGAATTCGTTTCTCTTAGCCTTATGCCCGTGGTATTTTTGAGGAAATCAATTTGTGATTTATCGGATATGACAACGTGGCATTCAAAGTAAATGAATGTGTAATCTGTTAAGGATACGTTATGACCTCAAGCCTCATCAACCGAGAAATGACAAAAATCGAGCATGCGACATGGCTAAATGGGTTGCACCCAATTAGGGTATATTGTCACCATCTAGAGAATATTCGTATTTGTTACTTCTTTTATTTTTGTGTCTCTCGGGAATGGTTATGTTGGTATACCAACCGTAAGGTGACAATATATTCAGAACATTTAAGTGAAATGAATGGCCGGTCAAGTGTGGCTGAGTTGCAAGATGTTCTTGTTGAATTCTTGTAACACCCCTAAGTCCCACATCGTGGAAGCCTGTGTGAAGTGGGTACTTATATAGTAGAGCCCATCTATTACTAATGCCGAGGCCTTTTGAGGAACAAAACCCCACACCTATACAGTGGCTAAGTTGGGGATAATATCTTGCATGAACGGAGTGCAGGTTGTTACAGTGGTATCAGTGCCAATACCTAGCCGGAATTGTGGCTTCTGTATGGACCACAGCGCCTAGGTGAGGTGTTTGTGAGCCAACGAGGACATTGGGCTCTGTAGGAGGGGAGAATATAACACCCCTAAGTCCCACATCGTGGAAGCCTGTGTGAAGTGGGTACTTATATTGTAGAGCCCATCTCTTACTAATGCTGAGGCCTTTTGAGGAACAAAACCCCACACCTATACGGTGGCTAAGTTGGGGATAATATCTTGTGTGAACGGAGGTGCGGGTTGTTACAATTCTAGTGTATCCCCTCTAGAGTACAATGATCGGAAGGTGGTTCCATACATTGTCATAGTTGGAAATTCATTAACCAATAAGAGCACACAGTTTTTTTGATTGTATATTATATTTGTGGAGGTGAGATGCAAGCGTTCCCCTAGATTATTATTTACTTGTATTAGGCACTATTATAATATCAAAATAATATTGTTTTAAAGGAATGCTTTGGGTTATCGTAAGGTAAAAACCAACTGTATTTATATGTGGATCGGTCTTACGACTACCTTTTCTTTTTTTAAAAGGATTTTGAAAAGTTAAACCAAATGGTTGGAGTTTACTCACATCAGTCCCATGACTGACCCAGTGTTTATTTTGTTTTGTTTTACCATAAACTCTTGGATGCCCAAATTTGTATAGGTAGTCAAGTAGTCAAAATTTTACAGATATATTGGGAGGAGCTTGAAGCAGGAGGCTTCAGTGTTAGATATATACAGAGTTTATTTCTGCTGGATATATATGTGATGTACTCTGATAATGGTATGTATTACAAGTTATAGTTTTGTATTTCAAAAGTTGTTATATAATATATTTTATTCGTTCTGCTGTGAGATTCATGTTTATTCTGTTGTGATCTTCTTCTTCTTCTATTTTAACTTTCTTTCTTTCTATTTCTCACTCTCTAACTTATTTCTATCAATGATCCAGTATTCTCGGTGCTTGAATAGTCAACATGGGATTTGTGTTGATTTTTAGGGTCAAAAATTCCTGGGTTGTTACAGTGGTATCAGAGCTGAAGGTTAAGTGTTTACCTTGGCTCTGTGGAGTAACTCAATAAAGATGCGGTTATTAATATCCTAGATTGAGTTTGAGTGTATGTATACGAGAGCGTATTTGTAAGTTTTATAAAAAATGATTTATTATGGAGATTTAATGGCTGAGTGGTTTATAAATTCTAGTCGATCAGCAGGATCCACTATATCGATAGGGATTTCTAAACGCACGAATACGATGTACCGACATAGTATGATCTGAAAAGAGGGTAAATTTAAATTTTATAAAAATGGTTTTGTTGTGTAGATTTATTGGTTGAGTGGTTTATAAATTTTGGTCAATCAGTAGGATCCACTGTATCGATAGGGATTTCTAAATGCTCGAATACGATGAGCCGATACAGTATGATCTGAAAATAGGGTAAATGAAATAATTTACCCAAAATTATTTTGATATAAAAGAAGTATTGATATTGAAATTATTATAATATTAGATGTGTTGGTTGTTATTATACTCGAATAAGATTATAATTGGGATGGTTATAAATAACCAATCAGAATTCGTATAACATATAGAATCAGATGGAATAAATCTGAATTTAAACTAGAATTGAGATTAAAACTCTAGAAAGTTGGAAAGATGTTGTAAATAGTTTTGGATTAAATATATGGGAATTTTAAAATCCTGAGAGATTTGGAAATGTTTTCCAGGTGTTGAAAAAGATATTTTGAAGTAATTTCAAAATAAAATTGTTTAAAAACAAGTTTTGAAAGTGATATATTATTGAACTCACTTTGGTGGCTAGAAAATAATCCTGACGATGACGGCCGAATCATCAGTGTTCATTTTCGAGTTTCAAAGTGACGGATTACTACCAAAGATTTTGTGTTGAAGTGTTTTTTGAGGAAACAAGTTGTTAGGAATTTAAATATTATAAATTGTTATTATTATATGTAAATATACATATATAAATATATGATTTCAAACTGCTTTGAAATAAAATGTAACGACCCTGATTTTTAGTGGTCAAATAATTAGTTTATTGATTATTTAAATATTGGTTTGTTAATTTAAAAACAACCTAAATGGATTAATTTTGAATATTTAAATAATATAAATTGAGAAATAATAAATTAAAATCCGAAATAGTCGAAAATAAGTCGGATTCTCAATATAACGTGAATTGAGTAATTTATAAGATTTAATCAAGTCCAGATTTGAATTTTAATAATAAACTTATTAACAAAACGAAGTTTGGTCATATTAATTTAATTTAAAAACGAGCTCGCAGCGGCGTGGTAGTTCGTAATTTGATGATTTGAACTTCAATTGAACTTATAGAGTTCAATTATAAGCTAGAATTCTTTGAAACAAGAATCGTCCAGATCTATTGGAAATTATTTTTCTAATGAAAGTGAAAATTGAGATTTCGTCTTAAAGATTATTAGTTATGTCTAAATTAAAATTTTAGAAAGCCGTTACGGAATCGTTTATAAAATATAGCGACTAAATATAATAAATTAAAAAGGATTTTAAATAAATTGAATATCGAATTAACTTGAAATTGAAACGTCAAGTTTGAAATTTGTATTTATTTATGTTGAAGCTATGTATAATTCTATTTGAAGATATACGATAACAATAATTTATTTTTATTTGATTTATTTGTTTTAAAAGCGATTTATATATTATCGACTTTATTTAACAATAGAATATAACATTTTTGCAAATGACCTCGGAGTTGATGGAAAACTAGTTCTATTGGATTTGTAATGACATATTATTATTATCGAATTTTAGATTTTGTAATGTTTGGAGTTACTGGTATTGGTCGTACAAATTAGAAACTCCAAAAAATAAATTAATTTTAATCAATTTAAATTGTTGGCTACAAAAAATTATTTCTTCTCAACACGTTTAATAATATTATAAATCTTGACCATTTTCATAAACCCAAAAAAAATCTTACCCAAAATCTTATCTGATCAACACAAAATCTAATCTAATATTATGTTATCTAATATATATAAATCAAAATAAAAATCTCACCGTAGTCCGTATCTTTACCAAGTCATAAAATAATCTTGGTCAATTCCTGTTCAGATCTTTCGAAATTTCGTACGTCGGCTACCCTTTTCAAAATGAAATCATGGCAAAATCTTTAACCAGCCTTTTAAATCTTTATCCAATCTTAATGAAATCTCAGAAAAGATTTCAAAAGAAATAACGGCATATGGTTTCTAAAACTCTACACTGTTTCAAAATGTTAGAGTACATTTTCTTTTAGTGCTTTCTCAGTCTCTGGTCAAAATCTGCGGCATCTTTGTTTCTTTTATTTTTCTTCATCCAGTCCTTATCAAACATAGGAAAATCTTATCCAATCACTTATCCTATCCTAAATCAGTGTGGTCAAAAATCTCGGCGTGTTCAGCATTTGAAAGCTCCATTCTATCTTCATTCGATTGTGTAAATATAAGATAATATCTACTATATCCATTCTTCTGTATATATTCTCGAAGCTATCAACAAGAACAAAGTTTAAACACATCTTTCAGATTTCTATAAAATCAAAACTTAAAGGAAATCGAAAATTGTTTGATTCGTTGAACTTCTTTTCTTGTGAGCTTTCACGCCTATGTTCTTTTTAATGGGTTCAGTGCATCTTTGGTTCGCTTGAACAACATGAAACAGGAGGGATGATTTTGTTAATTTGGGGTTTGATTGGGAAAACGAAGATCGCAGTCGTGTTTGAAGGATTTCTTGGTATCGACGTGGAAATTTTTGAGGGGATCGGCGCGAAATAAGTTTGATGTCTCACTGTAAAGGCATGGAGGACTTTCAGGTTGCGAAATGGAGGAAGGGTGCGAGTGGATCTTGTTGGTGTAGGCGTTGATGAGCTCAGGAAGAGGAGAACAACGATACTATTGGTTCTGAAAATTGTTGATTGTTGAAGTAGAAATTGTAATCGTAGAAGGCGGCAATAGTGTTCTTAAGGGGTTCGAATACTGGTATATCGATGGAGGAAGAAGAGATTAACGACTAATCAGGAATTAAGAAATAAAGGAATAATTAAGGTTATTATTATTAGTTAATTATATTTTTATTTCGTTCAATTTATATTCAACTTGTAATACTCATAACTATTTCATACGTATCCAGAATCTGATGAAATAAGATCCATTGGGATCGTATGGATAAGCACTATAAGTCCATGATAAGTTGGAGTAGCCTGGAACTAGTCAGAAATATTGTTTGATTTTAAACTTTGTTTGAAATTAAATAAATTGACGTTGTACCGTGGATCGAATGATTGGTGAGTTATCAACTCACACTTTCTGGAATGCTTACTTAAATTTTATCATGTTATAAATATCTATCGTCCAATAGATGTTAAATCATTTGATGAAATTATTGGTGTATTTTGGATGTTCAAAATGATTGTTGTTGAATGGATACTAATGGGTTTAATTATTATTGATTGCTTTGTGATCAAATCTTTCCGTCCATGAACGGATTAAACCCCACACTATCTGCATTAAGCAGAAGATCCATTTTTAAATGAATCGGTTGAACTGTCTATTTTTATATATGTATATAAACTGTTACGTTAACGATGATGCAGGGATGAACAGGTTGGGGGAATCAAACAGATTCCTCAATTATTTTAAACTTTATTGCTTTCATATTATATATGAACTGGCTGACATGTATGACACTGAAAACTATTTATTGGATGTTGATTGTTAAATTAGAAATTCCATTTTTATGTTCATTAATCAATATTCGATATTGATTAAGTAATTGGCAGCAAATGGCCTAAAAATCTATCATTTTATAAATATTGATTTACCGTTAGATAAATGGGCTGGACCGAAGTTATACAATTTATTTTATAACTGAAGTTAGCTTTTAAAATATATTTTATTTAATTTATTTTAAATAAAGGTTTATTTAAAAAAACCAATATTTATTATTTATTTTTTTATAAGAAATTATAAAATGATTTGTTTTGGCAAATGTTTATATTATAATGAAATGTATAAGTAATTCCAGGATTTACTTAAGGATAAATAGTTTGAATTAGTAAGAAACAATTAAGTGGAATTATTTAAATAAATTACTTTATAAATTAATTTAAAAAAAGTGATTAACCGGTAAGTGGTTAGTAGGATAACCATGATTTGCAGTTGACTAAGTCAACTATTTTATTTGAAGTTGATTATTAAATTAATTTGAGGATGATTAAATTAATAAACGTAGTGTGGGGAAGTTGTTTAAACTAAATACAGTTCTTGGAAGGATTTAAGATCTTTTAATAAACCGTGGATTAATATAATTTTTAAGGTTTTAGATTATTCATTAAATCAATAGAAATGATGAAGCAAATTATTTTTAATTTAAAGGATATTGAGATTGATTACTGTTTTAATTAATAATATTTGAAGGAAGGGCTTAATAATTAAAATTTCTTAATGAAGTCGTATGAAGTCATAAGATCCCGTTTGTAGTTAAATAAATTTTAAAGTGATTTTTTATAAGTTAAATTTAAAATGAATTTCCTATTTGATCGAATTTTATAAGAATTCTAGTTAGACCAAGTATGGAAACCAAGTTGTATTGAATATTTTACAAACAATTTCAATTATTGGAATGAGTTTGTAATAAACTAAATAAATGACTTATAAAGGAGATTAAGCTCAGAAGTGAAATTGAAAGGAAGCCTAAATTGGATTGAAAAAGGATTTTGTGTTTATATAAAGATCTTTCCAAAGTAAAGAAAAATAAGGCTTATAAATATATAATGGTATTTCGAAAGTAGAAGAAATGAAAGGAATTCTGGTGAAAATATAATGATATTTTTCGAGGGATAGGAAAGAAAAAAAAATGAATTTTGGTAAATACGTCTGTTATGGAAATGGTAAGCATGGAACAAAACAAGTACGATTTGAGAATATATTTATTCTGTTAAAGTATGTATATGAACTCGATTTATAAGATTCGATGTAATGGTTTAATAAATGGTTTGAATTAAAAGGACTGATGCTACCAATGTACTTAACTATATTGTTTGATTTGATAGTTAAAAGAAGCGACTATAAAATATTCACTTTTGATTTTGATGAGTTAGTTTGAAGAGACCAGGATGGGAACTAGACCCAAAACCACTTCGAACCAACTTTGTGTTCGAAAACTAACTTACAGGGGTGACTATATTTGAAGACATAGATCTTCCGAGCGAGAGGGTTATTCGCTGATGTCACTGGTTAGTTATCGGGATTAAACTCGTGGCAGCAAACCTCTTGTTCTGAGGTATCTTCGGTTTCGTTCAGTTGTAGAATGAACACGTGTTTTCTAAGGTTACGTACGTTGATTTATACAAATATACCAAGTTTGGTGGCGGGCAATTTATTCTTTTAACACCCAGAGTATATTTGTGTAAATCAATTAGTGATTGGGTAGATCCGCCAATATGGCATTTAAAGATGGAGCTGTTCGGAAGATAACCGTGAACTCAGGCCTTATCAACTGGGAAATGGCTGAAATTGGGCAGACAAGATGGCTAAGTGGGTCATACCCATTAGGGTGTATCATCACCGATTTAGAGAAGTCAATACCCTTTCTTTTTATATGCTTCAAAATAAGTACCGTTGGAAGGCCAACAACCGTGATGATGATATATTCGATACATTCAAGTTAAATGAGTGGTCAATCATGTGTGATCGGGTTGCAAGATGTTCTTGTTGAACCCCAATGTTCCATCTCTAGAGGACACTGATCTGAAGGTGGTCCCATACCTGGTCATAGTTGGAAATCCAATATCCAATAAGAGCCGTACGATTTTAGATTTTAAATTGAGTATTGTCGAAAAGTGAGATGCAAGCTTTTCGGCTATTTTCTTATATTATATTTGGATTAGACATTATTATAATATCAGAGGATTTAAAATAAAAGTGATTTGGGTAGCGTAAGGTAAAAACACGTGCCATATTTATGTATGGTCGTGTCTTACGAGAGTTCCTTACTTTCTAATGGTTTCCAAAAGTTAAGCAAATTATTTGTGGTGACTTTATTACTGAAAGTATCCCAGACTGATCCGTGTATGTAATACTCGGGTGAGACCGAGTATCTTTTCCAGTAGCATTGGATTTGCTTGGAGCTTCGGAAGAAGAGACGGAGTCGAGACATATTCTCGCATTTTCTTATATTAATTTATTTCCGTTGTATGTGCTGAATTTTCAGTATTATGTAGGATGATCTGTTTGTGTATTCTGATGTTGTTTGTATGTATATACACAGTTTTCTCTTTGTATAAAGGGCATTTATATATTATATTTTATTCATTCTGCTGTGAGATTCGCGTTTACTCTGATTCTGATATGTTGCGTTATTCATATTCTCCTATTCTAATTCTTCTTTCTTTCTACTTCTCATCCTCTAACTTCTTCCTAACCATCTGCATTTTCTATGCATTTTGGGTTAACATGAGTAGCTAAATGTTGGCTTAAATTGTATTGAAAAAGTGGGTCATTACATTTGGTATCAGAGCTGAAGTTTGAGTAATAACCTTGGCTCTGTGGCGCAACTCAATAGAGCTGGGGTTAGTAATGCCCTAGATTGAGTTTGAATGTATATATATATATAAGTGATCATACTTGTTAATGTTATACAAAAAAATTATATTATGTTGACTGATTTGTTAAGTGGTATAAAGATTTCAAATCGACCCGTTTAGCCGGCGTGGTCGATAGGGATTTCTAAACACTTGAACAAACCAATTTGACATAATATTGTTTTTAAATTGGGTAAATGTAATACTTTTACCTGAAATTTATTTGATATAAAAAAATAATTTTCTGAAATTATTGATGTAATTGGTTGTTATTATAATCAAATGAGATTATAGTATTCAAATGGTTATATACACACAGATGGAAATTTGTATAAGAATAAAATATACATATAAGCCAAATTAAATTGGATTCAGATCAAAATTAAGAATTTAATTCCCAGATGTTTAGAAAATATTTTCTGAAATATTATAAGTAATATAACATTATTTGAAAACAAATGAACAAAAATTTGTTTTAATTTTTTTTGAAAGTGATTAAGCATTGAACTCATTTCAGTCGCTGGAATATAGTTCTGAATGATGACTGCAGCATCATCAGTATTCATTTTCGAGTTCTAAGTGACGGATTGCTGCCATATTAAAATTGGATAATAGTAATAGTTTAAGAGAAACAAGTTGTTAGAAATTCAAATGTTTTGAATTTTCAAATGGTTATAAATATATGTATTTATATTTATATTATTTTAGAAAAGTTGGGAATATTACATGCCGGGGATCTTAATTTTAAATTTAAATTTAACTTGTATAAAGTACATGGATTGAAATGGTATAAGTAAATTAAATAAATTGAAATTTAACTTAAGATAAGTTTTAAAAAAAAATAAGGAAACTAAATTCGGTTAAAATCCACAGGAATGTAATTTGGTTGAAACTGAATGAAAACTTAGCACGATAAATTTATAAAATAATTCATAAATTGATGTTATGAATTGGATTATTGTTGATATAAACCAAAGCAAATAAAATTGTGTGAACCAATGGATATAAATAAATTGGTTAAAAACCAAACTGAAAAGAATATGGATTGAGTGCAAAATATTGATTGGAAATTATGGGATTGTTCACATTGAATGATTGTTAAAATGCATGTATTGTGACTTATGTGCCTGAATCGAGTTAGTACAGGTATATGGAGCTGAATAACTCAGTTTGCTGACATAGACTGCTTATGTATGAAGCAAATTGGTTTAATGACACTCATATAAGGTACGCCTAATATGAATTGGATTTTCCGACCATGTGGGTCGACTTACATATATTTATTATTCCTGCGATATCGCAGAAGTCCCTCCATATAGACGAGACCCTACGGAAATTTTCCTCAAATTTAAGAAGTTAGAAATTTTTAAAATTTCTTTAAAATATTTGTTAACAAAAATAAATTAGTATTTTAACCGAAACTAATTAGTTTAGTTGAAATTAAAAGTTCAGTTAGTAGAACCGAAGATTTTAACTAAGCAAATTTTGTGGGAATTAGAAGAATTGTATCTTTTTTCCTACCTTAGAAATTTCTGGGACGAAATTCATTTCAGGGCGGAGGAATGTAACGGCCAGGATTTTTAGTGGTCAAATAATTAGTTTATTAATTATTTAAATATTGGTTTGGTAATTTATATTTTCTGATAAAAATGTTAATCCTAGCATAGAAAAATATTCCGGACCCAATGGAACAAGTTTCGTCGAATTCTGACATCCTTTGAAAAAATTTCCTTTATAAAACCTAAAATAAACACGCGTTTAAATTTTCCACGATCACTGAATAAATCCGATCAACTTGAAACTTTGAAATCCTACAATAATTAATTAATACGAACCCAACGGCACTAGTTTCATCGCATTCCGAGACTGTTTCTCGGTATGCTATATTTTCCATGCACCGCAATGCCATTTTGGACACCAAATTACCCGGTCTTCAAAAATAACAAACTATATAGCTATCCTGACTCTAATCGACGATACGAACTCAACGGAATTAGTTTCACGGCTTAATTCGATCGTTTGTTCCGTTATAGAAAATAGACGGGCGTTTACGGCTATCGTGGTCACATACGAGATCGGTTTACCACAAAATGTAATACCATGCAATAATTTAATGTTATGGTTCCAATGAAACTGATTTCGTCGAAAATGGAGCCTGTTTGCAAAATGGCTATTTTAAAGGCCTATAATTAAATGACGAATTTCCATAGTGAATATTTTAAAATTTGATTTGGCCATAACTGACAATCTATAACATGGAATCTGGATTTTTCTCTTCCTTGTGTAAATTATAATCAACACGGTTCCAACGTTTCTTGTTTCATGGAAATCCGACTTATATCGGATCATGTATATCAAATTGAAGTTCAAAACTCCATATTACGAACTACCGGGCGATTTTAAGCTCGATTTATAATTATATAAATATATAATGTTTAAACTTCATTTTAATATAATGAATTAAATATTAAAATCCATTAATACTCCAAATATAATATTTTAAAATAATAAATTAAATAAAATATTTGGCTACCAAAAAATACGGGACGTTACAATTTTATTTCTCTCTCATATTTTAGATATGATTTTAGACCATACTTTTATGTTGTTTGATTATAGTTATAAAAAGTTATGATTTGGCTCCAAAGAAATTTGCTCTCTCTCCAAAAACTGGTCAATGGTTTGACTTTTCCTTTTCATACTTTAATTTTGTATTCAAACCATATTAATCTGTTATTTGAAGAAGTAGTCAAAAAAATTTACTTTCCCCCTCACGGTATTATTTTCCCTCGTATTCTTATTAATAATTTTCTCACTCTCTCTCCCCCGGTAATCTCTCTATCTCAAAACACAATCAAACGCTAATCTTGACGCTTCGGCAGCGAAACCCTAATCTATGCGATAGTAGGGTAAACACCAATTCTCTTGCCATTTTTTTATGAAATTATGATGAAAATTTGGTGATTTTTATTGGTTGTTATTGGTTATTCTATTGTTGGGAAATTTGGCTATTGTGCTTACTGCAACTGTACTCTTATATTGTTCTTCATCTTATTGGTTTAGCTACTCACTGATTTTGGTTTTTATGCAGTAGTTTCAACTCTACTGTTTGTTGTTCAGTTAGTATTGAATAAAAAATGTTTTGTACTAAAAGTTACTTATTGTGCATGTTCCATTAGATATACAAGTACATGACCAAGCTTCTACAATTCATATACTATCCGAAAATTCTATTGCAACATTTGTGTATTGTTAAATGCCAGCTGATTTTGTAAATTAACAACGGTACTTGGATTGGAATTCTTTTGTGGACAAATATAAAGCCACTACTCAAGAATTAATATGTGCATGAAATGTGCTTACATGTTTTTACTACCAAATTCAATACCGATACCTGCTGCCGATGAAGGGGTATTGGACCGCAACCAGCTCAAAAGAATGATCCAGAAGCATGAAGCTGACAATAAGCTACTGGAACGGTTAAGATCGAAGGCATCAAAGTGTCAATGGAGTCAATAACCTATCATTACCAATGCATGGAAGAAAAGTTTAGTATCAATGCGAAAGGTAACAGCGACAAGGCGGTGTCAGTTCCGAAAGCATAGCGCAGGGAATTAGAGAAAGTAAAGAAAGCAAGCACTAGAAGCCAATGACCAGAGACCCGAAATAAAGAAGGGACTTTATATTATCCAAATCATGAGCAAAGTGAGATGAAGGACTATCGACACTAATTAACTTAGTGCCGATACAAAGGTAAATAGAGACATCTTAGACAAAAATGACACTTCGAAAGCTAACTGTCAGAGCTTAGGCTTATCGAATACCGAGACACAACATTTAAAGCCATTTGTAAGTGCATCGAAAGCATGCTTCCGCAATACCAAAACCAATTTCCATGACTCATCAAAAGCAAACCAAAGCCTATAAAAAGAAGAGCTATCAACAATAATTTGCTTAGTGTCGATACTGAAAGGGGTGACGGTTCCAAGGTCATGATAAGTGTATCACGAAAGCAAATACCATGAGGACTTGGAGGCACGACCGAAACCTATTATCGAAGGCCACTCCCGAAGTTATCCATACTAACCGTCTTGGTATCGATACAGAAGACAGAAACAACATAAACTAATATGCTCCTAAAGCCGAAACCAAAGATCTGAATGCAAGAAGGGAACTCATTAACATCGCCCAATGAGGAGAGAGGCGATTGAGATTACTGGAACCGAGAGATATATAGTGGCCGGAAGCCATTTCCTTATCCGAATGAAGGATCTGCTAAGTCAATAGCAAAAGAGGGCCAGATGTGTCTATAAATAAGACCCCAGGGGTCACATTTTAGGAGAATTTTTCTCATTCTCCAATCTTGTACTCATTTCTTATAGAGTAAACCCTAATTTCTAAATTGATTTGGGGATTTCCTTTGTAAACACTTGTGTACTCAAATAGAGGAACAAAAAAGAGTGGATCGACGCTTAGCATATTTTCTATGATTTACCTTATTACTTCCTTCGCCTATTTCCATATGTCTTCTCTACAACAAATGACTTATGCGCAAGTCTTGGTCTTTCTCCAAGATGACCAAAATACCCTTCTATAGGACATTTAGCTTCTTAACTTGTGTTGCGCTCAGGGGATCCTTATCTTAAGGTAGCTGTTGGTTGTTGAGTCTCGTAAGCATGAGACTTATCCTCGAGGGAAGAGTGACTAATCTTTGAGATCTAAACCTTGATACCTAGGTAACAACGAACTAACTCAAGCTTGTGGGAACTAAATAATCCCATTTAATTCTTAGGTCCACTTCCATAGACCTATCTCCGGTGTTAACGAAAATTATCATTAACATTTTGGCGCTAGAAAGAGGGCTTGAACCTCCGACCATGTGGTTAACAGACACATTTCTAATTGTGTTGTTCCATCCCGAATTGGACTAAAGCTTTGAAGAAGCAAGAATAATGGGTAAAGGATCCCAAGAAGAGTCTTCCAGATCTCAAATCGCTATGTTAGATATTTCTGACGTGAGAGTGATGGAAGAACAAAGGCTTAGATTGGAAGCCCTACGAGTTGAAAGAGGGAAAAAGGTAGTAGAACCTTATAACCCTGACCGTTGGAGCATTAACAATTCCCACATAGGTCCAACCCCTATCTTTGCCATGAATGGTTCCGCCTCAAAAGGGTACAACTTATTCACTCACCTGAAGAAGATCATTCATGCTCAAGCTAAAGGAACTATATTTGAGCAAAGAACATTGGAGAAACCCAAATGTATTACATCAAGGTGGTCTAGGAAGGTTGCATCTCAATCTCACAACACAACAAAGAGAAAGCTTGAGGATAAGGAAGAACCAATAAATTTGAGTAACAAAAGGATTAAGTTCTATTGACGAAAGGGGATCTTTGACTCAAAATTGCCAAGAGAATGCAAACTTACAACATTCATTAAGAATATCCACTTCCTAGCCAAACACGAATTCAACTATTGGACATCACAAAATAAGAAGCCTAAAAATGAAGTCAAATTGGAAGGACCTTATTGCTACTATCATAACTGGCATGAAACCAATCATTGCAGAGTCCTAGAGGGAATGATCATCAATTTCTTTAGACAAGGGAAACTACACAGATACGTCAAGAAAACATACTGAACTATAGCAACAGATTCTTTAAGTAAAGAGTGCCTACATAACAAAGGGTATGGAAACCCTCCTAAACCATTGGAATAACCCGAAATGGATCGAATGAATAAATGGAAAACAACCTTGTCACCGCCAAGATGGCCAGGGTAAGGCACCCTCACAGGGGGGTTGATGTGTAAGCCTTTCTCTACACCCAAATCATAAAGGGCCAAGTTAAAACATAAAAAGCGTAAGCCTCCGATCCATGCTAGAAATGGTTAAGACAATGCATCTAATTAACACGCCTTACCTCTGCTCGTAGAAGAGTACGCCCTGCCTCTCCTATGAACTAAGCATGTTCTACCTTTGCTTGTAGAATAGCACGTCCTACCTCTGCTTTTATTCCTCGTTAGCCTGGTTAAGACATCCCTTGGAGGGAGGGTGGAGTGTAAGCCTCTATCATTACCTACGATAGATAAGGTAGAGCATCAAAAGAGTTAGCCTTAAAACCGCGTCTACGATGGCCCAGTATAAGCATCTGAGCCCTTATCACCGCCTATGATGACTAGGGTAAGGCGCCTCCTGGAGGAAGGTCAGGTAAGTCCTTGGACCTTCTTGAGAATAAGCTAGCCAAGCGCACCGGACGCACAGGCCCAATGAGTAGCCAACAAAGCACTTACATCCTCTACTTTGACAATCACATGCCCAAAGAGTGGCTAACAAAGCACGTATACCCTGTACTTCACAAAAACAAACCCGGAAAGGGGTAACGCTTCTATTAATACTAGATGTGGTATCTGGTCTCTTATCAAATATCTGAATCTGGGTTGGTTCGAGACTTCTAGTAATACCATATATGGATATCTGGTCTCTTATCAAATACCCGAATCTGGGTTGGTTCGGGACTTCTATTAACACCAGATGTGGATATATTCCCTCTTATCAAATACCTGAATCTGGGTTTGTTCGGGACTTCTATTTGTGCCAGATGTGGATATCTAGTCTCTTATCAAATACCTGAATCTGAGTCATGGTTTGGGACTTCCATTAACACCAGACATTGATGTCTGGTCTTATATTATTAGTACCCGAATATGGGTCATGGTTCGGACTTCCTAACTAAATTACCAGAAGTGGATTTCTGGCTTACCACCAAATACATGAATCAGAGTTACAATTCAGGACTTCAAATCAATGTCAATAGAGAAATTCTGATCTTTTATCCTTAATACTCATGTCTGGGTTCTGAAGCTCCTAATCACTATGAATGGACATGGATTCCTAACCCCTCTTACGAAGTTCTTGAATATGGGGATTCTGGACTTTAGACAATTACCCCAATCTAGGTCCTAATACTGTATTCTCTCCTTTCCAACAGAAAGTCATGAAATCTCACAATCTCACACAGGGAGATGTTCCAAACTTAAATATGCAGGGTTCATGCTAATTATTCTACTGAAATGCAAAAGTTTAATTTAGTTTATCTCAAATGCTTTACTCATTATTATGTTGCAACCCAAAGAGGGGTTCAACTATCTAAACAAATTGTCATATATTCCATTTTGCTAATGAAGGTTTAATATGAAAACATTGCATGTAAAGCATTATGCAGGATAGAACAAAAGGAATCCTCGAGGATGACATTCAAAACACAACAGTAATCACACGACAAGTGATATTTATGCAATTTATAAGTGGATTTATAAAGATACTTCATAAACTATCCTAGTAAAAGAATTAAGTGTTTGTAGTATAAAACCATCAAACGCTCTAGGTTCTTTATCATCGGGTCAAAGGGGGATAATAGCATGATGAAGTGCAATACACAAAAGTTCGTTGAGTTTTTCCCACTTTCTCATAACCTCGTCAGGAGGGTCTAGGGGTTTAATTTGAAATTTTAGAGCAATATTGTAGGCTTTACACATTGCCCACAAAGTTTTGTTATCTTTTTCAAAACCAAAAACACTCTTTCACAAACTATGCCTCTCTTTCTATAACTGCTGGATCTTAGAAGCACAGTGAGTGACATGACACGTAATACCTTTCTCATGCTCTCGATCGAAAAAACCTTTATCTCAACTTTAACCTTTTGACTCCACCTGCAAACCAGTGACTCGTTTAACCCGCAGGGAAGATTATCCAAATAAGTGTATTCCTTAGACATTGAGATTTCAGGCTTGGTCGTAAATCTAGAGGGATCCATTTCAAACATATTGGTAGTATAACCAAAAGCAGACTCCCAAGTTCTACAGATTACCTTCGTGTTATTTTGCTCAACCTCCAGATCAACGACCTACCGGCGTAGTCTAACTATTTCTTCATCAAAATCAATAGAGGGATTGGTTTTTATCTCTCTCTTTGTTTCGAGGGTAACCCTATCTTTATCTTTCAATTTACCCTCTAAGATCAGTATTTGCTCGTTCAAATGTTTGACAATTAACCCCTGAAGTAAAATCGACCTTCCTTGGGTTGAATCGTAGGCACGTGTCAGGACATCTCTCGGTTCTGCAATTGTTAAAGATTTTCCTTTGGGAAAGGAGGGTGAAAACCCGAACTAATTCCCTTGTTTACGAAATAAAAATGTTTCATATTCTAGACCCCATTTACGGCAGATAAGTCGTATAACGTCATGGTCCACAGGAAGATTTGTTATACAAATGACCAAACTCAACCAAATAAAGTTTTAAGCCATTTTTACAACACACAGTAAAGTTCATACAATTAGATCCCATTCCACAAGACGCTTATCATTTATATTACATGATAATTATGCAAAATGAATCCAAAGCCTCTTTAGAACCGCTTCTTGATCATCGTCCAGGAAATTAAAAAGGGTCAGGGAATGTTCCATGTAAATATGTTTAGGATCTTTTAAGAGTTGTCCCTTGCCAAACTTATGCGAGGGTCTCCCTGGGAAATCCCTTCTCAACCTTGAGATGAATATAAAACATGCTTTGAGACAACATCATTATGAGAAATAAGGTTCTGCCAACATGCAAAGGGAAGGCCAACAATCTTCACTGCCCTATATGAATTTAAGCTATTTCTCTCTCTTTATTATCACATTTTGCTATGAGATGTGAAATAGTGTTTCTTATGAACCATACAGTATCATAGTAAGAAATTGGTTGCCGCTATAGACTCAGGAGAAAAGAAAGCATCTTAAAGGTGAAAGCCATACCTGAAAAACTGGGATGTCAAGCTAGGCAATATGTTTCCTTCCTTTTGTTCCATAAATACTTCCCTCTTTAGGTAAGGATTCTTTGGTATCCCGAGGGATGGGAGTACCTGCAACATCAGGGTTAACCCTTTTAGAAAGATGTACGTCACTTGAAACGAGAGGTGGATTATCGCCTTCCTGATCAAAGTCATATGGATAGTTCTTGTCACCAAGTCCATCATCGTTACCCCCTTCCTCACCGTCAACAACAGTAATGTCTTCCTCATCGGAATCATCGGGAAAGTCCTCTATACATAAAAGGCCTTTAAACTTGGACCTGTCTTTCGTCGACACTTCAAACCCCCGTTTAGCTAGTTCAATCCTTTACTTGACTTTACTGCAAGCGGAATGGTGAATAGAAGTAAACTCGATCTCGGGAAACCTTTTGAAATTATCAGAGAATGTAAGGAAGGGAGCGTGTTCATAACATTCATGACAATCTTCAGGAGGTGATCTGTCAAAAATTCAAATATCCTATTCCTGGTCTCATGAATTATCCGTTCTGCATTGGAAAGCCTGTCGTCTCTTTTTCTCAGCTCATCAACATAAACAACTACCATTTCTTCCTGTTGGCTCTCAAGAGTTGAAATCTGATTGGATAAATGTTCTTTGGTTTGTCTCTTTACCTCAAGAGAAGCCTTTCGTCTCTCACACTCTTGTCACTCTTATCCTTTGCCATGGTTAAGGAGCCAACTTTAGCTTTCAAAACGGCATTCTCCTCCCTTAGTTGGGCTGTCTCTATGGAAGGTAAGGAAGTTGTCCCACTAGATATGAACCAACCCTTAGTCACCTAAAAAGAGAAAAGTTGAATCAGCCTTCTGAAAATATCAAGTATAAGAATGGAGCCAGGAAGAATCATTCGTACCAAAAGTTGTTTCTTAATGTGATGTTGGGTGAAATTCTCCCAATCTGCAAACATGAAGGGTAAGGGGACATTCAAAACATTAGAAGAGGAGAGAGAGCAAGCTTTACATCTCGACAAAATCTGAGGACATCAAAGGCGGCCCCGAACGACTAATGTGTGGTGGAGATAAAGTTGGAGTAACATCATGTTCACTCACATCTGGTGCACTTAGGAAAGTCAATGACAAAGTGGGGTCCATAGGCTTACCCTCAGAAGTATCCTCAGGGGAAGAGGTAATATCAAGAACTGGTTCCCAGAAGTCTTAGGACCAAAAATTCCCCAATCAACAATTATGGCAATAATATCTTTAGGAGAAGAGGCGAAAGTATCAAACCTCAGTCTTTTGGATGAAGATTCATTGGTGAATTCAACAAACCTTTTCTGGCACCAGCACCAGACTGATCTAAGGCATCTAAAAAAGATGCACCCTCAAAAGTGGAGGAACCTAACCAAATACAAAGGCAAGAATAAGAAATCAAAAGCCTACACATTTAAGTCACCCTGACAAAGAGAAAGAAATTTTTCCTCAAAGTATCTGGAAACAAGAGAGACGATGCGCTAAACGAGTTGAAGCCCAAAGTCAGATGTTTGGTGCCAAAGAAATGAGTAGGTAGTTGGCCTAGGATCTTTTGTCCAGTAGGGAAAAAGGTTAAATTGGCAAAGTTTATTCAAAGTTAGCAAAGCTGATCGGCTCCTAGATTCTTTAAACGCCTTAAAAATTGCATCTACGGCCCGAAACTCACTATCTGCCAAAACTTTTTTCTAGAAGAAGGATCTAAAAAGAAACAAAGTCAAACAAAGTTAAAAAACGTGCAGGAATAACATAGTCATTTCATAAGGACCAAAAAACTTACCAATATTAGTAAAACTGACCGAAATACTAGAAAGGCACTTGATGAAGAAAAACCAACCTTCCCAAGGCCTGGTTTTGTTGATGCTGTCACTGATCAACTTTTTTATCGGATTAGCATGCAAAATGGGCGATTTTCTCATTTAGAAAAGCGCAGTAAGTGGCGAGTAAGATTGGGACTCAGAGAAGCCTGGCCTAATTTAGGCACTAAGATTTCGAGGAATAGAAGAAAAGTACAAGTATTCGGTGGAAGCTGGATGGAAGCAATTACGAAGTCATGCAACAACTAGTAGATAAAGGTCGGAAAAGGGAAGAAATCCCCGTGCCAGATGTGAATGGCAGAATAGAAAAAATATCCTTCTGGTGGGTCGTTGATGGTGTCCTGAGCAGTAGCAGGAATGATGTCTATAACAAACATCCCAAGGCTATTAAGAATGATATTTACTTCATCCTGAGAAGCGATGAGGGACGACTTCAAAGTAAATGGTTTCTTTTTTCGGGGGGTGCCAACCACAAGGATTTGGCTTGCCAGAGCTCTTTTGGTCAGACATCATGCTACCAGGTGATGTCATTCCATAACATACACATTAGTACCAAATTCTTTTACGTAAATATGCATATGGCATCCATAAACTTATTACCATTAGAAACTTGAACTATAAAACATCGAATTAATCATAAGAATTAATTCTAACAAGATTCAAGCATATAAGCGCACGCCACATACACTTAGGAACAGTTAAGTCTTTGGTGATGGCCAAATTCACTACCCTGAAACAAAATTCAAAGAGTGAAAGGTAGGTGTAGGGGGAATCAGATTACTGATAGTACTTGATGTCGGCTTAACCATAGCCAAATGATTGAGTGTCATAACCGAAGGCCTAGCTGGTCTCGAGATCCGATACAAGTGAAATCAAGATAAAGATGCTTCAATATTGAACTCCCGATTTTCGCACAAAACAAAAAAGGAAGCAGAGATCTCAACAAATTTTCGCACAGAACCGATACCAACTAGGTCGAAATCCAAGTAAATACAAGTACTAGTGTCAGCCAAATCGGCACTAAGGTAAATCGACAACAATGGGTGTTAAATTCACTTGTACCGGGAACATAGCATTCTTTTTGTTAACAGAAATTAACCTTTCCTATGTCAATTTTGCATTTTAAACCCTAAAACTGTATTAAGAAAATTGAGGACTTAAGTCGCTCGCCATTAATCATCATCTAGGTTGTCATCATCATTTAATCTATACTTAATGCATAAGACCCTGATCAATTTCCTAATCAGATTGAAAGCATGATTTTGATTTCTATTTTTGATTGAAATAAAGATACTTACAGAGATCGAACTTGAAATTCTGAAAGAAAAGCTGGTAGAAATCTTAAGGAATAGTGATCTTGTTTGAGCAATGTGGTTTACAGGTTAAAAATCAAAGGGGGAAGAAGAAAGAGTATTTATGCCATTGTGTTTCATAAATCACATGCACACAAATAGTGTCCAATCAACGAACCAGATTGAAGGATACCAAGAGGCGGGATATCGAATTACCGCACAATAGTTGAAGTTTGACTTGAAAAGTCAAAATTACCCCTTTACAAGGGGCAAATGTTACTACCAAATTCAACACTGATACGTGCTATGGTAAAGGGGTATCGGACCACAACCAGCTCAAAATAATGATCTGGAAGCATGAAGCCGACAATAAGCCACTGAGACAGTTAAAACCGAAAGCATCAAAGTGGCAATGGAGTCAATAAGCTATCAGCACCAACATATGGAAGAAAAGCTTAGTACCGATACGAAAGGTAATAGCAACAAGGCGATATCAGCACTAAAGGCCATCAATTCAGTTCCGAAAGCATAGCGCATGGAATTGGTGACAAGTAAAGAAAGAAAGAGCCGAAAGCCAATGTCCCTAGACTCGAAACAAAGAAGGGACTCTATATTATCCGAAGCATGAGCAGAGTGAGACAAAGGGATATCGACACTAATTAAATTAATGCCGATACAAAGGGAAATAGAGACATCAAAGTCAAAGATGACACTTCGAAAGCTAACTGTTGGCGCCAAGGCTCGCCGAATACCGAGACAACCTCTAAAGCCATTCGTAAGTGCACCGAAAGAATGCTTCCACCAGACCGAAACCAATTTCTAGGACTCATCGAAAGCAAACCAAAGCCTATAAAAAGAATAGCTGTCCACACTAATTTGCTTAGTGTCGATACTGAAAGGGGTGACTATTCCAATGTCTTGAGAAAGTGTAACACGAAAGCAAATACTATGAGGACATGGAGGCGGAACTGAAACCTACTGCCGAAGGCCACTACTTAAGTTATCCATACCAATTGGCTTGATATCGATATGGAAGGTAGAAACAACATCAACAAATAAGCTTCTAAAGCCGAAACTTAAAATTTGAAAGTAAGAAGGGAACTCAGTAGCATCGCCCAATGAGGAGAAAGGCGGCTAAGACCACTATTACTGGAACCGAGAGAAATGTAGCGACCAAAAGCCATTGCCACATCCGAAAGAAGTATCTGCTAAGCTAATAGAAAATGGTGGCCTGATTTGCCTATAAATAAGACCCCAAGGATCACATTTTATGGGACTTTTCTCATTCCTCAATCTTGTACTCATTTTTAATAGAGTAAACCCTAATTTCTAAATTGATTTGGGGGTTTCCTTTGTAAATATTTGTGTACTGAAATCAAGGAGCAATAAAGAGTCAATCAACACTGAGCATATCTTCTATGATTTACCTTATTACTTCCTTTTCCTATTTCCTTATGTCTTCTCTACAACAAATGCCTTATGTGCAAGCCTTGGCCTTTCTCCAAGATTGCCAAATACCCTTCTATAGGCTATTTAGCTTCTTAAATTGTGTTGCGCTTAGGGAATCCTTATCCCAAGGTAACTGTTGGTTGTTGAGTCTCGTAAACTTGATACTCACCACTTGAGGGAAGAGTAACTAATATTCGGGTTATAAACCTTGATACCTAGGAAACAACAAACTAACTCAAACTTGTGGGAACTAAATAATACCATTTTATCCTTAGGCTCACTTCCTTAGACCTGTCTATGGAGTTGAAAAAAAATATCGTTAATACATGTGTTGTACTTTAGTAACTTATCACACATTTGATCTTAGTTTAGTTTAGAACGTGTATTTCGTAATTTCTATCTTTTTACATCTCTCATCATTGGTGGCTACATAAATTTGAAATGAATGGTAAATGTTATCCTTTGGATTCTGTTCTTGTTTAATATTTCAAATTTCTGAGTAAAAAACAATTGATAATTAGGTATGCATAAGCTTTATGCAGACAAATTACGTCACCTTGAGCTTTAGAATAATGCTTGATAAGGTTCTGACTAGAGATGTACTTCATTGTACATTGGTTTCAAAATATTTTTATGCATATTTAATAACGTTAGAGATCAATAGTGCAACGAATGCTCAGCTTAGTAGAAAGCCTGCATTATTGATCTCTTGTGCAATTAAATCTACAATGGAGGCTCGACTAGTCAGTTTATTGCTTGAATCTTATGTTTTACTAAGATGTATGGTTTGTGCGCATTCTAAATGATGGAGGTAAGTTTTCAGGTGAGATTTCTATCATGGATCTATGTTGAATCAAGATAATTCACGTACATAAATATGGTCCCAATATTGTTTAGCATTTTTTTCATTTTCTTTTACACTATGTCATGCATCTTGTAATTATAAAGTATGCAGCATGATTGATTCTACAAACTATTTTATGCTACTAATTTGCATGCCTCAAAATTCTATTTCAGGCGCTTATTAACTACGCCAGGTCATCAAAAGATGCGGAGCAAGTTTCTAAAGAAGTGAGCTTCATTCCCTCTTCCATGTATTAGCTGTTTATGACATTCTTTGTTTTAGTTAAGTTTGAGCTGATATTCATATTAGATGAAATTATATGTAACACCCAGCATTTTTAACTAAATAATAAAGTAAAATTTGAAAAAAAAATTCAAAATTTGGTCATGGAGTTAGCGTCATTATGTCTGTGGCAATTTTCTGATCAATTTAGACCTATGATGCGGAAAATAGATTTAAGACGAGAAAGGTATCTTTAAATGAAATATTACAACAAACATGAAAAGAAGATGTAAGAAAAGAACAATGACCACCATTGTTTTTAGTATTGTTACAAAAGCTTATGTAGCTCAGTTGGTAAAGACATGTCTCTCCTGAGTGAGTGACGCAAGTTCGAATCTCGCTGGCGCCACACACACACACACACACACAGATATATATATATATATATATATATATATATATATATATATATATATATATTGGAAAAGCCAGTGGGCAAAAGGCCCCTACCATATATTCAATTCATAAGAAGGTCTTACAATAACAATAGCACATATACATAGCACATAATACATAGCATACATAAATAAAGAAAAAAAAAGAGTCATATCCATTTAAGCTTGAAAATAGTATCAAACCCATATGGGGACAATTGGATTTGTTTGCATATACTGTTACAAGCTGCATGATATATTCCAGTTCTACTTTTCTGCACTTGTCCATAGACTCTTGCATTCCGTTCACACCAGATTTCATTGAGAGCCACTTTGAGCATTATGAGGAGCTTACAGGTAGGTGATGCTTTCCATCTTGTTGCTTTGTAAATGCTCATCCACTCTTCTTTGTTATTCACATGGGGCGAAACATATCCTCCACATTTCTTTATTTTTCTCCAGATATCGTTCGAATATGGACACTTGAAAATTAAATGATTGTTGTCTTCTTCCCTACTGCTACATAGTTTGCAATTGACAGAAACATTTATTCCTCTTTGTGCTAAATTCTTGAGAGTATTCAAAGCATTAACATACACCTTCCACATCATGTAATTCAACCTTTCACTGTTATGAAAACTCCATGTCCTCTTATACCATGCACACTTCCCCATCGTTTTCTCGCCAGTGATTACTTCATATAACACAGTAGTAGAATATTTTCTCTAATCATCAGACCAAACAAGTTCATCGTCAAATGGTTGTGCATATGTTAAACTATTGTATTTTCTCCATACTTCATTTATTTAATTGTTGGACGTATATGGAATAGTTATTTTCCCATTACAGATTTAAGTGCGAGCTTTAGCGTGAATAGGTATACCACTATGCCGTATTGCATCATAGCTCAATACATTCTGCAAAATCAGTCCTTTCTGAATCCAAGGAGAACTCCAGAACTCCACAGTACTACCGACAGATATTTTAATCTTCGAGTGGCCTATTACCTTAACATGTATTTTAATTATCATTTTCCATACCCAACTCTATTGCGGTTTAGATTTCATAGTCCATATCTGATCAGATTTCATATTGTATCTCACACACCACATGACACAAGGAGTAGGCTTATTCATAACCAAATCATCAAAATGTCGCGTTATAGCAGCAACATTCCAGTGCTTTGTATTTTTGATACCAAGACCACCCTTGTTCATTGGTTTCTCCAACTTATTGTATGCAATAAGAGTCAATTTTTTTGGGTGTATGTTTCTGAACCATAGGAATTTTCTCATGGCAGAATTGATCATGTCAATAAGTTTTAGAGACAGCAAGAAAATTCTACTCCAATAAACCGTCATAGAGAAGATTACCGCATTTAAAATAACTAATCTACCAGCTTATGAAATAAATCTGTTCTCCCATCTAGAGAAAACAGACATGATCCTTTCATATAGTGGCATACATTGCGCTGTGGTGATTATTTTAGTAGATAGAGGAATAATAAGGTAAGACGAACCAGGCTCCATCAATTACATACCAGTAATAACAAGACTATCGTGATATTGATGAGGAGAGAGACCAGTGAGCAGGATTTTTAATTTGCTAAGATTTATGCCAAGGCCAAAGAAGGAATGAAAGGAATTCAGAGTGTTCATGGTAGATAGGAGGGAGTGAAAGGTAGGTTTAGTGAAAATTAGCAGGTCATCTGCAAAAGCCAAGAAGGTGATTTGTGTATTTTTGCATTTAGGATGAAGGTGGAAATTTTTAAGATGGACTTGCTTATTTAAGGACAAGGTAAGAGTCCCCATAATAATTATGAATAAATAGGCAGAGATGGGGTCACCTTGCCTCAATCCATTATAGCCTTTGAAAAAATCAACAGTATGAGCATTAAATACAAGAGAGTACCTGATAGAGGAAATGCACAAGTAGATCCATTTGAAAAACTGGGCTGGAAAATGCATTTTGTCCATAATGTTGATCAAGGAGTTCCAGTTAACCGAGTCAAATGCTTTTTTGATATCAATCTTAAGCATATCTCTAGGGGACATGTTAGAGCTGGAATATCCATTCAATAATTCAAGAGATAATAGTACATTATCTAAGATACTTCTATTTGGCAAAAAGGCAGCTTGATTAGATGATATGATACTCGGAAGAACTTCTTTAAGTCTTCTAACAAGGATTCTAGATATTTCTTTATATGTCACATTACAGCACACTATCGGTTTGAATTGAATTACAACTGATGGATTGTTAGTTTTAGGAACTAAGGTAAGGTTTGTAGAATTGATAGAGCTTAGGATTTTGCTGTGAGTGAAAAAATTATGGACTTCCTTTAAAACATCATTTTTGATAATTTTCCAACTATGTATGAAGAAAGTTGTTGTGAAACCATCCGGACCCGGAGATGTAGATTTCCTCATAAGAGAATATAGAGTCTTTAATCTCTTCATCGGTTACCGGCTTAGTCAGAATATCGTATAAATCATTGGATAGAGAAGGAAGCATTAGGTTGTCAACAAAGGACAAGTCTACTTAATGAGGTTGAGAGCCAAGCAAGGATTGATAATAATCCAAGAAAGCTTTATCAACGGACGTTGGATCTGTATGGCTTAAACCAGAAGTATCCTTTATTTGGTGAATGAAATCCTTAGCTTGCTTTACCTTCAGGGATGCATGGAAAAGCTTAGAGTTTATATCACCATGAGCATTCCATTTCTGTTTATTCTTTTGCGTAGCCATGTTAGCTTCAATAAGCAGCGCATCTTCAAACTGTTTTGCTATTTTTTTTCCTATTTATAGATCATAGGATTTGTGTTATGCCGAAAAGTAAGAGCCTATTTTCAAGCTGAGAGTTTGTTCCCTTTTCCATATATTTGTTGTACCCATGTTTTCAATGCATCTTTTGTATTCTTCGGCTTTTTCTGCAAATTTATCATTAGAATACCATATATGTGCTTGCTCCCTGCTTCACTAACTATCTGCAAGGAAGAATCATTTGTTGGCCAGTCATCAAGAAACTTGAAATTGACATTTTTATAAAAATTTGCTGAGCCCAACGTGAGGAACAAAGGGCAATGATCTGAGAAAAGAGGCATGGTTATGTTGAGCTTAATGGTAGGCCAGGATGATAGGGTTTTCAGGTTCATATTTTTTATTTTAGAGGAACAACTAAAATAATACATGTTCTAAGAGGAAAATATGTATAAATGCACATAGAAGGAAAATTATACATAAAAGTGAGTATAAAAATATATGTATACATGCATATGTAAATATATATGTATGAATGTTCAAAAATATATACATACGAAAGAGAAATCCAAAATAAACCTGTAATTAATAAAATAGGTAAGAATCAAATGACGGCATAACGCCGTTTAAATTTTGAAAATGAAATAAAAGTTGCATATATATATATACATGTAAATTCAAATGTTGAGAAAAAATGTGCATGTTAAGAGTAGAATATAATCAATGTAAAATAAATCTAAAATGGAGAAGAATTACGCTGAATTTTAATTGGAGTGCACAAAAAGGAATTAAATAGCTAGTTGATAACGTTATTAATTCCATTAATTGAATGGCGATTAACAGGCAAGGAATTTGAAAGATTGTATGTACATGCACACACATAAATTTGAATTTCAAACGTAACCGTGATTTATAATAGATATAAAATAAATGAAAGAAAGTAAAATGAAAAAATAGATCAACGCTTAAATAAAAACGTTAGGTTCAGCAAGTAAGGTTGCTCGTGGACCCACATGGGTTGACCCAAACTGTGCTTGGGTCGACCTATGGATCGACCCTAGGTGGCTGGGTCTACCTAGGGTGGGCCCTGATATGACTTGTGACATGTTTTTGCTTATGTGTGTGGTTCGAATTTCAGGGGATTAAATCCGACGGTTCAGACTTTCTTGTACGCCTACAAATAGACCAACATGGCCTAGCCTTAAACTCATATTTTCTGAGGCGCTGCCTAAGCTCTGCCATTCTTCTTCCTCCTCAAAACTCTTCAGAAGATAGAATAATTACTCTTAGGAAATTCTGATTCAAAATTTAGAGGAAAAGAATATGTATATATATATCCACAAAATGCGTGTTCAGAATTCTGATCAGCATGAGGTACGTCCTTGAATCTAGTTTATTTAGGTTTCTCTTCCTTTTTCCCTCTTCTTTAGTATTTGATCCATGACTGTTTAGATTATATATTCAGTTAGGAAGGCCATGGAACAACATATCTAGATCAGATTCTTGGATTGGAAAGCTGTTAGTTGAGTGAATCTAAATTATACCATTTAAATAATGGCATATTTATCGTTTGTATTCCCCGTTATAGTTAATCTGCTAAACAGTTGATATTTGTGGAAAATTGGGTATTAAAACTGTTTAGGACATGTTAAAAAGGTTACTGTTTAATGTAGATCCATCCTAAGGGCAACTCCAACAATTACCCCGAATTCCAAATTCCCGAAATCTGCACCCATATTCCGCTCCAACAGGGGTTGAAAACAGCGCTTCGTTCTGAAATCGGGGAGAAAAGTTCTCGAATCTCCAAACTCCCGAAGCGCTTGTTGAACAAACGCGTGGAAATTCAACATGCGCGCGCTTATTGAACAAGCGCGTGTAATCACGCATTTGTTTAACAGACGCGTGGAGTTTGTAGATGAAATTTTGTGATATTTACCTTCCTTCCACCGAAATTAAGAAACGAAGATGTAATCAAACAAAAACGATCAACAATTATACAAAAGCTTAAGATACATGATTTCACTAACAGATGCGTGAAGTCATTAGAAGAAATTTTGTGATATCTATCTTACTTCCATTGAAATTTAGACCCCGAAGATGTAATTAAACAAAAATGATCAACAGTTTTACAAAATCTTAAGATACATGATTTCACTAACAATTAATGGATACATAGTTTTAGATATTGATTAAAGGATACAGTACAGTATTACAACTTCTAAAGCAACGAAAACACAACAACTAAGGGTAAATAGTTTACTGACTTCCAACAAAGTTCCATAGATGATCTATTAAATCTTTCTGGAGTCTTCGATGAATGTGAGCATTATGGTAGGAAATTTGGCTTTCAACATAAAGCTTAAGCTCTAATTCGCTTTCAATCATATTTTCGCGCCAAATCTCAGGTAGTGGAACAGGGCAGTCGTAATTGAAATCATCCTCCATGTATCTTTCGTCCTCTATAATCATGTTATGTAAAATAACACAAGTATACATTATCCTAGTCATTTTAATTGGAGACCAAAGTCTGCATGGATTACTGACTATGGAAAATCTAGATTGTAAAATGCCAAATGCTCTTTCTACATCCTTTCTTTGTCCTTGCATTACTGCAAACCTTGCTTGGTTATTGTTTTGTGGGTTCGATATTGTCTTGACAATGGTACTCCATTGTGGGTATATACCATCGCCTAGATAATATCCATGGTCATACTCATGACCCTATAAAGTAAAATGATATGAAACTAATCTACCGTTCGCCAAATCATTAAACAACGTTGAACGTTCAACTACGTTCAAATCATTGTTCGAACCTGGCATTTCGAAAAAAAGCATGCCATATCCACAAATTGTACGATGCTATAGCTTTCTGTATAATAGTTGATGTATGAGACTTACCCTGATAAGCTCCAGCATTTGCTTTCGGACAATTCTTCCACTCTCAATGCATGCAGTCTAAAGATTCTAACATCCCTGGACATCCTCTGCTACCGTGCATATCCATTAATATTGCAATGTCGGCTTCATTTGGTCTACACAAGTATTGATTACCGTAAACACCTACGATTGCTTGGCAGAAATGGTCCAAGCATTCTAGTAGTGTGCTTTCTGCCATTTTCAAATTTTCATTTTGAGCGTCAGCAGGACCTCATAGGCTATCATATGCAGTGCAGCTGTTATCTTTTGAATTCCGGTGAGCCCCATTGTCATAGAGGCATTGCGTTTGTAGATAAAGTAGGAAATCGTGTTGTTTAATACATTCTAGGATTCGAAGAAACATAGGATGCCTCATTCGGAATCTCCTTCTAAACTCTGTAGCTGTATACCTCGAATTTGAAACAAAATAATCTTCCATTAGTCTCTCATTGTGCCATGCATGATGTTAATTTTTATATCGACGGCCTACAACAAAACCTCCATGTTTTTTGCTAGATTCACCATCTCCTAATGCAACAATAAGCTATCTTTGTCGACGAAAATGATCATCCACCATAATATCAAAGTCTTCATTACTATCATCGAACAACAAATCATCTTCAATGGCCATTGTGGACTTTTGAGTTTTTGAGTGTATATACTAAAAGTATTGGACTATGTTTGAGTAGTGAATGCTACAAGTTTTCCTCCTTATATAATAAGTCATTCATTGGTTACCGCATTCAAATGTTTGAAATAAAGCTGCAGTGGCTTTATCACTAACATAAAGCAACACTTTAAATGTGGCATGCACTGGTTACCGCGGTATGATTGTCATAAAGCAAGTCATGCATTGGTTACCGCATTCAAATATTTGAAATAAAGCTGCAGTGGCTGTATCACTGACATAAAGCAACACTTTAAGGCTGTATCACTAACATAAAGAAACACTTTAAATGTGGCATGCATTGGTTACCGCGGTATGATTGTCATAAAGCAAGTCATGCATTGGTTACCGCATTCAAATATTTGAAATAAAACTACAGTATGTTTGTTTTACCCTTTATTCACTAGTACACTACGCAGCTATATATCTCTGTCGAATTACTCACAACTTACCTCACTCCAACTACTCTGTGCTTCACTACAACTATGCCTTCTTCGCCATCATCTTCAGACTCTAAAGAACAGGCGTATGAACAGATGCGACTTAAGGAGCTTGCAGATGAGCTCAAGTTTCTAAACGAACTGAGCTCTCGGTTTGGACCACCGTCCGAGCAACGGCCTGTCCAACCTCCACAGCAAGCCCAAGTACCAAACGTTCAATACAAGCATGAACAGTTCGTCGTTATACCACCGTTCGAATAACAGTCCGTCCAACCTCTACATCAAGCCCAAGTACCAAACATTCTACCACAGCATGAAGTTGATTCTTATCAAGTACCACATGTTCCAATTCCTTATGAACAGGAAGGTGATTTTTATCAAGTTTGCTGCTATTGCGGTTATCCGGCTGACGTTGTGGTTCGAGAAGATGGAAACAATATTGGCCGTCACATTCAGCAATGTCCATACTATCTGAATGGATGCAATTACGCAGAATGGATAGACGAATCTCTGGGCCCAAGGGGAATTACATATGCAAACGAACTCGAACAAGAGATTAGACGTCTCCAAAACGTTATTGAACATTTGCGGTTTAACCATGATGATTAGGGGACTTAAAATCCTAACAAACAAGAAGGAAGTTTTATTACCCGTAGTTATATTATCTATTTCTATGTTAGTATATGTTGCATCCTAAGTTCTATTATCCTAACAAACAAAAGCTTAAGATACATGATTTCACTAATAATTAACGGATACATGGTTTCAGATATTGATTAAAGGATACAGTACACTATTACAACTACTAAAGCAACAAAAACACAACATAGAAATTCCGAATCAGAATTAAAAATACGACAAACTTAATTAAAAGAATGAAATTTAGTAAACATACAACATAAACCTACTCATCCCAGGATCGGGTTAGCCAACTATAACGAAGCTTGTAAGCTTTGTGACCCACATAATCTGTCCCGCGTTCAGCCAGGTAACGAGCATCAAAAGTTGCTTGAGATGCTTGAAGTATGTCTTCATCTTCCACTATCTGGACAATTGTATGGTAGCAATCGTAAGCTTCTACAAAACGACGGTGAGCTAAATGAGTTTCAACTATTGATCTTCTAACAGGACACCTACGGTGACTGTTACGTAATTTTGCGATCATTGACCAAAACTCTTCATGGCTTAAACCTCCACCTCCTTTAATCAATAACGTATCTCGATGTTCAACTTCAAAATACGCTTTCACCAGGATGTATAATTCATCTGCAGAATATTCGTTAGTTGAACCTAATGAAGATGAGGCTCTATGGTTAGCACGAACTAGTTGAGCTTGTATGCTTCTAGTAGATCGTCTTATTGTAGGTCGTATTTGCGATGCAGGAACATCTTCAGGCACCTCATTTATTTGAGTCTCTGGCACGATTCCTACCTCATTTTTGTTATCTTTGGTTTGTTCCCGCTCATCGAACATTTGCTCCATTTGTTCATCACATATATACCAATCACCCATTTAACCTAAGGAGTTATTTACGAAAGAAGAGCAATCCATCATCTACTATTTAAATGAAAAATTCAATCCCATTTAACTTTACACATGAAAGACCCCATAGACTAAGAATATACATGGGGATGACCTTAGTTTCTTACTTTGCTTTATTAAAGCAGTGGTCAAGTCATCTTTAATCAGTACGAGTTGTCAAGCCATGTTGTTTCTATTCGTTGGACAAGCTATAACACGTTACCTTAGTGGTGCAGAGTGTAGTAGCATCAACTGTAGAAATGCAGAGCCGTTGTAACAACCCGTATTTTTATAACATGTTAAAACAAGAAATCAAGGAAGAATTAAATTTTAAAGTCATAATCAGGAGAAACGGGTTACGCCATTACGTTCGTCTCGAAATTTTACATGAAACAGAGTCCGAGTTTTCGAAAATCGGAGTCCGGATGAAGAAGTTATGGCTTGTACAAGTTTCAGCAGTTTTCAGGCAGCACTGGACCAGGGAGTCGACCTACCCCCCAGGTCGACCATAGGGTCGACCTACCCCCCAGGTCGACCATAGTGTCGACCTCCCCCCTTACAGGTCGACTTGGTCGTCCTGTTTTGACCTAGAACCCATTTTTGAAGCCTGAGATGTGTTTTTGATGGTCCGGATTGATTCTAGGGTTAATCTAAGGGCTTAAACTAGTTGCTACACCTATAAAAACACCCTTAGACCTAACCTAATTCACAGCAAATCATTCTTACATCAAAATGCTGTTTAAATCCCTCTTGAACCATGGCCGCTGCCCCCAAATTAAAGAACAAACATTCAAACTCAAATCAATTCGAAGAACAAAGCTTCAACAATGGTTCAAACAATAAATCAACACTACTACAACGTTCGATGACAATTTCAGTTCCTAATTCACTAGCCATGCTCTGTAAGTTCTAGTTGTTTTTAGATTTAAACATTTAAACTATAATATGGCCATGGAGTAAAGTGGAATTAGATTTAAGTATGTTTATTGATTCAGATCTATTTCTGTAGCTTCATGGATCTTGAGTTTTGGGACTTTTCTATTCTCATTTTTTATGTCAAGCCTATGATCTATTAAGCTTGTTGTAAATCAGTTTTCCTTGATTCATGTTGATATTATTATCAAGATCTATCTTTTATGCCTGAAACGATGTTCTTATGCCAGTTTTCTCTCTGTACTTATTGTTATACAAATTCTACCTTCCTCTATTTATTTTCTTTTGATGAACCTTGGTCAATTTCGGACCTAGGCCTAAACGACGATATACATGCGATTTGTATACGAGGAAATATTGGGATATTACCTATTTGGATATATGTGTGTGGTGGAATTGATGGCATAACATGAAATTTGAAATTTGGGTATTGTCAATATAATTAAAATTGCAAGTTTGGGGATACATGAATTGGTATGTAAGTTAAATCAAAAGATTGGGTTTATGTTAATTAGGCATATGTAGAATTGGGAATTTGAACATAAAAGCGATTGTAAACTTGATAATGGGCATAAACATGTATTATGAACTTGGGGAAATGACATGTATTGTAATAAAAAGATTATAGTTTGGGATAACTGCATCATGAATCATGATTTGGGTTTGTTGGGTATAAAACTTGATACATGTAATTTGGCTAGAACTTGATATGGTAAAATGGCATAAAATTGGCATACATGTAAAACGGCATAAATTGAACATATGTAAATTTGGTACGAATTGGGCATATGTAAAATTTACATGTAATCTAGAACTTGGGCATATGTTAATTATGTAAAATTTGGAGTTGAAACATATATGATAATTTATGACTTAGTAGAGGTTTAATATGAACGCGCCTAAGTTGGGTTTTGGGTAATTGGCATGTATTGTAAATAAAAGGCTATAACTTGGCATAACCTTATAGTGAATTATGATAATAATTTGGGAATACGTTTTGGGGCAAAAACATGAATCATGAACATTTCTATATGTTAAACACATTAACTAATATTGGGGTTTTAGGTGGAATACGACCATTAATGAACCTTTGACACGAGGTTAGACTCAGTTTGTGGTGTAAATTTGCCCGAAACCGCCCGGCAAATCCAGTTGCCTCAAAGTGCCAGTCTAATGTGAGAGGTCGAAGGTCGAATTGTAGGCGTAATGATTTATGACACGAGGTTAGACCCAGTTTGTCGTGTAAATCTGCCCGGAACCGCCCGGCAAATCCAATGGCCACAAAATGCACGGTCTAATGTGAGAGGTCATGATTCGTTCGTCATAATGAATGAATTAAGGAATACTAACCATAATAAGATGTGGGTATGGTTAGAGGGTTAGGTGGGATGACATGGAAATTTGACATGTGAATATGGACCTAACCGGTATGAGTTAAGATGTAAAACTTATAAATGTGGGCTTAACCAACATAATTGTTAATCAGACCAATGGGTGGGTTAAGTAACATAGCTAGGCTAATGACACTTGACCATTATAACATGACTAGCGGATGGGTTGGGCTAACTTGAATAGGTTGATAACACCCAATCGGTATAACCTGATGCGTGGTAGGGTTAAGTAAACACATGAGGGTAACACTTAACCATTATAATATGACTGGTAGAGGGGGTTAAGTTAACATGCACTTAACCAATATAACGTGATGCATGGTAAGGTTAAGTAACAACAGAGGGTAACACTTAACCGTCACAACATGATAAGTAGGTCGGCTAAGTTAATGTACACTTAACCAATATGACATGACATGCGGTGGGGTTAAGTTAACACAAGGGTGAACACTTAGCCAGTATAACAAGGTTTGCGGTAGGGTTAAGTAACACAAGGAACAACACTTAACCGATATAACATGATGTGTGGTAGGGTTAAGTAAAACAAGAGAAAACACTTAACCAACTTAACGTAATGGACGGAGAGGGTTAAGTACATATCGGGTTGATGGGTAATATTAGTAAATATAGGCCCACAAACTTAACCATTAATAAGCACGCTTGAATCAGTAGGTTAAGTCCATCACGGGAAGGTGGGTAATATCTGTATATATAGGCCCACACACTTAACCAGTAGGAAACCCTAGTAATGGGGACCCATTTCAGTAGTAACCCAAATCAGGTATCAACGGTACCCTGAAACTAGGCAAGGTGGGGCACGATTACTGGGCTGATTGTAAGCGTCAAAGCGACGGCGGTGGGTGCAACAGTGTAGGTTCTAACGGAGTGCCGGCGTGCACACACTTCGGAGCAGACAAACAGGGCACTGGGGGCGCCAGTAGTATAACCTATGCCTTCTAGAATTGCGTCGGGCCGCTACCATGGGTCTTGATACACCCCATGGTGGGACCAACATAGGTATCTACAATCTTTGGGGGCCGTATGACACACATAGGTAGCATAATCCCTAGGTTGGACCTAGGTGGCATAAACCCTAAATCCGAGAAGTGTTCAATAGGTAGCATAATCCCTAGGTTGGACCTAGGTGGCATAAATCCTGGTTGAATCTAGGAAGCGCTCGATAGAAAACCCTAGATTAGATCTAGGTAATAAATAACAAATGTACACGTGAAAGCAATCTTAATTTCGGGGATTGGGATCACGTTATGATTTTATCATTTTATATAGATTACTAGTTGGGACACTAGTTAGGTGGTGTAGAGCAAATAAATATCATTTTAATGGTGAACCAGATAAATCTTGCGATGCTTGATAGAAATCTTACGAAACTATACTTAGTTCATCTTGAATGGGAACCTTGCAATGTTATACTTGATTCATCGTGCCTGTAGCTTACCTTATCATCATGCTTATGTTTACTTTCAGTTTATTCATGCCATATTATCTTCACCTGTTTTTGTGCTGAAAGCCACTAGGACTTACTCAGTCTTTATGAATGACCCGTTTTGTTTCGCCTCTTTTTCTTCTGTTGCCCCCCCAGTTTCACAGGGTGGAAATACAGCTTAGTTCGGATCTTACCAAGCTCCAATTATGTGCTGCTTGGATCTCTCTTGGCTATGGCTTGCTTTGCTTTATTGGGGAATACTACAATTTATTTTCATGCTTCTTTGTTTTTTAGCAAGACAGATATTTTAGCTATGTATTTGGGTATTGGAAGTTGATGGGCTTTTATTGTAAACAATTCTATTTAATAAATGATTTGAAGTACTTCTACTTTACTTTCCGCTGTTTTATATATGTCTGTCTTGTAATATTTCTGTTCCAGTACCCATAATGCTCCATTGAAATTAAGGCATTCCCTTTGTGAGTGACCTTAACGGATGTGGGGTGTTACATTTGGTATCAGAACAGAAGGTTACCAGACTGGGCAAAAGCTTTTAAAAACCTTCTGAAATTATTTTCAAAACGTTTACAAAGAAGCATTTTTCCAAAGAAAAGTTTTGTTTTACGAAAGGCATATTCCCCAAAGCCATATGCACTATCTTTTGATTCTCTCCTTGAGTCTCTTCACTCTTTCTTTTTCACCATAGTTTGTAGGCATGCGACACATGTCGGAGGGCAAAGTAGTGTCCAACCTCTATCTGTAGCCGCAGTAGTTTTACTTGCGACTAATCTTATCTAAAGCTTTGTAGGGTTGCTGTGCGATGGAGGTAGCTTTCGAGAAACTTGTCAACAAGCTATACAAGGATAGGAAGAACGAGGATTAAAGAACCCGAGCCCAAGGATGAGAAACTTGTTGATACGGCTTAATCCACGAAGGAGGAAAAGGTGAAAGGAAAGAGGCCAAAGTGAAAGAATAATAAAACCCATGACAAGAGAGAGTATCTTTAGTATGGAAAAAAGGGACATGTAGTTAAGTATTATGGGACAAGGACAAGGGCAAAGAACAAGATCGTCGAGAGGGCAATTGTATGCTCTCACTACTAGCATACCTAAGAGAGGTGGTAACGTTTCTGTTAAAGGTTTAGCTTTTCTTTTCTATCATCCCATTAGAACTTTGTTTTTGTACATCGTATCCTTTTAATTCTGCTTCGATAGTCAAAGTCTCTGCACCTTAGTACTAGCGCAGTAGAGGATCCAGATTTTGTCTCAAATCCTGTTGGGGAATCGGCTCATTTATTCATGACTTGTTTGGATTTGAGAATGTCTATGCTAAGTGTTGAGTTTAGAAGTAATGCTTATGTTTTTGGGCTATGGGTTGTTTCTAGGGATGGAGTGGTTATCCAGAAATAATACCATTCTCGAGTATGAAAAGAGAGTAGTTAGACTCTTGACTTCCCTCAGTAATACCCTCGAAGTCTAGTGTAACCCTTAGGGTTCTTCCATGCTTAGTTACATAGAATCTCTTAATACATCTATTGATCCCGAGTAGTGTTCGCCACTAAGGTGGATGGTTCATTTCGCTTATGCATGAGTTATAGGAAATCACCTTAGTAAGTACATTTAGCAACATGGTTGACATCTATTTATTTGCAAGAGATAATCCTTCTGCGTGGAATACCCTATAAACAAGATCCAGGATTCACTAGTGAATTTTGGAGAGCTTGCATGAAACCATGAGTACGCAGTTATGTTTGAGCCGAGTATACTAGAAAAAGAATAAATGGAAGTGGAACGAGAGGCGACAGTGAAATGAGTTCCAACTCATATTTTGGAAACAATAATTAAGAAGCTACGAAATTGTGAAGTTAAAGAAGGTCAAAGCACAATGGAGTTAAGCTCAAGGAAATGCGACTTAGAAGATTGAAGACTAGACACGTGCATCATATCTCTTTTTAAGAGTATATCCTTAATCCCTCTTTTCCTGTAGAGCTTACTTGCATGCTATCTTTTATGTATATCCTCTCGGTCCTATTTTCAATCTTATTTCTGTTGCAAACCCCATAAGGAGTATGACTCATCTAGTTGTGATATATGTTGGGGTTTGAGGGTGTCCGTTGGGTTGACTACACTCTTTGGGCTTTATAGGATATGGGTCGGTTTTAGGAAGGGATTTCTTGCGACCTAAAAGGAGTTTATCATACTTGGTTTCCTAAAATCATATACATTGGTTTTGGGCTGGTGTTTAGGGTACAAAGTTTTTCTTTACTTGCTTCTATAGGTAGGAACTAATGTATGTAAACATGTGTTTGAGACATGTTATGGTTGATGGTTGCAAGTGGTTGCAAGTGGTTGCTAGTTGTTGTTCGTGGATGCATGAACACACATTAGGCACTAGATAGGCTCAGTCACATTTTCATATTGCATATGCATGAGTGTTTATACTTGTTTATGGATGGAATTGAATGTGTTATCATGTGGATGTTGCATATGGATGTATGTTTGTGCACACATATAGTGTTTATGTGACTAGGACTATTTGCATACGTGTTGGACTCATTGCACTAAACATAATTTGCATTAAGAAGATCAATCAGGTCTAATCATTTGCATTAGATAAGGAACATATACACACACTTTCTGCATATGTTCACACCACATTAGAAATCTCTTAAGGACAATGAATGCCTGTGATTGATGATTTAGTAGATGGATGATTGGATGGTAGGACACGTTCTTCTTAACTTGAAGATTTCGGGGACGAAATCCTTTAAGGAAGGGAGAATGTAACAACCCGTATTTTTATAACATGTTAAAACAAGAAATCAAGGCAGAAATAAATTTTAAAGTCATAATCAGGGGAACAGGTTACGCCATTGCGTTCATCTCGAAATTTTACATGAAATAAAGTCCAAGTTTTCGAAAATCGGAGTCCGCATGAAGAAGTTATGGCATGTACAAGTTTCAGCAGTTTTCAGGCAGCACTGGACCAGGGGGTCGACCATAGGGTCGACCTACCCCTCAGGTCGACCATAGTGTCGACCTCCCCCCCCTTACAGGTCGACCTGGTCGGCCTGTTTTGACCCAGAATCCATTTTTGAACCCTGAGACGTGTTTTGATGGTTCAGATGGATTCTAGGGTTAATCTAAGGGCCTAAACTAGTTGCTACACCTATAAAAACACCCTTAGACCTAACCTTATTCACAAAAAATCATTCTTACATCAAAATGTTGTTTAAATCCCTCTTGAACCATGGCCGCTGCCCCCAAATTAAAGAACAAACATTCAAACTCAAATCAATTCGAAGAACAAAGCTTCAACAATGGTTCAAACAATAAATAAACACTACTACAACGTTCTATGACAATTTCAGTTCCTAATTCACTAGCCATGCTTTGTAAGTTCTAGTTGTTTTTAGATTTAAACATTTAAATTATAATATGGCCATCGAGTAAAGTGGAATTAGATTTAAGTATGTTTATTGATTCATATCTATTTCTGTAGCTTCTTGGATCTTGAGTTTTGGGACTTTCCTATTCTCATTTTTTATGTCAAGCCTATGATCTATTCAGCTTGTTGTAAATCAGTTTTTCTTGATTCATGTTGATATTATTATCAAGATCTATCTTTTATGCCTGAAACGATATTCTTATGCCAGTTTTCTCTCTGTACTTATTGTTATACAAATTCTACATTCCCCTATTTATTTTCTTTTGATGAACCTTGGTTAATTTCGGACCTAGGCCTAAACTACGATATACGTGCGATTTGTATATGGGGAAATATTGGGATATTACCTATTTGGATATATGTGTGTGGTGGAATTGATGGCATAACATGAAATTTGAAATTTGGGTATTGTCAATATAATTGAAATTGCAAGTTTGGGCATACATGAATTGGCATGTAAGTTAAATCTAAAGATTGGGTTTATGTTAATTTGGCATATGTAGAATTAGGAATTTGAACATGAAAGCGATTGTAAACTTGATAATGGGCATAAACATGTATTATGAACTTGGGGTACTGACATGTATTGTAATAAAAAGATTATAGTTTGGGATAACTGCATCATGAATCATGATTTGGGTTTATTGGGTATAAAACTTGATACATCTAATTTTGGCTAGAACTTGATATGGTAAAATGGCATAAAATTGGCATACATGTAAAACGACATAAATTGAACATATGTAAATTTGGTACGAATTGGGCATATGTAAAATTTACATGTAATCTAGAACTTGGGCATATGTTAATTATGTAAAATTTGGAGTTGAAACATATATGATAATTTATGACTTAGTAGACGTTTAATATGAACGCGCCTAAGTTGGGTTTTGGGTAATTGGCATGTATTGTAAATAAAAGGCTATAACTTGGCATAACCTTATAGTGAATTATGATAATAATTTGGGAATACGTTTTGGGGCAAAAACGTGAATCATGAACATTTCTATATGTTAAACACATGAACTAATATTGGGGTTTTGGGTGGAATACGACCATTAATGAAACTTTGACACGAGGTTAGACTCGGTTTGTGGTGTAAATCTGCCCGGAACCGCCCGACAAATCCAGTAGCCACAAAGTGTCAGTCTAATGTGAGAGGTCGAAGGTCGAATTGTAGGCGTAACGATTTATGACACGAGGTTAGACCCAGTTTGTGGTGTAAATCTACCAGGAACCGCCCGACAAATCCAGTGGCCACAAAATGCACGGTCTAATGTGAGAGGTCATGATTCGTTCGTCATAATGAAAGAATTAAGGAATACTAACCATAATAAGACATGGGTATGGTTAGAGGGTTAGGTGGGATGACATGGAAATTTGACATGTGAATATGGACCTAACCGGTATGAGTTAAGATGTAAAACTTATAAATGTGGGCTTAACCAACATAACTGTTAATCAGACCAATGGGTGGGTTAAGTAACATAGCTAGGCTAATGACACTTGACCGTTATAACATGACTAGCGGATGGGTTGGGCTAACTTGAATAGGTTGATAACACCCAATCGGTATAACCTGATGCGTGGTAGGGTTAAGTAAACACACGAGGGTAACACTTAACCATTATAATATGACCGGTGGAGGGGGTTAAGTTAACATGCACTTAACCAATATAACGTGATGCGTGGTAAGGTTAAGTAACAACAGAGGGTAACACTTAACCATCACAACATGATACGTAGGTGGGCTAAGTTAATGTACACTTAACCAATATGACATGACATGCGGTGGGGTTAAGTTAACACAAGGAAGAACACGTAGCAAGTATAACAAGGCCTGCGGTAGGGTTAAGTAACACAAGGAACAACACTTAACCGATATAACATGATGTGTGGTAGGGTTAAGTAAAACAAGAGAAAATACTTAACCAACTTAACGTAATGGACGTAGAGGGTTAAGTACATATCGGGTTGGTGGGTAATATTAGTAAATATAGGCCCACAAACTTAACCATTAATAAGCACGCTTGAATCGGTGGGTTAAGTACATCACGGGAAGGTGGGTAATATCTGTATATATAGGCCCACACACTTAACCAGTAGGAAACCCTAGTAACGGGGACCCATTTCAGCAGTAACCCAAATCAGGTATCAATGGTACCCTGAAACTAGGCAGGGTGGGGCACGATTACTGGGCTGATTGTAAGCGATCAAAGCGACGGCGGTGGGTGCAACAGTGTAGGTTCTAACAGAGTGCGGGCGTGCGCACACTTCGGAGCAGACAAACAGGGCACTGGGGGCGTCAGTAGTATAACCTATGCCTTCTAGAATTGCGTCGGGCCGCTACCATGGGTCTTGATACACCCCATGGTGGGACCAGCATAGGTATCTACAATCATTGGGGGCTGTATGACACACATAGGTAGCATAATCCCTAGGTTGGACCTAGGTGGCATAAACCCTAAATCCGAGAAGTGTTCAATAGGTAGCATAATCCCTAGGTTGGACCTAGGTGGCATAAATCCTGGTTGAATCTAGGAAGCACTCGATAGAAAACCCTAGATTAGACTAGGTAATAAATAATAAATGTACACGTGAAAGCAACCTTAATTTCGGGGATTGGGATCACGTTATGATTTTATCATTTTATATAGATTACTAGTTGGGACACTAGTTAGGTGGTGCAGAGCAAATAGATATCATTTTAATGGTGAACCAGAGAAATCTTGCGATGCTTGATAGAAATCTTGCGAAACTATAATTAGTTCATCTTGAATGGGAACCTTGCAATGTTATACTTGATTCATCGTGCCTGTAGCTTACCTTGTCATCATGCTTATGTTTACTTTCAGTTTATTCATGCCATATTATCTTCACCTGTTTTTATGCTGAAAGCCACAAGGACTTACTCAGTCTTTATGACTGGCCCGTTTTGTTTCGCCTCTTTTTCTTCCGTCCCCCCCTCCCCCCCAGGTTCGCAGGGTGGAAATACAGCTTAGTTCGGATCTTACCAAGATCCAAGGCTCTTTCATGTGCTGCTTGGATCTCTCTTGGCTATGACTTGCTTTTCTTTATTGGTGAATACTACAATTTATTTTCATGCTTCTTTGTTTTTGAGCAAGACTGATATTTTAGCTATGTATTTGGGTATTGGAAGTTGATGGGCTTTTATTGTAAACAATTCTATTTAATAAATGATTTGAAGTACTTCTACTTTACTTTCCGCTGTTTTATATATGTCTGTCTTGTAATATTTCTGTTCCAGTACCCATAATGCTCCATTGAATTTAAGGCATTCCCTTTGTGAGTGACCTTAACGGATGTGGGGTGTTACAGCCGTAGCAACTCAACTGGTGAGGACAAAGGGTTGTCTTGTCATATTTCTGTATCCTACTGCTCAATTAATGATGACAGAGCTTTACCAAAAAGCAATCCCTTGTTTAAATAGTTTACACTTCATCCCCTCAACCATACCTACAAAATTGTGCATTCTACATCAACCATGATGATAAAAACAAAAGATTACATACGATATATTAAAATATGAAGCAGTATATAAACATATTCTTAAAATTTATAGTTTTTTGTTGAAGAATTTTTGAACTTGTAAACATAATATACTAAAAATGCTAGATTAGAATTTGGCTGTTATAAATCACGCGTTTGTTCAACAAACACACGGATCCAAGCGCTTGTTTAACAAGCGCTTAGATACACGTGTTTGTTGAACAAACGTGCGGTTTGACAACTATTGGGAAATTATGCCTGTTAGATTTTTCGGGGTGTAGAATTTTGGAAATCTGCACCCGATTTGTTGGACATGCTCTAAGAACATGTTAATTGGATTTTGTGAATCAAGTTATAATGAAATTGCGAATAATTGTGGTAATCGAGGATAATTCTGCTGAGAACATTTATGTCATAAAAGCCAATTTCCATTTAAAAATTCGTCTGAATAGGAAATTATTGTAAATGCCGTAATTTTGGAAATTATGATAAACCTGAACATTTAATTAAGGATAGTATTATGCCAAAGGTGGTAAACAGAATTACAGTACAATTTGGAAGAATAGATATGTCTAAATTGGATGGAAAACTTACAGTAATTAAGAAATTGTAACTGCACTGAGACATGAGGTTAAATTCAACTTGTGGTTGAAGTCTGCCCGGAACTGCCTGGAAAATCCAACATCCACAAGTGGTCAATTTAATGTGAGGGGCCTGGTGCATAAGCATACATATAATGGTAAATAACGGTACCGAGACACGAGGTTAAGTTCACCTTGTAGTAGAATTTTTCTCGGAACCGCCTGATAAATCCAGCATCCACAAGTAGCCAGCTTAATGTGAGAGGTCTGATGTTTAAATATATATGTATACATATGAGTATATGTGTGTAACAGAAAATTAGTAAATGACATTAATTGTAAGGAATGGATGTTACAACAATATAAGAATTGGAATAAACAGGGAATGATAATAACCTATTATAATTAATTACATTAATGAGAATGTTATATAATAGGTAGGTTGTCCAAGGGACAAGTGGGAATTATAACGTAGGTTATAATAAATGGAAAGAAACTTATTGATAAACCTTAGTTAAGAGAACTAAGTAAATAAGTAAAGAACAATAAGAAGTTGTAATAAACTAAGTCATGGTTAATGAATAAGAATGAAGTAGGCTTATTATTAGTAGACTTATAAATGGGAATTAAGAAGTCTAACAATATAAAGTAATAATAAGCGGAAACCCGCTCAGGCAAGATAAGACTAAATGAAGTAAGGAAACTTATGAAATGAAATGAGTTGTACTTAATGATATATATTAAGTAGCATGTTAATATAGAGCCTGCTGATTGTGATAAGATATACTTAATTATACATTAAGAAGAACATGTTATTGAAACCTGCAAACACTAAAATTGGACAATGGATGACATGATAATAATGATTTTAGATTACAAACCTTGAATTTCAACTAGAGGATAACATGGTATGGTCTTATTAATGAACTTAAATAGGTTAGGTTATATAACTAAAATTAATAAGTGCGAGAAATCCATTCCTTAGAGATATAAGGGGCTCGGAGAGAACTTGGTAACTTGAATAAGAAGTTAATTTGATTGGAAATAACAAATTTAATTGGAAATCAAATAAGGTAGAGCAAGATCGTAATTAAACGTTTAGACATAGGGTCTAATAACATGTTTGCATAATGCACTTGGACCAGTTTGCACGTCTGAAGGTGAAGAACTCAACGGGGTAGATCATCGTGGTGTCTTGAAGCACTAGAGGAGCACGTCCATCTGACTACTTTGCTGATATTCTGCTTATTGGCTCTTCGGGACTGGAAGGAGGCACGCGACTTCCAAAGGACGTGGTAGGGTATTCCGTGGTAGTCCTCAGTGTGGTGGCAGCACTAAGGCTGTACTCACAGAGGTCAGGACTATGAGAAACCACCCGGTGTGTATACCTTGACTGCAACAATAGTTTGGCTGTCAAAAGGCTTTTGGCTGGCATTGGGTGATTCGATGATTTGTCTATGGATAGGCTGGTCAGGACCAAATAAAGGATAGTACTCATCGAATACCTGTCATCGGCATTCAGTGTGACGCGAAAAGACTTGAGCTAAACCTACAGACCATTAATTTTTCACTATCGAGACTTTGGTTGCGGGACACGTCAATTTGGATGTAGATTATTTACTGGGGTAATGTCACTTTGCTCTTGATGTAATCTTTCACTAGTTGAGGGAGCTGTCGAGATGGGACCATAGCCACCATAGAAATGCACACCATAGTTTACATATATGTACTTTAGGCCTCCTTAGCAGACCTATACAAATATGGAAAAAGGCTCCCGACCGAGTTCTGTGCATTCTGATGTAGTCCTATTATGGAACTCGGGGTACAGTAGATGGTACGTACATGTGAGGATTTAGACACATGCATGCTGCACTGGGTGGTGTATCGTAGACGCTAGGGCATTACTCTGTGATTTACCGAGGAGTTTGGATATGGAGAACTATACATAGCTCCGGCGTAGGATGATGGTTATATATGTGGCGTAGTTTTATAGGGATCCGTATGTCGCTCTGGCGTAGGATGAGAGTTTCATGTGCTTCCATAGCATGATGGCATAGACCGTGCGAGAAGGGTACGATGGGAGGTACCTTGATATTTGGGGTATCCACATATATGGTATATTAGGTTAATCTACTAGGAGGTAGGTGGGTATGACGTGGGTGTAAAGCCTTAAGTGTTATTAAATCAAGCAACATAATAAATAAGTAACATGATTGAACGATATATGTAGGGTTATTTCAGATTGTGTAATTTAGTCTAGTCACCAGAACTTGTGTTCTCACCCCATCTACATAACACACTCGCATGTTAGGTTTATGGCAGAGATATGACAGATTTGGATACTGGTTAGGCAGTACTATTACTACGGTAAGGCTATATTTGGTTATATTATATTTTATCCATTCCGGTGTGAGATGTTTACTGAGATCTGATATATTTTATATCTCTGTCTTTTCTGCAGGATACCAGACAAGCCAACTCGGGTTCCGATAGATTGGGATTTAAAAAAAAAAATCGGTATGTCGGAATTCGGGTTGTTACATCTGGTATCGGAGCTTAGGTTCAGGATTCCTGTATAGAGTGAGTGAACATATTTGTATTTTTTAAAAAGATATTATATATATAACTAGATCCATAAAGGAACGCACTAAGTAGGAAGAACGGTTAATGGAAAGAATTGGGATATCAGATATGTACACTAAAGAAATGATTATGGAAATTTGAGACCTTTAAGTGGTACGGGTTAAAAGTGTGCAATGTAATTGGTAATGAAGAAAGATGTATCCCATATTTTAGTGCATTAGATTAGAGAGTTTGATAGTTAAGCCTTAGAAATTGGGAAAATGAAAACAGGAAAATGGATTAGGAATATATATATATATCTATGTATATATATGTATATATATGAGAGAAATGACTTTGTGGGAATATCTAGGAGAGTTCAGGTAAGTTGGAAACCCACTTTGAGTCTAAACCCATTGTTAACTTTTAAGAACCTGAAATTTTAAAAGCTTTTGGGTGGTAGCTTTTTGTGTTTTCAAGTTTTAACGTTAAAAGTTACGGTTTTGAAGTATATAATAGCTAAAATTGTGTATAAACAATTTTTTAAACAAAAAGAGGTATTTTTGATGTTTGAAAAAAATATGTAAGTAACATATTTGAAAAGTACATATTGAGTTTCAAAGATAAATAAAATGGGGTATATTTTGGAAATGATGATTTCTTATGGAAATTTTGTCTAAAATAAATTCTTTTAGAAAAAGGTGCACATTATGGAGCATGTATAACTCACTAGTTTTCAAGTTATAAAGTATGAAAGGATTAAAAAGCAAAACATAGAAAAGATTGCATTTTTGGAATGACATTTTTTATGATTTGGCAAAGGAAAGTTTTAATATGGAAAAAAGAGAAGTTTTGACACTTTTAATTTTTGGAAGAAATATTGAAGTGAGAAAGCCAAATCGCTTTTTTAAAATCATGGGGTAGGTAAGGATTAGTACCTAGGGAAGACGGGAAATATTTTGAGGCTATGAAGTATATAGTAAGGACTGTTTTAAAAATAATGGCAAGTTCTCATAGAGTGCGTAAGCATTGTGGAACCTAGGTTGTTGCTTGGAAAAGACTGTTAGTACACGACAAGGACTGGTGGTGACTACTAGATGGTAAATGGTAAGTAACTGTATAGATCCTTTAGTTTAGACTTTTCCTTGTTATAGGGGACATGGTCCTAGGATACTTAACCCTTGGTGGTAGTTGTGTAGAGTGCTTGTTTTCCTGTTTTATTTGAAGGATTAGAAGGCTTATTTGAAAATTAAACTTAGATAAGTGGATCAAGTTAATAAGCTATGAAAAAAGTAATGACATAACTAAAATGAAAACAACAAATCCAGTAAAGAAACCAACATGACAGTTGAGAAAAATGGGAAATTCTGAGAAGTGAGAATGAAAATGGATTTTTCCTAAGCAAGTTGAAAAAGAAAACCAATAACAAAGAAAATTTTCTTATGTGAATTATGCTTGGATAAGAAGATAGGGGGCCTTTATATAATAGTTACATAAAATCCAAGTACCGATAGAAAAGGAACATAAAAGAAAAATGGGAGATGTCAAGTTTTCGATTTTTCGCCTTTTTGTAACAAAAGAAATCAAATTTAGAAAATTAGTTTTTTTTTTAATTCGCAAATTTAAAGTTGGCTGATAGGGTTTTGAATGCATTCTTGCTTTGTAAGAATGTAGGAAAAATTGGATGAAAAGCATTTTGATTTTCAAAATATTGCATTCATATAGAAGTTTCCAGTATATTTAGGATGTGTGCGTCGTGTTTTCAAAATGTTTTTCAAGAAAAATTTGCATTCAAATAGGAGGTACCGCTTAGGCATTCATTTCATTCATGTATTATTATTTTGAATTACACTTTGCACAATTGCACAAATGGTTGCAAAATTGGATGTACACATGATGGTTGAGAATTATGCAAGGAATTATTTAATTTTACCTTACCAAATTTGGGTGACGAATTTTTTTAAGGGCGGGAGAATGTAACACCCTGCATTTTTAATTAAATAAAATTTGAAAAGCTTTCAGCATCTAGTCATGGAATTAGTGTCATTGCGTCTGTGGTGATTTTCTAATCAGTTTAGACCTATGGATTGCAGAAAACAGATTTAAGATGAGAAAGATATCTTTAAATTATAATAAACATGAAAAGAAGGGATAAGAAAAGAATAACGACCATCATTGTTTTTAGTCTTGTAACAAAAGCTTATGTAGCTCAATTGGTAAAGACATGTCTCTCCCAAGTGAGTGACGCAAGTTCAAATCTTGCCGGTGCCATATTTTTTATTTTAGAGGAACAACTAAAATAATACATATTCTAAGAGGAAAATATGTATAAATGCACATATAAGGAATATTATACATAAAAGTGAGTATAAAAATATATGTATACATGCATATGTAAATATATGCGTGTTAGTGTGCAAAAATATATACATATGAAAGAGAAATCCAAAATAAACCCGCAATCAATGAAAATAGGTAAGAATTAAATAACAGCATAACGTCATTTAAACTTTGAAAATGGAACAAAAGTTACGCGTGTATATATATATATATATATATATATATATATATATACGAGTAATGAGATAAAATGTGCATGTTAAGAGAAGAATATAATCAATGCATAATAAATGGAAAATGTAGAAGAATTAAGCTGAATTTAAATTATAATGCATAAAAAGGAATTAAACAGCCAATTGATAATGTTATAAATTGCATTAATTGAATGCCGATTAACAGGCAAGGAATTTGAAAGATTTTATGACCATGCACATGCATAAATTTGAATTTCAAACATGACTGTGATTTATAATAGGAATAAAATAAATCAAAGAAAGTAAAATGGGCAAATAAATCAACATTCAAATAAAAACGTTAGTTTCAGCAACTAATGTTGTTCTTGGACCCACATAGGTCGACCCAAACTGTGCCTTAGTCGACCCTATGGGCCGACCCAAGGTGGTTCGGTCGACCCAAGGTGGTTGGACCAACCTAGGGGTCAACCTAGAGGTCAACCTAGGGCGGGTCCAGATCCGATTTGTGACGTGTTTTTGCTAATGTGTGCGGTTCGAATTTTAAGGGATTAATTCGACGATTTAGACTTTCTTGTACGCCTATAAATAGACTACCAGGGCCTAGTCTAAAATTCATATCTTCTGAGGTGCTGCCTAGGCTCTGCTATTCTTCTTCCTCCTCAAATCTCTTCAGAATATAGAATAATTATTCTTAGGAAATTCTGATTCAAAATTTGGAGGAAAATTATATATATATATATATATATATATATATATATATATATATATATATCAACAAAATGGGTGTTCATAATTCTTAATAGCGTGAGATAAGTCCTTTCATCTGGTTTATTTAGGTTTCTCTTCCTTTTTCCCTCTTCTTTAGTATTAGATTTGTAAATCCATGGTTGTTTAGATTATAAATTCAGTTAGAAAGGCCATGGAATAACAGATTTGAATCAGATTCATGGATTAGAAAGATGTTAGGTGAGTGGATCTAAATTATACCATTTTAAATAATGGTATATTTATCGTTTGTATTCCTCGTTATAATTAAACTGCTAAACAGTTCATATTTGTGGAAAATTGGGTATTAAAATTGTTTAGGACATGTTAAAAAGGTTACTGTTGTATATAGAACCATTCTAAGAACATGTTAATTGGATTTTGTGAATCAAGCTATAATGAAATTACGAATAATTGTGGTAATTAGGGATAAATCTGCTGAGAACATTTAAGTCATATAAGCTTGTTTACATTTGAACATTCGTCTAAATGGGAAATTACTGTAAATGCTGTAATTATGGAATTTTTGATAAAACTGAATATTTGCTTAAGAATAATATTATGCCAAAGGTGGTAAACAGAATTACAGTAAAATTTGGAAGAATAGATATACCTAAATTGGATGGAAAACTTACAGTAATTAAGAAATTGTAACTGTACTGAGATACAAGGTTAAATTCAACTTGTGGTTGGAGTCTGCCCGGAACCGCTTGGAAAATCCAACTTCCACAAGTGGTCAATTTAATATGACGGGCTTGGTGCATAAACAAAGACATAATGGCAAATATCGGTACTGAGACACGAGGTTAAGTTCAACTTGTGGTAGAAGTTTACCCGGAACCGCCTGACAAATCCAGCATCCACAAGTAGTTAGCTTAATGTGAGAGGTCTGGTGTTTAAATATATATGTATATATATGAGTATATGTGTGTAACGGGAAATAAGTAAATGACATTAATAGTAATGAATGGATGTTGCAATAGTATAAGAATTGGAATAAATAGGGAATGATAATAACTTATTATAATTAACTACATTAATGAGAATGTTATATAATAGGTAGGCTTGTCCAAGGGACAAGTGGGAATTATAACGTAGGTTATAATAAATGGAAAGAAACTTATTGATAAACCTTAGTTAAGTGAACTAAGTGAATAAGTAAAGAATAACAAGAAATTGTAATAAACCAAGTCATGGTTAATGAATAAGAATGAAGTAGGCTTATTGTTAGTAGACTTATAAATGGGAATTAAGAAGTCTAACATATAAAGTAATAATAAGCGGAAGCCTGCTCAGGCAAGATAAGGCTGAATGAAGTAAGGAAACTTATGAAATGAAATGAGTTGTACTTAATGATATATATTAAGTAGCATGTTAACATAGAGCCTGTTGATTGAGATAAGATATACTTAATTATACATTAAGTAGAACATGTTATCGAAACATGTAAACATAGAAATTGGACAATGAATGATAAGATAATAATGATTGTAGATTACAAGCCTTGAATTGCAGTCCAGAGGATAACATGTTATGAGATTATTAATGAATTAAATGGTGTTATCCACTGAAAATCATGCATATACAGTCGGATCTAATTCAAAGCCAGAATTGATGGATGAGACAATACACTCAATGTGTACGGGTTGGTCAACCTCAGTGTGTGTGGTCGGTCACTTCATTTCAATAGGTCGGTTGATCGTGTTGTAAACAACTGGTCGGTCGGTCGCGTCGTAAACAATGGGTCGGCCTCAGCTATTTGGTTCGGTCTTAGCCATACGGGTCAGTCAAGTGCATCGAAATGTATCAACTTGAAATGGTTATTCATAAGGGTCGACCATTCCCATTCATAGACAATGATTCGGTGCCAAAATGGCAATAACATGATCTAATTCCTCAAATAATGGATTAACGTGTTCACAAGAAGATATGAATTCATGAACCAAGAACGTTACTGTGACCCGAAAGAGCCAATTCAAGGATTGAAAGGCACGCATGCATGCAGGATTAATAATGTGTGCTTAAGTGCATAAATACATGGCACAAGTGTGAAGCCTGGAATACAAGCAACGCATGGTCCGGTGAAACATAAATATTAAATATAAGAATGTGCGCCATACATATTACATGAAGCTGCATGAAGAGACATGAAAATAGTGGCATTTCAGTAGATGCAGTGGGTCACTATACATTGCCTACTATTAGCTTTGGTTGTTCATATATATTGATATTTATACTAATAACGCGTCACGCACTTATATACGAATCGGCCATTCCTTATTTTCCTGGATCACTTATATTGAGAACATATCAGTATTGCACGGTTCAGCAAATTGGCATGACCAAGTAAAAGTATAGATCACCACCTTCCCAGTTTATACGCGTATGTATGGAACGATATATACAAACAAGCATGGGTCCGTGCTGAGTATTTACTGGGTCGGTCATAAAACATGAGGATGGGACGACATGATTACAACACGTATATGGATACCCTATATCCAGTATTGCACGGTGGTGATATAGTAAATAATATAGGTCCTTCACGTATAAGCATAAAGCATGGGACAGTTTCTTCATATATCATACTTGGATCGGCCTCAAACAGAAAAGGCGGCTTCAATGAGATTCACGTGAGTTAGTACTTAACTCAAACTGGGTCGACTTCAAGATTTAGAACGGTATATTATTAAAACTGGATCGGTCTTGTTATTATACGACATGTGGAACAACAATTGAATACAAGGATTGGTCGATCACAAGAGACAATGCGGCGGCATCATGTGAGATGCCACGTGTACCTATACAGAAACAAATATACAGATCAGCTTCAAGAAAATAAATGGGTCGGTACCAAATACCTTGGTCGCTCCTGAAGCAAATAAACGGAGGGCCGGTATTAAAAATAATAAAGATGTGGCAACAAAGCAATAATAGAATGGGTCGGTATCAAAAATATCACCTGGTCGGCCTTAAAATCATCACTTGGCTGGCCTTAAAGTCATTTCATGGTCGGCCTTAAATTCTGGTCGATCACAAACATGTCAGTTGCTGACAGTTGTAAAGTAGGCCAGTGGCATTTTTGTAAATAAGTTTGAGGCCGATCCAAGCCCTGCACACCGTAATTACAACTCTGCCATTACCCCTAAACAACACCTATAAATAACCCACTTCTCCACCATTCAAGGGACCGATTTTTCCACCCTGAAGGGCTGCCCAAATCATTTCTCCACCACTCTCAAGTAATCCAAACTCCATTAACGGCTTCTCAAGCTCACTTCATCTTCCTTCAACAAAAAATTGATCAAATCTTCTCCAATCTCTATTAGAGATCCATTCAATTTCTCTCCAACCGTCATTAATCCACCTCTAAGCTTCGATTCGCATCTCAGCCACCATGGATTCGTCAATGATCCTCTAAGTGCTCAAACCTGAAACATATACTCCCGCGCTCATCGCATTCATAAGGATCCAACCATTTCTATAGTGAATTAGAGATAATTGAGTCTTTAAAAAGAATAAAGTGAGGAAAATCATTGTGTAAAGCGAGAATGAACAAAAATGGAAGAAAAGTGTACCTTGTAATATCATATATGATAATGAAATCACTTCCAAAGTGGATGTAAATCTACTCTAGATCGAACCACTATAAAATTCTTGTGTTTTTACTTGCTTTTATTTTTTCGTGGCTCCATTTTATAATTCTAACCATTTGGTGAAGTACACTAAGTGCACCTTCGGTGTTGTAGACCAACTTTGGTTTCAATATTTGGCACCCAACGTAGGGCCACGTTCACACTTCTCTCCAATCTAAGAGCCTTCTATTGAAGTTCTAAGCCTACTTCTACCTTTGATTCTCTAAATCTAAGATATAGGCCAATCGACGAACTCTCTTTCTAATTCAAGTCCTTGTCTGAGATAATGGCTAAATCTTAGAAAACTGCAAGTAAACCCGTTGAAGAAACTGATAACGTTGCTAATAACGAAGCTACACCACTTACCAACAACTTAGAAGTTGAAGAAAACTCAATAAGTGGAGCCGGAGTAACCAAAGCTGAATTAAATGCCATCGTTGCTAACTTGATTCAACAGATGGAAGCCTCCAACAAAACTTTAATGGATGCTAATAAAACATGCCAACCTTGAAAAGAATGCAAATTCGTCAGCCTTCAATCGTCATCATAATGACAACCTAGAAGGACTTGTTGGAAAAGGCAATGTTAATATCGAAGACTCAAAGTTGAAAGCTAAAAACCATTCCGATCGAAATAACCGAGGAGTTGCAAGTCCCATTACGGGAGCACCTTCCCATAGTGGAGGTAAAAGACCTTGATCCTCTAATCACGATCGCTCTCCACGACGAGCACCCGGAAAAGAGTCAACGTCCTCTCTCCGAAACGACACAATTCGAAGGAATATATCGCAGATATGGTGAAGAAAATCATGGAAGATAACATGGCTCGCAAGGATAGTGGAAGGGAATGGTACTTCTCCCTATGCAAAAGTACATTCACGAAAAGGATCAGCAAAGCAGAATTTCCCAAAAAGTTCACTCATCCTACTCTGCCTCCATACAGTGGGACTTCTGACCCAAATCACTTCCTATACAGATATGAATAGAACATGAATGGACGAGATCAAGTGTCTATGCTTCCCTCTCTATCTAGAAGGTGTGGCATCATTATGGCTCACAAGGCTCTCGCCCAAATCCATCGATCGATTTGACTCTGAAATTCAAAGAGCAGTTCAGGCCGTAAGCTACGAAGGCTAAGGATGTCATTTCTCTTATATCAATGAAGCAGAATCTAGGAGAATTTATCAAAGCTTTCCTTAAAAGATTCAACGCTGCCGCGTCCAAAGTAGGGAATGCCGAGCCCCGCATGATCTTAATGTCTCTAATCGGCGTCATAGATGAGAAGAGCGAATTTGGTAGATGGATTAAATTGAAAGGACGGTTGAGAAATTCTATAAAAAGGCCGAGCAGTACATGAGAGTGGACAATAATCCTGCGCCCTTCAGATTGTTGATGCTAAACAAGCTCTTGAAGCTCCCAAAAATGTTGCTATCCAATACAATCAGAAGAATCCTGGAAGTCAGAAAAGAGGAAGCGATGGGAAAGATAGTTGAGACGACAAGAAGTGTCACTTTTCCAACTCATCAAAAGCTGACGCCTTTAAATGACACTCTTGAGAATAACTATCATGCTACAAAACACTCTGAAGAATATGCGGAACCGAATCCGATAAGTGTAGGCGATAAAGCGACGAACTCGAGAAAGTTCTGTAGGTTCCACAACCAGCCTGGTCATACCACTAATGAATGCCAACACTTGAAGAACCTTATCGAGGAACTGATCAGGAAAAACAGGCTGCAACAGTATGTAAAAAATCCACAATCCTCAAACACTGCTCCGACTCCCAAGGGGCAAGGGGCATCAAGCAATGAAGCTCCTGGTCAAACCAAATCGAAGCTAATCATCTACTGACAATCTGTGATGCTCAATGGCTCGGAATAAGCAATCAACATCGCCACTGCTTTACTTCTTGGTTTATTTGATGCTTCACTTCATGTTTTTACTTTCAGTTATATTCAAAATTTCTTGTAAACAGTCTGTAATAATCTGCAAGTGGTGCACTAAACATTTGCTCTATAACTAAAAGCATATTTTCTTGAGTAAATCTCTTACTTGCAGTATTTTCGATAATTCAAAATTTGCTAATAGACGATTCCTTATTACATCTATCTGACAAATGCTTGCTTCCTTGAAACCCGATTCAATATGGCAACCCCAATAACACCAACTCAAGCGGCGAGTGCAAAAAACATCAGCATGCATAAATGTAGTAATTAAAAGCACCACCCTAGAGAGTGAGCGAGAGGAGTTGGCAAGAGTCAAATGGTGGAGAGTTCAGCAAGTAGATGCAAAGTCAATGCCAAAGGTTGCAAGTTCTAAGGGGCAGCCAGTGGCCGACTGTGGTCACTTGCCATAGTCAAGTGCATCTAGCAGGAGGTCGATGTTCGCTCCACGGAAGGGCGCAAACCCTTGCAAATCCCAAAGAGTCACATCCTCTCAGTCTAGGTATGATCACTAACTATAACAAGGTGAATCTGACACGACGACTGATGTTCAAAAGAACCTCTTAGTCCGGCTGCGATCGCTTACTATGGATAAGTGTATCCGACATAAAAGGACTGATGTTTACCCTATAAGAGAGCCTGTCAGTCTGGCTGCGATCGCTTACCATAGTTAAGTGTATCCGACACGTGGTCACCTTGTGGAACTACGCAAAATTCAAAGTCCCTCCATAGCAAAGGCAAATAAAGTCCCTTCATAGCAAGGACAAAATAAAGTCTTCTCATAGCAGAGGCAAAATAAAGTCCTCCCATAGCAGAGGCAAAATAAAGTCCCTCTATAGCAAGGGCAAAAAAGGTCCTCCCATAGTAGAGGCAAAATATAGTCCTCCATAGCAAAGGCAAAATAAAAAAATAAAGTCCCTCCGTAGCAGAGGCAAAATGAAGTCCTCCCATAGCAGAGGCAAAATGAAGTCCTCCCATAGCAGAGGCAAAATAAAATCCCTCCATAGTAAGGGCAAATTAAAGTCCTCCCATAGCAGAGGAAAGATAAAAAAGTCCCTTCATAGCAAGGGAAAATTAAAAAATTTGTTCCCCTATAGTAGAGGCGAAATTGAAAACCCAAAGACCTCCCCTAGCAGGGACACAAAATATAAGATCCCCGAGCGGGGCACTAAATCCAAAGTCCTCCCATAGCGGGGGCACAAAACATAAAGACCTCCACTAGCGCGGGAATTAAATCCTAATACCTCCCCTAGCGGGGGAATAAAATTCAAAGACCTCCCTGAGTGGAGGCACTAGATTCAAACTCAAAATTTGTAGTCCAACTAAGTTATTGCAGCAGGCCTACAAATAGAGGGTTAGCAACCCAAAGACTGGTCTGTTTACAATTCAAAAGTTGTGGTCACCCTAGCCTCTGAAACTTAACTCAAAGTTCTAATATGAGCTGGTACATGTTCCAAAACATAAACCATCATACGAAAGTACACATGCCATTAAAAGAGCAAAGCTTGGAATTCATGGTCGGTATATATACTGACTATCAGAATTCAAGTGTCATTGCAAATTTGAATGAGAATGTTGCATTCATAAAGACGAAGTTTGACAAGTTATAGAACAGTCGAACAAATCATTTCTGTAAAAATGTTTCATTCAATTCAGAGCAAGATATTTGCCATAGTTAGATTTTTAATGATTAACTAACTTATTATCGATTTGGGCAGTCGATAACAAAATATTCACCCAAAAGCATGCAATGTTTTTCTTTCATTACAGAAGAAGGTGCAGCACCGAATAAACATGTTTGGGTTATCTGTTACGAAGACAAATCAATGTGGATTGCCTTCGAAAGACGGACATTGATTCAAAAGAGGCTCAATGGCCAAGCAAATATTCAAAAACAAGCAGCCAATGCTACGATATGAACCAGCGTCAAAGATAACTTCGCAACCCATGTTTTCAAAATCTAGGTCGACAAAGTCGAGATCCAGTTTCAACTGCAAAGCATCAAAATCGACCATCCGGCTCATACCCTAGAGGCCTAACTTCCAACTCAACAAGCAGAGACGCTAATGTCCATGAAACTAATCCTCCAAAATAGCTTGTATCCGATCTATCATCGAAAAAACTCCCGTTAGCAACACAAGAGAGTACCCGTTCCATACATAAAGTGTATGTTCAAATTCATGCCTATAAAGCAGTAAAAACATGGAAGATCCAACAGTATATGTATCAAAATAAAATGCTAAACTCAGAGTTTACAACTTTTTACAAAATAAAAATTATAAACTCCAAGGGACAAATGTTATCCACTAAAAAACATGTATATATTGTCGGATCTAATTCAAAGACAGAATTGATGGATCGGACAATACACTCAATGTGTACGGGTCGGTCAACCTCAGTGTGCGTGGTCAGTCACTTCATTTCAATGGGTCGGCTAGTCACATCTTAAACAACGGTTGGTCGCGCTGTAAACAATGGGTCGGTCTTAGCTATATGGGTTTGTCTTAGCGATACAGGTCAGTCAAGAGCATCGAAATGGATCGGCTTGAAATGGTTATTCATAAGGTTCGGCTATTCCCATTCATAGACAATGATTCGACGGAAAAATGGCAATAGCATGGTCGGTCTAATTCCTCAAATAATGGATTAACGTGTTCACAAGAAGACATGAATTCATGAACCAAGAACGTTACTGTGACCTGAAAGAGCCAATTCAAGGATTGAAAGGAACGCATGCGTGCAGGATTAATAATGTGTGCTTAAGTGCATGAATATATGGCACAAGTGTGAAGCCTGGAATACAAGCAACGCATGGTCCGATCAAACATACATATTAAATATAAGAACATGCACCATACATATTACATGAAGTTGCATAATGAGACATGAACATAGTGGCATTTCAGTAAATGCAGTGGGTCAGTATACATTGCCTACTGTTAGCATTGGTTGTTCATATATATATATATATATATATATATATATATATATATATATATATATATATATATATATATATATATATATATATATATATATTGATATTTATACTAATAACGCGTCACGCACTGATATACAGGTCGACCATTCCTTGTTTTCCTGGATCATATATTTTGGGAACATACCAGTATTGCACGGTTCAGCAAATTGGCATGACCAAGTACAAGTATAGATCACCACCTTCCCAGTTTATACGTATATGTATGGAACAACATATACAAACAAGCATGGGTCAGGTGCTGAGTATTTACTGGGTCGGTCATAAAACATGAGGATAGGACGACATAATTATAACACGTATATGGATACCCTATATCCAGTATTGCACGGTGGTGATATAGTAAATAACATAGGTCCTTCACGTATAAGCATAAAGCATGGGACAGTTTCTTCATATATCATATTTGGATCGGCCTCAAACAGAACGGGCTGCTTCAGTGAGATTCATGTGAGTCAGTACTTAACTCAAACTGGGTCGGCTTCAAGATTTATAACGGGAATATTATTAAAACTGGATCGGTCATGTTATGATACACTACTAAAAAACATCCATATAAAGACTGAAAATTAAAGACTGAAATTATTCAGTCTTTAAATAAAGACTGAAAAAAACCCGAAAAATGTAGTCTTTAAAATTTTACGTTTAAGACTGAAATTCAGTCTCAGATCTGTTTGTAATCGTTGAGACTACGTAAAGACCAAACATCAGTCTTTATTTCGGTCTTTAAGGAGTCTTAAAACTATTAAACATTGTTATCATCCGAAAACTCAATGATTAATTGATAATTCATGTGAATGTCATTAAATTTATCGTCGTTTAAATAACAACTCTGTTTACGCATGATAATATATATTTAAGATCTTTTAATATATATTTAACATATTTTAATATATATTTAATATCTTTTAATATATATTTCATAACAACTCGCATATTTCACGATAATATATTTAAAAAAAATTATTTAAATATAACATCATTAGTTGAGTGTATACCCGAAAAACCACTTTTTCATACGAATGAATTTGGGCTTGAGACCACTTCCGTTGAATTTAAAATGATATTTACGACAACAAAAATTGTAAACATCGATATGTTTGGAGTTAATGAAAATTGTGACTTTTGAGTTGGGTTTGGTTTGGTCAAACAAGCCATTAACCCAGTAAGTCATAAGAAGGCATCCTCCTCTCCTTCTTCATTCATTCTAAACTTAGCAAAAATAGAAAATGGGGAGAGAGAATGAGAAATTAAAATTCATTAACTGGGGATTGCATGTTAGTAGCTCAAATCAAGTGGAAAATCAAAGGAGAAACTTGAGTAAGTCCTTCTCCATCTTGTTCTCTCTTCGATTTCTGAGAGTTTCCTAAACCTAACTCTTAGAAATTCATTTATACGTGTTTAGATTGAAGATTCTTGAGTTCTATTTGTTGAAGAGAGGTTGATTTTGCTTTGTTTTGGAACCTCTCTTTCCTTATCAAGATAAAAGATGAGTTCTTGAAGAACTTACATCTATGCCTCAAGTTATATGCTTGTCTATTGTCCCCTTGGCATGTATATATTGCATGAAAATTGTGTGTTTATGTTCGTTTGTGTGATAATATTTCATTTGATGAGTTTTGGATTCATTTCGATGATTTCTAGTATAAATCTTTGTGTATATTTGAGTTATGTGTTCGTGTGGTTCAGTAAGCTTGAGAGGCATCGTTTTCATTAAGGAAACGTTATGAGCCATCGCCAACCATTCGAAATAAATTTATATACACTTAGTTAGGCAAACACATGCCCAACATAATATTCAGACGGCTGAATATAAGGGTCAGACATCCAAACTTTTGGGTTGCTATCTGTTTCAATTTTCATCAAATTCAAATATCTGAATTAAAATTTCAGACAGTTGAATGTAATATTACAATGTGCACATTATTTGTGCATAGATAAGGTTTTTGAATTGAAAATTTTGATGTCTAAATCTGTTTTCAGTTGTTGACCGATGGAAACCACAGTCAATAGATTAGGTTGTCCCAGGTTCTTTCCTAGTCGAGTTTCGGTTCGTTTAGGATTTTCCTATGATTTTTCAGTCTCTCTAATTCACATATTTCTACATTTTAATTTTTATCAATTTTCGATTCATTCGTGGTGAACGGATTTATAATCGATAGTCATGAGATTTGATATACGTTATTACACGTGAATTTTGAGATTGGTTGATATTTCAATTGATATTTTACGAGATTTACCATTTCAAGCTATAAAGAGTTTTTACATTATTACTAAATACCAAATCTTTTATTAAAATGGTTTACAATCCTACTTCATTATATGAAGTTATTTTACAAATTGTTTTCCAATCTACTAGTATATATTTATACAAACCTTTTCCTCGTTCGTATGAGAAATACAATTAAATGCCTTAGTAAAAACAAGGACTATGAACCTTTGTGTTTACTTCGACGGTTAATTCTTGACTCGTTCAATTGAAAACTGTGATAATGATCGTTCTGTATTTCTAGTGGAATATACAACTTGTTCGTAAATAGTCCAGTAGAGCAAGTGGTTATGGGACATGTAGCTTGACTCTTATATTTACAAGCTTGGCGTATTTTACACTATACTTGATAAATTTTGATCATCGACGATATTCGGATCATCTTTCAAAGAACTTTGGTTCTAGTGGATCTTTGGATCATTTTAACGATCTTCGGATCATCCCGAGGAATTTCGGTTCATTTGATTATATCGATGATATTCGAATTATCCTGAGAAACTTCATTTCATTTGATTACATCGATGATCTTCGGATCATCCTGAGGAACTTCGGTTCATTTGATTACATCAATGATCTTCGGGTCATCCTAAAGAACTTTAGTTTATATGATTTTATCGATAATTTTTAGTTCATCCTAGCTCGGTCGTGACCCACGGTCATTAGACCATTTGAGGAGCTTCGACTCAATATTATATAAACTCAACTACTAAGCGTTTAATTATATAAACATAACTCAATTTCAAAACCATGTAATTCAATATTAATTTGAGGAGTGCTGAGTGCATGAATTCAATAGTAATCATGTAAAATCATGTAATTCAATAGTAACGGCACGTCTTATTGGTGGTTTGAATTAAATTCATTGCAAACATTTATGACGATTGTGGACAAGTTTTCTTATTTTTGAAATTTTAATACAACCATAATTAATTTTAATATCACTTAAAGTTAAGAATAATTAGCAATTAAAAAAGTTTTACAAATTCATATTTAATTTCTATATTTTTATCTTTATTAATAATTGTCTTGAAAAAACACATATTTTTGGTACGACCACAAACTTCAAAAATTGCCCTTTAATTGAGTTGAAAACTATCCCATAGAAATAGGATATGTGTGCCTGACTTTTTTTCCTTTTAAAACTTCATTTATGTATGCGCTGGCCCTTGAATAACGGGTCAATATATCTGCTAGACTTACATCTATGTGGCTGATTTTTATTTTTCTCCTGAAATCTTCAATTTATGTATGTGTTGATATGTTACTTCTTCTATATTCCAGTGCCATCATATTTCCAATATACCTGCTAGAACCCTGTGAGAAATATCTCAATTTATTTTTTGCTATTTTTATTCCTTTCTCTTGAGTGATTATAAATTATGCAATATTTATACAATTTATATGCAATCATATATAAAATAAGCAATATTCTAGAATACATATACATACATATATATATATATATATATAATAAAGAACTAGTTTTGTTTCAAGAATTTCTAGAATATATGTATATATATATATATATTCATATACTTTTAACAATGATTTGAATTTGAAAACAAACTTATGTCGATAGTATATTGACATATAACTATCACAAATTTTTAAATTTAAAAAGATGTGTCTTTTAGTATTTAAAATGTTCCAGGAATGGTTATGTCCCTTGAAACACTATATAAAGGGTCTGATTTTGAATTTTTTCAGAATACGTCTTCTCCTTCTTCCTCCTTTATAAAACCACCATTATTCTTCTTAATTTTCTAAGTTTCTACACTTATACTCTGCCAATTTCAATACAAATTAGAATTCTATTCTCAATCTCTATCAAATACTCTCTGTTTGGAAGTGGTAATCAAGAGTTGTAGGGCAATTGTAATCGATAAGGAAAGGGTATGTTCCTTGTTGCCTATGAACCAAGGAAAATGAGCAGTATTAACCTTGTAGTCGTGAAATCAAGGGTGTTGAATTGGTGTTATCCTTGTATCCTTGAAATCAAGGGGTTGTAATTGGATACTGATATTAATAAAACTCTGCGCAATCCAGCGTTGCGTGAGACTAGACATAAGAGTAATCTGAACCAATATAAAAATCCGGTGTGTTCTTTCCTTTTCTGCATTTTACATTTGATTATATCCGCATCTGTGATTGTTTCTGTTTTGATATTCATTCTGTGATTCATATAGTAGTTTATGTAATTGTTAATTGTTTAAGCTTTCTATAAGTTCTTTAAAGCACTATTCACCCCCCTTTAGTGTTAATTTTGCGTTAAGATTTTTGATCCTTGTCCCTAATAGGATTTACCAATTAGATTTTAATCACAATTCAAAATGATCACCTACTATTATTTTTAAATCTTAGTATCACTGTAAATTACGATCTAAAACATAAAACTATTTTGCAGATTCAAAAATCTCATTTACAAATGCTATTAAAACTTTAAAATCACTCAAAATAGAATCTATCAATAAAATTATTAATTAATTATATAAATAAAATTCAAACTTGAGAAAAAAAGACAATGCAAACTTCAAAATAAATTTTAACCTAACAATATGATTTCAATGCAAGAAAATAGGATCTAACAATTTAATTTCTTTTATAAATTCAAAACGTCTTCCTACAGATACTTTTATATCTGAAAATCATTTAAAAATATAGTCTAACAAATATGTTTTTTTTTACAATTCCAAAATTTTCATCTATAAAATTAATATCGCTTAAAAATATGACATTTATGAATTAGTAAATTAAATAAAAGATTCGTGCCCAATTAATGATGCTGCAATTTAAAAATAAAATCTAAAGTAACAAAATTTGATTTTGACATCAAAACATAGTTAAAGATTTTTTACAAATCATTGTCTCTTGAATGTGTGTAAATATACACTTTGCAGAGAAACTATACAAGAGTAGAGCACTTGTCTTTATCACGCGCGAAAGACGTGCTATACTACTCGTTATTAGCAACATACAACCTATCTCCATCTTTCTCGGCACTTGCAACGATTTCAGATTATCAATGATGAGAGGAAGAAGTACTGAATTTACACGGCCGAATTTTCTTGGTCAGGGTTTTGAAATGAAAGAGGTAGCGAAATGAGAGAAGAGAACGATAGAAACAGTGGTAGCCCCTTATTATTAATTGGAGGTATTTGGAAGAGGAATGAAATGTTTTTTGTGGTATTATTTATTTGTGGTATTAGGAAGCACATATTGGGGTGCCTTAGCACCACACTAAAAGAAATAGATGCTACCACTTAGAATTTTAAAATAAAAATTCAAGCTAAACAAATAACTAAAAATAAGTAAAACAAATAACTAATAATAACTAAATCTACTTATGATTTCAACTCAAACAAATAACTAAAAATCCAAGTTATCCTCTTAAATTTGTTAAACATATACAATTTTTAGAAGCATAATTGAGGCGCAAAACATATGTCATGACGGGTCGCACGCGTGTTGTAATGCTCACAAACTAATAAACTTTGCACTCCATCCCTTAGTTTTGCATTTCAAATAACTAATTAACGCTGATTGCGCGCTTTTAAACATATACAATATTGCTGGTCATTTATTTTGCATGTGAGATATACCAAATTGGATGTTTGGAATTTTCCACTTTGTAAATAGTTATGAAAATATGCGAGGTGCAAAAAAGTAAATTGCAAATATTAGGTATTTAGATGCAATTGTGAATTAGTAAATATCTGCCCCCTCGATCTCTTATTTCCCCCTTTCTCGGAATCACAGATCCGATCTTAGCGGCTAGTCGACGATGAATTCGTTTCCTTTCGCGCTAAAAGGAAATTTTCCCTCTTTCCCACGATTCTTGCGGTATCCAGTTAACACCGACTCCCCAGCAACCTTTGCTCACCATCTTCGAAGCATAATGCCGAGGTAAATTTTCTACGTGTTTTCTAAAATTTGATTACTTATGTAGGTTTTTTTGTTATAAATGGGTAACACTGACGGAGATATTGGTTTAACATCTTATTACCGATTGTGATTGCTGTAGATTTCACTTCATTTGTACCTCAAAAACGTAGTGGCTTGATCACCCCTTCAGCGCCGACTTCGTCCTCCGTTTAATATCTGGAGTTCTGAAAAGGTAATCTGAAAATCAAATTAGTTTCACTTTGTTGTTTGAGTTTGAGTTAGAATCATTTGATGAGTTTTCTGTTTGCACCTACTTTGTAATTAGTTAAAGTTCGTACTTTGAATTGTTTAAAAATAACTTTTAGATATCAGCTGAGTTTGTAATGGTTAAAGTTTGTTGTTTGCACTGAGTTTGCACTGGGTTTGTAATTGATTAAAGTTCTTTACATGAAATAAGGTGAAAATACGTTTACTAGTGGCTAGATATCAGGCCATATAGTCAAGTCTTGCTCTGCATTTAGATCCATGAGCATTTTTTTTTAATAATACTGTTATTGTTATGAGGCGATAGCTATGCAACTTATTTGTCTGTTATTGTTATGAGCAATCTATGTTAACTAAAATAATATGACTGCTGATATGGTTTATGTCCTCAATAAATGTCTGCCTTGGCATTTGACTGCATGTGTTCAGGGCTTTTAGAAATTATTGTAACAATAAATTAATGAAGTTATTTAGAAAAATAGCTAAAATATTGAGCCATTGAAAACATTAAACTTGTTTGTGAAATTGAGGTCTGCGACTTTGCATGTACGAAGCATCTGCTGTTCGCATGTTTTTATGCACAGGAAAACATTTTTAGCTAGGATTTTTCGCTTCTCATTTCTTGGTAACAAAAGAAAGTGGCTGCTGTCGTCATTTATAATGTTTGTATGCGCCTGTTGCTTCATGATTTTTTGGACACCATTGGTCAGTGATAATTATATCTACCACTATAGCTTTAGCATTACCTGTAATAATCAAGTTGTTCCAGTCCCAAACTTATATTAATCACTCATTATTACATTAAGTATTGAACCATAGATTTATATAGGAGATGTTAAAGTCTACACGTACAAAGGTTAGATAACCTACAGCTACTACTGGATAATGCAACCACTTCATGGACCCAATTAACTCAGTGAAAAAAATTCTTCACGCAGTCTCAAACTTTACTCTAATATCTTTTTTTCCAAATATTTATGTAACCACCAAACTCATTTTACTTCAATTACTACAATTGCCTTATTATGAATACTATGCTTAGCATCATATTTATACTATAAAACATGTAATCTTTGGTTTGCTGCTTTGATAATACGAAATAACATAATTTTCAACATCTATTTCCCTCCGATAATATAAAGCTTTATTACAAATTTTACGAACAATAGGGTGAGCAAACAAGGTGACATCAAATGTCACCCATGAATGCATACTGATGCTTTCCTCCGGTTCACTTCTTATGCAGCTACATGTTATAATAGCCAAATAAATTTTACACATTTGCCATCCCCATGCGGACAATCATTTTACACATCACTATGAGTAACCTGCATAATTATAATAATGTATCACTGTTACCTTATCACTTCTGTGCTTCGATGTCAGCTTCTAAGTTCTACCCGCATACCCTAACTTTATGCTTTCATACATGTTTCTTTTGCCATACTATATATGGAAGAACTATTGTCACACCTTTTATGCTTTTTCAACTTCTGTCCTTGCATAAAATACAACTAAACAATAGCAAATATTATGATGTTGGACTAAGGTGCGACATTTCAACTGCGAATACTACTCCACTTTTTCATCCTGCTATACTGTTGTACACATATATGACATCGCCACACTACAGTTGAAGACTAATGATTGCTTGCTAAACCGTTTATTGCTCCATACTCCCATTCATTCTTGGTCAAATTTATTTATGCACATGTCCATCGGACGTGCCTCCGTATTGGTATTTATAATACAATACCGATTTTTACCCATTATCCAACTGATACCCATAAAAAATTTCATGATATGCATTCACTATAGAAGTAATTCTAAATTTTCACTACACTAAAATAAACTATTTAAATTATATGAGTATGCCAATTTTATATTGATAATTATTATAATACTTTCACATTCCAAATTTGTAAATTTTAAATTAGCGTTAGCAGTAAATTATAAGGAACGATTAAAAAATAAATTACAACCAATTGAATTCAAGGCTAAAATACATGTTAGTACATTTTGAAGTCAACCAAAACAGTTGAGGTCAATAAAAATTAAGTTCGGGAATAAAAGCATACAATGATTAACAAATGTCTAAAAAGAAGTAGGAAAAAATGAAAAAAGAAAGTAGAAGGTTGTTACTTTTATCATTATTGACAAATATGCTTTATGTTCCACCTTTTCTTAGCAATAATGGTTGCGACAATAATAATATAATAATTCATAAACACGCTGTGTTAAAAATTAAACATGATAACTCACACTTAAATAATGTTTTGAACAAGATTAAACACTGTTGTAGATAAATTATAAACACTTGAAAAATGCTAAAAGAATTTCAGGTATGCATCCTTTTTTCTATGACAAATTGAAAGAAAAAAGAATCTGTTTTGGAATGTTTCAACTATCTGCTTGCAGTTCATTTTCTATTAAATATGAAAAATTAATCTTGCAATTTTTTTTTAATATTTCATGCTATTAGTAGAAACGGTATGTTTCGAACATGATTATAGTTCAAGCGTTTAGTAGAAGACAAACCCTTTCTTTTTTTATGTGATATCAGTTTATTTTAATGTTAAAAAATTCATTGTGTTGTAGGATTATCATTATATTAATGGATGATCGACAGTGGATGTATCGTAGAGTTTGTGATGGTTTCGTAACTCAAGAATTTTATGATGGTATTACAAATTTTGTTAATTTTGCATTTTCCCAAGCATTACCAGAGAGAGTTGTCAGATGTCCATGTGTGAGATGCGATAACAGAAAATTTCAAAATAAAGAGGTTATCCTAGAGCATTTGTTGCAGAAAGGGTTTACTCCAGATTATTTCCGTTGGATATATCATGGGGAGGGTGGCATAGGAGAAACATCATTACCAGAATCTTCACATAATAATGTCAGTGTTAATCCATATAGGGAAATGCTTATGGATGCGGTGGGTGAAAATTGTGTCGATCACAATGAAGATTTTGATTATGTTAATGATGAAGCACCTAATTCTGAAGCTAAAATTTTTTTATGACATGTTGAGAGATGTTAGTGAGCCTTTATATGGTGGTTGCAAAACAGAGACGGTATTGTCAGCGTGTGTGAATATGATGGTGTTAAAAGCCCAAACAAGATTGACACAAGCAAGTTTTAATTTTGCTAGTTCCATGATAAAGAACTTTTTGCCAGAAGACAATAAATTAAATAATAATTTTTATGAGGCGAAGAAGATGTTGAAACCGTTGGGACTTGGTTACGAAAAGATCGATGTATGTCATAATTTTTGCATGCTATACTACAAGGAGAATGAAGCAAAGATTTTCTGTGATATTTGTAAAGAGCCAAGATATAAGCTTACTAATTCTAGTGGTAGGAAAAAAAAATCCGAAGTACGATTACGTTATTTTCCTATCATACCACGTCTAAAAAGACTGTTTATGTCTTCAAAGCATGCTAAGGACATGACATGGCATTATTATAATCGTTCCACCGATGGTAAATTGGCTCACCCAGTTGATGGTAAGGCATAGAAGCATTTTGACCAGTGTTATCCCGACTTCGCTAGTTCTCCACGAAATGTTAGGCTTGGGCTTTGTACAGATGGGTTTAGCCCATTTGGCACTCGATCGACTACTTACTCATGTTGGCCTATGATTTTGGTTGTGTATAATTTGCCACCATGGAAGTGCATGAAGAAGCCATTCATGTTCTTAAACATGATTATCCCTGGTCCAAAAAATCCAGGAAAAAACTTGGATGTTTTTCTACGACCTTTGATTGATGAGTTATTTTATTTATGGCTCAGTGTAATTGCTTGTGACGTGCATAGAAAAGAAAATTTTCTTTTAAGAGTTGCACTAATGTGGACCATTAGCGACTTTCCAGCTTATGGAATGTTTTCTGGTTGGAGTACACATGGTAGATTAGCATGTCCTCATTGTATGGAGCAAACAAAATCATTTACTCTTGCGAAGGGTGGCAAACCTTCGTGGTTTGATTGTCATCGATGTTTCCTACCATTGGACCATCCATTTAGGAAACAGAAAGACAAGTTTCTGAAAAATAAAATTGAATTAAATGATGCTCCAATCAAGCGTTCTGGCAATGAATTGAAAAATATTGTGCTACAATTGCCTTATGTTGCACCTGGGTTTAAATCGGAAAATAGAAAAATAGCAGGCTTCGGTGAAACACACAATTGGCTTCGTAGAAGTATATTTTGGGACCTTCCGTATTGGGAGAGTAATTTGATTCGTCACACTATAGACGTTATGCATGTAGAGAAAAACTTTTTTGATAATATATTTGAGATTCTAATGGATACTGATAAAACAAAAGACAAATTAAAAGCTAGAATTGATCTTGAAAAGTATTGCAGTAGAACACGATGGATGAGCTTGGTTAAAAATCACAATGGTCGCTATTATAAGCCGAAAGCTCCTTACTGCCTTACAAAAGCCAATCAGAAAGATGTTTGTAGGTGGGTTAAATCAATTAAATTTTCAGACGGATATGCTAACATAAGAAGATGTGTTAATGAGCCTGAAACAAAAATAAGTGGGTTCAAGAGCCATGATTGTCATGTGTTTATGCAAAGACTCCTTCCTACCGCATTCCACCCATTTGTACCAAAAAATATATGGGAAACTTTGGTTGAGTTGAGCAACTTTTTCCGTGAACTTTGCGCAAAAATTATAAATATGGAAAATATGGTACTTCTAAATAAAAATATCATTGAAATTACTTGTAAACTTGAGAAGATATTTCCGCCTAGTTTTTTTAATTCTATGGAACATTTAGTTGTTCATCTACCATACGAGGCTATGCTATGTGGTCCTGTTGGATATCACTGGATGTATCCTTTTGAGCGGTATGTTTTTCCTATAACTTTTGAATTTTTTTCATGCTTTATTGTTAATATTTCAACCACATCTTTTAATACAATGTAGGTATCTGTTTTATTTAAAACGAAAAGTAGGTAATAAAGCACATGTTGAAGGATCCATTGCTGAAGCATATGTCATTGATGAGATTTCAAACTTTGCATCATGTTATTTTGGTCCAAATATCGAAACAATTTGGAATCAACCTCTAAGAAATGATGATGGAGGGGAAGTTATATTGAATGGACGTTTGTCTATATTTTTCCATCCAGGAAAAGTATTATCTAATGCGTTTGTTCGAAGGAATCTTTCTCAATTTGAACATAATGCGATCCATAAGTATGTGCTTTTCAACTGCACAGAAGTAGAAGATTATGTGAAGTACGTATTTTATGTTTTATAGCAAAGTATTTAAAGCATGTACTATTATTTAACTTTATTTCTATTGCTTATAGTGATTGCAAAAATGAGTTAATAAGTCAGTATCCTATGGAAAATGAAAGTTTCATTGTTGCGCAGCTTGAATCCATATTTCCTGATTGGTTAAAAAATCGTGTAAGTATTCTTATTACAAAGTAGCTTGTAAATAAATAAATAAATTGAGTACTTATTGATTGTCTTTTTTTGGTAAATAGATTCCATTTCAACCGAGCGGTATTGGACATCAGTTGTTTTTACTTGCACAAAAACCAGATTATAAAGTAGAGTGCTCCAACGGCTATTATGTAAATGGTTTTAAATTTCATACACTAAATTATGGAAAAAAACAAGGCGACGATGAATAGTGGTGTTTGTGTGAAAGGAAGTTGTTACAATGACTTAGAAAACGATTATTATGGACTATTAAAAGAAGTCATAAAGGTTAGATATCTTGGGCAGGAAAATGAAATATTTATATTTAATTGTGAATGGTTCGATACATTGAGTAGAAATGGAATCAAAGTGCACCATACAAATGGATTAATAGAATTGAACAGAAATTCTCAACTACAAACCGATGATAACTTCGTATTTGCCCAACAATGCCAACAAATGTATTTATTGTCCAAGCCTGGTAATGGTTTAAATGAATGGGTGACGGTAATTAAAACTGCTGCAAGAAGTCGATTTGCAAGTGAATTGTTGAGTCCTAACTTAATGGAGGATGGTGCCGATGTCGATCAAGTGGACGAGATATATCATCCCTCTATTGTTACTGTCGATGATATCTTAGATCAAACCATTTGTACTGGAAGATTTTGATGCAGTTGATGAAGAAGAGTTGGAACGTGTAATGCAGTCAGATAATGCTTATTATTCTGGGTCTGATGATGAAAATGCAAATGATGCTGAGGTGGATTTTGATGAGGATGCTGACCTCACTGATGACGAAGAAAATGAAGATGGTTATCAAGATGAAAATATTAATGATGAAGACACTGAAGACGAGTTTGCATTATAATCAACTTGAAAATATTATGTGTTGAATAAAATTTATGCAATTACATTAGTTTAAATTAACTTTGTAGTTTTTGCTGTACATTTTCCAGTTTTTTTAGTGACTTGATGCATTGTCTAACAGTACATGTTTTTTTGCTTTTTTATCTGCACTATTCAAATTTCAATGCAAATTATAATCTCAACTGCTGTTTTTTACTACCTATTTCATGTAAGGATATGGGGATAGGTCAACATGTTTGATAACTAATGTTCATGGAAGTAAATGATGTGAAGTACACGAAGGTTATATTTCTGTTTTTTTCATATTTGTTGTTATGTTTTTTATTTTCGAAATATATATCCCTTGTATATTTAAGATTGTTTGAACATGTAAGGTGATTTTACAATTTGTTTGGACACTTTTTAATGATGGAATCGAATGCCTATTGAATAAAAAGCTTACTATAATTCTACTTCTGAAACCAATGGTTGTACTTTTATTTTTTAATCTTAATCCCATTATATTAGTCTACATTTTAGGTAATTTATTATTCTCTTGACATTATGCTTTATTAGGTGCTATTGCTCTCGAAACCCTTTACTTACCGACTAATGTATGTATGAGGTATATGAATTCAACGTATTGTTTCTATGGATTACATGTTCTAATTATGTGTACTGCATTTTTTTGTGAAGGTATAATGCCAGGTGGATCCGTAGCTCGACGTCTTCTTCAAAGAAGAACTTACTCGAACCAGCCAAGTAATTTTTCCACATCTAATCCTCAACATAGCGGTGGCCCACCAAATGAAGAGTTAGAGAGGACGAACAATGTTGATGGAGAAGAAGAAGTTGAAGAAGATTCTGAAATAATTCCTACCCAGGGTTACAATCCTGCTATTGATCCGGTCACAAAGAAACCTTCGTTGGAATGGAAAGGAAATTGGTAATATTTTTTTATGTTAGTTCTCAATACTTATTTTAATATAGATAATTGATGATATTGTTTAATTCAACACTGGTTTTTTTGTAGTTTTCTCAACCAAAAGGCCTCGCGTATAATTGGAGATATATGGTCCAGACGTTTCACGGGACCATGGTATGAATTTAAGTTGGTACCTCAAGAAATTAGAATCGTACTATTTGATGAATTCAAGGTATATTTCTTTAACCATTTATTGTTTTTCCACGATAGAAATTATAAAGTTATTTATATTGTTGTAATTTTACATGAGTGTGTTAAATTTCAACAAGTTTAAGTTTTAAAGAATTCAACAACGTCACCTTTACGTATAATTAAGTTCTGTTATATGTATGAACTCTTGTTCTTTTAATCTTATTTTGTAAGTTAATTTTCTTTTTTCCGCTCAGAACAGATTTTGCATAGGTACAATAATTTAAAAACATGCAGGACCCATGAAGTTTAATATTATTCTTTCATGACATTGCATACTCTTGTAGGTAATGATCACCAATATCGAGGGAAATTGGAGAAAAAAAGCCATCTTAAAAGCAATATGTTCTGGTTTTAAGGAAACTACCGAACCAGCTCCTTGTTTAAATTATGATATACAAACTAATGAATGTCTCCATGATAATGGTGGATGCTGGCAAGATAAATCTGCCAACATTACCACTTGCAAGGACACTATTCGTGGTACAGTTTGTGAATGCCCGTTTTTTAATGGTGTGCAATTTAAGGGAGATGGGTAGAATACCTGTGAAGCAAATGGTCCTGGGAGGTGTAAAATTAATAGTGGTGGATGTTGGCATGGTAGTCACGACGGGCGTAACTATTCTGCATTTCAGGAAGTTGGAAACCAACAATGCAAATGTCCTCCAGGGCTTATAGATGTCGATGAATACAAGGAAAAGATAGGCTGTCAATGCCCTGGATGTAGTTGCAAAAACACATGGGGAGATGACCAATGCAAGTGCAGCGGGGATCAATTATACTTCAAGGAACATGACAGTTGCATAAGTAAAAGAGCAACAGAGGCAAATGCAACATCTGCTGCTGTCTAGGCTATTGTAATTGCCTTGGCCCTTGCTGGTATCGGGGCCTATATTGTTTACAAGTATAGATTAAGTTCTTACATGGATTCAGAAATCAGAGCTATTTTGTCTCAATACATGGTTAATTTACATTTATGCAATTTTGTGCCTGGTTTTACTTGTATCTCAGTAATTCATATAACTACGCCTCTGATAGACATAAATCTTCTTAAACCGGTGATACCTTTTATTTAACTGATTCCAGACACATTGGAAATCAGTTTACTCAATTCATGTAACGGTCTTACGTCAGACTTGAACAATTTAGCATTATTTATTTTCAGATTTGTCTGCATGAAGAAAAGATTATAATTTAATTAAACAGTAATATTGACCAAATCATCCAACAAAATGACAATGGGACAGTTTTATTAGTCGTGTAGTACTCTCATATATTGTGTATTTCCCAAGTGTAACAAGATCTTTTATGCAGAGACATTTCTCATATGATGAAACTCATGAACCGACGATTCGAAGAATATGGGAGGCTACAACAAAAGAAAATTTGAAGAAAAACTAAACCGTGCACGTGAAGCAGCAAAAAGAGCTAATAAGACGACTAATATTTCGGAATGTAAGGACTGCCCACCAGTTTGGATTCCTCCCGATATATGGAACCAGATGATTGATGTCCGCTGGGCGAAAGAGTAGTTTGCGAAAAGAAGAGAAGTAATGTGAAAGAATCGCTTGACGACGAAAGAAGGGACTTATACCCGTCATTGTGCCGGTTCTGTTTCAATTGCCTCGCATAATGAACAAATTGTAAGTCAAATATTTTCAGATAATTTTTCATCTAGTAAACCATTAACCATGCTAGTTAAAGTACGTTAGTATGTATACACACACACATACACATGAAGTATGTTATCATTTTGATTTTGCTGTAAATTTAACAGATCATTGCAGCCTCAGCAACAATTGTCAATTGATGCAATTCGTGGCTGTTGGTGAGTTGCAATTTGCAACTGCTGCTATGGCAGCAATTTATCGGTATCATGACACCCAAATTAGGGTTGATTTAAATTCACCTGCTGCTATCCTCATCAACACACAAAATTCAAGGGCAATTTTAGAATAATAAAACAAACGAATACACCCACACACACAGAGTTTTTTGAAAACGATACACACAATTACGTGTATGAAATAAAGTCATACCCTGCATGTCAAAAGGTTTAGAATGTAGTATGTTCTCATTGTATAATCTATAAACTGAAGAAACTTAGCATCATATATGTGAACTCCTAGCAACTCAGTGTCTAATTATATAGGCACAACAACTTAGAGGTAACTAGTACACAAAATTTTCTAATAATGTTATCATTTACCATAAATTTCTAATATTCATGTAATGAATGCAGAAAGCTATAACAGGGAAGGAACCAACGTTTCATGAGGCATTTCGATATTGGCATGTTTTGAAAGACCCATCTAACTCCTCAAAAAATACCAAAAAAATATGTAGGCGCAGTAGATATGTGGACAACAAATCTGCAAAGACAATGGTAATTGTTTTATTTAATTTAAGTAGTTAGTATGTTTGTAGTATTTAATAGACGTCCCCCCGGTCACTAGCTGATCAAAATTTAATGACGACGAATACTTCCTTATATAGTGTTCGTTATAGCGGCGACGGATACTTCCGTATCAGATGCGAAGGCAGCAAAGAAATTCCCTTTCAGAACTACGGAAAATATAATATCAACAAAATATGGGGATGAATGTTTTCTTTGTCATAGTAGCAACAGCCATTGCCAATATCAATAGTGTTGTTAAACTTTAAATAATATGATCGTAAGCTGTTCGGTTTTTTTGTCTCTGATGATTTGAAAGTTGGAGCTTGTTGAATATTGGTCCTTTGCAAAGCAAAGAATTTTTTTTTTTGTAGTATTTAATGATTTTTTTTAATTACTCAGGAGAATTATATCAAGAAATAGGCTGAGTCTGAGGAAGCAATGGATGTTTTCAATCCACAACATTGGGTGGATTCGTCAGGTGGACTGACAAAAGGAAAGATTTATGGAGCACCTCATGTAGATATTAATATATTACATGGAGGTTCTCAGTCTTCTTCAGCCAGTGCTCATCAGGGATGTGCTTATGCTTCCATTTCATCTACCCAGCCAATAAATTCGCAGTTTCCATTGGAAGAAATTGTTCAACGGTATGAGCTTTAAATATCAAATTTACAATCAATGTTTAATTTTTCTATGGTTATCTAATTCTAATTCATATATTATGTTTAAATAGAGCATTGGATAGATTGAAGCAGTCCACTGATATACCTATGCAGACCACTGCACAACCAACCACTGCACAACAGACCACTGATCATGTCGTAACGTCCTCTCAACCAACTATGCCAACATCACCTTATGTTTCTGATCAGTCCAACATGCCTACACAGGCTACCATGCCTACACAGTTACAACAAATGGGGTTTTCTAGTACATTTCCTCATTTAACAGGTTCTTATACTTTTATTCACAATTTCTATTATTCATTATGGCTTTTTACATAATTTACGTGAGATGTTCCACTCTCTACAAAGTTGAACTTATGTATGCTTATCAAAATTTGATAGTGGAAAATGAGGCTAGTTGTTTTGTACGAGTACATAAATAGAACGAACCTTCAATGTAATCTTTTAATGGGGTTAGGGCTCCGCCTCCTTTCTTCTTCTGGATCCCTTTCCTCTCGTTTATCCGTCACTTCCCCCTTTGCCTCATAAATTTTCCTCCGCTCTTAATTCTCTCGATCCACTTTTTCTAATTTTTTTTTTTAATTCTGTCTTTTTTTTTCTGCCTTTGCTCCAGTTATTTTTTTCCTATTGCCATGGCATGTACATCCTGCATTATACTCACGCCCCCTCCATGCGCAATCTAGATCTGCCATGTGCGTCACTGTCTTTGTAATTCCTTTCATCCTTGAGTTCCCCTATTGATTTCCACTACTTGACATTTCCTCGTTTGCGTTTTTACCTTTGCCCTTACCATTCAAGCAATCCATCCCCCTCCATATGCTAATTTCTATAACTGCAGGCAAATCTTTTGAGTTTTTCATGGGTGGTTGTCAGGTTTTGATTTTGATGAGTACGGGTTGTCGTTTGGATAGCTGTTAGTTGTTGGGTGTATCATCTTCTGATAGGGGTATGGGTGATGGTTGAGGCTGTAGTTTCATGCTCACGGTTGCTATAGGTAGTGTGTTAAGGCGAGTGATTTCCATGTGGACGCTTTTTTTCCATGGTTACATAATCTGAGAAGAAAGCATCGTCATTGTTCAGCTGTGCTTTTTTGAATTAACTACCTTTATCCATAATCAGAGTTTCTTAAATTACAGTTAATGTGGAAGTATCTTTTCCGTTTTCCAAAAAGATCCCACTTAATATACCTGCATGACAACTGCTGTCAATCTACTCCTTTGTTATGTTTGTTTTCAAGTTGTTTTTGAATTGATCTTGAACAATCTCTTGGGTTAGGAACTTGCTAGAGATTCTGAATTGTCCAAACTCATGTTTTATGTGTGTCATCATTTGCTGTTTTGGTACTGTGAGAATTTCGTATTTCATGGCTGTCTAAAAGCCATTCCCAATTATTGCTTTTTGCCTCTGTAACATTCCCAATTATTCATCAAACTCAATATTACATGAATGCCATTCTTCTTCACCTCGGATATGACAAAGTCCAAGCCCTGACATATATACATATTCAACCACTCCTAGTATGCAGAGATCTTTGTATTATAAGAAAATATATTATGTATTGTACCTTGAACACATCCTCATTGTAAACTCTAGGACTGATTGTAAACTCTAGGACTGATCTGAATGTCTCCTTTATAAATTAGGACATTTTTCCAGCTATGCAGAGATCTCTCCTTTATAAATTAGGACTCCATAATCCTTTATTTCCAGCTATGCAACTTACTGCATGTCTGAATGTATACATTATTTTTTCATTGCAGTCATTCATCCATCTAAGCAATTTTATGCACTCCGTTATATGTGCATACAATTGTTACTACAAATCATTTTATGATCAGTTGTCCTTTTATAATTGCTTTGAAATATGCTTTACATTTATTTGTTTTCCAAGTTAAACATAGAAGCATTTCCCTTTTAAATTATGTGTTTTGACATTTTTCTCTCATATTGTTTGAAGGGAAAAACCCAATTTATGGCCAGTATTCTACCTATATTACAAATCTTCTGTGTCAAATCACAGTAACATGTTAACTTGTAGACTAGTAACGGATTTTCATAATAAACAATCTCATATTAACCGTTCTTATAGTAATTTGTATGTATTTTGTTTATCAGGTCATGGATCTATGCCAGTGGGGGCATATCCGTCACAATCGCCTATGCATTCGAACGCTTTCAGGACTGCGCAACAGAGTATGCCATTTTTTGAACTAATGCAACAACTGCCGTATATGCAACAATTTCCACATATGCAACAGTATCCAGGACCTTCTATGCCTTATCAGTCGCCTCAAAATCCCGAAGAACACCGTCATAATGAAGGTATGGAGTGATTGGCATTTCGACTTGCTTGCTTTTTTTTCTTCTTGTTGAATGATCGTGTGTATGTAAATGCATGTTAGTGGACTACTTGTTTCTTTTGTTTTTGTTTCAAAAGTTGCATGTATCTTTGTTCTGTGAACATGTTGGACCAACTTTGTTTCAATGAAATGTGTTTTGGACATACATCTTGCTTTCTTGTTAATATTAGTACAATGCATGTGTCCATGAATAATAATTTTTATGTGAGCGAATATGTTTTGAGATGTGCGGAATTGTAGTGTCGATATGGCAAATCCATGATATTCATTTATTATTGTGGATATTTTAGTGGTATAAATTGTACAAATTTAAGACTGACTAATGACAAAATTCAGTTTCTAAACTTCAGTTTCAAGTATGATTAAGACTGCAGTATCAGTCTTTACATTTTAAGACTGAAATCTCAGTCTTAATGTTTTTTTGCGACTAAGAAATCAAAGACTGAAATTTCAGTATTTGATCAGTCTTTAATTATGATTTAAAGACTGAATTGATTGATTAAAAACTGAAATTGTCAGTCTTTAATTCAATATTTTTTTGTAGTGATATGACACGTGGAACAACAACTGAATACAAGGATTGGTCGGTCACAAGAGACAATGTGGTGGCATCATGTGAGATGCCACGTGGACCAGCACTGAAATAAATATATGGATCAGCTTCAGGAAAATAAATGGGTTGGTACCAATTACCTTGGTCGGTCCTGGAGCAAACAAACGGAGGGCCAATATTGAAAATAATAAAGTGTTGGCAATAAAGAAATAATAGAATGGGTCCGTATCAAAAATATCATTTGATCGACCTTAAAATCATCACTTGGTCGACCTTAAAGTAATTTCCTGGTTGGGCTTAAATTTTGGTCGGTCACAAACATGCCCGTTGTTGACAGCTGTAAAATTGGCCAGTGGCATTTTTGTAAATAAGTCTGAGACCGACCCAAGCCCTGCACACCATAATTACAAATCTGCCATTATCCCCAAACTACATCTATAAATAGCCCACTTCTCCACCATTCAAAGAGCCAATTTTTCCACCTCGAAGGGCTGCCTAAATCATTTCTACACCACTCTCAAGCATTCCAAACTCCATTAATGGCTTCTCAAGCTCACTTCATCCCCCTTCAACAACAAATGGATCAAATCTTCTCCAATCCCCATTAAAGATCCATTTAAGCTCCATTCAAGTTCTCTCAAACTGCCATTAATCTAGCTCTAAGCTTTGATTAGCATCTCGACCACCCTGGACTCGTCAGTGATCCTCTAAGTGCTCAAACCGTGGAACATAAACTCCTGCGCTCATCGCATTCATAAGGATCCAAACATTTCCATAGTGGATTAGAGAGAAACGAGTCTTTAAAGAGAATAAAGTGAGGAAAATTGTTGTGTAAAGAGAGAATTAGAAAAAATGAAAGAAAAGTGTACCTTGTAATATCACATATGATAATGAAATCACTTCCAAAGTGGATATAGATCTACTCTAGATTGAACCACAATAAAATTCTTGTATTTTTTCTTGCTTTTATTTTTTCATGGCTCCATTTTCTAATTCTAACCATTTGGTGATGTGTACTGTAACACCCCACATCTGTTAGTGTCACTCACAAAGGGAATGCACTAAGTTCTGTGGAGCATTATAGGTAAAAGATGCAGATAAATTACAAGACAGACAAATTTAAAACAGCGAAAAATAAAACTTTACTTTATTGATAAAATAGTTTGTACAACAATCGTTTTCCGATGCCAGGGTATCTGTCTTACATAAAATAAAGAAGCATAAAATAACATTTATATTCCTCAATGTAGCATAAGCCAGCCATAGCAGCGGAAAAGAGGGTCTGGAGCGATATATCCAAGAGTCTTCAAGCTTGGAAAGAGTAACAGTCCATACTAAGCAGAGCTATTCCCTCCCTGACTACCTTGGGGGGGAGGGGGGACGGAAGAAAAGAAGACGAAAGAAAAACAGAGTCAGACATAAAGCCTGAGTAAGTCTAGTGGCTTTTAGCATGCGAATAGGATAAAGTTCATGACAGGAGTAAACTGGAAAATGGGACAGTACCAGAATAAACTAATATAAACCAAAGCAAGACAGTTTAAACCGAATATACTATCACAGCCCATTCTATATCTCTGCACCACCTAACTAGTATCCCAACTAGTAATCTGTATAAAGATGATAACGTGATCCCAATCCCTGTAGTTGCGGTTGCCTTTAGGTGTACATCTATGATTTATTACCTAGATCTAATCTAGGGTTCTCTTATCGAGCGCTTTCTAGACTTAACCAGGGTTTACATGACCTAGATCCAACTAGGGTTTATGTTACCTATTGAACGCTTCTCGGATTCAGGGTTTATGCCACCTAGGTCCAACTAGGGATTATGTTACATGTCGAACGATGCCCCTTAGTCTAGGACACACTACCCAGAGTGATAAGTGTTCCTAGACTTGACGTCCCAATCGTATCGTAAACGTGCTATATATCTAGTTGCACATGTCCTCTATATGTGCGGCCCGAGTCCCGTGGCAGGGCTAATTTAAGAAACACGGAACTCGGTTGGGAGCTTTCAGATATCTTCCGATGCAGATGCTAAGGTCTGTTTTTCCAGTGGCTATGTTCCCACCTGATCCCTCCCTCAACTAATGAAAGGCACACCTTGAAAAATGAGAACTATACGCAGGCCCCATATGCCCTAGTAACCTATGGCCATCTGCAACCATAACTAGATAGCGAGTATATGGTCTGTTGGAGTTCTCCGCCTTTCCGCTTCACGTATCTCGATTGACTCAAGATGATTGGTAGACGACGAGCAGCTATCATAGGGCTACTGGTCTCGCCGAATCACGCTGGCCCACCCTAGTCTTTAGGTTGCCTTATATTGCAACCAAGGCATACCCTTGGTTCTCCTAACGCAGACCTTAACCTCTGTAAGCCCGGGAGGATCATCTGCAGCCTCACAGAGGGATACCAAGAGTACCCTCACGTCCCCTCGAAGCCTCGGGCTTCGTAACCCAATTCGTTGGAGCCTTCTTTAAGATCAGATTGACGTTTGCTCCTCCTCGTGTTATACTAAGAATTACTACTTAGTTTTCCTAACTAAGGTTTACCACTTAGTTTCCTGAATCATTGTTTTCTTAACAAAGGTTTACTACTTAGCCCTCTTTCTCGTCAAGTTGGACTGGTTAAGTGTCATTAGTCAATTCAAGTTAGCTTAACCCATTCCTTTGTCATATTAAACTGGCTAAGTGTTATCAGTAGTTCATGTTGACTTAACCCTGTCACAAACCAAGTTATATTGGTTAAGTATTTCTTATTACTTAACCCTACCCATTCATCTTGTATTGGTTAAGTGTCACTTTTAACCTAGCCTTGCCCATCTATTTTAACTAACATGTTATAACGGTAAAGTGTTCCCTTAGTTAACTTAACCCTAACATTTGTTTAATTAACATGTTCTAATGGTTAGGATTGTCCCTTCATGTTTCAACTTAACCCTGTTCAATTTATCACACTATGATGGTTAAGTGTTCTAAGTTTACTTAACCCTACCCTTTAGTCCAGCTAACATATTAAATTGGCTAAGTGTATTTACTTAACCTTACCCACTTATCTAATTAACGTGCTATAATGGTTAAGTATTCTAAATTTACTTAACCTAACCCACTTATCTAATTATCAGGTTATAATGGTTAAGTGTACTGAATTTACTTAACCTCACCCTCTAGTCTAGTTAATATGTTAAATTGGTTAAGTGTATTAACTTTACTTAACCTCACCTTCTAGTCTAGTTAACGTGTTAAATTGGCTAAGTGTTTTCTTAGTTACTTAACCCTTACAAGTCTTGTCTTGTTAACATGTTAAGTTGGTTAAGTGTTTTAGTTAACTTAACCCTACCAATCCTAACTTAGCTTTAATTGTCTTATTAAAGCACCAACCACTCACATTAGACAAGTATTGTTGCGGCTGCCTGTATGCCGGTCGGTTCCGGGCAGTTTTACGCCACAACTCTGTCTAACCTCGGGTCTTTATTGGGCTCAATGCCTTAACCTCACATTGGTTAGGTATTGTTGTGATTATTGGACAGCCGGGCGGGTCCGGGCAGGTTTACATCACAACTCAATCCAACCTTGGGTTAAGCATATTCATATTGTCTAAATTTACATTTTATTTATGTAAATTATCCAGAATCCATGTCATTGCCCAAATTTATTTCTAATCAAGTTCATTAATTTAGGTATATAATTTATACCGTTTCATGCCATAAATCACCTATGTGATTTTTAACCAATTTACGTCAAGTTTCCTATAATTACCAATTTTACCCAACGTTACCCCGTCTAAATATTAGGCTAACAATCTTAGCCTAATTTTCCGTCCGCATGATTTTGACATATAATATTAGGCTTAAAACTTAGCCTAATTTAGCGTGCACAAAATTGGCATAAAAATAATTCATTAACATAAACACGTCATAGGTGTAAACTTGGCATTCTCGACATAGTCAATATGAACATCATAGTTGTGAACTTGCAAAATAATCAACATGAATATCATAACATTGCATAACGTGCCACCAACTTGCATATAAATATTGGGCCTAGTTAAATAGGTGTCACATGAATCATATAGTTTTAGCCTAACATAAAGGTATAACATAGTATAACCTAATAGGTGTCATATGAATCCACTACAGCATGGTATAACATGTTAATGCATAGGTCTAGGCATAACCTCAAACATAAAGCTGGCGTAAGACAAAACTATATGTATAACTTTGACAACCACTTAAGGGTGTGAACTTGCAACAAATATGTATAAACATAGATCTAACAATAAACGTTCATATGAATCCTAAAGGGATCTTGACATGGATCCGATTATAAGTTCTCACTTGCATAAAAACATGTGAATATAGATCTATTCTAGTCATGTAGGCACAATTGGTTTAAACATATATACATAGAGCCTACATGAATGATATAAATATTTGCGTAAATCTAACTTGCAACCTATAACTTGCATAAGCATATATTTAGATCTAACCATATACATACAATTCGCATAAGGTGTTGATTGTTTGATTCATAATACATAAAAGATTCAATCACCACAACCATTCAAATTATCACAAATAACAAATTTAAAACAACATCGTTAATACTGATATAATTCCATATTACAATTTATAACAAATCATGTATTAATCGCATTCCCATCTAAAGAGCCACTATACTTACAACACAAGACGGTCTTGTTTTTTTGAGATCTGAGGTTCTGAAATTGAGATGCGTTCCTTTGGGTAGACGTTGTTGTTTTGATTTTATTAGTAGCTTTAATCTCAAATTTGAATTAGCTTGAGTTGATTCGTTGTTCGTCTCTTTTCAAGCGGAGGCTCTCCTTAGTTTCCTTCCGATAGCATGGCGGCTCAAGTTCTTATTTTTGTGTGAATTTTAGTTGGAGACCTAGGGTGTTTTTATAGAGTTGCAAGTTAATTAGAGCCGTCGATGAAGCCAGGGTTAATCAAAGCCATCCGTTCTAAAGAGAAGCCAATCAAAAGAAGATAACTCAGCCCCAGTGACAAGACAAGGCCCAGAAATTCGAGCCAGGACCCAACCAGACAAACCAGGCCGACCATGCAGGTCGACCCCTAGGTCGACACCCTGGTCGACCTGGTGCCTGGGCGGGAATTTTCCCGCCCAGCCCAGTTTGGGTCTGTTTTTGAATTTCGAACTTCGTTTTGAATTGTTTTGAATTTTAAACTGAATTCTGAAACATCGGAAGGCCATAACTCCTTCATACGTAGTCCGATTTACGCAAACTCGGACTCTATCTCAAGCAGATTTCCGAGACGAACGCAACGGCTTAACCCGTTTCCCTTAATTCCCACATTTAGAATTAACTATTCTTTAATTTGTGAAACTTAGTGTTACAGAATTACGGGGTGTTACATTCTCCCCTTCTTAAAAGGATTTCGTCCCCGAAATCTTCAAGTTAGGAAGAGTGTGTCCTACCATCCAATCACCCATCTACTCAACCATTCAATCACAGGCATTCATTGTGCTTAAAAATATTTCTAAATGCTTTCATATTCATATGCATAGTGTGTGTATATGTCTTTATCTAATGCAAAATCAGGCAGTCTACTGATTCAGTTGACCTCCTTAATACGAATTATGTCAGTGCCATGCGTCCAATCATGTATGCAAGCGTCCCTAGTTATTAAATACTACATGTGTGCATAGCCATTCATTCATATGCAACATCCATATGATAACATATCAAGTTAAATCCGTTAAGCAAATACATATATGCGAATGCAATATGAAAGTGACTAAGTCGTTCTAGCGCATATGGTGTGTATATGCATCCACGAGCAACCACTTGCAACCATCAATCATAACATGTTTCAAATACACGTTTACATCCACTGGCTTCTACCTAAGCATCGATGATACGTCCTAGAGGATATACCTTAAAAGCTAGAAACAAGTAGGCATAAAGCTCCTAGAGAAAGGATATACCCTTAAGAAAAAGGATATGATGCATGTATCTAGTCTTCAGTCTTCTAAGTTGCATCTTCCTGAGCTTCTCTGTACCGTACCTTATCTAGTTAATCTTCACGATTGTGAAGCTTCTTGACCTCCATTTCCAAAACTGTCGTTGATCAGATAGCTGGCTTTTCATTGCCAACTGGATATATGCGGAAGTATATCCCGCGTTTTAGGGGTAAACCCCTAACCTAATCAAAACATCTACGTACTCATGGACTATTCTAACGGATTGCAAATCGTCGATAAATGTATTAAGCGATTCTAGATAGCTAAGCCTAACTGATCCTTTTAGGATCACGAAATCTTGAGGGTATTTCCAAGGCAAGTCAAAAAGTCTAACTTTCAGAATTACTAGCCAACCAACCCATGCCTAGGATCAACTCATAGCCCATGGAACCAAAACATTACGCTTAAACTCAACACTTAATGTGGCCGTTCTCAAATCCCTACAAACCAAAGGTAAACGAGTTGAACCACCAATTTGGATCTGAGACTAATTGGGATCTTCTACTATACAAGTACCTAGGTGCAGAGACTCAACTATGGAAGCAGGTATAAACGAATGCGAAGCGCTAAGATCAAAAGAGTACTAACAGGTTGATCAAATGAAAAGCTAAACTTTTACAATGGAGACTTTTACTATCTCTCTCCCAGGTATTCTGGTGGTGAAAGCACGCACTCGTCCTCCTGAAAATCCTTTCCCTCGTCCTTGCCCTTGTCCTTAATTATATGCCCTATTATACCATAGAAAAGCAACTTCCTCTTGTCCTAGTTTTTATAATTCCTTCCTCCTTCGTGAGCCAAGTCCATATCCATGAATTCCTCATCCTTGGGTTGTGCCCCTTAGCCAAACTCCTCATCCTCTTCCTTGTGTAATCATGTTGACAAATCTCTCGAAAGCTGCCTCCATCGTACAGAAAACCCTACAAAGCTTGAAAGAAAACTAGCCGTAGGTGAAACTACTACGGCTATAGATGGAAGTCGGACACTACTTCACCCTTCGATGAGGTTACCTCCCAGAAAGCCAGGAGCCCTAGAGACTCAAGAAAGAAGGAAACAAGGACTCAAACAGAGAATCAAAAGATAGTGCATATGGCTTTGGGGAGTATGCCTTTAAAACAAATCTTTTCTTTTGAAAATGCTTCTTTTAAACCCGTTTTGAAAATAATTTTTCAAATCTTTTATCTGATCTGGTAACCTTCAGCTCTGATACCACGTGTAACACCCCACATCCGTTAGTGTCACTCACAAAGGGAATGCACTAAGTTCTGTGGAGCATTATAGGTAAAAGATGCAGATAAATTACAAGATAGACAAATTTAAAACAGCGGAAAATAAAATTTTACTTTATTGATAAAATAGTTTATAAAACAATCGTTTTCCAATGCCAGAGTATCTGTCTTACATAAAATAAAGAAGCATAAAATAACACTTATATTCGCCAATGTAGCATAAGCAAGCAGCGGAAAAGAGAGTCTGGAGCGATATATCCAAGAGTCTTCAAGCTTGGAAAGAGTAACAGTCCATACTAAGTAGAGCTATTCCCTCCTTGACTACCTTGGGGGGGGGGGAGGAAGAAAAGAAGACGAAAGAAAAACAGAGTCAGATATAAAGCCTGAGTAAGTCTAGTGGCTTTTAGCATGCGAACAGGATAAAGTTCATGACAGGAGTAAACTGGAAAATGGGACAGTACCAGAATAACAGACTAATATAAACCAAAGCAAGACAGTTTAAACCGAATATACTATCACACCCCATTCTATATCTCTGCACCACCTAACTTGTATCCCAACTAGTAATCTGTATAAAGATGATAACGTGATCCCAATCCCTGTAGTTGTGGTTGCCTTTAGGTGTACATCTATTATTTATTACCTAGATCTAGTCTAGGGTTTTCTTATCGAGCGCTTTATAGACTTAACCAGGGTTTACACGACCTAGATCCAACTAGGGTTTATGTTACCTATTGAACGCTTCTCGAATTCAGGGTTTATGCTACCCAGGTCCAACTAGGGATTATGCTACCTGTCGAACGATGCCCCTTAGTCTAGGACACACTAACCAGAGTGATAAGTGTTCCTAGACTTGGCGTCCCAATCGTATCGTAAACGTGCTATATATCTAGTTGCACATGTCCTTTATATGTGCAGCCTGAGTCCTGTGGCAGGGCTAATTTAAGAAACACGGAACTCGGTCGGGAGCTTTCAGATATCTACCGATGCATATGCTAAGGTCTGTTTTTCCAGTGGCTATGGTCCCACCTGACCCCTTCCTCAACTAATGAAAGGCACACCTTGAAAAATGAGAACTATATGCAGGCCCCCTATGCCCTACTAACCTATGGCCATCTGCAACCATAACTAGATAGTGAGTATATGGTCTGTTGGAGTTCTCCGCCTTTCCGCTTCACGTATCTCGATTGACTCAAGATGGTAGGTAGACGACGAGCTGCTATCACAGGGCTACTAGTCTCGCCGAATCACGCTGGTCCACCCTAGTCTTTAGGTTGCCTTATATTACAACCAAGGCATACCCTTGGTTCTCCTAATGCAGACCTTAACCTCTGTGAGCCCAGGAGGATCATCTACAGCCTCATAGAGGGATACCAAGTGTACCCTCACGTCCCCTTGAAGCCTCGGGCTTCGTAACCCAATTCGTTGGAGCCTTCTTTAAGATCAGATGGACGTTCGCTCCTCCTCGTGTTATACTAAGAATTACTACTTAGTTTTCCTAACTAAGGTTTACATCTTAGTTTCCTGAATCGTCGTTTTCTTAACTAAGGTTTACTACTTAGCCCTCTTTCTCGTCAAGTTGGATTGGTTAAGTGTCATTAGTCAATTCAAGTTAGCTTAAACCATTCCTTTGTCATATTAAACTGGCTAAGTGTTATTAGTAGTTCATGTTAACTTAACTCTATCACAAACCAAGTTATATTTGTTAAGTATTTCTTATTACTTAACCCTACCCATTCATCTTGTATTGGTTAAGTGTCCCTTTTAACCTAACCTTGCCCATCTATTTTAACTAACATGTTATAACGGTTAAGTGTTCCCTTAGTTAACTTAACCCTAACATTTGTTAAATTAACATGTTCTAAAGGTTAGGTATTGTCCCTTCATGTTTCAACTTAACCCTGTTCAATTTATCACACTATGATGGTTAAGTGTTCTAAGTTTACTTAACCCTACCCTCTTGTCCAGCTAACATATTAAATTGGCTAAGTGTATTTACTTAACCTTACCCACTTATCTAGCTAACGTGTTATAATGGTTAAGTACTCTAAATTTACTTAACCTCACCCACTTATCTAATTATCAGGTTATAACGGTTAAGTGTCCTGAATTTACTTAACCTCACCCTCTAGTCTAGTTAATATCTTAAATTGGTTAAGTGTATTAACTTTACTTAACCTCACCTTCTAGTCTAGTTAACATGTTAAATTGGCTAAGTGTTTTCTTAGTTACTTAACCCCTACAAGTCTTGTCTTGTTAACATGTTAAGTTGGTTAAGTGTTTTAGTTAACTTAACCCTACCAATCCTAACTTAGCTTTAATTGTCTTATTAAAGCACCAACCAATCACATTAGACCGGTATTGTTGTGGCTGCCTGTACGCCGGTCGGTTCCGGGCAGTCTTACGCCATAACTTAGTCTAACCTTAGGTCTTTATTGGTCTCAATGCCTTAACCTCTCACATTGGATAGGTAATGTTGTGATTACTGGACAGTCGGGCGGGTACGGGCAGGTTTACATCACAACTCAATCCAACCTCGGGTTAAGCATATTCATATTGTCTAAATTTACATTTTATTTATGTAAATTATCCAGAATTCATGTCATTGCCCAAATTTATTTCTAATCAAGTTCATTAATTTAGGTATATAATTTATACCGTTTCATGCCATAAATCACCTATGTGATTTTTAACCAATTTACGTCAAGTTTCCTATAATTACCAATTTTACCCAACGTTACCCCGTCTAAATATTAGGCTAACAATCTTAGCCTAATTTTCCGTCCGCATGATTTTGACATATAATATTAGGCTAAAAACTTAGCCTAATTTAGCGTACACAAAATTGGCATAAAAATAATTCATTAACATAAACACGTCATAGGTGTAAACTTGGCATTCTCGACATAGTCAATATGAACATCATAGGTGTGAAATTGCAAAATAATCAACATGAATATCACAACATTGCATAACATGCCACCAACTTGCATATAAATATTGGGCCTAGTTAAATAGGTGTCACATGAATCATATAGTTTTAGCCTAACATAAAGGTATAACATAGTATAACCTAATAGGTGTCATATGAATCCACTACAGCATGGTATAACATGTTAATGCATAGGTCTAGGAATAACCTCAAACATAAAACTGGCGTAAGAAAAAACTATATGTATAACCTTGACAACCACTTAAGGGTGTGAACTTGCAACAAATATGTATAAACATAAATCTAACAATAAACTTTCATTTGAATCCTAAATGGATCCTGACATGGATCCGATTATAAGTTCTCACTTGCATAAAAACATGTGAATATAGATCTATTCTAGTCATGTAGGCACAATTAATTTAAACATGTATACATAGAGCCTACATGAATGATATAAATATTTGCGTAAATCTAACTTGCGACCTATAACTTGAATAAGCATATATTTAGATCTAATCGTAGACATACAATTCGCATAAGGTGTTGATTGTTTGATTCATAATACATAAAAGATTCAATCACCACAACCATTCAAATTATCACAAATAACAAATATAAAACAACATCGTTAATACTGATATAATTCCATATTACAATTTACAACAAATCATGTCTTAATCGCATTTTCATCTAAAGAGCCACTATACTTACAACGCAAGACGGTCTTGGTTTTTTGAGATCCGAGGTTATGAAATTGAGATGCGTTCCTTTGGGTAGACGTTGTTGTTTTGATTTTATTAGTAGCTTTAATCTCAAATTTGAATTAGCTTGAGTTGATTCGTTGTTCGTCTCTTTTCAAGCGGAGGCTCTCCTTAGTTTTCTTCCGACAACATGGAGGCTCAAGTTCTTATTTTTGTGTGAATTTTAGTTGGAGACCTAGGGGGTTTTTATAGGGTTGCAAGTTAATTAGAGCCGTCGATGATGCCAGGGTTAATCAAAGCCATCCGTTCTAAAGAGAAGCCAATCAAAAGAAGACAACTCAGCCCCAGTGACAAAACCAGGCCCAGAAATTCGAGCCAGGACCCAACCAGACAAACTAGGCTGACCAGACAGGTCGTCCTTCAGGTCGACCCCCAGGTCGACACCCTGGTCGACCTGGGTACCCAGGTCAACCCCCTGGTCGACCTGGTCCCTGGGCGGGAATTTTCCCACCCAGCCCAGTTTGGGTATGTTTTTGAATTTTGAACTTCGTTTTGAATTGTTTTGAATTTTAAACTGAATTATGAAACTTCGAAAGGCCATAAATCCTTCATACGGAGTCCGATTTACGCAAACTCGGACTCTATCTCAAGCAGATTTCCGAGACGAACGCAACGGCATAACCCATTTACCTTAATTCCCACATTTAGAATTAACTATACTTTAATTTGTGAAACTTAGTGTTACAGAATTACGGGGTGTTACATGTACTAAGTGCACCTTTGGTGTTGTAGACCAATTTTGGTTTCAACAAATGGGTTAAGTTATATAACTGAAATTAATAAGCGAGAGGAGTCCATTCCTTGGAGATATAAAGGGCTTAGAGAGAACTTGGTAACTTGAATAAGAAATTAATTTGATTGGAAATAACTAAGTTAATTGGAAATCGGATAAGTTAGATTAAGCACATAATTAAATATTTAGACATAGTGTCTAATAACACGTTAGCATTATGCGCTTGGACCAGTCTGCACATCTGAAGGTAAAGAACCCAATGGGGTATATCATCATGGTGTCTTGAGGCATGAGAGGAGCACATCTAGCTGACTGCACATCCATCTGACTACTTCGCCGATAATCTGCTTGCTGGCTCTGCGGGACTGGGAGGAGGCACGCGACTTATGAGGGATGTGGTAGGGTACTCCATGGTGGTCCTCTGCGCGGTGGCATCGCTAAGGCTGTACTCACAGAGGTTAGGTCTGCGCGAAACCATCTGATGGGTATACCTTGACTACAACGGTAGTTTGGCAGTCAAAAGAATGGTAGGTGGCATTGGGTGATTCAACAATTTGTCTACGTATAGGCTAGTCAGGACCAAATAAAGGATAGTAATTGTCGGGTACCTATCATCGGTAGTCAGTGTGATGTGGAAAGACTAGAGCTAAACATACAGACAAATGATCTTTTAGTATCGAGACTTTGGTTGCGGGACATGCCAATTTGGATGTAGATTGTTTGCTAGGGGCATGTCACTTAGCTCTTGATGTAGCCTTTCAATAGTTGAGGGAGGGGTCGAGGTGAGACCATTGCCACCATAGAAATGCAGACCATAGGTTAGATATCTGTACTTTAGGCCTTTTTAGCAGATCTATACAGATATGGAAAAAGGCCCCCGACCGAATTTTGTGCATTTAGATGCTGCCTATTACGAAACTCGGGGTACATTAGACAATACGTGCGTGTGAGGATTTAGATACATGCATGCCGCACCAGGTGGTGTATCGTAGACACTAGGGCATTACTCTGTGATTAATCAAGGAGTTTGGATATAGAGATCTGTACATCGCTCCGGCATAGGATGAGAGTTATATATGTGGCGTAGTTTTATAGAGATCCACGCGTCGCTCTGGCATAGGATGAGAGTTGCGTGCACTTCCGTGGCATGACAGAGTAGATCGTGCGAGAAGGGTACAATGAGAGGTACATTAATATTGGGGGTAGTTACATATATGTTATATTAGGTTAATCTACTGCGAGGTAGATGGGTACGACGTGAGTATAAATCCTTGAGTACTACTAACCTAAGCAACCTAATAAATAAGTAACATGATTGAATGGTATATGTATGGTTATTTCAGAATGTGTAAATTAGTCCAGTCACCAGAAGTTGTGTTCTGGCCCTTTCTCATAACACACTCACAGGTTAGGTTTATGATAGAGATATGATAGCTTTGGATATTGCTTAGGCAGTATTATTACTACGGTAAGACTATATTTGGTTATATTATATTTTATCCACCACCGTGAGATGTTTTATGAGCTTTGATATATTTTATATCTCTTTCTTTTCTGTAGGATACCAAACAAGCCAACTCGGGTTCCGATACATTGGGATTTTTGAAAGAAAAAAATCGGTCTATCGGAATTCAATTTGTTACATTCCATGTGTTCTTATGCTTTTAGACACTCTGACATGTGTAATCTTCTTCTTAAATAAGCGGTTTTGTAGTTGAACAAGTATAATACTAATGCCAAAAAGAATTTTTTTTACTTTTACAATTATCACTACAACAAATTGACTATATTACAACGATGGAAAATAGTTGTAAAAGAATTTTTACAACGGTGGGGCAACCGTCGTCTATTAAGAAGTTGTAATTGACCAAAATGTTTTACAATTTATTTGCACCATTGCGACACCATTGTGAAATGTATATTTTAAAACCTTTCCACCGGTGTAATAAACATTATTACAACTGTTTATAACAGTTGTAATATATTTTATTAAAAGTATTATTTTACAGTTGCAATATATGAACAAATTGTATACATATTACTAATAAAAGAATTCATTTCAGAACATATTATCTACAAAACTAAAGATATAAAAAAACTTAAAACATGAAACAAAACAATATATTAGAATTTTCAAACTCTCATCATTTTTTTATAAATCATACAAGTATCTCAAGTACATAAAGTAACTACGAAGTCCATTATCCAAGACTCCAAGATCCAAATGACTTGAAGTCATTTTTCATAAATATACATCGCTAGGAGTAATACAAACATAATGAAATTGAGATTTGCTTGCAATGCTACTGGTCATGCAATGGTCTTCATTCTTGAATTAACTTCCAATGAATTTGAGATTTTCTTGCAATGTTGCAGGTGTTCTTGAATTAAACTATATGAAGTAACATATTAAGCAATAAGAATGAAGTATATTAAAGTATGAAGTAACCTAAGCTATAAAATGTAACAAAAGTTATGCAGCATTCAATGTTAATATTTCTATAAATAAATATAAACTGATATGATAATGTGAAATATAAACAGTTTTAGAAGACATTATTATTCTAGAAGACAAGGTATATTGATTTAATATTTATAATTGGATTAAATTAAACTAAGCAATATAATATTATAATAGAACTGAACTTACTATGAACATATGTCATGCACCTATGTCTCAAACAACAGATGTCTCCTTGGTTAAATATGGTCTGATCCATGTCTTTATTTATTACACTATGATGATATCTAGTTTAATGTGATATAATAGTTTCTAGAAAAACGAAAACAAAGTAACTTTATGCATCCATGAGAAGCCATTACTTCTAGCAATACAATAGTCCCGATGAGATTGTTGTCATAATAAAGTAGGGTTTTTTGCATGCTTTCTCCTATGGCTTTAAGACCAACAAAATGAATGACAGCTTCAAAAGTGCATACATGATGGTAGGTTTGCAAGTCTATATACATGTTCTTACTAAGTTTAATATATTTCTGATAAAAAAAGTTTAGTTGTGGCAATCGATATAGAGTCGATTGTGAAGGTCTGATGTATACTGTATTTAAAGTTAGAATACTTGGGAAGGAAAATGACAATGCCAATGCTCTGTGATTGCAAAATTTCACTTATTTCATGTTCACGGTAGATTAGTACCCGTCAAATGCACATCTTCCAGTTTTAGACAAAATAATACTAGTTCACTCGCAATGTATAACACCATTTAAAAAAAAAGGTAAATGGCTTCTTCTTTAACTCTCCTTACATCCATTTTACATGTAGTTTAAAGTGCTAGAATAGAAAAGAAAAAAATACTGCACAAGGGGATGTGAATATCAAGCCATAGATTGGATGGGGTTTGAAGTAAAGATATTAGCATCATTATGTTCCCTATGTTTCCTATATTCCCAATGGTCTTGTCAAATTAAATTCACAGATAGATTTAAGTGCAACAACAATACAAAATCTCAATGGGTCTAAAAGCATATATTCAACGCGATTACATGCCTTTTATATTAATGCACTTCTATTGTTATTTGTTATCCTTCCTAACATTGTTTTGGGATAAGTTACTTAGTATATAATTGATTTTCATAAAATACATTTTACAAAGAATTCTAGAAGTAGATTCATGTTTGAAATATCAACAAATAAATAATATTAGTGATACCATAATGATAAAACAATACCAAATTCTTAGAAATAGTAGATAATTAACCTGGACAATGGGAAGGCTAAGCATTTCTGGCCATTTCAAGTGTCGTAGAAGACGATGGAGAAGCAGGAACTCGAGCGCGGTTTGAATAGTGGCACCAAGAAAACAGTGGACAGCGACATAGAATGGTGCTGAGTTGGAGGCTCAAGCGAATGTGAACGAGCTAACGGGGTCGGTTGGGTCTGGATCTGAGGCGAACGTCGCTAGCGGTAGAGCTAGACTTCGTTGTCGCGGCTTCGACTAGTACCAGGTTGACCCGTAGTGGTGCGTGCGCCCCTTCGCTGGTGGAGAAGATTGAATCGCTCCTCGATATTAGGAGAGGGACTTGCGATGGTTCGGCTGCCATGTGGAAGAATAGTGTGAGGATTTCGAATTGGAAAAGAAAATAGGGAGGACGAATTGCGATTGAATAGGGAGGTTTGGGGAAGAAGCTGATTTGGTGGCCATTAAATTTCGAATTGGGGAAAATATATTTTGCTGAGTGAATAAAAAGAAGGTACGGTGAAAAAGTATAAACAGTGGAATACTCAGTTAAAAGCGCGTCTGCTTGTGGAGGGAAATAAAATTTTCACAACATATTAAAAGTGGTCGCGTGTTAGGGAAACAAAAATTCCAGTGTACTGGAAGGATACTTCCTCTTTTCGCTCTTTTAAATTGGTTATCTAATAATTAAAAGACAATTTATTACACTAAACAACCAATAAATGCTTAAATCTCGACTTATTATTAATTATGATTATTAATTATTAATTATAAGCTACTAATTAGTTATTAATCAATTGTTAATTATTAATTATGATTATTTCATATTTTAAGTTAATTATTAATTAGGATTATTTCATATTAATAATAGATATTATTTAACTGTTCCTTATTTCGACTTAGTTATAATCGGGTAATAATTATTATAAGCTTATAATGTATATGTTACTGAAAATTAATTAATAAGCAGTTAACATTGACTATTGAAAATTAATCAGTACTTATTAACTATTAGTTATTTAATAATAACTAATAAATATTGTTAATTATTAATTATTATTAAATATTAATAAAAGTAGTTATTTAAAATAAATATTATAAACATGAAGTTTGTAATAGACATCTACTACAACTAACAAATGAAAATTTTATAAAAATATTTTTATTACAACTTTAGGTAATTGCTGGTTGTAAAAAACATTTATTACAGCTGTGCTTTTCTGGCAGTTGTAATATGGTGTAGGGCTGAACCGGTTCCAAAATTCACCACATAACCGCATTAAAAACACCATTAGGAACCGTTTATATAATAGTCAAATGGTACCCGTTTGACCAATGACGGTTCGGTTCTTCTCACCATGATATTCTGGAACAGAAATGGTGGCAATTTACACAATCGACGGCCTACTGTTGCTTAAAAATTAGGGTTTTACCTTGCATTCTTTGGGCCACTGATGTAAAAGGAAATGATCTCTTCCACTCAATTTCTCTATAAGTTCCATTTTGGGGAAAAAGTAATTCGTTTTCTCATTACATCTGCTCCCGTCGTCTTGTGTAATCATTGTGATTCATGTTTAATCCCTATAAGCCACACTCTAATTCTCTTAAAGAACTTTTCATTCAAGTACAACCTAAAATCAATGGTAAGCTTTTTAGTCTTTTTGTTCATTTTTCTTCAAAACACAGTAGATCTAGATGCCAATGGTTTGTTATAAATTGATGGGTTTTATTATTTTGTTTAATTCATGGTGTTAACTTGGCAAATAAATCATCCCACTAGCCTCTTGATTGTCCTTGCAACAATGCGAGAAAGCATTGCAACCTTCTGCCAAAATCTATAGGCAGTTGAATTATTTTGCTGTTGGACTCTAGTGAAAGTTGAAATAATTTAATGATTTTACTGCTAATGCGAGAAAGCATTTTATTGAATTATTTTATTGTCTAAATGCGAGAAAGCATAACCTGCTGTCTAAACCCATTTTGATGATTTTATTAAACATGATTTCAACTTTCCTTAGTTAAAGAGGGGATATTCACTAAAGTGTGGCCTCATTCATAAGATTTATTGCTTTAATTACTAAAGTTTTCAAATACATTTTTCCTCAAGTGTTAATTTTTGTTGCAATTATGGAAAATTCATTGCCTCGCTTGTTTCTTTAATTACTACAGAAATGAATACCGTTCAAGAACAGAATTCATCTATTCCTAATATGGATGCATTGCCAGCTGATAGTATGCATCATATGATTGCAGGCATTGCCGAGCATCTTGAAGAAGATAATTTATCTCCGTAGGTAATTCCTAAATAGAAATTTAGCAAAAAGCGTAAGTCTTGGTTTAGGAACATGCCACTGAGTCCAAGAATGTTAATGGAAAAAAAATTGGCATTTGTAACACTTGTAAAACAACATTACCTATTGATAGTATTCATTATGGGACTACAGCCGTTGTCAAGCATATTAAATTAAAGAATGTCTTGTTTATCAAGGCATTCTTAAAGGTCAGCCTATTATAACTCAAACAAATTTAGGTGGTCCACTAATCCCTTGTTCTTTTAGCCAGAAAAGATGTGAAGACAAATTAGTTCGGTTTATTATTTAAGATGAAATGTCTTTTAGAATGGTAGAAGGAGTTGGTTTTAGATAGTTGTTGCTGGAATTATGCCCTAAACTAAAAATACCAAATAGATAAAAAAAAAAAGTTGTTGCACTTGTATGGGAAATGTATTACATGGAAAAGGCTAAAATTATGAGTGTAATAGGGTGACAAAGAAATAAAATTTCAACGGATACTTGGACATCCGTACAAAATGTTAACTACATGGTTGTCACATCTCATTTTATGGATAATGATTGGAAGCTACACAAAAGAGTAATTAATTTCACAAAAATTACTAGTCATGCTGGCTTAGAGCTAGGTAAAAGCATAGAGACTTGCTTGAGAGGTTGGGGAATAGAAAATGTGTTCTGTATTATGGTGGATAATGCTTGTTCAAATAAGCCAGCTATTGAGCATGTAAGGAAAAGACTAGATGACATGAATGGGGTTATTCTCAATGGGAAATATATTTATATGAGACGTGCTTGTCATATTATCAATTTAATTGTTAAAGACGACCAAAAAGATCTTTTTAGTTCAATTGAAGCAATTCAAAATTGTGTTAAATACATTCACTCTTCTCCATCATGATTAGAAAATTTTAGAATATATGCACGTTTATTGAAAATGGATCAAATGTACAATATACCCATGGATGTATCTACTTGGTGGAATTCCACGTATAAAATGTTACATGGTGCGGAAAAATATCAAAAGGTGTTTCCTATGATGGAGGAAGACGATCTCCCTTTCATTAATTATCTTAATGAAAACGAAAATAGGCAACAAAAGAGGGTTGGACCACCATGTGCTAATGATTGGGTGAAAGCTAAAGCCTTTGTGCACTTTTTAGAAAAGTTCTATGAGGCCACATTGATGCTGAGTGCATCAAAAACTAGTACATCGTATCTTAATTTAAAGGTTGTGGCTGAATTATTATTGGACATTGACTTGAAGATTAAGGATTGCTCTAATCCAATTCTACAAAGTGTGGCGACTTCTATGAAGAAAAAGTTCAATAAATATTGGGGAGATTTTGAATATGTTAATAAGATGATATATATTGCTCATGTTTTGAATCCTAGGTGGAAGCTTAACATTATTGAAACATGTTTCAAATGTATTGGCTATGATGAAATAAGTAACTCTCATATTGTAAGTGAAACCAAAAGAAATTCGATCTCTCTGTTTAATGAATATAAAGGGGTGAAAAATAATGTATCTTCTTCCTCGGGTGTTCAAAGCCCTACAATTCTAGAGAACATTTAATTTGGACTCTCTCCATTTGAGTTGCAGGTCAAACGAAGAAGGGAGGCTATGGAGGTGGAGGATATTGCTAATGAAGTTGATAAGTATTTTTCAGAACCTTGTGAAAAACTGGATGGCGAATCATTTGATATATTGAATTGGTGGATTGTTAACCAATCATGGTATCCTATTCTTTCCAAAGTAGCTAAAGATGTATTGTCAATTCGAAGCTCCACCGTAGCAAGTGAAAGTGCATTTAGCTTAGGAAGAAGAATAGTGGATCCATTTAGAGCTTCATTTACTCCCAAAATAGTGGAAGCTCTAGTTTGTGTAAGTGATTGGATTAAAGAAGAAGAGTTTAATTTTTACATCGAACCAGTGGAAGTTGATATTTGATTGTAAGAGGAGCTTGAAGCTCTTGAACTAAGTAAGTAATATCAATTCATATAAGTAATTATCTTATGCATATGTTCATTGTCTATTTGATCTTGCATTAGGTACTTCACAAGCGGCAGCTCCTACAAGTGCCGATCCAAATGCAAGCTAATGCACTTTGTAATTATTTTCTCTCCTAGGAACTGTCACTTGTTACAAAACTTCAACATGCTGCCACAAGTCCAAATGTATTTATTATGGGGAAATGAATCCTGCATGCTGCCACAAGTCATGCTTGTTTAATTGCACTAAAAATGTGATTCTGGCATTTTCTTATGCTTGTTTAAATAAAAATCCCCATTTTCAGTATTTGTGAAAATATCTGAGACCTCATGTATTTGATTTATGGTGTGAGGAAGATTATGGCAATCCCGTTACATAAGTGCTCTTTTATTGATGATTTTTTCTTGCTACAAAACATGGATATCAATTAAATGCATGTTACATATTTTTTAGTATATCACCACTTCATTAGGCTATTATAGAAGTCAATTAGAATTCTTGTTTCTGGCAGTTTTTTGGATTTTGGTCGCAGCATGCATTCAAATCAGGCTTATAAAGTCATCTGATGGTAATTGCAATTGCTGTTCTACAACGCCGTATGGAGTCGGGCTCCATTACAAAATAATCTGCTCATGCTCTGGAGAGTGAAGTCTATGGACTCAACATGGTCAGTTGAAACTTGAGGGAAGACAGATGTTGCATCACAACTCTGTACAGAAAAAAAAACTGAATTACTGCGATGTATAATGACATGAGTAAGCTTATTACTTGTAAAAGTTGAAGCATAAACTTTCTAGTATAAGTTATCTTTTATTTAATATGGAATTTGTCTTTTGTTAATGCTTAATAAGTAAGAACTGCTACTGAATTATGTAATGAATCATGTCTGAATCATTTGTATTTATAAGTGTTTGAGTATTTATTTTGTTGTTGGAAAAGTTTAACATACTTATATAATGTTCTTGTAACTTAATGCTTGTGATGGCATTTAAATGCTCACGTTATACGGTCCATTTCAATGCTCCTGCTGTTTCAGTTCATACTTATTAAATTTTATTGCATGACAACTTAGTGTATTGTATACTTGGTTTCAATCTTCAACTGTTTCATATTTAAGTTCCTACATGCGCAATTTAGTGAAGTTTAGTGCACGTGCAACAGAAGCTGCTAACCATGCAACTCAACCATACTGCAATTTAGTATCGTTTTATTATTATATGGCACTTGCGGTTGAAGATCAACCGTACCACAATTAGTCAAACAGTAGCCGTATCATTTAATGGTTTATCGTCACCAACGGTTGACGGTTGGAAAAACAAATAACCATCAAAGACCAGTATGGTAGCGGTTGACTTTAATGACAGCGGTTGTCGCACCGTATACACCATTAATATAGTGTTTTTTTGTAATGTGCGTAGTGATATAATTTATCCAGTGCTATAGTTTTTAAAAAGTTAGAGAGTGAGTATTATTCAATGTTTATATGGGTAACTAGCTTGCATAATGTATACACTAATACATCATGAAACATAATCGAAAACAAGGTTGATCAGAACAACCAAAATTTGTTGTCAGAGGTAGCTATCAGAAAGCAATAATGTTTTATACTTTTACATTTGATTACATGTTGTTAATAATTCATTATGTTATATTATGATGTGATGGTATATTATTGATTAACAAATGAAGGCATCTATATTTTGCAGTTAGAGCTTAATCGGTAATTGAAATATTCATTATTATCTTTTTGGTAAACATGTTCTTGTGAAGTTGTTGGTCTAGGTGGTTTGCTTTAGAATGATATATGTGGCAACGACTATTTATAACTTTTATTCGGTTTGTCACTTCATTTTGGAAGCATGGTTGTAAGGCGAGATTTCACTCATGATTAACTTTAATTTCAAGTTTATTGTTTCATGAGAAATACTAAATATATAACAGTTGAAAATTTCATTTATGTCTGATTCAGTGCTTCACAAAGTAATAAACATTGATGTTGTCCATAAGTCATTAGGGTCATCACCATGTATTTGGGCATTTTAATGTATCATACCTGATTTCTCTGTTGCATATTTACCCTATTGCATTTGATGACAATGTGGTATATTTGCAAGCCTGGTCATAATTGAGAAAAATTTGTTGAATTTCTTATAACCTGAAATCTTGGGCACATCTCTTTGCTGTCTTGGACTTGCATAGTGACCTGACCCATGCATGATATCCTCAATTCTTGATTAATGGTGAAATATATCCAAAATAAGTTTGTCTGTATATGTGTATGTGTATGGAACATGTGTATATGTAGTTGTTTCACTGTGTAAATGCCTGTAGCAAATTAACACTGGTCTTAAAGTAGCCTGCATGCTTGTTGGTGCACACTGTGATTCCCTATGTAAATGCCTATAGCAAATTGACACTGGTTTTGAATTAGCATGCATCCTTGTTGGTGCGCAGTACATGTATATTTCTAATTTTTTTCCAAAGAATATCCACTTTTGTCCAAACATGCCTATTTCTTGCAGCATGTGAAGGTCTAGAACAACTTGTTTATATTCATATATCTGATAATCGAAAATGGTGACCAGATGCTTCTATTAATTATATTCAAAGATTACCGCCGCCCTAGGCCATAAATTTCTGCTGATTGGCCAACATTTTGGAATCAACAGAAGACCCTTGCACATGCTAATATGCCACAGATATGTTGTAACAATCCTACAGGTTAGATCATTTCTCCATGTGCTCTCTGTGTAATACTTTCACATAATATATGAAATTAGTTATCGACTATAAGGTTCTCTTCAAAGCCAGATGCTACCTGAGTTTCCGTTTTACTTGGTTTTCTTAAGGCAAGTTCAATTTTCCAGCATTATAAACTATAATAGTTAAATATTTATTCAAGCTATGTATGTATAATAGACAATTCCTTCTTTGTGACTAAAACCAGATATTTGATATAATATTTTTAGAAATAGCACAGTAAATCCCGTAATGATATTATCCTAACTTTATGCTTTTTATCGTAAATACTTGCATCGTATTGTTACTTCTGCATAATGCCTTAGATTTAGTTTGAGTATTTGATATGTTCTTGGCTTATGATCGTGCCATCAGTGGCATAGCCAGAAATTAGGTTGGTGAGGTCACAATACCAAAAAAACACGGGATTTCAAAGGCGATATCCCTTGATTTTTTTAATTTTTTTTGAAAATTATTTAAACGGTTCCAAAGTGAAGCATAACCAATCAATTAATAACCATAAATAATATGTTATATAGTAATATTATACTACAAAAACGATCTTCTTAAACTAAAAATTCCATATAATAGATTATAATAATTTAAGGCTATCCACTTAGAGTTCTCATATTTTCAAAGATGTTGGTAACCACGCTCAAATCGGCACAAACCAAAGTTAGGGTTAGTAGACTACCATCAAGGTTGGCGCGATGTAAAGAAGGAAGAAAGATGATGTGAGAATGGACGATATCCAATGTCGTGGGATGCAAGATCTGTTTGGAGGGTGAAAAATGCATAGTGTATTTTATTATTAGAATAAAATACGCATTTCTGGTGAGATCGTGTGACCTCGCTAGGTATAACATGCCTCCGTCCCTACTTACCATGATACTGTAGTATGTCGTTGTATTGTTGCATGTCAGGGTGGTAAATCTTTGGTAATATTGTATACATTTTCCACTTTCTTTTGCTAGTTTTGGACCTATAAATGTATTGTTACCAGTGCCTTCGAGCTTTGTTGTTTTCCCTACTTCTACAAATGGAAATCGATTTATCTTGGGAGTTACTAAATTAAGTGACTACATTCAATGGACTGACAATTAGTTTGAGACGTAACACTAACATGGTAGGATCTCCTATCAAAGTTCATTTTTAGTGTATAATAGTGCTGTCATGAGGTATATTTCAGATCCATGTCGGGAGGATGTTTAGTATTTTTAGGATACTACGACTTATTTCCATGAAAATGGAACATTCACGTATTATTAAGAAACAACTCATGAGTTGTTCGCATATAAATGGAGGTAAGAAAGGTACTGACCTAGCTTTCTGTGGACTAGTTGAGCAAACACTTCGAAATGATGAAAATTATAAAACAAAGTTTTCAGTCATCAAAGAGTTCCGCAATATGCTTAGGGTTTTTTAACTAGACCAATTCAGTAACTCAAGTTCTGAAGATCGAGAAGTTTTAATGGATCAATTTAGTAACTCCCAAGATAAATCGAGGTTAGTGGGTTTCTTAATGAAAAATCTCGAGAATTAATGATCAACTTTATCATTTTGAAGTGTTTTCTTAACCAACCCATAAAAAGCATGTTCGGTACCTCTCTTATCTCCAGTTATATGCATATAACTCATGATTTAGTACTTAATAAAACGTGGATGGTCCATATTTATGGAATTTTGTGGCAATATCTTAAAGATACTGAACACCTTGTCGACATGGTTCTGGAATAAACTTTTTTGCAGTACTACTTAATAGCAAGGACGCACCCACTATAGGCCCAGTGGGGTTAGGCGCCCTCACTCATATTTTGAGAATGCAGGAATGCCATCACTCATGGCAATGAACTAGGAGAAGCCCCACTCAATAGCAAATATAGTTAGGATGATGGCAGCTATAGCTGGAAATAAAAAGCAGTGTACAAGTCTAATGTACAAGATACGTGCAACTACAATATGGTAGAAGGAAACGCATGGCACCAAGACAAGTATAATCACCAAAACTAATAGCCATTGCAATGAAAAGAAGGCAACAAAGGTGCATGCAAAAATGGTGAGAATACTTGAAGACATAGAGGACAATTCCACAAGTAAAATGGACATAGTCATCAGTAAGGAACAAGATTGTATAACATATGTTATGTTTATGACTATATCGTTATATAACCGATACATATCATAAAAATTTCCCTGCAGGCTCATGAGAAGCATTGTGTTACATAGGGCAACTCAATTTCTTCTTTGTTGATTGACCAAAGGGGAAGAAAGACAATTTTTTTAGGATTTTTCCTTATCAATATCAACAATCGAGATTGCAAATTTCTTGTAGCTTCCTACTGGCACAATTTGTGTTAGGCCATCAATGATCAAGTTGAACCTGAACCGTATTTGCAATCTAGATTATTGATATCAATGAGGCAAGAGTTGAATAACATAAAAATTGGGAAGATTCCTGTTACTGAGTCCTACAATCAATGGAACGACAATCCAATCCAATTCATTTCTTATCATTTAATATATATATATATATATATATATATATATATTTGTATGTTCAGTATCATAGTAGCCTCCACTAATAAAATATATTCTTGCAGCCAGCAACTATACCTCCCATCTCTGAGCTTGACCCTGATGCTTTACATGAACCAATGAAGAATGATGAATTTGCATAAGCTTTGAGCAAAAAGAAAATTGCAATAAAGACTATTCTTAGATAAGGTTAAACTTCTGTCTATAATTCAAGTAAATATGTTGAACTTTAGCTTGCTTTATAGGTTTTTATCTTTAAGCTTGTTCTTTTTGAATTTAATTGGTGCATCTACTTATTAATTTGTTTAGAAACTTCATCTTTGCGCCGTATTTAAGAAATGTGAAACAGGTGTGTTCATTATTTTATTTCTTTTTTTGAAGCAGTTGATTACTTAAATAAACAGGGGTCGGGGTGTGTTCATTATAGATATACTATTGGTCATTAGAGAAACCTGAATTGATGTAGGAAACTGAATAGAGAAACCCACCTTCTTCCAAGTATTCTATAGGTAGTTTATTTGATTTTTATATGCATACATTATAGAAATTCATTTAATCATAACTTTTGATTGATTTGTCTACTTTCAACGATTTTGGACATTCCCAAAAGCTGAGAACCTAATTTATTATTTTAATTTTGAGTATTTTGTAACATTTTGAGGTTTATTAGAGTAAAATTTTGATTCTCAAAGCTGACCTACATTTACACTTCGAGAAAATCTGAGTTGAACAAACGTAGCATAATTTTCAAATGATTTGTTGGTTTTTGATGATTTTACTCATTCCGGAAAGGTTAGAACTTTCATTTGCAGTGTTTTCCAAAATTTTGACATTTGCTAGTACGTAAACGCGATTTAAAACCGTTGGTCAACATATATATACTCAGAAAAATAAAGTCTGAGCTGAAACCATTATGGTCATAACTTTTTCCTCAACATGATTGATTGTGATCTATGCATGCTTCAGGGAGCTCCAAAACAGAGAGAGCATTTGACGTGTGGATTGTGGGTTATGCGCTACATGAAAGACATCGTGGGAGACAAGAATCAACTATGGGCTGCTAAGGTAATATGTGTGTGTGTCTTGGATACAAAATCCTTGTGCTTTGAAAAATATACTTCCAGTACACTACACCCTTCTTGTGTCCATTGTTATGCTGTGTCGCTACCATTATTGAAGTCATGCCATGTCTATTGTTGGTGCACCATGTCATTGTGCATTTTTCTCTTTTCCAATATTGCACTTGCATGTGGGTAAAGTTGGGCTATCCTCGAACACTTGTATTAGGCTGTTTAAAACTCATGCACTACCATACTTGTATATTATCATATATCGAGTTACATGTCGGGTAATGTTAACCTCTGCATTTCCTATTTGTTTTAGTAGGAGAAGAGTGTAAATAGTAATTTTTCACAAAAGGATATTGATGTCGTGTGGGTGGAATGGGCTACACATGTCTACAACTTTGTATAATCATAGCGCTTAAATTCTATATATGATTGCCAATTAAATGTTAGTCAGCTTTGCTAATGTTGGTTTTATTGAGTTTTGTGTACACATGGGTTTAGTTGCCTAGTTTGTGTAGTTCATGTTGAACTGATGCTTGTAGGATGTATTTGGATTTGGTGTCGATGTTTATATTGTTTAATATTGCCTATATGGTATTTTTTAATATTGTCTACATATAGTAGAAATCTAAACTGCTCTGAGTTAGCTGAACTGCTGTGTTATCTGAATTGCTTTGCGTTAATTGAGTTTCTTTATGTCATTTCATTTGAGAAGGAACAACACATACAAAAGCTAATTTGAGCTATGTTAATTGCTTTAAAAAAATCATTTATCTGCTGTAAGAAGATGGTTGTGAAAATAAGTGGAAGTATGCATCTCGTTAAGATAATGTAAAATGGTTATTTTATTAACTTTCAGACAACATATAATATTCATCACAACTATCTGTAAAACAAGAACACCACATCAGATAACACACGACTATGTTTTTATATGTTACTATAGTTCAAACCACACAATGGGTTATATCTGTGGTCTGATGTACAATGAGATAGCACGGGATTTAATGATAGAGATTTATGCAATCAGACAACGGTGGATACCTCTCGTCTGGTTCAATTTCTGACATAGTGTAGGCAGTAGATATAATTACCGTTGCCTAATTAATAAAAGTGAGAAATTCAAATATTATTAATGTAATAAATTTCATACAGAATGAATAAATGGATTGTCATATAGCCTGTATTTATATAAAACGAACATAAATGGATGCACGGGCCAAAGCCCATAAGCAAATGTAAATACAATAATAACGATGTAGGATTTGATATACAATTTGTAATTTTTCCACCGCATATGTAATATATTCAATCCTTTTACCCTGCCTTAAACAAAATAGGAGTTTCTACCTTAATCTTTCTTTATGGCGCTCCTTCTTCTACTCTCAAATATCCCCTCAATCAAATGAAATTTTTGTTGGATCTAGATTAACCCTAGAAGGAGGTGAATAGGGTTAATCACTATTTTTACCGGATATTAAAAATTCACAGAACACAGAATATAGCAGAAATAAAAATGCAGAAAGTAAATGGCACAAGATATACCCAGCTTCGGCAAAATCCCGCCTACTGCTGCATTCCTACGATTTCTACAAGGTGATAGAACAAATCCCGCTTACAAGACCATGTAAACTCGCGAACCCCTTGCTCCTATTCTAACCCTACGCTCAAAACCCTAGAGTGATCTAACCCTAGATCAAATTTCCCCTGATTACGACCCTATAGCCAGTAACCCTAGTTTTTGCAGACTCTAGTAAACTGCCAGTCAACACACTAACTGCTTTCCCCTAGATTTTACAGACCTAGAAACTATTTGATTGTCTTTACAACACAAATTAAAAAAACAAAACAAACATAAATTAAAAATAGAAAAACCATACTTTAAAAGGAATTAAAATAAATTCCCTTTCTTTAATATGTGCTTGGCCGGCCACTTCAAAGTGGTGCACCTATATACTCTTTGTCCCGAATGCTTTTCTTTTGAGAAACAAAAACGGCGGCGGCGGTTGGAAATGTTTCTAGGGTCTTCTGAAAACCTCCCCAAATCGCGATCTATGCTTGATGAAATTTGATTCTCTAAGTGTCTTCAATTAGCTGATGCCTGTGGTTGATCGATACAACAATGAGTAATTTTTATTTGATTCTTCGAGATTTGATTTTTGGATTTTAGTTTCTTGCTTCGATAAAATGCCAGTGATGAGAATAATGTTAGAAATAGGATTTCAAATCCTTAAATTGTGCTCTGATTTCAATTAAATGACTTGGTTGATTTGCGTGGATTCCTCTTTTGATTTTCCTTGACTAAATTTGAATTTTGTTGCCTTGTTTAAAAGCCATGAATGATGAGATGAACCTGGACTTCTGGAAATATGATCCCTTGCGTATGTTATTCTGATATCTGGATAAATATTGTTGATTTTGTGGTCCCTTGGAAAAACTTGATGATCATTTCCAGAATGTTTTAAATAGGCATTGATTTGTTTCTGGTTTTAAATTTCTTGTCCAAAAGTATATCATGATTTCAGGAAATGATAGTTAATTGATTTCCAAACAGGAAACTAATTTGCACAATTCCTCCTTGTTGTTTTTGTAACTTTCTGAAATATTTTGTTGCCTGATTTCATGCCAGAAATATTGAGCTGAGTATTTGCCAATTTAACTTCATTCGTATCAGGAAACAAATTGCTAAAACTTTATTTTCTTGTTGAGTTTGGATTTTGATTGTAGAAAACAAAATATTTGCCCTTAGTTGATTTTTGAATTCTTTTCAGATTAATTACTGCTGCCATATCTGTAGCTCCATTATCATGCAAACCATAGGCAGACTTAATTCACCATTTATGCAGAAAACATACCGTATATGCTTTGCCACTTCTATTGTTAAAACTAGAAATCTGCCTCTCTTGATTACTACCATTCATCTGTCTTGATGTATTTGCAGTTCTTGAACATGTTGCTGTATCGAATTGTGTGCACTGGCTTCCATGAATTTATGCCACTTGTTGTTCCACCATTGTATTGCTACCATGAGTTTGCACTAGAATTTGTACACTGTTTTGTATGTTTTTGCTTGAGAAGAATGCTCTATGTACATGCTTTCTGTCTTGTGCATGTTGTTTCACTACATACTTTATGCCAGTTTGTACTAATGTTCATCCAATTTGCTTAGTATTCCATGAATTCGACTTTGCTGTTTTCATGAACCATTTATATGATGTGTATGCCTTACCCTCTTTGCTACATTGACATGTACATCCCAGTCTTGCACTTGCACACTTGATTTTTCCATGTCTGTATTCATCACGCCTGTTTTGGGATGCACCATCCTGAAATGAGTTTTAGCCTGTCTTGATTCTTTTTGCTTGTTCCTTTTGAGTTGTGCAACCATGAACTTGTTGCATTGAAACCTCGTTGTGCATATGTGCTCGAGTATACATGAAAATGAGCTTCTCAGCTTGTTTGGATCTTCACTTTGTTGCATTGTTTCCATGTACTTCCTATACTTTGTTGTATCTGTTTATACACCATGCTGCTTGTCCATATACTATTGATGAGCTCCACCATGTTATTGAGCTTGATCCATTCTTGCAATATGAGCTCGGCCATGTTGACTATGCTTAGCCATGTTCCTTCACCTCTATGTTTTGCATGTTGTATCACTGAGCTCGACCATGCCATGATTACTTCTGCTCGACCATACTTGCATGTATCCATTTGCTCCATTTCATTGTTATACTGAACATGTTGTTGACCTGTATGTATACATATATGATACATACACGTATGTGTATATATATGTGTGTGTATGCATATATATATATATATATATATATATATATATATATATGTGTGTGTGTGTGTGTGTCTATTCAAATATATATCAGCAGACCGCTACACTGTGTTGTGGCTGTTCAGAATCGACTAGTTCTGATCAGCAAACCGGTGTAGTGTGTTGAGGCTGATCAGTGGGTACTTGAAATATACACATATCAGATCAAATCATGAAAAATGATGAGAAACACATCCGAAATCTGAGGTAAATAGAATTTTAAAATTAAAATTTATATTCACATGTATTAATTTTATTTCTATTCTAGTGTACTCTGTGTGTGTTTCATGTGACAGATAAGCAGATGATGACTGTACTGACTGAGAGCTATGAAGACAAACAGAAGATTGAAGACAGAAGATGATAGTAAAAAGTATACAAATGTATATCTATATATGAGTGTAAATGAAAATGGAAATGTACTAGTGAGTGTTGAGTGAATTGTAGTGAGGTGTTTTTCATGTGAAAAAGAAAATGAATATGAACTGAATTATATATCAGTAATGTGTTGAAATAGTGGAGTTGTAAATCTGTATGGTTTGAAAGTTGAAATAAAATATTATATTTAATTCATTTCCACTATTTCAACACATCACCGATATATAATTCATTTCATATTCAATTTCTTTTTCATATACAAAACACCTCACTACAGTTCACTCAACACTCACTAGTACATTTCCATTTTCATTTACACTCATATACATATATATGTTTGTATACTTTTAACTATCATCTTCAATCTTCTGTTTGTCTTCATAGCTCTCAGTCGGTACAGTCATCATCTACTTACCTGTCACATGAAATACACACAGAGTACAATACAATAGAAATAAAATTAATACATGTGAATATATATATATATTTTTTAATTTTAAAATTCTATTTGCGTCAGATTTCTGGTGTGTTTCTCATCATTTTTCATGACTTGATCTGATATGTATATATTTCTAGTACCTACTGATCAGCCTCAACACACTACACCGGTTTGCTAATCAGAACCAGTTGATTCTGAACAGCCACAACGCAGTGTAGCGGTCTACTGATATATATTTAAATAGACACACACACACACACACATATATATATATATGCACAAACATATATATATATACATATGTATACATACAGGTCAACAACATGTTCAACATAGCAGTGGAATGGAGCAAATGGATACAGGCAAGTGTGGTCGAGCATAAGTAATCATGGCATGGTTGAGCTCAGTGATACAACATACAAAACATAATAGTGAAGGAACATGGCTAAGAATAGTCAAAAATGGCCGAGCTCATATTGCAAGAATGGATCAAGCTCAACAACACGGTGGAGCTCATCAATGTAAAGTATATGGACAAGTAGCATGGTGTACAAACAGGTACAACAAAGTATAGGAAGTACATGGAAACAATGCAACAAAGTGAAGAACCAAACAAGCCGAGAAGCTCATTTTCATGTATACTCGAGTACATATGCACAACCATGTTTCAATGCTACAAGTTCATGTTGCACAACTCAAAAGGAACAAGCAAAAAGACTCAAGACAGGCTAATACTCATTTCAGGATGGTGCAGCACAAAATAGGTGTGATGAATGTAGACATGGCAAAATCAAGTGTAAAAGTGCAAGACTGGCATGTACATGTCAATGCAGCAAAGAGGGTAAGGCATACACAACATATGAATGGTTCATGAAAACAACAAATTCGAATTCATGGAATACTAAGCAAACTGGATGAACATCAATACAAACTGGCATAAAGTATGTAGTGAAACAACATGCACAAGACAAAAAGCATGTAGATAGAGCATGCTTCTCAAGTGGAAGCATACAAAACAGTGTAAAATTCTAGTGCAAACTCATGGCAGCAATACAATGGTGGAACAACAAGTGACATAAATGCATAGAAGATAGTGCACACGAGTCCACATAGCAGCATGCTCAAGAACAACAAATACATCAAGACATATTAATGGCAGTAATCAAGAGAGGCATATTTCCAGTTTTATCAATAGAAGTGGCAAAGCATATATGGTATGTTTTTTGCATATTTGTGAATTAAGTCGGCATATAGTTTGCATGAAAATGGAGCTACAGATATGGCAGCAGTAATTAATGTGGAAAGAATTCGAAAAATCAACTAAGGGAAAATATTTTGTTTTCTACAATCAAAATCCAAACTCGGCAAGAAAATAAAGTTCTAGCAACTTGTTTCCTGATACGAATGAAGTTAAATTGGCAAATACCTAGCTCAATATTTCTGGCATGAAATCAGGCAAAAAAAGATTTCGGAAAATTACAAAAACAGCAAGGAGGAATTGGGCAGATTAGTTTCCTGTTTGGAAATCAATTCACTATCATTTCCAGAAATCATGATATACTTTTGGACAAGAAATTTAAAACCAGAAACAAATCAATGCCTGTTTAAAACATTCTGGAAATGATCATCAAGTTTTTCCAAGGGACCACAAAATCAACAATATTTATCCAGATATCAGAATAACATTTTTGGCATCCAAGAGGGAAATCACGCAAGGAATCATATTTCCAGAAGTCCAGTTTCATCTCATCATTCATGGCTTTTAAACAAGGCAACAAAATTCAAATTTAATCAAGGTAAATCAAAAGAGGAATCCACGCAAATCAGCCAAGTCATTTAATTGAAATCAGAGCGCAATTTAAGGATTTGAAATCCTATTTCTAACACCATTCCAATCTCTGGCATATTATCGAAGCAAGCAACTAAAATCCGAAAATCAAAACTCGAAGAATCAAATAAAAATTACTCATTGTTGTTTCGATCAAGCCCAAATCGATCAACCACGGACATCAGCGAATTGGAGACACTCAAAGATCAAATTTCATCAAGCATCGATCGCGATTTGGGGAGGTTTTTAGAAAACCCTAGAAACATTTCCAACCGCCGCCGCCATTTTTTTCCTCAAAAGAAAAGCATTCGGGACAAAGAATATATGGGTGCACCACTTTGAAGTGGTCGGCCAAGCACATATTAGAGAAAGGGAATTTCTTTTACTTCCTTTCAAACTAGGGTTTTTTATTTTTAATTTATATTTGTTTTGTTTTATTATTTGTGTTGTAAAAACAAACATATAGTTTCTAGGTCTGTAAATCTAGCGGAAACCATTTAAGGTGTTAATTGGCAGTTTACTTGAGTCTTTAAAAACTAGGGTTACTGGTTATAGGGTCGTAATCAGGGGAAATCTGATCTAGTGCTAGATCAGTCTAGGGTTTTGAGCATAGGGTCAGAATAGGAGCGAGGGGTTCACGAGTTTACATGGTCTTGTAAGCAGGATTTGTTCTATTACCTTGTAGAAATCTTAGGAGTGTAGCAGTAGGCAGGATTTTGCCGAAGCTGGGTATATCTTGTGTTGTTTACTTTCTACATTTTTATTTCTGTTATATTCTATGTTCTGTGAATTTTTAATATTATTAAATTGCTTAAAAATGAAAATTTGGTTTTTTGAAATCTGATTTTGAAAGATGTAAGATCACTAAAAATCGTCGTTCAGATTTAATGATAGAAATTGGTGATCTTGAAACTAAAATTCGATAACTTGAAACAATTTTGAGTAAATTTTCTTATGGGGGAAAATCGTTGAATATGCTGTTACAAAACCAACTTTCTATTGGACATAAACGAGGTCTTGGTTTTGGGAAATTAAAATGTTTTTGAAAATTTGAACTCATGTGATTTTAAAATTCCCTCAAACTGCTTTGGAAAGAGTCGTTCTGAAAATTTAAACTCTAAAAGATTTTTGAATCACAAACGAGATGTTAATTTGTTTTATAACAAACCATTTGTACAATCTTGGATCCCGAAAGAAAATAATACAGACTTTGTTAAATTCAAACAGATCTGGGTTCCCAAAAGGTACGAAAATAGACTCGAGTGGATTGTTATACAAACAAGTTAGGGTACCGAAAGATGTGAACGCAACTGTGAGTGGTTTTACTGCTTTTGTCAAACCACTCAATCCTCTTAACACTTAGTACCTAAGGAAGCTAAGGAACTGCATTGCTAAAGAAAATCTAGATTCAAACTGCTACATATCACAAAAGCATTCACAGTTCCTTAACCACATCTGATGAGTTAGAGATTCTGGTTTACATCGATTTCAGGTATGACCTCTAAACTCATCTTTGTAAAAAAAAATGTGTATTCCTCCTTCTTCCCCTTATGTTTTTTTTTTGGATTTGATTTGTCACTGTTATATCATTGTAATTTTTCTTGTAATTTCTTAACTTCCAATTGCAGTACTCATGATTTTCTGGAAATTCGCTTTATTTGAATAGAACTGTGATGTTTTAATTATTTCTAGATCTTGAATTTAAACTTGTAAATAATTGCAATTGTTTTGAAGTCTAATTTTTTGTTCTCAGAATTCATAACAGTGTTGATGTATTCTTGTCATATCTTAAACACTACTGATTTGAATTCTAAATTTTTGAAGATTTGAATATTCAATGAAATTTCACACATCTCTGCTGTTTTGAGTTTCTTCTAATTCATTTTAGAAAAGATTAAAATGTTATACTGATTACAGAACATTGCTATTTATCAGTTGTGATAATTTCATTGTTCTTTAAATTGGCTTGGATAATTTTGAATTGTCTTGAATCGTAGTGATACATCTTGAAATTCATTTTTATTCATGATCATTATGGCTGAAATTTGTTTGTTTGATATCTTCTGAAATTCTTGATATTTTGAATATCACACACCTGTTAAATTTGAAATTAACAATCTTGTATGACTGATTCATTATATCTTAAAACTAGACATTGATTCAAGTGATTTTAAATAAATAAATTTCATTTATGGATCATGAATATATCTCAAGCTTGAAGTAAATGATCTGAAATTACTCTTGTACTTGTCAGTATTACTTGTGAAAGTTTCTTTGAAAATCCAGTATTAAAGCTCTCTGTTATTTCATGATGATTTGATTTGAATATCTGTTTGTTTAAAATCATTTGAAATTATTGATTTATTGAATCACACACATTCCTGGATCTGAAATTTATAATCTGGTGTGATTGATTCATTGAATCCTGATCTTTTCATATCCTTTCAAATGATTTAAAATAAGCCATATATTTAATCTTGGATCATGAACCATTCTTTGACTGTCTGAATATCTTTGCAACATCTCCTTGACAAGTCTTCTTTGAAAATGATTTTTATGCTGCTCTGATATTGTTTTGAAAATATTTTGGAATTTTCTTGTTTATGATCTATTTGCTGCTCTGCTATTGTTTTTCAAATCACTGTTTGTTCTTGTCTGTAGCTCTGATAAATGTGCCAAATTTGTTGATTTTGTTCGGTTGGGCTTTGTGATTAAAATTTGTTAATAAGGACACCAACTGGTATCAAATGTGCTGAATTTTTTTTTGTATATATTTTTAAATCCCTCTTGGCTTGTATATTTTTTCATATCCCTCTTGTAATTGATTTCCAATTTTAAAGTTATTTATTGATTATTCATTCAAAAATTGAAATCTACATCCAAATTGAACTGTACTTATAATTCATCAAAATTATTCGCAGATTTTGAAATTGTGATGAATTGTGACTACAATATATTTCACAACAAGAGGAGATTTTATTCAGATTTTTCATGATGGTTGAACATTTATTATAATATCTTTGAATTAGTAATTATTTCACGACCATCTCCTTTATCTGTCATCATTCTGTCATCCATGATCATTTTATATATAAATGTGGAGAGTTAATATGTTTTAAAATCTTTTTGAATAAACAGTGGAAATATTTGTAATAGAAATGGGACTATGTTATTTTTCAGAATTAGTGACAATTGAAAATTTTTAATGATCCCGGTACAGTTGGTCATATTTCATAATATAATTAATTTAAAGATTTTTTTCACAAACCACTTCTATACCTACCACATTTCTATCATCCATATTGGTTTTATATATCGAGAAATTTTCCTTTTGGAACTGAAAATAATAAAAGTATAATATATATATATATATATATATTGTACCTCTTACCACATTTAAAAATCCAAGCTCTGATCATGCATGGTTAAGAGATAACTTATAATTTATGCTGCAACTGATCTCATTTAAAAATCCAAGATCTGGTTATGCGTGGTTAGTGTGCTCTTAAATTAAAAAGGAAAAGAAAAGAAAATAATATGCTATAAATAAACATTTTATATGAATTTGTCCTTGGTATGTAAAAACCAGCCTATCAATCCATGTTTCAAATTGGTGAAATGTGTTAATACTTTATGAATGTTGATTGATAGCTAATCGGATTTGAGATAATATGATTGCGTCACTTAAATTGAATTATTAATTGTAGTCCAAATCCATCACTGTTTTTCTACTTAATTCTTTTGGAAATAATTGGAAATATTCATATTTTTTAACTCTATCCATTTTTATAAATTCATCGTAAACCCGTCATTCTCTAAAATGTGAAATATGAAACCTTTTCTCATAATATTATGATTCTTGTTTGACTGATTGAGATTTATGATGACCGTTCTTCCTCTTAAGCTGAAATTATATTTTTTAGCCATTTTTCATCCATATTTTAATGTCTGAATCCTTTTGATGATAACAAAAAGGGGAGAATGGATTGAGATTTTGATTTATGAGTGAATATTTTACAAATATTTTAATTTTGAAAATTCATTCAATTTTCTTTCCTTCCACTCATGCATAGCTATATGGGGAGTTTCTATTGTGGGGGAGCATTCAAATAGGGGGAGTTCAGTTCTTCACTGTCAAACACATTTATTGGATTCAAAATCTTTATATTTGTTTGTCATCATCAAAAGGGGGAGATTGTTGTATATAACGGTGTTGTATACACAATTATATGATTTTTGTTTGATGATAACAACCAAATATATATTATTTTAAATGTGTTTGTTACTGTATTATTATTCTATATCACAGACAGAAATACAATATTTATATTTATACAAAATACTATTGGATAGGAATTAAATATTCAAACAGTATTTTATTAAATATAATATTTTATTTCTCTCTGTGATATAGAATAACAATACAGTAACAAACATGTTTAAAATAATATATATTTGGTTGTTATCATCAAACAAAAATCATATAATTGTGTATAACACCATTATATACAAAAAAAAATCACTCAAAAGTGCCTTCTTGAGAAAGACTGTGCATTGATAAAAAGATGGGACCTGATTTATGAGAAGTTTCCCTTTAGTGGTCCTCTCAAGAACGAAGTGGAGATTAATTTCCAAATGCTTCATTCGTGAGTGCTGAACTGGGTTCATGGAAAGAGAAATTGAGCTTCTGTTCTCGCATCAGATTACTGGCTTTCGATTGAGCTTAAACCCTAATTCGTCCAATAGACTTTTGATCCAGATTACTGGCTTGCGATAGATCTATTCTCGGCCTCCGTGCTAGATCGAGAAACAATTATTTGCTTTTTGGTACACCAAGATATGAGATTTTTGCCCAAATATATGAAATAACCTATGATGGATTTTCTATCATCCGGGTCGTTCGCCCAATCTGCATCACTATAGTCATTTAAATGTAGATTTTTGCTATACTTGATAGTCATCCCATAATTAACTATAATCGTCAAATATCTTAATATGCGTTTCACTACTTTCCAATGTTCACTGAGTGGATTTTGCATATATTAACAAAATCTGTTGACACTAAAGCATATATCTGGTCTGGTAATCATAACATACTGCAATGCACCCATGATGCTCTTGTACTGTCTTATATTTTGAATTGGCTTACACACGTGTTTAGATAATTTGAGGTTACTAATCATAGAAGTAGAGATAGACTTGGCTTATCCATTTTGGCTGTAGATAGAATTTCCAAAATGTAGTGTTTATGGGTTAAGAGTAACACTTCAGATGTTGTTTGGTTCATCTAAATACCTAGACAATAATTCAATGATCCGAAGTCCTTAATAGCAAAAGCTATGTCAAGATGTTGTACCACATTGTTAATCTCAAATTTATAATTGCTAGTGATCAATATGTCATCTATGTACACAAGGACATATATTGTAGATTGCCTCTCTGTCTTTATGTATAATGATGTATCATATTTAGTTTCTTGAAAATTTAAGCCTGTTGTTAACGATATTTTTCGTCAACACACGAACTAGGATTGACAGTGCATATGGTTAGTAATTTAATGGAAGATTGATCTAAAGGTTATTGAAATGTAACCTTGAACCAGCAATCTAAATGAGTTTCGCCGTTTCCTCTGTACGAAGACCTTAAGTACGAAGATTAGGTACTCTTCCCTTAAGGGGTGAGTATCACGCTTATGATACCACAAGATCAGTGATAACCTTGGGAGAAAAGTTTCACAAGCTAAGTAAGGCTGACACCTTATGTAGCAATAACCTTTAGATTCAGGATAAAATGATATACATTTTTCTAAGAGGAAACAGGCTAATTCTTCATAACACCCGGGCTGTTCACATGCCATAACACTTAATGACTTATATGATACTTCCACAACGAGCTAGCCCAAAAAGGACATTGTTGCGTCAGTTAGCAAGTCGTAAGATTACAGCAAGCTCCCTTCTGGGGTTGGGTTGCATTAGGCTCATTATGAAAGACCTAAGTCACATATTGAAAGTTCGAAAGGGGAAAAGCCTCGGTTTTTTCAAGAGCCTTTCCTCTTACGAAGGGACTGTGATTAACCCTTTCACAAGAAAGGTTAGCGATAACTCCCCATCTAATCATTATAAATGCAATATGATTATCAAATCAAGAAATGTTTAAGTCTCAGACTTCTACTTTTAATTTATTGTGGATATATTACAAGAATTGAAGAAATCCTCAATTTGATTTTAGAAATTAGGGTTAGCTCTTGAAAAAAGATTACAAGATTGATAAATGAAAATTCGACCCTGAAAATGAGACCTCTTGTAACACCCCACGCCCGCTATGGTCACTCTCTAAGGGAATGCCATAACATCGATGGAGTATTTTAAGTGAATATAGAACAGAGAAATTACAGCAAGACAGATATAAGTAATACTTTGAAAATTTGAAACATCATTTCATTGCAGCGGAAAGTAAAACATGTTTGGTTACATCACAAAACCAAAATAAGAGTCAAGTACAAAATATCCATCCTGATAAATAAAAATACATAATCCCCATACATGAACTGATAGCCATAAAAGAAAAGGGTAAGCCGAGCTCTACATCTAGGGTCCAAGCTCCTGGAGAGTAATAAAAGCAGCCTGATCAAAGCCCACTCGTGCTGGGCCCACCCTGAGAACCTGAGGGTTGGGAAAAAGATAAAAACAACGGGGTCAGACATAAGTCTGAGCGAGTCCTATAACTTTAACAATGCAATCATTAAAGTAATAAGGATATGATATAACTTGGTACGGTGTGACTGGGGATAAATGACTACACTCAGTAGCCAATCAGACTTAGAATGAACTAAGGTAACGATAAAGACGCATTTACCCACCCAAGGATAATTACTACACTGCACCACACCAGTCATTCCTACTTAAAGGTTGATCCCTCCCAAGGACTTAGAAAATTTACCCAGTAGTTTCGTGTACCCCTAGCTCACTATATAGGTGTCGTCTGCCCCTATCTCCACTAGGTGTACCCACTACTCCCAAGCGATCGGCTCCCTACCGTAGATACCCGTGTTGGTCCCACAATGGGGTGTATCATTCTCCAAAGTGGCAACCTGATAATATCAACGGTGCACGGCTTTATATCTACACGATGCAACAACGACTTACCAACCAGCCCGGGTCCACACACGCATATGAAACCCGTTGATCCTGCGTTGCCACCGCTAACCCATTTTGGCCTCTTATAGTCAAGCCCAATATGCGTGTCCCGTCACTCGACTAGAGTCGAGCCCACAAAGATACGTTTGGGATATTGGTTGAAATGGGCCCCCACAAGCTACCCACCTAAGCTTGTCATTTCTAGTGTATACCACTTAACCCTTTAATCATGTTTTAATTACATGTCCCACTTTGGTTAAGTATTCTAATCGTATTTTCTATTGCCACCCAAGGCAACCACTAGATTTCCACATGCCACCCAAGGCACCCACTTAACCCCTCATGTCCCTCTACATGCTAATATGGTTAAGTGTTTCTTAATTAATTAATTAAGATCATGACCTCATAAAGACCTCTCACATTAGACCATCTTTTATGACTGCTGGATATGCCGGTTGGGTCCGGGCAGCCTTATGTCATAACCGAGTCTAACCTCGTGTCTTTACATTAATCACGTATTTAGTTTGTGCCTAAGACCTCTCACATTGGGCTAACATTTGTAGCAACTGGTTAAGCCGGTTGGGTCCGGGCAGTTTTACGCTACAACTGAGTCCAACCTCGTGTCTTAGTCGATTAATTACACCTAATTAATCACCCCCATAATTTGTATTAATTATCCCTAATTAATTACAGAAGTTTAAGAATATGGGTAGACCTAACTCAATAGGTAAATTCCCAATTCCATAGTATGGGTAGACCTAACTTAATAGGTAAATTCCCAACTCCATAATATGGGTAGACCTAACTTAATAGGTAAATTCCCAATTATGTCCATTCATTTTATGTTATGCTTAATCATAACAACTTTACACCTTTTTATAATTATGCATATTAACCCCATCGTTTCCCACGTAATTCGTTTACATAACATGTCATACATAGGGGCAACTTTGCATATGTTATGCACATCATAAAAAGAGACAAACTTGCATATGAACTTGCATAAAACTTGCATATGAACTTGCATAAAACTTGCATATGAACTTGCATAAAACTTGCATATGAACTTGCATATGAACTTGCATACCATGTCATATCACAAGGCAAACTTGCATATGTCATGCATATCATAAAAAGAGACTAACTTGCACATGAACTTGTATATATCATGTCATATCACAAAGGCAAACTTGCATATATTATGCATATCATAAAAAGAGACTAACTTGCACATGATCTTGCATAAGAACTTGCATAAAACTTGCATATGACTTTACATAACACATCATATCATAAAAAGAGGCAAGTTTACATATGAACTTATAACATATGACAACCACAACTTGCATAATCCACATTTACATCCATAGCCTCCTAATATCCTATCCTAATTAGTTTAGCAATTACTTGCTAAAGGATAGGAACTCACCAAAACCAAGATTAGCAAACTTATGAAGTAGAACTAGTTGCTAAATATGAAGAAGATGATGATTAGAGGTTGATTAGCTTGCAACTTCCTTCATAAACTAGTGGAGGCTCCTCTTAGGTTTTGATTTTGGCGGCATGATGGCATCATTTCTATTTTTAGTATGGATTAGGCTTGCATTAGGGTGTATTTATAGGATTAGGGTGTGTTTTAGACCATAGGATTAACCCTAGGTTAGATTAGGTCCGTCAGATTTAGGAAGTCTCTAGAACACAGCCCAGCCCTAGCCAGAAAACCAGACCTGGTGCACCCAGGCCAAGTGGCTCGACACCCTGTGTCGACAGGCAAGTCGACAGGGCAGTCGACAGGGCTGTCGACAGGCCTGTCGACAGCCCTGTCGACATGGCTAGGGCGGGAACTTTCCCGCCTGGCCCCGCTGGTTGAAATTAAAAATCTGAATTTGAATTTTTAAATCTGTTTTTAACTTTGAATTTTCTGCAAACTTCATTGGGCCATAACTGGGCCATACGGACTCCGATTTACAAAATTTCGGACTCTATTTCGCGTATTTTTCCGAGACGAACGCAATGACGCAGCCCGTTTCCTCCAATTCTCACATTAGAGATTATTTATTCTGCAATTAGTGAATTTTAGCATTAACTGAAATACGGGGTGTTACATTCTCCCCTCCTTAAAGGATTTCGTCCCCGAAATCTCTAAGCTAAGGAGAATGCATATCCTACCATCCAAACATCCATCTACTCAATCCATCAAACACGAGCATCCATTGTCCTTAAAACAATTTCTAATGATGTATGAACATATGCAAAAAGTGTGTGTATATGTTCCCTATCTAATGTATGAACATATGCAAACCATGATAGTGCCATGCATCCATTATGTATACGAGAGAACCCTATCGACACATACAATATCTACATGAGTGCACAATCATTCACCAAAATGCATCATCCATATGATAACACAATCATTATACATCCATAAATATAGCTTCCTACACACAATTTTATGCAATATGCAATATGAAGTGATTGAGCCGATCTAGTGCCTAGAGTGTGTATATATGCATCCACGAGCAACCACTAGCAACCACTTGCATCCACATGCATCCATCAAACATAACATGTCTCAAACACATGTTTCAACCATAGGTTTACCCTATCTAAAGGTCAAAGGTACTAATGAGAGGACATACTAAAGATAAGATAAGTACTAGACAAACGATAAAGGAGAAGTTAAAAGACGTACCCTCAAAAAGGAATGGGTACAATGAACGCATCTTCGCTTCCGTCTCCCAAGTAGCGTTGCCCTCGTCTTCTCCCCATTGTACTTTGACTAGTTGAACCTCTCGATTCCTCAATTTCCTAGTCTCTGACCCAAGGATGCGAGTAGGAGCTCGTCGAATAGTCGCATCACGCTTTACTTCCACTTCTTTAAGCAAGCTCGGCTCTACCACCTATGCGGTCTCATGTAAGCACTTCCTCAAATGTGACACATGGAATACATCATGTACACCACTAAGTCTGTCGGGCAACTCCACTCTATATGCCATCCGTCCGATCCTTTCCTTAATAGGAAACAGCCCCACGAACCTTGGTGCTAACTTCCCAACAGATCCAAAGCGAACCACATTTCGTAATGGAGACACTTTGACAAAGACCATGTCCCCAACTTCGAACTCAAGATCCGTCCTTCTCTTGTCCGCATAAGATTTTTGCCTATCCTGCGCTGCTTTCATCCTTCTTCGAATCAAGTCAATCTTCTCAGAAGTCTCCCTAACCATATCAGGCCCAAGCAAGATCTTATCCGTAGATTCCCACCAACATGTAGGTGATCGACAAGGCCTTCCATAGAGGGCTTCGAAAGGAGCCATACCAATACTGGACTGAAAGCTGTTATTATATGCGAACTCCACCAATGGAAGATGCTCTTCCCATGTACCTCCAAAATCTAAGATACAAAGCCTCAAAAGGTCTTCTAGAACACGATTCACCCTCTCAGTCTGGCCGTCCGTCTGAGGGTGGTATGCGGTGCTCAGACATAATTGAGTCCCCACTGCTTCTTGCAAACTTTTCCAGAACTCGCTAGTGAAGATAGGGTCTCGATCACTCACTATGCTAGAGGGTACCCCATGCAATCGAACTATCTCTCGAAGATATACTGAAGCTAACCATGGAGCGGTCCTCTTGCTCTTCACAGGTATGAAATGGGCGCTTTTAGTAAGTCTGTCTACTACTACCCAAATTCCCGTATTACCCTTTCTTGATCTGGGTAACCCGTCAATAAAATCCATCGAGACGCTATCCCACTTCCATTGCGGAACTTCCAATGGGTGAAGCAACCCACCAGGTTTCTTTTGCTCCGCCTTCACTTGTTGGCACACCAAGCATCGAGCGACATACTCGGCCACATCTTTCTTCATACCGGCCCAAAAGAAAACACGCTTCATGTCCTGGTACATCTTGTCCCCATCGGGATGAATGGTCATCCTAGAACGGTGTGCATCATCAAGAATAGCCTTCCTCAAACCCTCATCTTGCGGTACAAAAAGTCTACCGTCTCTACGCAAGCACCCCCTATCGTCTAGGGTGTACCTACTCAAATGGCTGGACGACTCCCCCCTTATGAGCTTCTCTACCAACTCAACCAACTGTGGGTCGTCCCTCTGTGCTTCTCCAATCCACCCCAAAAGAGTAGGTCTAACCTCCAAGGAAGCTAGCAAACCGGGTACATAATCAATGGAAGGTCTGAAATCAAACATCGAGATAAATTCCAAGCTTCGTTGTTCCACGAACAATGGACTCAAGGACAACCTTTTTCTGCTCAAGGCGTCCGCCACCACGTTACCCTTGCCAGGGGTATACGCTATCTCGAAATCATAGGATGCTAAGAACTCCATCCACCTTTGCTGTCTCAAATTCAAATCCTTCTGAGAAAACAAGTACTTCAATGATTTGTGGTCAGTGAACAATTCGAATCTCTCACCAAGAAGATAATGGCGCCAAATCTTAAGCGCAAAAACAATCGCGGCCAACTCTAAATCATGGGTAGGGTAATTTTTCTCATGTGCCCTCAACTGCCTCCCTCCATAGGCTATCACCCTTCCCTCTTGCATTAAGACTGCGCCCAGTCCTGTCCCACAAGCATCGGTATAGACAACAAATGGCTTGCTCCCATCTGGCAACACTAAAACTGGAGCACTGGTTAAAGCTCTCTTTAACCGTCGGAACGCATCATCACAATCTACGTCCCATGCGAAAACAAGATTCTTCTTCGTTAAGCGGGTTAATGGGGCTGATATCTTTGCGAAGTCTTTGATAAACTTCCTATAGTAACCCGCCAACCCTAAGAAACTTCTTACTTCGGTAGCATTCTTCGGAACCTTCCAATCCTGAATTGATACTACCTTCGCGGGGTCCACAGCTATCCCTTCCTTGGAGACCACGTGCCCCAAGAACCGCACTTCCTTCCTCCAGAAGTGACATTTAGAGAATTTAGCCTTAAGGCTATGTGCTCGAAGAGTCTTCAACACCTCCCCAAGATGTAGGGCATGCTCTTCTTCACTCTTAGAAAATACTAAGATATCATCCACAAAGACCACCACGAACTTATTAAGGAACTCCCTGAACACCCTACTCATCAAATCAACAAAGTATGCAGGGGCGTTCGTCAACCCAAATGGCATCACCAGCCACTCATAGAAACCATCCGGAGTCCTAAAGGCCGTCTTGTCTATGCTATCCTCAGCCACCCTCAACTGATGAAACCCCGTGGCTAAGTCCAATTGAGAAAATACTGAAGCGCCAACCAACTGATCGAAAAGATCATCAACCCTCGGCAATGGGTGTCTATTCTTCTTTGTGAGCTTGTTGAGTTCTCTATAGTCTACACAAAGCCTGAGGGACCCATCCGCCTTCGTAGCAAAAACTACTGGAGCACCCCACTCCGATATACTTCGTCTTATGAACCCCTTCTCAAGCAACTCCCCTACTTGCTTATGGAGTTCCCTCCTCTCACGAGGAGCCATGTGGCGCACTGGTAAAGATACAGGTTTAGCATTATCCACCAGATATATTCGGAAGTCAATCTCCCGCTTCGGAGGTAAGCCCTTCACCTCCTCAAACACATCCGAGTATTCCCGGACCACTCTAACAGATTGCAAACTCTCGACCGAAGCGTCAAGCGATTCAAGATAACTTAGCATAACAGAATCCATGGGATTACAAGAGATCTTGAGAGTGTTACCCAAGCGGGTCATGAGCCTAACAACTCTCCTTTCGCAATCAAGAACAGCACCATTACTGGATAACCAGTCCATGCCCAAAATCAACCCATAGCCCGTGAAGCCCAAAACAAAAGCATCACATCTAAACTCAATGCTAAGTATAGAAATCTTCAAACCCAAACATATCATGGACAAATAAGTGGGGCCCCCAATTGGGTTTGAAACAACCAAGGGATCATCTACAAGACTGGTGTCTAAGTGCAGTGACTCAACTAATGATGATGAGATAAACGAATGCGATGCGCCTGAATCAAACAATGTACGGACAGGATGATCAAATAGAAAAACCAGACTTTCAACGGAAATAGTTCTACCTCTTTCCTGAATCGGTGGAACCGCGAGAGCCTGTACTTGCCCCCTAGCCTGACCCGGTGCCATAAGAGCTTGCACCTGTCCTCCTGAGGTAGATCCCGTCCTTTGCCCCTTCTTAGGGCAATCCTTCACTAGATGCCCTGCTTCGCCACAGTGAAAGCAACCAGTCTTCTTCTTCTTTCTACAATCTTTGCTTATGTGACCTGGTATCCCACAATTGAAGCACTTCTTCTTCCCCTTTCCACCGTTGCCTTTCCCTCTTTGTTTTGCTGTTGTTGCTGAGGTCTCTTTTGATCTCCCTTCTTCTCGGGTGCCTTATTAGCATTGGGACCCTTCTCTTCTTCATGCATGAGTGCCATGTCAACTAGCTTCTCAAAGGTGGCCCCCATAGGGATATGAGTCATAGCCAACCCATGCATCGGTTCATTCAAGCCTTTCACGAACCTCAAAGCCTTCTTCTCCAGTGTATTCACCATGTCTAGGCCAAACCTTGCCAACTGATTAAACTTGTTGACATATTCCTTCACTGAGAGATTTCCTTGCTTTAGAGTCAAGAATCTTTCCATATACAAGTTTTCCTCCGCCCTTGAGAGAAACTTTGCCACAAATCTTTCCCTAAAATCCGCCCAAGAGTCAACGGGGCGTTCTCCATTAGTGACCTCCCACCAGAATGAGGCCTCTCCCTTCATTAACCAAGCAGCTAACTTGACTTTCTTTCCTTCTTCCATCTCAAAAATATCTATCAACTCTTCCACCTCCTTAAGCCAATCTCTAGCCTCCACAAAAGTTTCAGATCCTTGAAAAGGTTTTCCTCCCATAGCTTTGAATTCCTTACAAGTCTTAGCAAAAGTATCCGTGCGAGGAGGAGGGGGAGGAGGAAGGTCGGGTGCTACGGTTGGTGGAGGAATAGTTGCTGGACCCGCAGTGGTGGCCCTAGCCTCCATTAATCTCCTATACCATACTGGTATCGTCACACCCTCCGGAAAGTTAAGATCCTCAGCCATGCTGAAACGAAAAAGGAAAGATTCAAAACGGAGAATTCGAAGGATAAAGATATGGCTATTGGGGATTATGTTTTTCTTTCAAAAACTTTTCTCTTTAAAGACATGTTTTTGAAAATATTTCTTCCAAAAATGTTTTTAGAAAAATAGTTTTCTAAAAATTTTATCTGTTCCGGTAACCTTTGCTCTGATACCACGTGTAACACCCCACGCCCGCTATGGTCACTCTCTAAGGGAATGCCATAACATCGGTGGAGTATTTTAAGTGAATATAGAACAGAGAAATTACAGCAAGACAGATATAAGTAATACTTTGAAAATTTGAAACATCATTTCATTGCAGCGGAAAGTAAAACATGTTTGGTTACATCACAAAACCAAAATAAGAGTCAAGTACAAAATATCCATCCTGATAAATAAAAATACATAATCCCCATACATGAACTGATAGCCATAAAAGAAAAGGGTAAGCCGAGCTCTACATCTAGGGTCCAAGCTCCAGGAGAGTAATAAAAAGCAGCCTGATCAAAGCCCACTCGTGCTGGGCCCACCCTGAGAACCTGAGGGTTGGGAAAAAGATAAAAACAACGGGGTCAGACATAAGTCTAAGCGAGTCCTATAACTTTAACAATGCAATCATTAAAGTAATAAGGATATGATATAACTTGGTACGGTGTGACTGGGGATAAATGACTACACTCAGTAGCCAATCAGACTTAGAATGAACTAAGGTAACGATAAAGACGCATTTACCCACCCAAGGATAATTACTACACTGCACCACACCAGCCATTCCTACTTAAAAGTTGATCCCTCCCAAGGACTTAGAAAATTTACCCAGTAGTTTCGTGTACCCCTAACTCACTATATAGGTGCCGTCTGCCCCTATCTCCACTAGGTGTACCCACTACTCCCAAGCGATCGGCTCCCTACCGTAGATACCCGTGCTGGTCCCACAATGGGGTGTATCATTCCCCAAAGTGGCAACCTGATAATATCAACGGTGCACGGCTTTATATCTACACGATGCAACAACGACTTACCAACCAGCCCGGGTCCACACACGCATATGAAACCCGTTGATCCTGCGTTGCCACCGCTAACCCATTTTGGCCTCTTATAGTCAAGCCCAATATGCGTGTCCCATCACTCGACTAGAGTCGAGCCCACAAAGATACGTTTGGGATATTGGTTGAAATGGGCCCCCACAAGCTACCCACCTAAGCTTGTCATTTCTAGTGTATACCACTTAACCCTTTAATCATGTTTTAATTACATGTCCCACTTTGGTTAAGTATTCTAATCGTATTTTCTATTGCCACCCAAGGCAACCACTAGATTTCCACATGCCACCCAAGGCACCCACTTAACCCCTCATGTCCCTCTACATGCTAATATGGTTAAGTGTTTCTTAATTAATTAATTAAGATCATGACCTCATAAAGACCTCTCACATTAGACCATCTTTTATGACTGCTGGATATGCCGGTTGGGTCCGGGCAGCCTTATGTCATAACCGAGTCTAACCTCGTGTCTTTACATTAATCACGTATTTAGTTTGTGCCTAAGACCTCTCACATTGGGCTAACATTTGTAGCAACTGGTTAAGCCGGTTGGGTCCGGGCAGTTTTACGCTACAACTGAGTCCAACCTCGTGTCTTAGTCGATTAATTACACCTAATTAATCACCCCCATAATTTGTATTAATTATCCCTAATTAATTACAGAAGTTTAAGAATATGGGTAGACCTAACTCAATAGGTAAATTCCCAATTCCATAGTATGGGTAGACCTAACTTAATAGGTAAATTCCCAACTCCATAATATGGGTAGACCTAACTTAATAGGTAAATTCCCAATTATGTCCATTCATTTTATGTTATGCTTAATCATAACAACTTTACACCTTTTTATAATTATGCATATTAACCTCATCGTTTCCCACGTAATTCGTTTACATAACATGTCATACATAGGGGCAACTTTGCATATGTTATGCACATCATAAAAAGAGACAAACTTGCATATGAACTTGCATAAAACTTGCATATGAACTTGCATAAAACTTCATATGAACTTGCATAAAACTTGCATATGAACTTGCATAAAACTTGCATATGAACTTGCATATGAACTTGCATAAAACTTGCATATGAACTTGCATATGAACTTGCATATGAACTTGCATACCATGTCATATCACAAGGCAAACTTGCATATGTCATGCATATCATAAAAAGAGACTAACTTGCACATGAACTTGTATATATCATGTCATATCACAAAGGCAAACTTGCATATAATTATGCATATCATAAAAAGAGACTAACTTGCACATGATCTTGCATAAGAACTTGCATAAAACTTGCATATGACTTTACATAACACATCATATCATAAAAAGAGGCAAGTTTACATATGAACTTATAACATATGACAACCACAACTTGCATAATCCACATTTACATCCATAGCCTCCTAATATCCTATCCTAATTAGTTTAGCAATTACTTGCTAAAGGCATAGGAACTCACCAAAACCAAGATTAGCAAACTTATGAAGTAGAACTAGTTGCTAAATATGAAGAAGATGATGATTAGAGGTTGATTAGCTTGCAACTTCCTTCATAAACTAGTGGAGGCTCCTCTTAGGTTTGATTTTGGCGGCATGATGGCATCATTTCTATTTTTAGTATGGATTAGGCTTGCATTAGGGTGTATTTATAGGATTAGGGTGTGTTTTAGACCATAGGATTAACCCTAGGTTAGATTAGGTCCGTCAGATTTAGGAAGTCTCTAGAACACAGCCCAGCCCTAGCCAGAAAACCAGACCTGGTGCACCCAGGCCAAGTGGCTCGACACCCCGTGTCGACAGGCAAGTCGACAGGGCAGTCGACCCCCCAGTCGACAGGCCTGTCGACAGCCCTGTCGACATGGCTAGGGCGGGAACTTTCCCGCCTGGACCCGCTGGTTGAAATTAAAAATCTGAATTTGAATTTTTAAATCTGTTTTTAACTTTGAATTTTCTGCAAACTTCATTGGGCCATAACTGGGCCATACGGACTCCGATTTACAAAATTTCGGACTCTATTTCGCGTATTTTTCCGAGACGAACGCAATGACGCAGCCCGTTTCCCCAATTCTCACATTAGAGATTATTTATTCTGCAATTAGTGAATTTTAGCATTAACTGAAATACGGGGTGTTACACCTCTGGGGTCTTATTTAAAGACAAATCGGGCCCCTTTTTCCATTAGGCCATCATAAGCCTCTATTGGCCGCTTTTCCTTCTGGTTCTAGTTGCTTTGGCTCTCGTCCGCTCTTCTGGCTTTGTCTATAGCTTTTAGAGCGCCGGTTTTGGCTCTTGGAAGGATTGTCTTGATCTTTGGAGCTTTTCTTTGATGTTATTTTATTTCCTTTGTATCGATACCAACCCTTTTGTTATGGATAGCATTAGGAAAGACTTTTGGCTATGGATTTCCAATCATGATCTTCTAGTCATGAGCTTCCGATCTTCTTATTAATTCTTCACGATATTTTCCTCCATGCTTCAGATGTATGGTTACGGGATCCGCCACCCCTTTCGGTATTAACACTAAGTGAATTAGTGTGGATAGCTTGTTTGTTTTAGAAAGTTGGGTTTCCTTTCAATAGTCCTCCGGGTTGGGTTTCGGTCTTCTGGAAGGAATACTTGCGGAGTGCACATACACTACAACAAACATACCATATTACAACTTTTATGTTAAACCTGTCACAAATGACAGTTGTAATAAAACATTTTTACAACTATGCTTTTCTAAAAGTTGTAATAAATATATTTTTGACAACTCTTTTATTTTTCCAGTTGTAATCGATGTCTATTACAACGTTTATTTTTTTGGTTAGTTGTAATAGATGTCTATTCTTAACAACGCTTATTTTTTATTAGTAATAATTAATATTTCAAATATTTTTATTAGAAAGTTGCATAAACTTATTTTCGTAAGTTCTTTTTTCTACTTGTTATAATAGATCGAGGCCCATTAAATACTAATAATGACTAATATTTAATGTTAATAATATTAGTATTTAATATATAATATTAATATTTAAAAAAATTAGTAATTAATATTCAATAATGAATTTACAAATTAATAATAATTAATATGCAGTAATAACTTAATTTACAAATGAATACTAATTAATATTTAAAAATTAATAGAAAGCAACTATTTTTCAATGATTATGGTTAAGTATTTAGTCGTCAGGGAATTGCTAGCATCAGTCGCGCATGCCTACAGTCGTCATATACTCGCTCAGCTAATTGGTTGGACATATTTTTTTAATTTTAATTCAGTTAAAATGGACCCCACTAGAACTTATTTGACCAATAACTGAGAAAGTATTAGATCAGTCTCTTAATGCGCGACTGATGTTAGCATGGCTCTTAGTAGTCAATAACTAGTAACATATGCATGAAAATTAATTTTTAATAATTAAGAATCAATTATAGCTAAGAAGAAATAAGTGATAATTAATATAAACTATTATTAATAAGTAATATTTAATATTTTAATAAGAATTAATTATCAAGAAATCCATATTATGATTTTACATATCAGTTTAAACTTATAATATTTAATTCTAATAATTTTAGTGAAATTTTGGTAATGATACACGAAAATCTGACGGTCATCTTAACGCAGTAGGATGAAATTCAGGCGTGCTAAAAGTGAAAATTTGGCTCCAAAAGTAACTCGCGTCTTAAATTTATTGGTCGACCTTTCCTCTGCTCCTCCCCAAATCATCATCGATCCCTAAATTTTCTTTCCTCAAACAAACTCGCGTCTCAACAAACACTGTCTGCTACTGACGAATATGGATGGATCCACTAATTTAGCAAACTGATGAGGATGGAGCTGATCCATAAGTTGATTTGCTTATGCCTACCTACAGTTACCTAACGTTGGATCAGTTTTGTTCAAAAGCGAAGCAGACTTCCACAGAAAAACATCCGCCACCATTGGCTGTTTTTAGTCAAAATAATGGGATAAAATACAATGACTTGTTCTTATTTGAGAGCGAACCAGACTGGAAATAACATGGCCATATTCTTCCATCAACATTTGTTACGATCTACTGGAGCACAGTTCACATGGTCGGATTCGTATATAAGGAGTATAATTTAGGTTATTTCTATTTTCCTCTTGTTTTCGAATTCCAAAAGGATGAACTGGTATGACTCTTATGTTGTGCTTGGATTAATATATGAAGTGATTCATACTGGAAGTATTATTGCCGCGTCTTTCAATTTGAATTTGTTGCGTCCTTCTAATCTTTAATCTTAGGTTGGAAATAATACTTTTCGTATAAAGAATATACACTTTGAACTCAAGATTTATGATAATCTATAAACTACTAAATAATACATTTTTGCCTGGTGAGAACGCTACTATAATTTTGTACAAAATACATGCATCAGTGGGTGCTTTTTTCCCTCTCGATCAATTCTTTTATTTCCTCTCTAATCAAAGTAGAACACACAAAAGACTCCATAGTTTTACCTTGTTATATCCATAGCTGGTGAGGAATTTTCTACAATTTTGTGCATAATACTTGTAGCAGTGTTTGTTTATTCTCGTGGTCTCTGTTGGTCCTATTTGACTCTAATCAAAGTAAGACCTGATAAAGAACTCACAGTTTTTAACCTTTCTGAACATAAATTGCTTTTATTATTTCTGTCTAGTTTTACAATGATTTCATGAGCATGATAGCTTGAGTAATTATAGGGAATTCCTTTCAAAATGATTGTAGTTGGTGCTGAGCACACTGCTGCTGTTACAGATGATGGTGAGCTGTATGGATGGGGTAGGGGACAAAATGGTAATTTGGGCTTAGGTGACTGAAGTGATCGTCTACTTCTAGAAAAGGTTCTTCACCATGATTTATGTCAAATTGTCTTGACTTCTAAATATTATTTTTCATCAAAACTATCCGTTTCTATACAATAGGTTATGCTTCCGTTTGAATTTTGTGTTTTGATCTATGCTTATACACGTTGCATAATGTGTATCTTTCAATTGTTATAGGGATAAAAAATGATACTCATTGCATGTGGGTGGCAGCATACGATTACAGTATCTTCAACTGGTTTCTTATACACTTATGGATGAAGCAATTTTGGCTAGCTACGACATGGAGATTTCAACTATTATCTAGTTCATCATCAGGTGGAATCCTTGAAAGATAGATCCATATCTCAGGTTTGATTAATTGTTCTTTTACATTGGCAATTTGACTTGATGCATATGATCAGTGATATCAATGAGATCAGTATCGAAAACTATATATAAAATGATATGTGAATGCACAGTTCTAGATTTCTAGGGGCTGGAGACATATAATGGCGCTTACATCAGGTGGACATGTTTACTGCTGGGGTTGGAATAAGGTTCATGTCTTGCCATAAGTTGGGTAGTTTATATTCACATAATCACATTGTTGCACAATTGAATAAGCTTGTGAGAATACTGCTAATAAATTTCCGCAAATTTATAATTTGATGAGATTATTGATAGTTATTTTATCTTTCTGGCTCACGTGCTAAAGTGCAATTTAAGTGATGAAAAAGAAACCTTGCTTAAAAAGCAACTTGAGGCAAACGAAACGCACAAATCTGACTATCTGAGGCGATATACAGAAGCAGTCAGCGACAAACAAAAACTTTATGAAGACTTTTCTGCTCGTATTGCCGCTTTGCAAGGCAAGTGTAGAACACTAGAAGAGTGATGTCTTAGCTTATCAAAAGCACCAGCAAGTGTAAAACAAGAATCTTCTGAATGGAAAATAAAATATGAAAATAACACTTCAGAAACCGAAGCAGAAGAACAGTTAAGAGCTCAAGTTGCAACTTTAGAATCAAGGCTAACTGCTGCCGAAGGAAGATTGGTTGTTGCTCGTGAGCAAGGAAAGTCTTTTGAGGAAGAAGCATTCTGGACCGTTGTAATAAAATGATATTACAACGGTCACATTCTGGACTGTTGTAATAGATGCTTGTACAACACCCGTTTACAACGGGCAAAGACCACCTATTGTAATAGAATACTATTACAACGGTTTTTTCTTAACCATTGTAATAAATATCCTTTACAATGCTCTAGTTACAACTGATAAAAACTGCATGTTTAATACACTGTTGTTACAACGGTTATTTCATGCCCGTTGTAATAAATGTCAGTTTTACAACTTTCACAAATGTGAGTTGTAATAGATGTCTATTTTACAATGGTCAAAAAATTATTACTAATTATTAATTAGTAACATTATTATATTATTTATTAATATTTAGTAATTAATCATTAATAATATTATATTAATCATTTATAACTTATAATAATGAATGATTATTGATAAATAATCACTAATCACTAATTATTATATATAATCAATATTCCAATAGGTTATAGGTAGATTGCTTGAGTAGAGCAAAAACAAAAAAACCTAGCAATGGCGGCAACGATAACTCATTCTTCTTCTCCTATCTCCTCCTCCTTTTCCACCGATGCCTTTCCACCTCGCCCTCCACCCCCAAACCCCCTAATCCACCACCTCCCTCTGGAAATCCCTCTTCTTTGATAGATGCTAATCCAGATCTGGCTATTCCATCGCAACCATCTTTTCCAGTGAAATCTGATTATGCATCTCCATTTAGATCTTCTCCAAGGAATGCAGGATCGTACAAGCCACTCCATTTTGATATACCGAGAGATGGAAAGAAGCTTATGATACCGGATCTTGTCAAGTAGCAAGGTCTTAATAACTGGAGTAATTTTCTAATTGGATTTTTCCTCGATGGTACGTTATCATTTCACGCTGTATCTAATTATTTGTATAGGCATTGGAAGCTTGATGGTGAGGTTGATATTAAATCCGATGAGTCTCACTTTTACTTTAAATTCTCCAATGACTCTGATAGGAAAAAATTCTCAGATCCAATCCTATCTTCATACGTGGTAGGATGTTTATCATATCTGTTTGGGATCCAACCATAAGATGTGCCCAATCTCAAATAAAAAAGTCCCTGGATGGATCCATTTATATAGGATACCCATGGTTTTATGGACTCTAATATGAATCAATTGGCTTGTGAATCATGTTGGCAAATTGATTTGTTATGGTGTTAGTACTAAAAGGTTAGATAGGTTTAGATATGTGAAGGCATTGGTCAAAGTATCACCTGAATTTGAGCTATCAAATGCTATTGAGATTGATGGTTTGGGAGACGCTTGTCCTATTGTAAAGGTTAGCTATGACTCGAAACCAAATATTTGTGTCAATTGTAGGGTATTTGGACATGATTCATCCCACTGTGAATTACACGCCAATAACAATAAGGATAATCAGAATCTGGATAATGCTAATGGGAAGGATTATTGTCCAGCTGAGAATGTGCAAGTACAAAAGCCACATATTAAAATTCATGCAAATGGTAATCAGGAGAAATGGACAAATGTTTACAACAACAAAAAAGAAGTATTGGAAGAGAAAGGAGGTAGATACTAATAAGGGTACGACAGATTCTACAGTTGCTACAGGCAATGAAAATGGTAACTCTTTTGCATGTTTAGCTACTGATGATACTGGGCAGAATGTTGATATTAATGCTACTGAGCAAAATGTTGATATTGACAGTCATGGTCTTGATGAGCCTAATATTGTTCAATTAATCTGGTTACCAATGCACATTCAGACTGCACAGCTAACGCCGAGATGCAGACCTTGTTTGGCAATCTGTTTGATGATACAAGAGAACATTTAGAAACTTCAAATAAGGCTACAGATAATGGAACTATTTCTTGTATTGATTTCTTGGGAACTAGTTCATCCTCTAGTGCCACTATTGTTGCTCCTTGTTCAGCTCTTTCTGGTTTCTATGTCATGTTCATCAACTTATAGTCATAGTTCTCCTGCTTCTTCTTGTATGAATTTTAATTCGGCTTTGATTGGAACTTCTTCTTCCAGTGCCAAGCAACCTTTTACCCCATATGCAAATTTAAAGCCACCTGACCATCTAATACTTCCTCCTCCAGCAATCGAATCTTCCATGTTATAATTAGCAGTTTCAATCAGTGCCTATCCATCTACAATATCCAAAGGCAAGAAACCTAAAGGAAAATTTTGGGATAAAGATGACCTTGATAAGGGACATGAGTTCACACTTGAAGACATATTACCCATTGGTAGCAAGGTGATGTCACAGAAACGACACACCAGGAGCAATCGTGGCCCCTTTTTTGATAAATTCTACACGTGAGTTTTGACTTGTGCCTTGTGTCAGATCCGAGGGATTATGGTGCATGCAAACTTGCCTTGGAATTTTTGTTTAACCAGATGCGTTAGAAGCAAGAGCAACTGGAATGTAATTTTGATTACTGGAGATTCTTTCTGTAATCACTTGTGGTTAGCGAGTGAGTATTAGTGATTTTGAAGGGTATAGAGAAGGATGGTTATATATCATAGCATATTTGTATATGCTGATATATGTAATGTAAATATTTTGCTGATTAATAAAATTTGCGCTTAACTTTCAAAAAAATAATATTCCAATAGGTTTATTTTTACTATTATATAGTAATCATAATACCCCTACTGTAATAAACGTCTATTACCAATTTTTGACAATTAATAATTAATAATTACAATGTTTTCTTAAAATTAATATTCGTTATTATATTAATTACATGTTTTCTTAAAATAATAGATTATCAAGTTGGAATAATAGATTTCTGTCTAGAGCAGGTAGATTAGTGCTAGTTAATTTGGTATTATTTGCTATTCCTACTTATTGGATGTCTATTCATAGACTTCCTCAATGGGTTATCGTGAAAATTGATAGAATAAGACGTAATTATCTTTAGAGTGGTGATTCTATATGCAGAGGTTATAAATGTTTAGTCAACTGGGAGGTGTGTTGTAAGTCCAAGAAAGATGGGGGTCTAGGGATCATTAATTTATATAATTTTAACTCTTCCTTATTAGCCGAATGGTTATGGAGATTTTGGTGTCCTGAAGTGTTGACTACCTGGAAGGTTATTGTTTCCAAATTTTACTATTCAGGAGGAGAGTATATTGTTGGATCTAGTGTTAGTTGGTTTAATAGATTATCTCACTTTTGGAAGTCTGTTTTAAAGTGTTTTGATTTTTTTAATTTATGTTGTAAGGTGATTGTTCATTCGGGAAATCTTACTTACTTTTGGCATGATGTGTGGATTTCTCGTTTACCGCTCAAAATCGAATTTAGTGAGCTTTATAATAATTGCAGTTTTAAAAATGTTTTAATTAAAGATGTTTATAGAAGGGATTTGGATCCCCCATGGGATTTTTCATTTGATAATATCTTCGAAGAAGGAATGTTAAGACAATTAGCTTTACTCAAAGCTAAGTTAGCTTTGTATCACATAGATGTGAATAGAGATTCTTTTAGTTGGGGTATGGGTAAGAGTTCAGTTTATTCAGCTAAGTCTACGTATAATTTTATAAATTTTTTAGGGGTTTCACTTCGGACTTTTAAGTTTATTTGGAAATCCAATTCGCCTCCTAAAGCTAAGTTTCTTATGTGGTTAATTGCTCATATGAAGCTTAATATGATTGAGCTTCTAAAGAAAAAGAATTTTATTTTTGATGTTAAGTGTTGTTGGTGTAATCTTTTGAATGAAGATGTTGATCATTTATTTTTCCAATGTACTATTACTAACTTTACCTTTAGTATGGTTTTAAGGATATTTGCTTTTGTTTGGACTAACACTTTTAGCAGTTGTGTTGACTACTGGGATTCATATAGATTTGATTATAACTCTAGACAGAGATATGTACTAGACTCTTTAGTTACTATTATAAGTTGGTTCATATGGTTAGAGAGAAATCAGAGATTTTTTCATTTTGTTTCTGTGTCTGCGGATAATTTAATCATTAAGATAGTGTATTTCTGTCTGGGTTGGATGTCTAATTTGTATTATAAGCCATTTAGGGAATTGTATTTTGAGAGATTTTTTAATAAGGTTAGAACTTGAGTTTATTTATTATAATTAACAGATTTTTTTGTAATAGATTACGCTTGTGTTACTAATCTCTTTTTTAGATTTTGCTCATTTATCTCTTTTTTCTTATACACATATATATACGGTATACACACACACACACACATATATATATATATATATTTATTTATACATATTATATATATATGCGCTCATATACACATATATATGTGTAATGAATTACTAATAGTCTATTTAGATTCTTGCAGATTCAGGTTGTGGATATAGAGGAAGAGTTGAGTTGATAGCTGGATGGATTAGTGGATGTTTTTGAGGGATTTATTTACTATTTTTTGAGTTGGAAACTTTATTTTGGTTGTATCGTTACTCATTGGCTACCTTGGAGTGTTATTGTATAAGAGTAGATATACTTCAATATCGGGTGGTGGCTTTGCCGGAATTCGATTTTGAAGTATGATGGGCGGTGGTTTATCCGGAGTTCATCTATCTACCTTCTTATACATTCATATAACCATGTTTTGTATTATATGGTCGGATTTTGTAGCTTTTTGTTGTATATTATATATGTGTGCTCTCTTATTTTCTGAAGTTCACACATCTTTGTTTTCAAAAAATGTAACTAATTATTAATTATAATATTTTATTACTAATTACTAGTCATTAATAATATTATACTAATATTTAATAATTAATCATTAAAAATATTATATTAATCATTAATAAATAATTATATTAATTTTAATATTATATAATAATTAATAATTAATTACACTAATATTTAATAAACACTAAAATAATTAATTATATTAATATTTAATTATTAATCATTAATGATATTATATTAATAATTAATAATTACTTATATTAATATTTAATATTTATATTATTTATTATATTTAATTATAGTAATTAATAAATTAAGTTAATGTTTATTATTAACTATATTTTATAATTAATATTTATAATTGATAATTAATATTAAATATTAATATTAAGTGAATGTTGCACTGTATATTAGTTAACTATATATATTTTAATTACATTTAAAGGTTAACTAATATAATTAATATAATATTAAATTATTACTATCGAATAATTAATAATTAATATTTGTTTATAACTAAGAAGTAATAAGTAACGATTAATAATTAATAGTATGCACATAACAATTAGTACTTAATAATTAATATTCAAATAAAATTAACAAGTAATAAGTAAAAACCCATAATAAATGATTGACAAAAGACATTAATAATTGCTTTTAAATAATTCATATCAAATAATTAATAACTAAGACTACAACTTTTTAGCACGGACTTCACCCTTTCTAAAAATGACTACAACTTTCGATACCAATTTAATACACCCCGGTTCCCACTTTCCCAATCTTGTTATTCACAGAAGAAAAATGAAAAAATAATGAAAATGCTACGCCCTAGATCTGGAAATCTCGAGCCTCTGGCCTCTCCCGATCGTAATCGCCCTCTCTCATCTTGTAACCAGCTTTAATCAGCCATCTCTCGCATCCTCGGATAATCGGCAAAAGAATCTCGCATCCTTAGGTAATCGACAAAAGAATCTCGCAGCCTCAGGTAACTGGCCATCTCTTATTTTACCCGTAGTGGATACTTTTGCATTTTTGTTTGGTTGTGGCATGTGTCATTATGCCTCTTTGATATTCATGTTTGTGTGTTGTATATGTACCTACTACTGTTTGGAAATAAATCACACTAGCATAAATGTATCAATTTTCTTGGTTGTCACCACATGGACGAATGTTCTTGGTTGTGACTGGATCCTTTTAATTTCTCTGTGTTGTTGTGGAAGAACAACCGGTTTCTATTTCAAAGAGTTGTGCTTCCTTTTTTTGGGAGTTTAGTGTGTTAGAAAATAACGAACGAGCTAAATGAAAAAAAAAATAGGATATTGAAATGTGTAGTAAATAGTATTGTAGAAATTACTTTTCAAGTTCATCCTAAAATATTTTTGTTTCCCAATAATTTTTGTACTCTTCTTCAGTAAACCCCGTCTTTAAAATATTGTAGTTTTGAAATTCTGAGAAGAGAAAGAGGTGCAAAGATTTACTTTAACTGCATTACAATTGATGTATTTATAGAGTAGGCCAATGATTTCGTAATGTTTTAATAATAATAGTAAGAGAATACATGTTTAAAATGCAAGTCTGATCTATTACAGGGTTTAATTAAATTGTTAATCATACTGTCTTTTATTTGTTGTTTGCAACATATTTTTAACATAGAAATAAAGAATTTGAGTCGTGTGTGTATTCAATAACGTATTGCAATTCAAGGATCTAATCATTACAAACATCTACATTATTCTTTAGAGCCTACGCTGTTCAATTGTTACATCACTACTGGCTATGATTTTAAAATATATAATCATTGCTTAATTGTAATTCTTTGTGCCAATGATCTTGCGAATTTTGTATTAGACATAATATACGATACAATGCGCATATCAGAAATATGTGAACTAGTCGTCTATGTTGGATCTTGCTATATATTCAACCTTCTAATAACATTTATCATTTAAATTGAGTGCTTGCTTAAGTAAGATGGAACAATGAACTGGCTACTCAAATTAAATAGGAGGACAAGTAAATAGAAGGCTAGTATACATCAAACACCCTAACATATTAAGCTTTGAGCATTTTCCAAATTATAGGCTATTTATTTTTTCCGTACTAAGGTATAAACAAACGATAATAAACTTAATACATGACTCCAATAGGCTAATGATCATCTTAATTTTGTAATACATTACTTCAGTAGCCTTTGCTGCATTGAATAAAAAATGAGCGTGTTTATTTTGTTCCTGATGCCAGAACTTGATTGTTTTGGATAAGTTAATTAGAGAATTATCTATAACTTAGTAACATAAATAATGCTTCATTAATTTAACCTCCTTTTGTTTTTGTCTATAAGCTTTGATAATAGTATAATGCTTTTTTTTTTCCTGTTTGTTACTCAATGGAACGCTAAAATAAAATACCGGCATTGTAGCATTCTCTACACCAACGATGTTGCATAATTTCTGCTTATTGACCACACCCTTATTGAAGAATAATTTTGATTTTGGTGCATTCATTACTAAACTAGTTTATAAGCTTAGCCATAAGATTATTATTGGCTCATGTTTTTTCTAGTGTAGCTTTAGTAAAGCCTAGCAGGTCATTAACATAAAGTCTCAAGTAAATTGTTGTTTATTGTTTCATAATGATAATTTTTCTTATGGCAGTCACACTTTCAGGTAATTTATTTCCTATGTTTTGCTTTGCATATAAATTAAAGCATATATCTACATAAGTACATAGGTTATTTTCATAAAGTGCATGTTCAATTAAAAAGTTGTTATTTATATGTCCGTTTAAAGTCCGCATAGAATGTAATGCAACTGTAAGCATCTAGCTGTTCATTCCATCTCAACTGCGTCTTTTGCTTAGACATCTTATCAAATTTGTTAATGTCAATTAGTTAATTAATGTTTTGTAGCCAGTTCTGCATTTTCCAGGAACATATATAGATCATGAACATTGAAATACCGAGAAACGGAATCCACAAGAAGTTGTCCCACTTTTTACAAGTAGCCTGATGTTGAATTCTGGGCTTTTATCTTTTCCTTTGAGAAAAGAGATCTTTATGTCGTGATAGGATAATTCAATGGTTAGACTCGAGAATGTTTAACATAAGTTAACGCTATCTTCACATAAACTGGCTTCAAATTGCATGTCATATCACTGTATCTATTTTCTGTCAAATGTTTGACATGGTACATAAAAGTTAAAACCATTCTGAAGCATCATTCATCACCTGGATCTATGTTAACAATTTAGACATCCATATTCTTTGGTAGATATATGGCTCATAACCCGTTCAGTGATTTTCTAACTGGAATGATTGGGAAGATAATGTTAAAGAGTCTTGCATATGCTGAGCAAAATCTTTAACTTAGTGAAGAACACGGGATATTTTTAACATTGATCTGCTATGTTTGATTCAATTTCCAATTTTTGCAATGCTAATTACGAGTGCGGTTTTATTTATTATTACTTTTAAGGGACTAGTAAATTTTCATGTTTTCAATTGATTGAATTTAAGTGTAAGAAATTTTGTATTTTTAAACATGGCTATCTTTTAGTGTCGTTGGATTATCTAATTTACGCTTAAGTGATGTCAATTTCCTCTAATTTTTTCATGCAATACTTCTTTTAATTTTTTCCTAAAAAAACAAAAGCTGCAACATGGATTTGTGTCTTTTTGTAAAATTTAGTAATTTATTACACAATACGAAGAGATAGTGTAAGTACTATGTAGTTCAATTTGTATGTTTCTTTTAAAAAGGATATATGGAAAATCCCTTGTGCATTCATATCACTCAATGCAAAAGGTTGACAAATGGATAATTTATGTCGGTGTGATGACATGAAGGTTTATAATTTATAAATGATTGACTTGCTAATGTTAAAATAGCATGTGACCACAATCCAAAACAGTCGACCTTACACAAGTCAGCAGGCTAAGCTTATGGAGGTATTTATCATATATTTTGTTAGGAGACAACAAATTCGAACAGCTTCAAATGCATATGCGTTTAAAATTCATTAATTAAACTGTAATCTTGGTCTATCTATGTGGGGAGCATTGTTTAACTGGAGTGTAAATAGATGTGGGATGAATGAATACTATTCACAACCATTTCTTTCAGCATAACTAGGTACATGTCCTTTATTGCATAACTACATACATGTCCTTTATTATCATTTATCTATCTCAGTGATCAAGTTATAATTATTTAGTTTGAGGTTGGAGCTGGACAAACAATTTACCTGTTTTTGTATTATATGCCTAACTTGATACTTCTGAATATTTAAAGTTCGTAAACTCTCGGATGACTTGTTTATACTACTGTAACAACCCGGAAAATCTGAACTGGTTTGAAAATTTTAATTTGGCTATTTTAGTGAATTTAAAATATTTAAAGTAAATATTTTAAATAATAACGATGAAAAGTAAGTTTGAATCGACGTTTGAAAATGAATATAATTAATTCTAATTATAAACAAGGCCTGAAATGGCGCGGTAGTTTCAAATTTTGAATTCAAACTTTGACTGACTGTACCGGGTGCAAAATAAAACGGATTTTAGTGAAACCAAAAATATTTAAATCTGTTATCGAATATCTTTCTAACGAATCTGAAAAATCGAAGTTTCATAGCTGGAAGCAAAAGTTATGGCTAAATGAATTTTCAGAAAGGTCGCTATAAAGTTTATATAGCCCGTGAAAATGGCCATTTTGCAAACGACCTCAGAATTCAACGAAACCACTTTTGTTGGATCCGGGTTGTCAAATATTGCTAGGTTTCAAATTTCATAATTTTTGAAGCTAGTATGTGAGCGTGGCAAAGGAAAATGTGTTTGGTCGATTTCTATTAAATTAGATCGACCAGAAAAGGGCCATTTTTCAAACGGTCTCACAATTCGACGAAACTAGTTTTTTTGGGACCGTATCGTCAAAACATAGCTAGATTTATTTTTCGGGAATTTTTAGAATCAATATGTGGCCCCGGCAAATTGAAATGCACGTTCAAATTAAATATTGAATGTTCTATATTTTAATTTGAAGAAAAACTGACTGAATTAGTCGAATGGGCCTTCGAAACATATTCCATTGTGTTCGAAATGGGGGTATTTAGCTAGGAACGACAATCGTTGGGTTTGGATTGGTGCTCGTATGAGATAAGGGGTATTTTTGGATTTTTAAAATTTATAAATAAAAAAAAATCTCATTGGCCAGAAACATATTCTCTCTCCCCGTAAGCTGCAGATCGACGACGATAAAACACTCAAAACTTCTCAGGCCGATTTCTTCCAAACCGCTTCGTTTCAGACCTCGACAAGGTTGAGGATTTTAAAGAGCTCGAGACAAGCTTTAAATCCATACCAGTGTTCGAATTTTTCATTGAGTATTTCGTTCGTTTGAAGCCTCGAAAGTGGAGCCGTTTCGAGCCAGATTGGGCCTCCACCGCCGCGCCGAGTTGAGCGCCACCCACCTCGTTCTGCGCGCCTCTCCAAGGCGGATAACGCTGCGCTGCCCGATCGTCTAGAAGTGGCGCGGATTTCAAGAAAATTGAAGACCTAGTTTTGAATCATTTAAAGAAGGTACAACTTTAATTATATTAAACTATTTAATAGCACTTTAAAGCGCTACGTTTTTTGATTTCACTGTAAAAATCATATCTTTTTCATTTGTTGACGAAATTCAGCGAAACAAGAGACAGTGGACTCGTATAGACGTCTTCTACATTTTAGAAGAGATCGCATATTTTTCTGAGCCTCCTGCTATTTTTGGTGGAGTGGAACCCAATGTGAGATTTCTGAATTATAAACGATATGGAAAACGACAATGTATAAATTATATAGTCGATGTATGAGTTATATAAGCGTTGTACACCTCATGTATAAGCGTTGTATAAGTTGTACGTTCGATGTATAAGTTATATATGCGTTGTTAAAATTATATATGTGGTAAAATAGAAGTGAAATATAGTTATATAAATATATATATATATATATATACACGCCCCTCGTCCACAAACCATGGACGATATTTATTGGTTGTGATTGGTGTGAAAATTGGTTGATAGCGAATGGTTGATTAGAATTGTTTGTAGTTAAAATTGATTGATTGTGGTTGAAAAATGCCCGATTGTGGTTGAGAATTATTTGGTTGAAACCACATAGGATTAGTTTGTGGAAAAGAAAAATATAAACATGTCGCCTGCGTGCGAACTAGATGCATGAAATCCCCATTGTCAAAAGCTGCAAGGCTTTAAGGTAGAGCGAGGAGCCGTATTAGGGACGACCCCAGTTTTAACTACCCTACCGTTATGCTGTCGAAATTTTCTGAAATATTCATGTGTTAGAATTATTTTCATTTGTTGAAATTATTTTTATATGTTGAAACCTTCATGTGTTGAATAGAAATTCATTCGTTGAATAGAGATTCATGTGTTGAATGGTATTCGTGTTTTAAATAAATTGCTTTAACAATAAAAATCACATTTTTATTATATATACGAACTATAGAAAACCTTCATGTGTTGAATAGAAATTTATTCGTTGAGTAGAAATTCATGTGTTGAATGGTATTCGTGTTTTAAACAAATTGCTTTAACAACAAAATTCAGATTTTTATTATATATACGAACTATAGAAAACCTTCATGTGTTGAATAGAAATTCATTCGTTGAATAGAAATTCATGTATTGAATGGTATTCGTGTTTGAAATAAATTGTTTTATAATAAAAATCATATTTTTATCATCTATACGAACTATATAAAGAAGTCGTGTTTTGAAATAAATTGTTTTATAATAAAAATCATATTTTTATCATCTATATGAACTATATAAAATAGTCGTGTTTTGAAATAAATTGTTTTATAATAAAAATCATATTTTTATCATCTATATGAACTATATAAAATAGTCGTGTTTTGAAATAAATTTTTTTGCAATAAAAATCACATTTTTATTATTATATACATGAATTGTTAAAAATAGTGAAGTGTCGAAATAAATGTCTGTTGGATAAAAATATCATTTTTATCAAATGTATGAAAAGAATATGGTTTTGAAATCGAAGAATCGATTATATTTATATATATACATAAATATAACCAAAATATATCGAATAACGAAGCTGCAGTTTGTGTTTTGAAATCGTGGTTTCAAATGATTAGTGCGGGAGATCCGACCGTCGGATTTTCTCGAAACCATAACCGTTGGGTTCGTCTTGGAAATATCTTTCCAACGACACCAACTTTGTGAAGATCCAATGGTTGGATTGTCTGGAATGTTTAATTCAAATCTGAAGAAAAACAGCGCCAGAATCGATTATATTTATATATATATATATATATATATATATATAATTAAATTAAATCGAATAACGATGCTGTAGTTCGTATTTTGAAATGGAAACTTCAAAAGAGTATACCGGGAGATCCGACCGTCGGATTTTCCCAAAACTGAAACCGTTGGATTCGTTTTGAAAAGATCTTTCTAATGATATAATATTTGTGAAGATCCAACGGTTATATTTTCAGATATGTGTAAATCAAATATGAAGAAAAATAACGCCACGGTCGCGTTATGGCCCGAAGTGTCGTTTGAATGAAATGGCTATTTTTAAATAAATAAAAATAGCGATAAATCGTTATAAAATATTATAAACGATATGGAATGTGAAATTTAGAAACTAACTGAAGGTTAGCTAAGTCGAATGGTTTCCTGGGTTTTGATCTGATGTTTGTTTCGGCCTTCGGGGTTAATACCTAGGGAATCATTCTCTTACTATTTTACAGTTGGAGTCTGATTAAGAATTCTTTTGTTTTATTTGTATCAAGCATATTTTGGCCATTATAAGGTAAAACTCTATCCTCCGGTTTGCGTTGCATTGTGTGATGGGAATTGAGTCTTATAATGGCTTCATTTTTATAAAAAGCATTGCGATTAAAAGATTTACTTGTTTTAAAGCACTGGCAATCCAATGGAGAAAACCCGTTCCGCGAAAGTGGCGTGGTCCTGTGATTAGCCATATTATAAAATGTGTTAAGTAGATTTCTCATACCAGTCCCATGACTGACTCGTAGTTTGTTTCACTTGCAAACTCGGGTGCCCCTTTTTCTATACGGGCAGCCTTGTATTCAGGTTTTAGCAGGCTCTTTCTGGATAGCTAGAGCTGAAGATGGATTCTATCATTTATCTCTTTTATGTTGTTCAGCTCCTATTGTACATATTATGTTTGTTTTCCACTGTAGACATTTATGTATAGCTGAACTGTATTTGTACTAAGTATGATCCTGTATACTGCATAACTCTGATGATTATGTTTATCCAGTGTATTATTTGTACATTATCTGGTGTATTTATTTATTTCTGTTCTGCTATTATCTGTTTATGTGTTATATTCCAAAGATTACCCTTGCCACCGTCAGTACGGGATTTGAGGTTGTCACAACTACCATTGTCCTACTGCACTTATAGAGGAATAATGTAATGATAGGTAAATTTGTGTGCATGATAAATAAGAACAAATCGTTTATTGCATATTGTTTTAACGTTATTACTCGGTTTCAACAACTTAATATAGAGTTGTCTTCTGTCTAAAAAATATATGGGATCTGCATAATTGGTTTTAGGATTTGCCAAACTTGGAGCTTACTTTTCCTACATCAATGAAATCAACAAAATCAAAGAAAATATTAAAAGCGATGGCCACTGACAGAATATTACTGGAATCAGGTGCCTGGATGGTTTGCCAAAAGTTAACACAGACTCTTTGCTAATTGTTCCTCTTGACAACTATAGCTCTCAGGATGGACCAAAAGAAGAATTAAACCATCCAGCTAATATCCGTATTGTGTTGACTTATGTGGCCACGATGCCTGAGATGCCCGAAGAGGAAGTTTTAGAGATGAGTTACCAAAACGTGTAAATGAGTGAATAAGTGTAGTGAGGAGTCAATGTATACGAGTGAAATGTAGTGAGGAAGTGCATGTACAAGCGATTTTGTAAATAGAAGGGAAACACTATGTGTACTATTTGAAAGTGTATAAATATTTGTTTAAAAATAATTTTTGAATTAAATATTCAATTCTTGTAAATATTAATAATATTATGTGTAATATTCAAATCCATTGTAACTTTCAACAGGTTACAACGGATACTAATTGTTGTTATAGAAGATATTACAACGGTCAATACCTGTTACAAAAAATATTACAACGGGTTGCTATTCTATTGAAGGAACATACAACAGCAATATAAGATTGTGGTAAAAAGTCTATTACAACCACCTATTACAACGTTCATTGCCCGTTGTAAAAGAGGATATATTACAACATGACCTAATACAGCGGGCGGGCTGGCCGTTGTGAAACGCTTATTACAACGGGCATTGCCCGTTGTAATAGATCTATTTTGTTGTAGTGTAGTGAGATCAGTATCGAAAACTGTATATAAAATGATATGTGAATGCACAATTCTAGATTTTTGGTGGCTGGAGACATACAATGGCGCTTACATCAAATGGAGATGTTTACTGTTGGGGTTGGAATAAGGTTCATGTCTTGCCATAAGTTGGGTAGTTTATGTTCACATAATCACATTGCTGCACAATTGAATAAGCTTATCAGAATACTGCTAATAAATTTCTGCATATTTATAATTTGATGAGATTACTAATTGTTGTTTTATCTTTCTGGCTCCCGTGCTAAAGTGCAATTCAAGTGATGAAAAAGCAACCTTACTTAAAAAGCAAGTTGAAGCAAATGAAAAGCACAAATCTGACTATTTGAGGTGATATGAAGAACCAGTCAGCGACAAACAAAAACTTTATGAAGACTTTTCTTCTCGTATTGCCAATTTGCAAGGCAAGTGTAGAACACTAGAAGAGCGATATCTTAGTTTATCAAAAGCACCGACGAGTGCAAAATAAGAATCTTCTGAATGGAAAATAAAATATGAAAATAGCACTTCAGAAATCGAAGCAGAAGAACAATTAAAAGCTCAAGTTGCAACTTCAGAATCAAGGCTAACTGCTGCCGAAGGAAGACTGGTTGCTGCTCGTGAACAAGGAAAGTCTTTTAAGGAAGAAGCATTGGAATGGGAGTGGAAATACGACTGTGCCAACAATGAAGCTAAAACAGGTCATAAGCGATCGACATTGTTACTTGAACAAGCTAATAAGAAGGCACAAGAAAATATGGATATTCTGAGAAGAGTATTATCTGAAAAACTTGAAGAAAATGTAACTTCTCTTTCCAATCTTTTGCATACAGAAATATTAGTTTGTCAAATATTAACATTGGTCGTATTATAAAAGCATCAGGTTCGAGTTGGAGATCAAGCACTTAACTTCTAAGGTTGATCATGTGGAAAACCATGCAAGTAATTTGACTTCCAAGTTGGAGATAATGTTCACGTCTTTCAAAGATTGATTAGCTTCCTTGTTTTTTATTTTCTGATAGTGTTTTTTTATCTTCCTTTTTGTTGAGAACTGCAGACCGAGTCCAGACTGAAGAGTTGCGAGATGGAAACTGTAACATACCGTATTTTAATAACGTGTTAAACCATAAATCAAGGCAGAATTAATTTTTAAAATAAGAATCAATGGAAAGAGGTTATGCCATTGCGTTCGTCTCGAAATTCTGCTAGGAAACGAGTCCGAGTTTTTAAAAATCGGAGTCCATATGAGGGAGATATGACCCTTCGAAGTTTCAGAAATTTTCAGAATCGAAAACAGCTCGAAAATTCGAATTCAAATTCGAATTCAAAACCCAGAACAGGCTAGGCGGGAAACTTCCCGCCAGGACCAGGTCGACCTGGGGGTCGACCATAGTGTCGATCTCCCAGGGACCATGTCACCCATAGTGTCGACCTGGGGGTCGACCTGCCACCCGAACCCAGTTTTTGAACCTGATGCATTCTGATGTATTTAGACTCGTTTCATGACCAGATTCATCCGCCTAACCCTATATAAACAGCCCCCTAGCCTCATTCTCTTTACACCACTCTTCTCTAACCTTATGTTGCACAAACTCTTGATGATCATGGCTTCCTTTTCCTCCTCTAAATTAAATTAAATTAAAACGCGAAGATTATTTCTTGAAGACTACGGCTGGGAATTTCATATTGGGGATTTGCTTCTACAATCAAAGCAAGATTCAACGATTCAACAATTCAACGACAAATTTCTAGACTTGAATTCTGCATCTAAATTTCTTAGGCCACGATCTGTAAGTTCAAGTTACTTTTAGATAAAAACTATAAACTTAATATGGACATGTTATAAATTGGAATTGGATCTACGTATGATTCATATCTATTTTTGTTCATCTTGGATCTTGACCTTTGGGAATATTGCTATGAAATCAGTTTGGACCTATTCATGTTGTAAATTAGACTCTCTCATGTCCATAACATTATTATGCCTATGACGTTGAAACTATTGTTAATGGCCTAAGACTATGACGGTGAATATAAGACTATACCTATGCCTACGCCTATGACTGTGAACATAAGACTATTTCCTATGACTATGACAAGGACAATTGTGGCTAATCACCTATGATTCATGACCATGATGTGATTGCCTTGGATTATGACTATGAAATAGGATCTAAGCTTGATTTTTCTATTCAACCCTATTTTCTTTATTTGTCCTTAGATCTTGATTTTGGGGATTTTTCTATTTAAGTTAGATCTATCCATGTTCTTGAACCTAGATTATTATTCAAACCTTTTCATGTTCATAATGTTATCCGATCTATAGGCCTGCGATGTTTTACTCAATTTATTCAGTTATGTTATGCCTTGGAAATAAATTGATAATAGAACAATGTTTATTATGTTATATGTGAAGTTGAATGATATTCTATTTTATTATCATGTTGAATTGGGAATTGATGAATAAGTCTATTCATATGTATATTGGAGTATAACCTGTTATGACAAGTTGTGTAGTTTATCATGTTATGCAAGTTTTAGGTTGTAAAATCATATCACATATGTGACCACATGTTAGATCTACATGTTTATGTGTATATGTTAAACCTATGTCATATTTCAAGATCACACTTATTCATATGCTCGTGATTGATTTGCAAGTTCACATATATGTAAGTTGATTTAGTCTATGTTGCAAATTCACATATATTTATGTTGATTTAGTCTACATTGCAAGATCACACCTATGATATTCATGTTGATTATTTTGCAAGTACACACCTATGGTGTTCATATTGACTATGCTGAGAATGCCAAGTTTACACCTATGTCATGTTTATGTTAATGAATTTCTTTATGCACATTTTGTGTACGTTAAATTGGGCTAAGTTTTTAGTCTAATATTATATGTCTAAAATCATGCGGACGGAAAATTAGGCTAAGATTGTTAGCCTAATATTTAGATGGGGTAACGTTGGGAAAAATTGGTAATTATAGGAAACTTGTCATGAAACTCGCCATGAAACTTGACATGAACTTGACATGAATCTTGAACAAGGACATGACACTAGAATGAACTTGAAAATGTCCAACTCGAGGTTGGGTAGAGTTTGCAGTGTAATTCTGCCCGGAACCGCCCGGCAAATCCAGTTACTGCAAACAATAGGTTCCAATGTGGGTAGTTGGTCATATCGCGCTTGAAAACCAGAGGTCAGACTTAGTTGTGGTGTAATTCTGCCCGGAACTGCCCGGCATATCCAGTGACCACAACAACAGGTCTGATGTGAGAGGTTAGGGTGCGTTAATGAATTAATGCCACATGATAGGGTTAAGTCATGAACATAAAAGACAACACTTAACCAACTTGATACATGATTCGTAGGGCTAAGTCATGAACTTGAACGACAACACTTAGCCAATTTGACATGATTCGTAGGCGGGTTATGTCCCGAACTTGAATGACAACACTTAACCAACTTGACATGCTAGACTGATAAGGGTTAAGTCACGAATTTAAATGACAACACTTAAACCTATTGGATGAAAACCCTAGTTACACGGTCCATTTCAGCAGTAACCCTCTAGATGTATCATGGTACCCTGGAACTAGGCAGGGTAGGGCACGATTACTGGGCTGATTGTAAGCGACCAAAACGATGGCTGTGCTTGTGCGCCAGTGTAGGTTCAGGCAGGCTATGGTCGTGCACGTGGTCCGGAGTTGAAAAAGCAGGCATTGGGCACCAGTAGGTTTATCTGTGCATGCTTGATTCGTGGCAGTGGTTGGCCCCCTAGGGCTTGATACACCCTATGGTGGACCTAGCACAGGTGACTACATTCGTGATAGGGCCGTATGACACAGACACATGACGAGCTAGAACTTGTAGGGAGCCGATCGACTAGTGGATCGTTTCGTTGGACCTAGAAATAGGTTATTTCTTGATATTGGGCCAAGGTATTATTTCATGATTAATATAAGACATGAGTTTGGATTCTAGTACAGTTGATGCAGCGAACCTTGAATATGTGATGCTATACTTGATTACACTTGAATTAGCATGCTATCTTAGTCTATCTTGCCCATCTTGTCATCATCCTTATGTTTACTTTCAGTTTATACATGTCACGTTACCTTTACCTGTTTTTATGCTGAAAGTCACTAGGACTTACCAGTCTTTATGACTGACTCGTTTCCTTTCGCTTCTTTTTCTTCCGTTTCCCCCCAGGTTCTCAGGGAGGAAACTCTAGCACTTAGCTTGGATTTTGCTTGCTTTCGGTTCAGCCCATGTACGGTTTGATCTTGAGCTATGCTATGGCTGCATTTCTGCTACCTTTTGGGAATTTAGCTACTTTTGTTGTTTTAAGATTATGCTTCTTTATTTATGAAAAACAGAATTTGTTGTAATGGAAAATAACGACTTTGCCTATTTGGTACTTTGGATGTAAAAGGCTTTGACTCTTTTTGAAAATAATGAAATTTATCTTTTGATTCTTCCGTTGTTTTATCTATGTTTTGTCTTGTAATATTTCTGTGTTTGTTTACCTCGATAACGCTCCTCCAAAACTAGTGCATTCCCTTTGTGAGTGACCCTAGCGGAGGTGGGGTGTTACATTTGGTATCAGAGCAGAATGTTACCGGACTGGGCAAAAGTTTTTTTTTAAAAAAAAACTTCTAAGACTATTTTCAAAACCGTTTACAAAGAAGCATCTTTCAAGAAAAGTCTTGTTTTATTTAAAGGTTATTCCCCAAAAGCCATTAGCACTATCCTTTGTTTCCTTGTTTTGAATCTCTTCTTTTCCATTTCAGCATGTCTGGGAATCTTAACTTTCCAGAGGGCGTGCCAATACCTGGCTGGTTCAGGAGGTACTTAGAGGCTAGGGTAAATGATGCAGGCCCAGCAGATTTTCCTCCTCCAGCTGCAGCGATTCCTTCGCCTCCTCCTCGTGCAATCTCTTTCTCAAAGATCTGTAAATATTTTAGGGCCATGGGTGGAAAGGATTTCAAGGGAACTGAATCATTCGTAGAAGCAAGGAACTAGCTCAAAGAAACTGAGGATCTGTTCGTTATCTTCGAGGTGGACGATTGGCAGAAAGTACAGTTGGCAGTATGGTTGATCAAAGACGAAGCTTCCTATTGGTGGGAAGTCACTAACGCCGAGAGGCCGGTTGAAACATGGATGGATTTCAGAGTAAGGTTTGAGATGAAATTCCTCTCGCAAGCTGAACGAAGTTTACAGCTGGAAAAATTCTTATCTCTTAAGCAAGGAATTATGACGGTCAAGGAGTACGTCAATCAATTCAATCAGCTGGCTCGGTTTGGACTGGACTTAGTGAATACCCCTCATAAGAAGGCTCTCCGCTTTGTCAAAGGATTGAATGAGCCACTTCACAGCTTGGCTATGACCCACATACCTATGGGGGCTACTTACGAAAAGCTAGTAGACATGGCGCTCTTAAATGAAGAAGACAAGAATGGCAAGAAGGAGGTCAAGGCGAATGAGTCTCCAAACAAGAAGCTAGACTCCATGAATGGAGGCAAGAACAACAACAACAATAATGATAACAAGACACGTGAAAAAAGAAAATTCCACGTCTATGGTATTGAGGGGCATATAGTCCAGGATTGTAGAAAGAAGAAGATGAAGATGGGTGCATGCTTTCAGTGTGGGGATATTGGACATATCAGCAAGAACTGCCCTAAGAAGCAAGGGCAAGCCCCGCAAGCAGGATCTTCTGGGGTTACCTCTTTAACTTCTTCTCCTAGATGCTTTGTTTTATCTTGCTTATCTTCTCAATCCTATCTTGAGAACCTTAGGTAGAACCCTTTTGGATGTAAACATGTGATTGAAACATGTTATGGTTGATGTTTGCAAATGGTTGCAAGTGGTCGCAAGTGGTTGCTCGTGGTTGCATAACACACATTAGGCACAAGATCGGCTCAGACACATTTTCATATTGCATATGCATGAGTGTTTATACTTGTTTATGGATGAAACTGAATGTGTTATCATGTGAATGTTGCATATGGATGGATGTTTTTGCACACATATAGTGTTTATGTGACTAGGACTATTTGCATACATGTTGGATTCATGGCACTAAACATATTTTGCATTAAGAAGATCAATCAGGCCTGATCATTTGCACTAGATAAGGAACATATACACACACTTTCTGCATATGTTCATATAGCATTAGAAATCTTTTAAGGACAATGGTTCCTTATTGATGATGGTTGAGTAGATGGTTGATTGGATGATAGGATGCATTCTTCCTAACTTGAAGATTTCGGGAACGAAATCCTTTAAGGAGGGGAGAATGTAACAACCCGTATTTTTATAACGTGTTAAAACCATAAATCAAGGCAGAATTAATTTTTAAAATAAGAATCAAGGGAAACAGGTTGCGCCATTGCGTTCGTCTCGAAATTCTGCTTGGAAACGAGTCCGAGTTTTCGAAAATCGGAGTCTGTATGAGGGAGATTTGACCCTCCGAAGTTTCAGAAATTTTTAGAATTGAAAACAGCTCGAAAATTCGAATTCAAAACCTAGAACAGGCTGGGCGGGAAATTTCCCGCCCAGGACCAGGTCGACCTGGGGGTCGACCATAATGTCGACCTCCTAGGGACCAAGTCGACCATAGTGTCGACCTGGGGGTTGACCTGCCTCCCGAACCCAGTTTTTGAACCTGATGCATTCTGACGTATTTAGACTCGTTTCGTGACCAGATTCATTCGCCTAACCCTATATAAATAGCCCTTAGCCTCTTTCTCTTTACACCATTCTTCTCTAACCTTATGCTGCACAAACTCTTGATGATCATGGCTTCTTCTTCTTCCTCTAAATTAAATTAAATTAAAAGCGAAGATTATTTCTTAAAGACTACGACTAGGAATTTCATATTGGGTATTTGCTTCTACAGTCAAAGCAAGATTCAACGATTCAACAATTAAACGACAAAATTCTAGACTTGAATTCTGCATCTAAATTTCTTAGACCACGATCTGTAAGTTCAAGTGACTTTTAGATAAAAACTATAAACTTAATATGGACATGTTATAAATTGGAATTGGATCTATGTATGATTCATATCTATTTTTGTTCATCTTGGATCTTGACTTTTGGGAATATTGCTATGAAATCAGTTTGGACCTATTCATGTTGTAAATCAGACTCTCTCATGTCCATAACATTATTATGCCTATGATGTTGAAACTATTGTTAATGGCCTTAGACTATGACGGTGAATATAAGACTATACTTATGCCTATGCATGTGACTATGAACATAAGACTATTTCCTATGACTATGACAAGGACAATTGTGGCTAATCACCTATGATTCATGACCATGAGGTGATTGCCTTGGATTATGACAATGAAATTGGATCTAAGCTTGATTTTTCTATTCAGACCTATTTTCTTTATTTGTCCTTAGATCATGATTTTGGGGATTTTTCTATTTAAGTTAGATCTATCCATGTTCTTGAACCTAGATTATTATTCAAACCTTTTCATGTTCATAATGTTATCCAATCTATAGGCCTGCGATGTTTTACTCAATTTATTCAGTTATCTTATGCCTTGGAAATAAATTGACAATAGAACATTGTTTATTATGTTATATGTGAAATTGAATGATATTCTATTTTATTATCATGTTTAATTGGAAATTAATGAATAAGTCTATTCATATGTATATTGGAGTATAACCTGTCATGACAAGTTGTGTAGTTTATCATGTTATGCAAGTTTTAGGTTTTAAAATCATATCACATATGTGACCACACGTTAGATCTACATGTTTATGTGTATATGTTAAACCTATGTCATATTTCAAGAGCACACTTATTCATATGCTCGTGATTGATTTGCAAGCTCACATATATGTAAGTTGATTTAGTCTATGTTGCAAATTCACATATATGCATGTTGATTTAGTCTACGTTGCAAGATCACACCTATGATATTCATGTTGATTATTTTGCAAGTACACACCTATGGTGTTCATATTAACTATGCCGAGAATGTCATGTTTACACCTATGTCATGTTTATGTTAATGAATTTCTTTATGCACATTTTGTGTACGTTAAATTTGGCTAAGTTTTTAGCCTAATATTATATGTCAAAAATCATGTGGACGGAAAATTAGGCTAAGATTGTTAGCCTAATATTTAGATGGGGTAACGTTGGGAAAAATTGGTAATTGTAGGAAACTTGGCATGAAACTCGCAATGAAACTTGACACGAATCTTGAACATGGACATGACACTAGAATGAACTTGAAAATGGCCAACTCGAGGTTGGGTTGAGTTTGCAGTGTAATTCTGCCCGGAATTGCCTGGCAAATCCAGTTACTGCAAACAATAGGATCCAATGTGGGTAGTTGGTCATATCGCACTTGAAAACCCGAGGTCAGACTGAGTTGTGGTGTAATTCCGCCCGGAACCGCCCGGCATATCCAGTGACCACAATAACAAGTATGATGTGAGAGGTTGGGGTGCATTAATCAATTAATGCCACATGATAGGGTTAAGTCGTGAACATGAAAGACAACACTTAACCAACTTGATACATGATTCATAGGGCTAAGTCATGAACTTGAACGACAACACTTAGCCAATTTGACATGATTCGTAGGCGGGTCAAGACCCGAACTTGAATGACAACACTTAACCAACTTGACATGCTAGACTGATAAGGGTTAAGTCATGAATTTAAATGACAACACTTAACCTATTGGATGAAAACCCTAGTAACGCGGTCCATTTCAGCAGTAACCCACTAGATGTATCATGGTACCCTGGAAGTAGGCAAGGTGGGGCACGATTACTGCGCTGATTGTAAGCGACCAGAACGACGGCTGTGTTGGTGCGCCAGTATAGGTTCAGGCGGGCTATGGTCGTGCATATGGTCCAGAGTTGAAAAAGCAGGCATTGGGCATCAGTAGGTTTATCTGTGCATGCTTGATTCGTGTCAGTGGTTGGCACCCTAGGTCTTGATACACCCTATGGTGGACCTAGCACAGGTGACTACATTCGTGATAGGGTCGTATGACACGGACACATGACGAGCTAGAACTTGTAGGGAGCCGATCGACTAGTGGATCGTTTCATTGGACCTTGAAATAGGTTATTTCATGATATTGGGCCAAGGTATTATTTCATGATTAATATAAGACATGGGTTTGGATTCTAGTACAGTTGATGCAGCGAACCTTGAATATGTGATGCTATACTTGATAAAACTTGAATTATCATGCTATCTTAGTCCATCTTGCCCATCTTGTCATCATCCTTATGTTTACTTTCAGTTTATACATGTCATGTTACCTTTACCTGTTTTATGCTGAAAGTCACTAGGACTAACAGTCTTTATGATTGACCGTTTCCATTCGCCTCTTTTTCTTCCCTTGCCCCCCCAGGTTCTCAGGGAGGAAACTGCACTTAGCTTGGATTTCGCTCGCTTTCGGTTCAACTCATGTACGGTTTGATCTTGAGCTATGCTATGGCTGCATTTCTGCTACCTTTGGGGAATTAAGCTACTTTTTTTGTTTTAAGATTATGCTTCTTTATTTATGCAAGACAGAATTTGTTGTAATGGAAAATAATGACTTTGGCTATTTGGTACTTTGGATGTAAAAGGCTTTGACTCTTTTTGAAAATAATGAAATTTATCTTTTGATTCTTCAGCTGTTTTATCTATGTTCTGTCTTGTAATATTTCTGTGTTTGTTTACCTCGATAACGCTCCTCCAAAACTAGTGCATTCCCTTTGTAAGTGGCCCTAGCGGAGGTGGGGTGTTACAGAAACTAATAACCAAGACAACGAATCGAAGACTATAACCGCTGAGAAGGAGTTCCAATTTTATGTGGTAATTGGGCTTTGTAATTGGGTTAAAGGCAAGGACAATTGTAATTTTATACATTTTTATGTGGTATATGATTTATAATTTGTATTAGGAATATAAAGTTGTGATTTTTATCAATGAATGGATCATGATGCCTTTAAACTTACATCTATTTCTTATGTTATTTATCTATTTATCGTTGCACATATAAAATATATATAGATTCTTATAAATATAATTTGTGGATATATTACAAATGCAAAATAAAAGTTGTAATAAAATATATCACAACGGTTATAAATAGATGCAAAAATAACAACAACAACAGTGCATAACTGTTGTAATAAAGTTTATTACAACTGTGGAAAAAGTTGTAAAATATACATATTACAATGATGTTGCAACGGTGCAAAAAATTTGTAAAACATTTTAGGCTATGACAACTTCTTAATACACGACGGTTAGTCCACCATTGTAAAATGTATATTACAAAGTTGTTCCACCATTGTAATAAAGTCATTTTGTTGTAGTGATAGTTGCCTTCTTAAACCAACTTTCGACATTATCCGCTATTTTTAGTCCTGGTAACTAGCTTTCGGAAGTCCCCTCTTTCTTTCAACAATTCCGTTCCTCCTTGTATCGGCATAAAGGATGTAACATCTCAAAATTTATAGCGTTTTGATAATTAATTTATTTAATTAATTTAACATATTGGTTTGATAATTTAAATGGTTTGAATTTAAATAAATTTGATTATTTATTTAACTTAAACAATGAGATAATAATATATTTATTTTCGAAATAATCAGAAATAGCTGAATTGGAAATATTGTGTAAATTGGATAAATTAACAGATTTAATTCAGTTTAGAATGGAATTATAATAACGAATATATTTATAAATGACATTTGAACGTATTAATTATAATATAATTTAAATCGAGCTCGTAACAATGCGGTAGTTCGTAAATTGGCGATTTTAACTTTAAATGAATATATAGGGTCCGTTATAAGTCGGATTTCTTTGAAACAAGAAACGTTAAAATCTAATTAACTGTATTTTTCTAATGGAAATGAAAAATGGAGATTTCGTCTTATATATGGTGAGCTATGTCCAAATCAAATTTTTAGAAAGTCGCTATGGAATCGTTATAAACCATAACGATTATTTAATTTTAATAAATTATTTAGCTCGAATTTGGATAAGATTTTCAAGTCGTATTATTAAAATAATTTACAGAATTTTTCTGTAGTTTTTATTTTGGAAAATAAGCAACATTTCATTCAACGTATTTTGCACCCTATACCAGTGATTTTGGGATTTCACAAAATAAGTTAACTAGTCTATTTTATTATAGATTCGGGATCGTGGTACATTACTCGACAAGACTGTATTTTTATTTTTGTTCGTGATGGCTCGTACGCGAATGAAGAGGTATGCCTATGCCAAAAAAAACTACATAAGCCGTTGTATTTTTCATGATAATATAACTAAAAAGTAGGGTAACATGTCCTAACTTCACAGGAACAAAGAATGTAGAAAAGCAAAGCATCCATGAATTTCGCAAGCAACATGCCATAACCACAAGATGTTGAATTCATTCGTTTAGGGCAACACGCAGGCGCCAAACATAAAAAGAAAATCAACAAACTTAGACCCAAACTAACAAATATTTAAAATATATATTAGATACCTTAGCAACCAAAGAAACAGTTGTGTAGTCTGCCCCCTAAAACGCAGGCCTAACATGAATAGTTAAATCAAAACATGTCCAGGCAAATCAAAATGTTAAACTGCAATGACAAGGCACATCAAGTCATATAAAGCTACTGGTCTAAATGTTGAGAGATGTACATCCTATACCGACCTATTCCTACACAGCCAAGTCTCGTACCCCTATATATATACACATAAGAAGGCAGCCTCATCTCCTTTTCCAGTAAGCGAATGATAGGAAAAAGAAGAGTAAATGAGGAGCAGACGGCGTTGGTTTCGTGATTTTTGTGTTCAGTTTTTATAAAGCGCAAGGTTCTGGAAGATAAGGCATTCAGGAAGTGGGGGTTGGCACGCAAGCAAGCTGGCGGCGACGTGGAAGTGGGGTCCAGTTCCCCTGGCAGTCTGCGGTGGCCAGTTTCTAGTGGGGAATGGGGTGCGGCTACTTCGCATCTGGCATGCTGAAAACGTTATTTGAAGTGAGGGGATGTGAAAGTTTGGATGTGGCCATTCCTTTTGGCACGAAGGGACACTGGAGCTTTGCGGTGATAGATGTAAGGGGGCGAGACGGGATTAAACAACCGCAAGTCTTTGGTGGTATTAGGGGAGGAAGCTGCGCGGTGCATGTATTTTGGAGGAGCTATAGCGTTTCTTTTGCGGAGAGAAAGCATTTTGGAGCAAGTGATGGTTGAAAATGGTGTTCACGCGTTGTGTTGCCGGATAGGCAGGATTGTGTTGAGGAAGAAGTATTGGGTCTCGCGTTGTATGGGAGAAACATGCATGGATTTTCATGCACAGTGGTTGCGTTAGCATTTGCAAGGGGAGGGAGAATAGGCATTTAAAGTAGCGGCACGTTGGAAGTTTTGTAACAATGGGTTTCACGAATGGGAAGATGGAGCTAGAGTGAGTGGCAGCGGGCTGAACGGTATCTGTCTGGCCAAAACTAATAACTTTGAGGCCCAAAATAAAATGAGGTAACATAGTTTTAATTTTATATTAAATATGGTATTAGCATGTAATTATTAAATCTTGATCATACGTTATCGGGCTTAAAAAAACAAAATCTGTTCGAATCATATGATCATATGGTACACAATGAAACTAGTCTGGGGAGATTTGGAGATCATTTCAATTTATGGTGGAATTAAACGTCTGATATGATCAACCAAACGTTAACCATTATTCAATGATTACTAATCAAAGTGAGTAAACTCACTAACTCTGTCCAGTTTTATAATTTCATAAAGTTATTTAATATTGATAAAAATAATTGAATATTGTGTGTGATGGTTGTTTGGATGAATTGCTAATTAATTGGTTGAAATAATATATATAGTTATATATATATATATATATATATATATATATATATATATATATATATATATATATATATATATACAAAGTTGATTGAATACTAATCTATTTATTTTAATATCTTGTATTGTTATGGAAGTGGTGTTGATTAACATCTGTGGATGCAGGGAAACAGGTAGGAGGGATCCAACTGGATTCCTCAATAATTGTTTTTCATATATATTGCATTATATGATGTGACAAATAATCGGTAATTGATTATTGTGTGTTTTGGGATGTTTGAATAACATTGACCTGAAATAATTAGTATATGAATACCGTAAAATATAATCGAATATATCAGAAAATAAATTGGTTTTAAAAAAGGAATTTCTATACTTTAAAATTAGAAATTGAGTTTCGATTTTGATTTGAAAGTAATATCTTGTTTTAATTATAATAAAACAAGTAGTTAGATTTATTAACGATATTTATAAATGGGATAAAATAATTATTTGGTAAATAATTACTATTAAACAATCCGTGAATGTCAATTCAAAACTAAGTAACAAAAAGGGAAATCGTTGAATTTGTTTCGAGGTTCGAAATGTGAATATAAATTGAATAAATCCATAAGGATTTATAATAAGAATTCAACGATGTCGAACGTTTTAAAAATAAACTATCTTTGAAAATAATGCATTATATAATTCGGAATTTGACAAGATAATTAATATTCGATTTGAAACCAATATTTATAATCGAATGTAAAATCGAATTAGAACTATAAACTGATTTAAATAAAATAGACTATAAGGTTGATTTGCAAAATAGATTTGATAATGAAGTTCTAAAGTAACTCTATAATAGATTTTAACCTATAATGGTATTTATAAATATAAATCAAGATTTGATTTGATAAAATGAGTCCAGTTCTGTAAAGGAATAAGATTCACATATTAAAGTGGATAATGATTTTTAAAGCAAACAGATTAAATTGGTTATATAAGGAAATTAGTAAGTATTTGAAGTGATAAATTCAAACATGAATTTAGAAATCAAGTTAACCTAAAACGGAGAGTTTATTCTGACGTACGGAACGTTGTTTGAATAGAGAGTATTCAAAAGTGAGTTACATGATGGAATTCGATTCTGTCGAATTTAGGAAAAGAACCATTTACTTTTCGGTTATAATCAAGATTTACTTATTTATCTAATTAATTATTTGTTTATTTATTTAAATAAAAGTTATATTTTGAAATTAAATATTTTAAAAGCAGAGGTTATAACGTTATCGTTATAATCAAACATTTCCGTAAAGAAATGTATTTGTAAACTAAATAGAGAGTTGTGTAAACAGTTTTGTAAATAAGGAATTAAGAAATGGAGTTAAGAACATTAGAAACTGACTGGAAATTAGTTATGTTGAATAGTTGTCTGAGTATCGATCTGATGTTGGTTTCGGCCTTTGGGGTTTATACTTAGGGAATTGTTCTTTTACTAGTTTACGGTTAGGGACTGACGGTTGAAGAAGGTTAGTAATGCGTGAATGAGAAATGGAAATATTTTCCAAATGTAGTTAGCATAGATTTTCTAGATATAGAAAATAAGAAATTGTGAATATGGAAATGTTTTTTTTTGCGAATTGTGAAAGGCTAAACGGGTTTAAGAAATATGGAAAATGGGAGATTTAGGAATGAATAAATTAATGATAAATTAATTTAAAGGGGCTGAATGATTGTTTTATGATTGATCGTTGTGATTTCCATTTGGAAATACGACCATTGTTTGTATATATGTTTCCTTTGATAGTTAAATAACCAGCTATCAAAGTTTTGACCCTTTTCCGTTGTTAACACGGAGAGACCAGGATCAGATTTATTATCTGAAAACCACTCCGTATGGGCATTAGCATTGCGAATCAAATATGATGAAGATAATTTAAGACGCAGTTTGTGCAAGGGCTGTTCTAGCAATCCTAGGTAGAAATTGCCTAAGATGGATTTACATAATAGAGCCTTCTGTTTTTCCAGTCCCAGGACAATGTGTTAGGATGAATGTTTGACAGAGTATATCTAATAGATCGCGTAAGTTGATCACTTCAAACGTATTTACGTTGGTAGCGGAGAAATTCGCTTCTCCTAGCTTTATACCCGTGATATTTTTGTGGAAATCAATTTGTGATTTGGCGGGTATGACGATGCGGCATTCAAAGTAAATATAGATGTGATTTGTATAATAGTACATTATGACCTCAAGCCTCATCAACCGGGAAATGACAAAAATCGGGCAGGCAGCATGGCTAAGTGGGTCGCACCTAACTAGGGTATATTGTCACAATTAGAGAATATTCGTATTTGTTACATCTTTTATTTCTGTATCTCCCGGGAATAGTTATGTTGGTGTACCAACCGTTAGGTGACAATATATTTGGAACATTCAAGCGAAATGAATGGTCGGTCATGTGTAGCTGAGTTGCAAGATGTTCTTGTTGAACTCCAGTGCATCCCCTCTAGAGTACACTGATTGAAAGGTGGTTCCATACCTTGCATAGTTGGAAATCCATTACCCAATAAGAGCCCGCGGTTTCCAATTGTATATTATATATGTGGAGCATGAGAGGCAAGCGTTCCACTAAAATGTTATTTACTTGTATTAGACACAATTATAATACCAGAATAATATTGTTTTTAAAAGAATGTTTTAGGTTATTGTAAGGTAAAAACCATCCGTGTTTATGTGTGGATTGGTCTTACGATTATCTTTTCTTTTAAAAAGGTTTTTTTGGAAAAGTTGAACCGAAATAATTAGAGTTTACTCACACCAGTCGCATGACTGACCCAGAGTTTATTTCGTTTTACCCTGAACTCTTGGGTGTCCAAATTTGTACGGGCAGTCAAGTAGTCGGGATTTTACAAATATACCTGGAAGAGCTTGTAGAAGGAGCCTTCAACATTTGTTACATATAGAGTTTATTTCCACTCTGATGTTATGATTTGAAATCTGAATTGGTATGTATATACAGAGATAAGTTTGTATTCCCAAAGTTATGTTATATAATATATTTTATTCGTTCTGCTATGAGATTCGTTTTTACTCTGATTCTTTTCTATTGTGATCTTCTTCTTCTTCTATTCTAAATTTCTTTCTTTCTATTTCTCATCCTCTAACTTCTTTTTATTAATGATCTGGTATTTTTGGTGCTTGAATGGTTGACATGGTATTCGTGTTGATTTTCGAGATCGAAAATACCTGGGTTGTTACCGTGGTATTAGAGCTGAAGGTTAAGTGATTACCTTGGCTCTATGCCATGACTCAGTAGAGATGGGGTTAGTAATACCCTAGATTGAGTTTGAGTGTGTGTATATGAGCGCGTATTTGTAAATTGATATAAAAACTGTTTTATATCGTGATGATTAGTTTGTCGAGTGGTTTATGGATTCTGGTCGATATGGTAATGCAAACTATATCTAAAGGTATTTCTAAACTCTTGAACAGAGTAATTCGACACAATAATGTTTAAGAATGAGGGTAAATGAAATAATTTTACCCGAAATATATTTTGGTATAAACTAAGTATATATATTGAAATTATTGTAATACGTATTGGATGTGTTGATTTTTTAAAATAATCGAATCAGATTATAATCGAGATGGATATAAATAACCAACTAGAATATGTATAAGTATGATATATATATATAATCAGATTAATTAAATCTGAAGAAAAAAAAATCAGAATTGAATTAAAATTCTAAAATTAGGAAAAGGTTTGTAAATGAATTTGGATTAAATATATGAGAATTTTAAAATCCTAGGAGATTTTAGAAATGTTTTCTAAGTAGTGTGAAGTATATTTTGAAGCAGTTTCAAAATGGAAGTGTTTGAAAATATGTTTTGGAAATGATATAGTTTTGAACTCACTTCGATCACTGGAAAATAAATCTGATGATGATGGCCGCATCATCGGTGTTCATTTTCGAGTTTCTAAGTGATGGATTACTACAAAGATTTTGTTTTTGACTTGTTTTGAGGAAATAAGTTGTTTAGAGATTCAAATGTTTTGAATTACTCTTATTATATAAATATATATGATTCCAACTGATTTGAAATAAAACCCAGGAATTTAAATTTCAAAATTTAGATTTAACTTATAAAGTTAATGAAATTGAAATTGTAGAGGTAAATAAATTAGAATTTGAACTTAAACTAAGTTAAATAACATTGGATTAGAGATAATCTGGAATGGAATTGAATTGTTGAATAAGAGTTTGTAATTGAGATTGGAACTTGAGTTTGAAATGGAATTTGGCTTGGGTATAAGAGAATTATTGATTTGAGGATAAATTGATTGGAGATTTATTGGATTGAGATTGGTTTATGCTAAAATGATAGATGCTGGAAGAGATAGATTTGAATGCCCGACAAAATGGAACAAGTTTATATTAAATTGAGTATGAGATTTCTATGAGCCTATTTGGCAAGCCGCTTGGCCGTTTGATTTTCTTTTGGATTGGAGAAAGCGTAGAGAGGCGAGTTGTAGTTGTACCGATTGAGTCATGCAAAGGAGTTGCCAACGAAAGTTTTTGGAAATTTAAGGTGTTAGAGAATTTTTAAATTTTTGAAAACATTCGTTAATAAGGAGGAATTAATATTGAAATTAATTGGTTTAGTTGAAACTGAATTTAAGAAATAAAACAAATGGATTTTTAACAAAGTTTGTAGCATTTTTCCTACATAGTAATTTCGAGGACGAAATTCTTTTAAGGAGGAAGAAATGTAACGTCCCGGAATTTATAGTGATTTAATAATTAATTTATTTAATTATTTTAATATATTGGTTTGATAATTTAAATGGTTTGAATTTAAATAATTTTGATTAATTAATTAATTCAAATAATGAGATAATAATATATTTATTACCGAAATAATCGGAAATAGCTGAATTGGAAATATTGTATAAATTGGATAAATTAATAGATTTAATTCAGTTTAGAATGGAATTATAATAACGAATATATTTTTAAACAATGTTTGAACGTATTAATTGCAATATAATTTAAATTGAGCTTGTAACGATGCTGTAGTTCGTAAATTGGCGATTCGAACTTTAAATGAATATATAGGGTCCGTTATAAGTCGGATTTCTTGGAAGAAAGAAATGTTCGAATCTAATTAACTGTATTTTTCTAATGGAAGTGAAAAATGGAGATTTCGTCTTATATATGGTGAGTTATGTCTAAATCAAATTTCCAGAAAGTCGCTATGGAATCATTTATAAGCCATAACGACTATTTAATTTTAATAAATTATTTAGTTCGAATTTGGATAAGATTTTCAAGTCGGATTATTAAAATAAATTATAGATTTTTTCTGTAATTTTTATTTTAGAAAATAAACAACTTTTCATTCAACGTATTTTGCACCCTATATCAGTGATTTTGGGATTTCACAAAATAAGTTAACTTGTCTATTTTATAATAGATTCGGGATCATGGTACATTACTCGACATGACTATATTTTTATTTTTGTTCGTGATGGCTCGTACGCGAATGAAGAGGTATGCCTGTTGAAACGACCCAAACTCGCCCTTACGGGAAAACCCGGATTGAGTTGAGAACACGACAAATCAGAATGCGAACGATATAACATTTCATTACTATTACAACAATTACATCAGAGTACAAGAATATAACAGAGTATGAATAAATAATACACATTTGATAAACATCAGAGATTTACAAATTACAATGCAGTGGAAAAATAATACAAAACACAACTGAAAGAAATACACGGATACAGAGCTTCCCGAATATAATTCCAGCTGTAAATCCAGGATCTTGAAATAGAAATCTGCAAAGCAAAAACTACTAGCTGCCCGTGTGGAAAATAGGGCACCCAGAGTTTAGGTTAAAACAATAAACTCCTGGTCAGTCATGGGACTGGTGTGAGAACTAAAACAGTTATTTAAACCTTTACTTTATAAATAAAGTAATTCAAGGGACCATGCCATATAACACGGAACCGGTTTTCTCCCAAGAATACCAGTGCATAAAATAGTTTGTAAACAGCGCAATGTTTTCGAAAAATGAAGCTATTATAAGACTCAGGTCCCACCACAAAATGCAACGCATGCCAGAGGATAGAGTTTTCCCTTATAATAGCCAAATATGCTTAGTACATTTAAAACAAATCGTTTATACTATTATAAGGGCATAGTATATAAAACAACTTTAAATATAAATGTATCAATCATAGACGGCATGGGTACCATATATCATGTCGCCATACTAGGCTCTACAATCAAAACCGAAATGTCGCGTACTGGAAATTGGATTTACATCATGAGTCGAGGCAAGGATGTACTCCTCGTCGGCTTCGAGACGCTCTAGCAAATGCCTCAGGGTTCCCCGCACTGAACCATTGGATCCTGCAAGGCCGGTCCACACTTATGTTAGTGGATTAGTATTCCTGAACACACATTTCTCGGTCTTATAGGACCTATCAGTCGTCTCCGTAGTAATCGATATATCCGAGGCGCCTTATAATCCATCATCCACATAGGTAAAAATAAATAAATGTCTAGGCTCCATACCATGACACCACCCAGCGCTAGAAGGAAACGTCATGCATTCCTTGGGTCCCTTATCCCGTTTTTGACTCATACCGAGGTGTGAGACTCGCGAATTAATGCTATACAAAATGCTATGCTATTTAAAGCCGAGATTTGATCATCAACCACAAGACTCTGGATTATCGGTAAAATTAATTACCATTTCCCATTCAAATCTAATTAAAGATTTAACCATTGCTTGGAGCAAAACTGGTGATACTCCATTCTCAATCATTTCCCAAATTTGATAATTTAAATTATCACATTCTCGTTTCAATCTAATTAAAGATTTATTAAAACTTCAATTAGTTTTAATCTTCCAACAATCATTAGTTAATGATTATTTAACTTTGGAAACACAAACATGCCACACCGGCAATCTACACCGTACCATTGATTTCTGCCGATATATAACCCCTGAGCTCGTACGTCTCAGAGAAGGGTGTTAAGCAAGATAATAAATTCTCCGCCACCAAACAGATATATATTTAGCGGCGATCAATAATACAGTTCGAAATACAATGTTAGAATTGAAATCCTGTCTTTAACTGGGTTGAAGAACCAATGTCATTTAAAACACAGTTCATGATAAACCCAAAATCACATTCCATCAATTATGGAATCTTCACGGGAAACAGGTCAATATATATAATCGATATCAATTTCCGTATCTGAATAATAATATAAATGGAATAACGACAAAGCCTTTTAAATTCCGTATATATTAATAGTCTTCCTCTACAGAAGCTCACATCGATTATTACCAAATCGAATTCCATTCCACTCCAATTTATTTTATTAAATTGGAAAACTTTACTTTGAAAATTTCCATTAAATCTTAATAAAAGGATTTATAAATTCAAAATCACATTCTCACTGTTAATTGGGTTAACGAACAATTGTTATTTAAAACACCGTTCACGATAAACCCAAAAATCCATTTCTTTTATTCAATTCCAATTAAATATTAATTAATCGGAAAACTTCACTAAATTTTAAATTAAGGATTTATTCTTTTCTCAACTAGGTTTAAGAACTCTGTTATTTAAGACACCGTTCATGAAAACCCAAAATCCAATTTGATATCAAATACAAGGCTCTGAATAGAAATTATATCGGCTTATATTCAATATCAAATTCTAAAACCAATAAATATCATTTTGGGAATAACGATATATATTGCTTCCAAATTCCTCAGCAATATCCATATAATCATGAAATCTAACATCATAATATTCTGAAGATGATTTCCATTCAAGTCCACTCCAATTCATATATTGGAAATTCTGGTTATATTAAAACTCATTATCAATCCAATTTATTTATTTAAAAATAATTGGATTATAATTCTAGTTAATAACTAGTTCATTTCGATAAAAATATATTTTTATCTATTCAAATATGGAATTTTTCATCCCAATTCTTTCCAAATCATTTATTATGATTTTACACAAATTATTAGTATTTTTAATAATTTTATTAAGGCCCTTTTAGCCGATTTTCATAAACGGTCATCGAACTGCACTTACAGCGACCTTTTCCAAATTTGATTTGGACAAAATTCTAAATCTAACCGTTAGATTTCAAATCTCTTATATTCGTTGGAAAGCTCTTTTCGATACGAACCCAACGATTTCGGTTTTAGGAGAATCTGATGGTCAGATCTCCTGTAATGTCAATTCGAAGTCAATGGTCGAAATTCGCGAACAGTCGCGACGCGGCGCGTTCTATTCAGGCCATTAAATATATATTATATATATTATATTTATTTCTTGATTTCCATTTAAAACGTATTTTATAAATTCATTTTAAAACGATTCCCACTTTCATTTCAATTTTAAATCAAAATTGAATACTCCTTATCATTATAATATTTAAATGATAATATTTTCAAAATATCTGATTTTGAAATCATTTCTTTTTTCGATATTCATTATAAAAATGAATAAAATCGATATAAATATCGTTCACTTTAAAATGATGCAAAACTAATCAAGACGGCTTTACACATTTCAATATTTTCGTGTCCATCCCAAATCGGACATCAAAATCATATTTTGTCCTTTATAGAATATTATTTTAAAATATTTGTTATTTTAAAGTATTCGTTATTTTAAAATATTCGTTCCTTTAAAATATTCATTCCTTATGAATTGAAATCAGATAAAGTCAATTACCATATAATATTATTTATATGGATTTCATGCAATGCATGTATACAACAACAATTATACATAGTCAACCATCATCCAGCGTGCATTACACAACTGCATAAGCATTAAATATAAATGATTAATGCTTACAACAGTCTGTCAACCAATCTATTAACATACAGCTAAACAATCAAGATTAGTGTATGTCAAATATCATCCCAATATCCGTGTGGGGTTTCAACCAACAAATACTGATTATTATTTGTGCAGTTGGGCGATGTGTAAAATTTATCGACCCAATCGCTATCACAAAAATAGGCGAGCATAAACAAGTTGTCCAACTTGTAAATGGATGTGTAAACTCATTTTTAAGTATCTAAATATTATTTTCTTTATCGCAGTTATAAGCTGAAAATAATATTTTCAGCTAACTAAATTTTTCTAACACTTTTTAGAAAATTTCGGCAGCATAACGGCACGATACTAGAACCGGAATAAGGTTTAGCCTTATCCCTCGCCTAATACTGGCTCGCGCCATACACAAACCAATTTCAATCTTATTCACATCCAAATCAAATCCAAAAAAATAAATCTATTTTCACAACCATAATCAAATCACGCAGAACATCCAAATAAATAAATACTCAACCACCCCAATGCCATTTAAGGCGCCATAAGTGGCTATTTGCGGAGTATAAAATCCATGTGTCGGTAATATCCATACATCGCTTTCAATTTATGTGATTGTGTGAATTCGAGTGTTGAACTCCATATAATTCAAATCAAACAACATGGTTTGTACAATAAATAGTGTCGGGGGCTTCTAAGCCCCCTCTGCATCCTAGAATATTTTTCATTGTAAAATAAAGAGAGTGAGAAGGAGTTCTCACCTTTGGTTTCCACTCCGTCAGTCTTTCGTTTAACGGTTTGGATTTGGATTTGGATTTGTTCCAGTGCGTAGTGTTCTTTACCGTGATTCCAACGCAATCTGTTTCACGCAGTTTATATTAAAATCACATTTTTAATAACGCTTCATATATTTAAAAATCTCATTTTTAGCACAATGCTATATATATATATATATATATATAAAATTGGATTTTTATCCAATGTTATATATTAAAATTTTCATTTTTAAATTGCTTTACACATATTAAAAATCCTTTTTTTATTCTATGCTAATATATATATATATATAAATCATATTTTTATTATGCTGCTGTATCTATAAAAATCATATTTTTACAATGTTATCGTATATATAAAAAATCAAATCTTTATGGCGTTCTCATATATTTAAAAATTAAATTTTTATAACTCTATCATATGTATAAAAATAAAATTTTTATATATCGCTACTCTATATATAAAAATCAAATTTTTATATCGCTACTCTATATATAAAAATCAATTTTTTATCATCTATATATATATCAGATTTTTATTTCAAAACCATATGCGTAAAAACCATATTTTATTTCACTACTATACATATAAAAATTATATTTTTATATTGCTACAATATATATAAAAATCATATTTTTATTCCATGACCTTTTATATAAAAATTACATTTTTATAACAATGCTATTTATATAAAAATCATGTTTTTAAAACAAGGTTATTTCATATAAAAATCATATTTTTATTTTATGTTGTTATATATAAAAATCTCATTTTTATTCTGCGTTATTATATATTGAAAAATCATATTTTTAAAACAACTCTATAATTAACATTAACTAATAAATTAATGTAAATTACCTTTTTCTTTGTGGGGGGCCCACGTTGGTGCTAAGTGGCGAAGGAGGCTCATTGGGATGGCTAGTGGTGCGGTGTGGTGATGGAGGGCGGCGACTAGGGGCCCACTATGGACTGGAGCAGCGGTTTGTTGCGAGTTTTGGGCTTTAGGGTTTGGAGATGGCTGAAGGAGGAGGAAGAGGGATCGGGGAAGGCGCGGCGCATTGGTGGAGGAGGGCCAGGGCGACGATCCCCTGGCGGCTGTGGCGATGGGGAAAAAGGGGCAACGGGGTCTGGGTATCACGGTCTTTTTTTTTGTTTGAACGTTGACTGAAGAAAGAAAAGGGTGAGGGTTTGAATTTATATATTAATTTAATTATTTTATTCTCCATAAAGTTAGTTTTTCACTCGAACCCCGAATCGAACCCAACTACTATTTCACCTAGCTAATTACCCCCACTCTGGACACAATGGGATAAGTCCCGTAAGCCAATTTGACTATTTCGACCAGTTTTCGTTTAAATTAAAATATAAATTCATTTATATTACATTTGAACGTACATTTTAATTTACTGGGGCCACATACTAACTCCGAAAATTCCCAAAAAAATAAATCTAGCTATGTTTTGATGATACGGTCCTAACAAAGCTAATTTCGTCGAATTTGGAGACCGTTTGAAAAATGGTCATTTTCCAGTCGATTAAATTCAAACTGAATTGACCAAACATGTTTAAATTCACCACGCTCACATATTAATTCCAAAAATTATGAAAATTGGTATCTAGCAATAATTTAACATTCCGGATCCAACAAAAGTGGTTTCGTTGAAAACGAAGGTAATTTGCAAAGTGGCTGTTTTTAAGGGTTATATATTACATAAAAAATATATAAATTCCGTAGCGACTATTTTAAATTTTAAACTGGCCATAACTTTCAATCCTCGTTATGAAATCTGGATTTTTCACATTCGTTAGAAAGATATAATTAAACAGATTCAAATATTTCTTGTTTTACTAAAATCCGATTTATTTTGAATCTTATACATTCATTTGAAATTTGAAATCGAATTTTCAAACTACCACACCATTTCAGGCTCGTTTTATAATTAAAATAAATTTATACGTTCTAATTTCGATTAAAATAAATTTTTAGTCATTATTATTTAAACTAAATCATTTTAAATATTCAAAATCCATTAAAATAGTTAAATAAAAAATTTAAATTGGTTCTGAAAATCCAGGTTGTTACAATCTCACCCACTTAAAATCTTTTCGTCCTCGAAAAGGAACGGGACTGAAAGTTGTTTAACTAACCAACTCAACTTTCATTCTGCCTTCTATTCTTCAACTTTTCAGTTTCTAAGAATTTTCAAATTCTTCAAAAATTTGGCTAACACCCTAAATTTTAGAAAAATTTCGCCATAACCTCCTTTGTACGGGAAGACCATTAAAACTGCAATTAACCTCACAGGGCCCTCACCAATCCAAAAGAAAAAGTAAAAGCCAAGCGGCTTGCCAATCGGCTCATAAAATCATCGAACCCAAACAAAACAGTAAACATGTACCTATTTGTTGGGCATACAATTTTATTCCTCTTCTCTAGCCTCCTTGCTATGACCTATTCATTGTATACACATGTACATATATGCAGTTCAATCAATTTTCAATTCAGTCCAATAATAAATTCAATTTGGCTAAATTTACCTTTCATTTACATATTGGTTTTATTAGTGGAATTAATAATCATCCATCACAACCATCAATGAATTAGTTGGTTATCTTTTCAAATATATAACTTTATATATAGTCAAAAATCCAACTTTTTTTAATGTCAAATCACAACAATAAACCCTATCTAGTTTTGGTTCTCACACTAGTCAATTGGAAATATATAGACATCCCACTTTCGAAATTCGGACATAAATGCTGATGATGTCGCGACATCACCAGAATTATGCCCAGGCGACTAGAGTGTGATTCTATATCCACTCAGTATATTTGAGACTTCAAATACACGTGGATCAGATAGGCGACTAGAGTGTGATTCTATATCCACTCAGTATATTTGAGACTTCAAATACACGTGGATCACTAGAGTGGCCCAGGCGACTAGAGTGTGATTCTATATCCACTCAGTATATTTGAGACTTCAAATACATGTGGATCAGATAGGCGACTAGAGTCTGATTCTATATCCACTCAGTATATTTGAGACTTCAAATACACGTGGATCACTAGAGTGTGATTCTATATCCACTCAGTATATTTGAGACTTCAAATACACGTGGATCAGATAGGCGACTAGAGTGTGATTCAATATCCACTCAGTATATTTGATACTTCAAATACACGTGGATCATATAGGCGACTAGAGTGTGATTCTATATCCACTCAGTATATTTGAGACTTCAAATACACGTGGATCACTAGAGTGTGATTCTATATCCACTCAGTATATTTGAGACTTCAAATACACGTGGATCAGATAGGCGACTAGAGTGTGATTCTATATCCACTCAGTATATTTGAGACTTCAAATACACGTGGATCAGATGTATATTAAAATCTCCATATACCCGATAGAGGCGACTAGAGTGTGATTCTATATCCACTCAGTATATTTGAGACTTCATATACACGTGGATCAGATAGGCGACTAGAGTGTGATTCTATATCCACTCAGTATATTTGAGACTTCAAATACACGTGGATCAGATGTATATTAAAATCTCCATATACCCGATAGTCCAAAATCAATTTAAAATAAAATACTCAAATACGTATAATAGGGTATAATTTTCAAAACAAAATTTGTTTTCATTTTAATTTTAAAAATAACACTCTTCATGCTCGTTTAGGATACCACTGATCCTATCTCTAGCGAGTCATTCCTATTGGATATTACTAATCCAATCTCTGATGATTCTTTCGTTCGGTTCTAATGTGTCTTGTTCTCGAGCTCTGTAAACCAAAGCTCTAATACCAGATGAAACGACCCAAACTCGCCCTTACGGGAAAGCTCGGATTGAGTTGAGAAGACGACAAATCATAATGCAAACAACAGAATATTTCATTGCTATTAGAACAATTACATTAAAGTACAAGAATATAACTGAGTATGAATAAATAATACACATTTGATAAACATCAGAGATTTACAAATTATAATGCAGCGGAAAAATAATAAAAAACACAACTAAAAGAAATACACGGATGCAGAGCTTCCCAAATATAATTCCAGCTGTAAATCCAGTATCCTGAAATAGAAATCTACAAAACCAAAACTACTAGTTATCCGTGTGGAAAGTAGGGGCATTCAGAGTTTAGGTTAAAACAATAAACTCTAGGTTAGTCATGTGACTGGTGTGAGAACTAAAACAGTTATTTAAACCTTTACTTTAGAAATAAAGTAAATCAAGGGACCACGCCGTATAACACGGAACGGGTTTTCTTCTAAGAATACCAATGCATAAAACAATTTGTAAACAGTGCAATGCTTTTACGAAAAATGAAGCTATTATATGACTCATGTCCCATCACACAATGCAACGCAAGCCGGAGGATAGAGTTTTCCCTTATAATAGCCAAATATGCTTGGTACATTTAAAACAAATCATTTGATACTATTATAAGTGCATAATGTATAAAACAACTTCAAATATAAATGTATCAATCATAGACGCCATACTAGGCTCTATAATCAAAACTGAAATGTCGCGTATTGGAAATTGGATTTCCTTCATGTGTCGAGGAAAGGGATATACTTCTCGCCTGCTTCGAGACAATCTAGCAAATGCCTTAGGGTTCCACGCAGTGAATCCTTGGATCCTCCAAGGTCGGTCCACACTTACGTTAGTGGATTATTATTCTTGAACACTCGTTTCCCTGTCCTATAGGACCTATCCATCGGCTCCGTAGTAACCGATATATCTGAGGCGCCTCACAATCCGTCATCCACATAGATAAAAATAAGTAAATGTATGGGCTCCATACCATGACACCACCCATAGCTAGAAGGAAACGTCATGCAATCCTTGGATCCCTTATCCTGTTTTTGACTCATACCTAGGTGTGAGACTCACAAATTAATGCTATACACAAAGCTATGCTATTTAAAGTCGTGCTTTGATCATCAATCACAGGACTCTGCTTTTCAATAGAAGCCTTGATCACTTGCATCTCAGCATGCCACACTGACAATTCACGCCACGCAACTGATGTCTATCGATATATAACCTCTGAGCTCGTACGTCTCAGAGAAGCGTGTTAAGCAAGAGAATAAATTCTCCACTACCAAACAGATATATATTTAATAAAGATCAATCAACACATAATAAAATCCAATGTCAAACACACATCCATTTACTAGTTTGTTCTGGGTATGAACGAAACCAGAGGCACCTTTTTCCTCGTCCCATATGTCCAATACAGGAGAGAGGTCCTCGCATATCCGGTCGATCTCCAAGTATTTCTGGACGATCACCACTTATTACCTTGTCCTAGGTGTACAACCCAATCAAGAAATCAGTAATCATCCAAACGATGTGAAGACCTACGGTCTTCAACCACCGTCTTCATCATCGATATATCATCGAATCAATTATTCAGAATGGGTGTAAACCCGGCCTTTTTGAATAATTCACGTATCTTATAATTAAGTGTTATAAAACACAACATACGCCTCATTCCAATTTAGAATTTTATTCAAATATTCACATCATTAGGGAAAGGTTCCAATTAATTTTATCAAAGATAAATTCTTTTATCTTCCTTTGAATATCATTTCAAAAGATTTCATCATCTTTTCAATTTTAAGCGAAATTAAGGTTTATTCAACTAGTCAGGATTAACGAGCCATACTGAAACCATTTCTTTTATTATCTAAATCCCAACCTATTTATCCCATGGAGCAAAACTGGTGATACTCCATATCAAACACCACTGTGTTATCGGTAAAATTAATTACCATTTCCCGTTCAAATCTAATTAAAGATTTAACTATCGCTTGGAGCAAAACTGGTGATATACCATTCTCGATCATTTCCCAAATTTGATAATTTAAATTATCACATTCCCATTCCAATCTAATTAAAGATTTATTAAAACTTAAATTAGTTTTAATCTTCCAACAATCATTAGTTAATGATTATTTAACTTTGGAAACACAAACATGCCACATCGACAATCTACACCGTACCATTGATTTCTGCCAGTATATAACCTCTAAGCTCGTACGTCTCAGAAAAGGGTGTTAAGCAAGAGAATAAATTCTCCGCTACCAAACAGATATATATTTAGCAGAGATCAACAATACAGTTCGAAATACAATGTTAGACATGAAATCCTTTCTTTAACTGGGTTAAAGAACCAATGTCGTTTAAAACACAGTTCACGATAAACCCAAAATCATATTCCATCAATTATGGAATCTTCACGGGAAACAGATCAATATATATAATCGATATCAATTTCCGTATCCGACTCATAATATAAATGGAATAATGATAAAGCCTTTTAAATTCCATATATATTAACAGTCTTCCTCCATAGAAGCTCACTTCGATTATCACCAAATCGAATTCCAATTTATTTTATTAAATTGGAAAACTTAACCTTGGAAAATTTCCATTATATCTTAATAAAAAGATTTTTAAATTCCAAATCACATTCTCACTGTTAATTGGGTTAAAGAACAAGTGTTATTTAAAACACTGTTCACGATAAACCCAAAAATCCAATTCTTTTATTCAATTCTAATTAAATATTAATTAATTGGAAAACTTCACTAAATCTTAAACTAAAGATTTATTCTTTTCTCAACTAGGTTTAAGAACAGTGTTATTTAAGACACCGTTCACGACAAACTCAAAATCCAATTTGGTGTCAAATATAAGGCTCTGAATAGAAATTATATCGGCTTATATTCAATATCAAATTCTGAAACCAACAAATATCATTTTGGGAATAACGATATATATATATATTCCAAATTCCTCAACAATATCTGCTTAATCACGGAATCCAACGTCGAAATATTCCGAAGATGATTTCCATTCAAATCCACTCCAATTCATATATTGGTAAATCTGGTTATATTAAAACCCATTTTCAGTCCAATTTATTTATTTAAAAATAATTGGATTATAATTCCAGTTAATAACTAGTCCATTTAGATAAAAATATATTTTTATATTTTCAAATATGGAATTTTTCATCCCAATTATTTCCAAATCATTTATTATGATTTTACACAAATTATTAATACATTTAATAATTTTATTACGGCCCTTTCAGTCAATTTCCATAAACGGTCATTGAACTGTACTTATAGTGACATTTTCCAAATTTGATTTGGACATAATTCCAAATCCAACCGTTAGATTTCAAATCTCTTAAATTCATTGGAAAGCTTTTTTTTGATATGAACTCAAGGGTTCCAGTTTTAGGAGAATCCGATGGTCGGATCTCCCGTAATGTCAATTCGAAGTCAATGGTCGAAATTCACGAACGGTCGCGGCGCGGTGCGTTCTAATTCAGGCCATTAAATAAATAAATATATATATATATATATCATTGATTTCCATTTAAAATGTATTATATAAATCGTTTGTAAATTTTTTTTTTAAATGATTCCCACTTTCATTTCAATTTTAAATCAAAATTGAATACTCCTTATCATTATAATATTTAAACGATAATATTCTCATAATATCTGATTATGAAATCAGTTCCTTTTCGATATTCATTATAAAAATGAATAAAATCGATATAAATATCGTTTGCGTTAAAATGACGCAAAACTAATCAAGACGGCTTTACACATTTCAATATTTTTGGGTCCATCCCTAATCAAACATCAAAATCATATTTTTTTTCCTTTACAGAATATTATTTAAAATATTTGTTATTTTAAAATATTCGTTATTTTAAAATCTTCGTTATTTTAAAATATTCGTTCCTTATGAGTTGGAATCAGACACAGTCAATTACCATATAATGTTATTTATATGGATTTCATACAACGCGTGTATACAACAACAATTATACACAGTCAACCATCATCCAGAGACATTACACAACTGCATAAGCAATAAATATAAATAATTAAAGCTTACAATAGTCCGTCAACCAATCGATTGACATACAGCTAAACAATTGGGATTAGTGTACGTGAAATATCATCCCAATACCCGTGTGGGGTTTCAACCAACAAATACTAAATATTATTTGTGCAGTTGGGCGATGTGTAAAATTTATCGACCCAATCGATATCACAAAAATAGGCGAGCATAAACAAGTCGTCCGACTTGTAAATGGATGTGCAAACTTATTTTTAACTATCCAAATATTATTTTATTTATCGCAGTTATAAGCTAAAAATAATATTTTCAACTAATTAAATTTTTCTAACACTTTTTGGAAAATTTCGTCAGCATAACGGCACGATACTAGAACCGGAATAAGGTCTAGCCTTATCCCTCACCTAATACTGGCTCGTGCCATACACAAACCGATTTCAATCCTATTCACATCCAAATCAAATCCAAACAAATAAATCAATTTTCACAACCATAATCAAATCATGTAGAACATCCAAATAAACAAAATACTCAACTACCTCAATGCCATTTACGACGCCAAAAGTGGCTATTCGCGAAGTATGAAATCCGTGTGTCGGTAATATCCATACATCGCTTTCAATTTATGTGATTTTGCGTATTCGAGTGTTGAACTCCATATAATTCAAATCAAACAACATGGTTTGTACAATAAATAGTGTCAGGGGCTTCTAAGCCCTGTCTGCATCCTAGAATATTTTTCATTTTAAAATAAATAAAGTGAGAAGGAGTTCTCACCTTTGGTTTCCACTCCTTCAGCCTTTAATTTAACGGTTTGGATTTGGATTTGTTCCAGTGCGTAGTGTTCTTTACCGTGATTCCGACGCAATCGGTTTCACGCAGTTTGTATTAAAAATCACATTTTTAATAACACTTCATATATATATATATATAAATCATATTTATAACACAATGCTATATATATATATATTTATATAAAATCAGATTTTTATTCAATGTTATATATTAAAATTTTCATTTTTAATTCCTTTATATATATTTAAAATACTATTTTTATTCTATGCTAATATATATAAAAATCATATTTTTATTATGCCGCTATATATATAAAAATCATATTTTTACAACGCTATCGTATATATAAAAATCAATTTTTTTGGCGTTATCATATCAAATTTTTATAACTCTATTATATATATAAAAATCAAATTTTTATATATCGCTACTCTATATATAAAAATCAAATTTTTATATTGCTACTCTATATATAAAACTCAAATTTTTATCATCATTATACATATATATAAATCAAATTTTTATTTCAAAACCATATGCATAAAAATCATATTTTTATTTCACTACTATATATATAAAAATTATATTTTTATATCGCTACCATATATATAAAAATCGTATTTTTATTCCATGACCTTTCATATAAAAATTACATTTTTTTAATAATGCTATTTATATAAAAATCACGTTTTCTAAAACGAGATTATTTCATATAAAAATCATATTTTTATTCTATATTATTATATATAAAAATCTAATTTTTATTCTATGTTAATATATATTGAAAAATCATATTTTTAAAACAACTCTATAATTAACATTAACTAATTAATTAATGTAAATTACCTTTTTCTTTGTGGAGGGCCCCACGGTGGTGCTGAGTGGCGGAGGAGGCTCGTTGGGGGTGGCTAGTAGTGTAGGGGTGGTGATGGAGGGCGGCGGCAGGTAGGTAGGGGCCCATTGTGGATTGGAGCGGCGGTTTGTTGTGAGTTTTAGGCTTTAGGGTTTGGAGATGGCTGAAGGAGGAGGAAGAGGGATCGGGGGAGGCGCTGCGCATCGGTGGAGGGGGGTGGGGCCACGATCGCCTGGCGGCGGCGACGATGGGGAAAAGGGGGCAACAGGGTCTGAGTATCGCGGTCTTTTTTTTTGAACATTGACTGAAGGAAGAAAGGAGTGAGGGTTTGAATTTATATATTAATTTAATTATTTTATATTCCATAAAGTTAGGTTTTCATTCGAACCCCGAATCGAACCCAACGACTGTTGCCCTTAGCTAATTACCCCCATTTCGGATACAATGGGATATGTCCCGTAAGCCAATTCGACTTTTTCGACCAGTTTTCATTTAAATTAAAATATAAATCCATTTATATTACATTTGAACGTACATTTTAATTTACTGGGGCCACATACTGATTCCAAAAATTCCCGAAAAATAAATCTAGCTATGTTTTGATGAAACGGTCCTAATAAAACTAATTTCATCGAATTTGGAGACCGTTTGAAAAATGATCATTTTCCAGTCGATTAAATTCAAGGGTACTTTTGGCTCACATCCCTATTATAGTTTAAAATAAAGCTTACGTCCCAGTCATGTTTATAATACAAACCCAGTCCCTGGTTTTTGCCTTCCGCCTGCTCTTCATAGAACTTCCGCCTTTTACAATTTTCACCCAAAATTTTTGGTGCTACCACATTAAAAAAAAAATCTAAAATCTGGAATTATTCTCGGAAGTCCACGCATACAAAAAACAAAAAGTTGCATAAATGTATGCAACTTTTGCCAATAGTAGCATACATGTATGCAATTATTTCACACGCTGTTTTCTTCAGAGATTCTGGACCAAAACTTGCATACATGTGTGCAACTAATTGGAATACTTGCACACATGTATGCAAGTATTTCATGCAGAAAATGAACTGATATTTATGCACGTGAATTTATGCACATTTGTATGCTAAAACTACGCAGTACTTGCATAAATGTATGCAAAAATATCAAACACAAATGCATGAGTTGAAAACATGCACGGATGTATGTAGGAAAATGCAATACTTGCATACTATTACGCATTAAACTACAATTTTGTTTTTTTTTTTTTTTGGTTTTTGACTCCTTGTATAATGTTTTTTGGATCTTATTTTTTTAGCGTTTACATGTTTTATTTAAACAAGAATTTACATGATTTTTTCTTATATATTTTTATTGAATTTTCTAAAAATAAGATTAAATTTATAATAAGTTTATCACCAGATGTGATCCTAATTAAGTTTGGCTTTGGGGATGTGTGCCTAATATTCACTAAATTCAAACTGAATTGACCAAACACGTTTAAATTCACCATGCTAACATATTAATTCCAAAAATTATGAAAATTTGAATCTAGCAATAATTTGACATTCCAGATCCAACAAAAGGAGTTTCATTGAAAATGGAGGCCATTTGCAAAATGGCTATTTTTAAGGGCTATATATTATATAAAATATATATAAATTCCATAGCGACTATTTTAAATTTTAAACTGGCCAAAACTTTCAATTCTCGTTATGAAATCTGGATTTTTCACATTCGTTAGAAAGATATAATTAAATTGATTCAAATATTCCTTATTTTACTAAAATCTGATTTATTTTGAATCCTGTACTTTCATTTGAAATTTGAAATTGAATTTTGAAATTGAATTTTCAAACAACCGCGCCGTTTTAGGCTCGTTTTATAACTAAAATAAATTTATACGTTCTAAATTCGATCAAAATAAATTTTTAGTCATTATTATTTAAAATAAATCATTTTAAATATTCAAAATCCATTAAAATAGCTAAAATAAAAATTTTAAATTGGTTCTGAAAATCCGGGGTTTTACACCTGTTCCCAAACAAAACTACATAAGTCGTTGTATTTTTCATGATAATATAACTAAAAAGTAGGGTAACATTTCCCCACTTCACAGGAACAAAGAATTTAGAAAAGCAAAGCATCCATGAATTTTGCAAACAACATGCCATTACCGTAAAACGTTGAATTCATTCGTTTCGGGCAACACGCAGGCGCCAAATATAAAAATAAAATTTACAAACTTAGACCCAAGCTAACCAATATTTAAAATATATATTGGATACCTTAGCAATCAAGGAAACAATTGTGTAGTCTGCCCCCTAAAATGCAAGCCTAACATGAATAGTTAAATCAAAACATGTCCAGGCAAATCAAAATGTTAAACTGCAATGACAAGGCACATCAAGTCGTATAAAGCTATTGGTCTAAATGTTGAGAGATGTACATCCTATACCAACCTATTCCTTCACAGCGAAGTTTCGTACCCCTATATATATACACGTAAGGAGGCAGCTTCATCTCCTTTTCCAGTAAGCGAAAGAGAGGAAAAAGAAGAGTAAATGAGGAGCATACGGCGTTGGTTTCGTGATTTTTGTGTTCAGTTTTTATATAGCGTAAGGTTCTAGAACATAAGGCGTTCAGGAAGTGGGGATTAGCACGCAAGCAAGCTGGCAGCGTCGTTGAAGTGGAGTTCGGTGCCCCTGGCAGTCTGTGGTGGCCAGTTTCCAGTAGGGAATGGGGTGCAACTACTTCGCACCAGCATGTTGAAAACGTTATTTGAAGTGAGGGGATGTAAAAGTTTGGATGTATCCATTTCTTTTGGCACGAAGGGATACTGAAGCTTTGTGGTAATGGATGTAAGGGGCCGGGACGTGATTAAACAACAGCAAGACTTAGGTGGTATTATGGGAGGAAGCTGCACGGTGCATGTATTTTGGAGGAGCTGTAGCGTTTCTTTTGGGGAGAGAAAGCATTTTGGAGCACGTGATGGTTAAAAATGGTGTTCACGCATTGTGTTACCCGACAGGCTGGATTGTGTTGAGGAAGAAGTAGTGGGTCTTGCGTTGTATGGGAGAAACATGCATGGATTTTCATGCACAATAGTCACGTTAGCATTTGCAAAGGGAGGGAGAATAGGCATTTAAAGTAGTGGCATGGTGGAACTTTTGGAATAGAGGGTTTCATGGATGGGAAGATGGAGCTACGATGAGAGGTAGCATGCTGAACCGTATCTGTCTGGGCTTACCTAAGGGGTAGTGCGGCTGGGCCAAACTAAATAACTTTGAGGTCCAAAATAAAAGGAGGTAACATAGTTTTGATTTTATATTAAATATCGTATTAGCTTGTAATTATTAAATCTTGATCATATGTTATCGGAATTAAACAAAACAGAATCCTTTGGAATCATATGATCGTATGGTACACAACGAAACTAGTCTGGGGAGATTCGGATATCGTTTCAATTTATGGTGGAATTAAACGTGTGATATGGTCAACCGAACGTTAACTGTTATTCAACGAGTACTGATCAAAGTGAGTAAACTCACTAACTCTGCCAGTTTTATAATTTTATGAAGTTATTTAATATTGAAATTAATAATTGAATATTGTGTGTGATGGTTTTTTGGATGATTTACTAATTAATTTGTTGAAATAATATATACAGTTATATATATAAGTTAATTTAATGCTGATCTATTTATTTTAATATCTCGTATTGTTATGAAATTAGTGTTGATTAACATCTGTGGATGCAGGGAATCATGTAAAAGGGACCCAACTGGATTCTTCAACAATTGTTTTTTATATATATTGCACTATATGATGTGAAAAATAATCGGTGATTGATTATTGTGTGTTTTGGGATGTTTGAATAACACTGACCTGAAATAATTAGTATTTAAATAACGTAAAATATATTCAAACATATTAGAAAATAAATTGGGTTTTTAAAAAGGAATTTCTATATTTTAAAATTAGAAATTGAATTTTGATTTGGATTTGAAAGTAATAACTTGTTCTAATTTCAATAAAACAAGTATTTTGATTTATTAAACATATTTATAAATGGGATAAAATAATTATTTGTTAAATAATTATTATCAAACAATCCATGAATGTAAATTAAAAACTAAGTAACAAAAAGGGAAATCACTGAAATTCTTTTGAGGTTCGAAATGTGAATATGAATTGAATAAACCCATAAGAATTTACAATTAAATTCGACGATGTCGAATGTTTTAAAAATAAACTATCTTTGAAAATTATATATTGTATAATTCGGAATTTGACAAGATAATTAAATAGTCGATTTGAAACAAATGTTTATAATCGAATGTAAAATCGAATTATAACTATAAACTGATTTAAATAAGAAAGACTATAAGGTTGATTTGCAAAAGAGATTTGATAATGAAGTTGAAAAATAACTCGATAAATAGATTTTAACCTGTAATGGTATTTTTAAATATAAATCAAGATTTTATTTGATAAAATTAGTCCAGATATGTAAAGAAATAAGATTCACGTATTAAAGTGCATAATGAATTTTAAAGCAAATAGATTAAATTGGTTATAAAAGGAAATTAGTAAGTATTTGAAGTGATAAATTCAAATATGAATTTAGAAATCAAGTTAACCTGAAACAGAGAGTTTACTCCGACGTTCGGAACGTTGTTTGAATAGAGAGTATTCAAAAGTGAGTTATATGCTGGAATTTGATTCTATCGAATTTAGGAAAAGTACCATTTTCTTTCATGTTATAATCAAGATTTATTTATTTATCTAATTTATTAATTATTTGTTTATTTATTTAAATAAAAGTTATATTTTGAAATTAAATATTTCAAAAGCAGAGATTATAATGTTATAGTTATAATCAAAGATTTCTGTAAAGAAGTGGATTCGTAAATTGAATAGAGGGTTATGTAAACAGTTTTGTAAACAAGGAATTAAGAAATGGAGTTAAGAACATTAGAAACTGACTGGAAATTAGTTATGTTGAATAGTTGTCTAAGTATCGATCCGATGTTGGTTTCGGCCTATGGGGTTTATACTTAGGGAATTATTCTCTTACTAGTTTACGATTAGAGACTAATGTTTGTAAAAGTTTAGTAATGCATAAATGAGAAATGGAAATGTTTTCCAAATGTAATTAGCGTATATTTTCTAGATATGGAAAATAGGAAATTGTGGATATGAAATTGTCTTTCCGCGAATCGTGAGAAACTAAACGGGTTTAAGAAATATGGAAAGTGGGAGATTTAGGAATGAATAAATTAATGATAAATTAATTTAAAGGGGCTGGATGATTGATTTATGATTGATCGGTGTAATTTCCATTTGGAAATGCGACCGTTGTTTGTATGTATGTTTCCTTTGATAGTTAAATAACTGACTATCAAAGTTTTTACCATTTTCCATTTTCAATACGGAAAAACTGGGATCGTATTTATTATCTGAAACTACTCCGTATGGGCATTAGCGTTGCGAATCAAATATGATGAAGATAATTAAAGAAGAAGTTTGTGCAAAGGGCTGTTCTGGCGATCCTAGGTAGAAATTGCCTAAGATGGATTTACAGAATAGTGCCTTCAGGTTGTCCAGTGCTAGGACAACGTGTATGGATGAATGTCTGACAGAGTATATCTAATATATCGCGTAAGTTGATCGCTTCAAACTTATTTACATTGGTGGCAGATAAATTCGTTTCTCCAGGCTTTATACACGTGATATTTTCGGGGAAATCAATTTGTGGTTGGGTGGGTATGACGATGTGGCATTCAAAGTAAATATAGATGTGATCTGTATAATAGTACGGTATGACCTCAGGACTCATCAACCGGGAAATGGCAAAAATGGGGAAGGCGGCATGGCTAAGTGGGTCGCACCCAATTAGGATACATTGTCATCATCTAGAGAATATTCATATGTGTTACTTATTTCATTTTTGTATCTCCCGGGAACGTTTATGTTGGTATACCAACCTTAAGGTAACAATATACTTGGAACATTCAAGCGAAATGAATGGCCGGTCATGTGTGGCTGAGTTGCAAGATGTTCTTGTTGAACTCCAGTGTATCCCCTCTAGAGTTCACTGATCGGAAGGTGGTTCCATACCTTGTCATAGTTGGAAATCCATTACCCAATAAGAACCCGCGTTTTCTAATTGTATATTATATATGTGGAGCGTGCGAAGCAAGCGTTCTACTAGATTGTTATTTACTTGTATTAGACACTATTATAATATCAGAATAATATTGTTTTTAAAAGAATATTTTGGGTTATCGTAAGGTAAAAACCATCTGCTTTTATGTGTGCATTAGTCTTACAATTATCTTTTCTTTTGAATGGATTTTTTTTGGAAAAGTTAAACCGAAATGATTAGAGTTTACTCACATTAATCACATGACTGACCCAGAGTTTATTTTGTTTTTCCCTGAACTATTGGGTGCCTAAATTAGTACGAGCAGTCAAGTAGTCGGGATTTTACAAATATACCTGGAAGAGCTTAGAGAAAGAGGCTTCAACATTTGTTACATATAGAGTTTATTTCCGTTGTGATGTTATGAGTTGAACTCTGAATTGGCATGTATATATAAAGATAAGTTTGTATTCCAAAAGTTATGTTATATAATATATTTTATTCGTTCCGCTGTGAGATTCGTTTTTACTCTGATTCTGTTCAATTGTGATCTTCTTCTTCTATTCTAAATTTCTTTCTTTCTATTTCTCACCCTCTAACTTCTTTCTATTAATGATCTGGTATTTTCGATGCTTGAATGGTTGACATGGCATTCTTATCGATTTTCGGGATCGAAAATCCCTGGGTCGTTGCAAAGCAAGTTAATTCCAATAGCTCTTCCACTTCCCTTAGCTCTCAGTTACGGGTTCCCTTTGGATTTGAGCTTCTGTTGACTACCTTGTGTGTCGGGGTCACCCTGTTGGTATTCTCCCACTTTTATCAGCTTCAAGCTTCCTTCATTGCTGATGGTAACGGTTGCCCAACTTTCAGATTGTTCTCTTATGCGAGTGACGATTCGTTACCCCTTCACCGATAGCCTGTCTCCGTGTTAACTTTGGTGGTAACACCTGTCAAAGTCACTTTAAATATGTTATACTAAGCTCTGGATGCTTGCTTTAACCCGTATATAGCTTTATGTTGTTTGCAAACACCTGTGTTATTTTCTATACTGTATCCTTGTGGTTGCTCCATATATACTTCTTCTTGTAAATCCCCACTGAGAAATGCATTGTTGACATCGAGTTGTTTCATTTCCCATTTTTGACACACTATAATATTCAAAATTATTTGAATAGTGGTAGGATTAACTATAGGTGAAAAATTTTCGTTGAAGTCGAAACCAAATTGTTGTGAATAGCCTTTGTCGAGCAATCTGGCCTTGTATTTGTCTATACTTCCATCAGATTTTCTATTAATTTTAAAAGTCCACCTGCAGCTCATGATGTTCTTGTGTTTAGGTGTATCCACGATAGTCCAAGTTCCATTTCTAATAAGTGGTTTGAGTTCAATGTAAATAGATTCTCTCAATTTGCTGTCTTTAATAGCCTCTTCATATGTAACAGGTTCTTGGTTATTAACAGATACACTGTATGCCTTTGGTTTAAATATCTTAATTTCCGCTCTGGTGATCATGTGATGACCAGTGTTAGCTCGATTCCGATGTTGATCCTCTCCATGATCATTGGAGTCAGAGTTGGTGGTTGACTCGTCTTCACTGCTTCTATTATTAGCCTCATCATTTCTGCTCCATCATTTGATTGTGATAGTTTGTCAGAGGTGGAATCACTTGCACTACAATCTGATCTAGTTGTTAAGATGGCTGGCTGTCTACCATCTGATTGGTTTTGACATGCCTTCACTCCAGCCTGTTCAGTGCATTCAAGTAAATATGGTACAATTGGTACTTTTATGTTGATTTGCTCATTTTTGTGACTGCATGTGTTGCTTCCTTCTGCTAAAGGGAAAATAAATTCATTGAAAGTAACATGTCTAGAAACATGTGTCCTTCCCCTTTTATCCAAGCATTTGTATCCTTTTTGGTTATTAGCATAACCAAAAAGGTGCATGGGTTGGGTCTTAGGTTGAGTTTATTTTTGTTATACGGTCTGAGGTAAGGAAAACATAGACATCCAAATATTTTCAAGATTTTATAATCTGGTTTTCTATTGAACAACATTTTATGTGGGCTTTTGTGGTTTAAAAATTTGGTGGGAAGCTTATTAATTAAATAAACTGCTGTGTGAAAAGCCTCATATCAATATTTTATGGGTAAAGTTGCTTGTGATTGAAGAGTAAGCCCAGTGTTGACAATATGTCTATGTTTGCTTTCCACCAAACCATTTTGTTCTGATGTGTATGGACATGTTACTCTATGTAAAACGCCTTTATCACTGAAAAATTTCTTTAAAGGCATGAATTCTCTACCTCCATAAGTTTGTAAACTTTAATAGCAAGGTTTGTTTGTTTCTCTATGAATTTGATAAATTGAATGGTGGTAGCACATGTATCTGACTTGCTCTTAAGAAAGTATATAGAGGTATATCTAGTATACGCATCTACAAAGGGTAGATAATACCTGTGATTTTGTGATGAACATTTAGGTGCTGGACCCCACAAGTCTGCAACAATCAGCTCTAGTGGCTTCTTGTGAATTGTTTCAGAGTTGCTGAAAGGCAAGTTATGGCTTTCGCCTATTTGGCACTGCGTGCAAGTGTATGTCATAGGTAAATTCTTACAACTAATTACAAGAAAAGAGTAGATTTGAGACAATATTTTGGGACAATAACTAATTATGTCTCTAAATGAGGTCTAATTAATGACAAAATTAATTCTGTCACTGTTATTTAATAAAATAATAAAATGGTGTCTTTAATGGGTCTCAACCCTACAGGCCTTTTTAGTGCAACGTACCCTTTAATTAGCCGTGGTGTCCACGTCATCATATATCAGAAAAAATTCGTGTTTTGTTTTGCAGTTGACAAAAAGAAAAACCACGATTTCCGATTTTCATCCATGTACTCCGATTTTCATCCGATGTTCTCATATTAAAAAGAAAACCGTAATCCTTTTAACCCTGTTCTGCAAATCAAACCCCTCTGCCATGGAATACTCCTTTCTACGAATCTAGAAAAGAAGAAAACATCGGTTGCTATAGGATTTCAAGATACTGAGTAACGTAATCGAAGAATAGGGGTTCGTTTTTTTTAATTCTCATATTTCTACCGATTATTTTACATGAATTTATGTGATTTTGTTGTAGGTGTTGATTGATTTTACGAATGATTAGTTAGTGAGATCTAAATTCATCTATCCCAAGCTGATTGATTTTACGAAATATTGGTTTTGTTGATGATTATTTAATTGGACGTTTCAATACTTATTACTAATCTATCATTCGTTGGCAATAAGTTAAGCGCATACTGTTGTTTTAGGATTCTAATAAAACTTTTAAACCCTTTTATTAGAACCCATTTTTTTTAAGGCCTGTTTCTGATATTTTTGTGATGCAAAGTGTGTATTTATATGCAAGGAAAATGGTATTTCTTAAGGCTTTCAATGGACAGAGATGGTTCGAAAAACAAAATGAATAGATGTGTTCTTTCTTTCTTTAAAATCATTAGCAACAGTACAAATCAAGTGGCTTAATGAGTCTTTTCAAATTGTTTGTACATATGGTTGTATGCTGAACGCATCCTATATGAGTTACTAAACTGAACCTATACTTACAATCTAGTCAGAGAACAAAATTTGTCTATAAGGTTCCTTGTTAAATTAAAAAAATCAAGGCTCAAAGTAGCATTTATTATATTAAAAGGTTATGTGACTTCTTTAGGCGGTTTACTTTACCAGTCTACCTGCATGCAAACTAAGTAGAGATGATACTGTAATTTCAAAATCTAAAGATATGAATTTAGCAGGGATTCTGGACTGGACTATTCAATAGTCTAAGACAAACTGCTAATTTTGAAAACCAAGTAAGTAAGCATGAATGCATACATTATGAAATTACCTATCATTTTATCTCACTTGAGCATAACATTTTGTAAGCTTCCAAACGAATGATATGAATTTGTTTGCTTCTTTTCTTTTTTAGTAATGCATTAAGTCTACCACTAATTCGGGGTTTTGAAAAAAATGTTTTTTTTAAATGCTAAAGTGGATAAACTATAGTGCAATCTTAATTTTCTGCCTAACATTGTATTGTCTACTTCATAGTGCCCAAACTTTAAATTTAAAAAAATTGCTGATATTTCTGTCTAACCTTAATTTCAACCTTATTGCATGAGAAACTCCTCTAAAGCCATAAGTTAAATTATGGAGTTAAAAAGGTCATCGATTTTTAATTTTTTCGGAAATCATATATGTAATAGCAGATTTTTTAGATTTGACACACTCTTCAATTTTACTTAATTTTTTTAATAAGCTGATTTCTCCATTTGATCAATTAAAGGATATTAAGTGTGAACATGTTATGGCTAGTTTTGCTTTATTTTAGTGAATTATTGCCGATATCAGGTTAACTATCATGAAAAGGCAATAGATATCTAGAAAACCGTTGGTACTTTTAATTCTATATTAAAAGTATTTTATATGCCAATAGCGAGGCACAGTTAATTATGGTTAGTTAACTTTATTGATTTGTTTTTTGAGTAAAAGTGTATCACTGAAAAGTTTTCATGCTTGCATATCTTTGGATAAATACACTTATTTTATAATTGAACGTGAACATGAATTAAATTCATTTATATTTACTTACAAAGCCTTCAACTGAATATTGAAGTACCCGTCCAACTTTTCTATTTTTTATGTGCTACTTTCTAGATGAGTATATGGATTATATTCTCTTGCTGATGATGAGATGGAAAGAGATTTCTAGTAAAGAAACCAATATTTGTTCAAAAATTCATGTTTCATCCTTTTATTTTCAATATGGATAATAATATGCAACATGGCGATAATATTTTAGGTGGCTGCTTAGTGATAATAAATGCTATGAAACTCAAGCAGGATTAATCTCTGTGTGTGTGTGTGTGTGTGTGTGTGTGTGTGCGTGTGTGTGTGTGTGTGCGTGTGTAGCACGTATGTATGTATGTATCTTGGTGCTAGTATGTTTCCTCACATTTTCTCTTCTTTTGCAAATGTATTCTATTCTTCTTCTTTTTTTTTCTAATTTTATTCAAAGTCCACATAATTTTTTTTCCTTCCTATTTTATGATTCCTATTATGCCTTTTTCTATTTTCTTATTATATGCTTTTTTCGATCAGAAGCTTTTAATTGTTTAATTTGTTTTTTGGATTTTATATTGCTGAGAAATAATTACATAATGCATGTTTGCAATGACCATTTAAAAGTATTTTTCACATTGTTATTGTGAAATAATTACTAATTAACATTATCCTGTTACATTTCAGGTTCTTGTTGGATTATTCAGCGAACACTTAATCTAAGGTAATATTTTTTTGAGTACCTTTACAATCTACCTTAATTAACGTTTATTTAAAGCTATCATGTTTGAGGTTCATGATTATCTAAAGTACATGCATTGATTATTTAAGCCTTTTGATTCCTTAACCATATATTCAATAGCACACAAAGCTTTTTTTATTCTCAGTTCTAACCTAGATTTCAATATATTAAGATTGTTGAATATTTCATATGCTTGCACATTCAGTAGGACTTGTTTAAGTGAAGTAGAGACATTAGGTAATAAGATCCCTTGGCTTTAGTTAAGCGGTTTGTAGTACAATCATGTACTTCCAAATAGATGTTAAGATTCGATCAAGGCTTAGTTTGATCCATGTGATGAAGGTGGTTAATTTCAATATGTTGTTTCCCTGTATTCGTGACATTCTTTCAAAACACTGGCAAAATGTTGAGCATCTATGATAATTTCAGGTTTTGACTTGTGAGCATTTGGTTACTTGTCTATGACTTTTAAATTGTTTATATTCTTATAATTTTTCTTTGTTTTGCAGTGTCATTATTTCTATGTTTACTTTTAGACCCTGGACTAAAGACATTACATCCCATCATTCACGACTCAAATTGTGAAATGTTTTGCTTAAGCTTGTCCAAGGCCTATAGTTGAAATCAAATGGACAAGTTTTCCTTAAGAGAGTGAGATATAATGTTTTATTTTCAATTACATATAATAATAATAAATCCAAATGTGTGGTAATTTGAAAATAGCCTTCATAGGGAAGCATGAAGTTGTGGACAAGTTTCAATCACTTGATTAAAAGTGCTAGTTATATAGTTCACTGTAATCTTAATAATTCTGGGCATTTTAAACATCCACTAAGAACAATGCTGTGAGCATCAACTTGGTAATCTATCTTTTGTTAGTAAACCAATCCATGAAACATAGCATTATATGCAAATATTTTGTTTTCCTACTTCACACCGTCCATAGTTTTCAAGGCGCGTGCTTAGGCGCGCCTAAGCGCAAAAAAGCCAAGGCTCAAGGCTTACGCCTTTTTGCATTTTGAGTGCGTCTTTTTGCAGTTTGAGGCACTTTTTTTGGACTAAATTCAAAATTTTGTTTATAAATAGTTAAATAAAAAATTTGATTGCCTAACAAATTATAAAATATGGTTTAAAATTTAAATCTTATTAATAAAATATGTAAATAATTGAATTAATCATAAAATATGGTTTAAAAATTAATTTGTAGTTAGTAAAATAGCATATCAAACTCGTATAAAAGGCTCACAAAAAACCCAAGGCTAAAAAAGCCCAAAGCTCAATGCTTACGCCTTTTTGCGCCTTAGCAACTTAACTACTATGACACCGTCCAGTCGCCATTATAAATGTGTAAATGAGCATTTTCGTGAAGAATGCAAACAAATCGAATGGTATTTTTTGAAATCTGCCGTTTTAATTGTTAAATTGTGAGTACATTAAATTTTATGTCTATTTAAAAAAATGCTTGTAATCAAATATTAAGTTAGTTTTATATCTTTGTAGGATTAGTCTCAAAATGACTGACCGTTCATGGATGTATCATAGACTTAAAGATGGGTATATAAATCTAGAATTTTTTGACGGTGTCAACAAATTTATTAATTACTCGTTTCAACAAGTTGAACATGGAGGAACTGCTAGGTGTCCATGCTCCGTGTGCAAAAATAGAAAGCTTCGAATAAAGGAAGAAATTTCAAAGCATTTACTACTAAATGGGTTTGTTCCGTGTTATTCTACATGGATTATTCATGGAGAGGAAGAGGTGGGTGAACCAACAATCTCTAAGGCAGATGCAAGAAATTTAAATGATGATAACCCATATAGATATATGATATTAGATGCAATGGGTGTTGATTCTGATGTGGAAGAGCAACCACCAAATCTCGAAGCTCAGAAATTCTTAAACATCTTAAAAGCTGCTGATGAGCCACTCTGGGAAGGTTGCAAAAAAGAGACGAAGTTATCTGCATGTGCGAAATTGATGGCTCTTAAATCTCGGCGGCTTATGACAGAGGCCTGCTTTAAAGATATGAGTGCGCTAATTGACAATATGTTGCCTAAAGGGCATAAGCTAATTCAAATTTTTTATGAAGCTAAAAAAATGTTGAAACCTCTTGGGCTTGGTTATGACAAAATTGATGTTTGTCAGAATTTTTGCATGTTGTATTACAAAGAAAATGATATGAAGACTGTTTGTGATATCTGTAAAAGTCCTCGTTACAAAACTGAAGATACTGGAAATAATTCCAAATGTATTGCTATAAAACAGCTTCGATACTTTCCAATCATTCAAAGATTGAAAAGGTTATTCATGTCACCAAATCATGCTAAAGACATGACATGGCATTATTACAATAAATCAACCAACGGCTGAATGGCTCATCCAGCTAATGGTGAGGCATGGAAAGAATTTGATCGTCGACATCCTGATTTTGCATCATCAGATCGAAATGTCCGATTAGGTTTATGTACAGATGGTTTTAGTACATTTGGAACTTCTGCAAAAGCGTATTCATGTTGGCCGGTGATTTTGACAATTTATAATATGCCACCTTGGAAGTGCATGAAGCAACCATTTCTATTCCTAAATATGGTCATACCAGGACCTAAAAGTCCGGGAAAGAATTTAGATTTTTTCTTACGCCCTTTGATTGATGAACTATTAGAGTTGTGGGAAGGTGTTCTTGTTTATGATGTGCACAAAAAAGAATTTTTTTTTAAGAGGGGCTTTGATGTGGACAATTAGTGATTTTCCAGCATATGGTATGTTGTACGGTTGGAGTACGCATGGAAGATTGTCATGTCCTTATTGTATGGAGAAAACTAAGTCATTTACTCTTGAGCATGGAGGAAAACCTTGTTTTGTGCAAAAAAACCTAAGTGTTGACTGCATGAGGTTGTTGGAAAAAATGTTGTTGAAATAATCTGTAAGCTTGAGAAAATATTTCCTCCTTCCTTTTTTTGATTCTATGGAGCATTTGCCCATTCATATTCCATATGAAGCAAAAGCAGGTGGTCCTGTTCAATATCGGTGGATGTATCCTTTTGAAAGGTACATTCATTATTCTTTTTAGGTAATTTTATGTATTGTTTTCTAATTTTAATGTATTTTCTAGATATTTATACTATTTGAAAAAAGTGGTTAATAAAGAACATGTTGAAGGATACATAGTTGAAGCTTATCTTATTGATGAAGTCTCAAACTTTACGTTGTGTTATTTCGGTCCAACTGTGGAAACAATATGGAATCAAGCTCCAAGAAATGATGATGGAGGAGAGATTATACCCGATGAACGACTGTCCATTTTTTGTCATTCGGGTAGGGTACTATCAAATGCATTCTATAAAAGAAGGTTGGCGCCAATAGAACATCTTGCTATGCATAAATACGTACTATTTAATTGTCATGAATTGATAAATTTGATGATGTAAATTATCCTAAATTTCATTATAGTTATACGTACCATAATATAACATCACCAACAAAAATCCAATTTATGCATAGGAAATGCAAAGATGAACTACGAGGAAAATATTCACAAGAGGACGAGAATTTCATTGATATGAAGTTGGAATCAATATTTCATGAATGATTAAAATCAAATGTAATTTTCTGACTTAATGTAAAGCTAACATATTTCATGATTTTGGATGTACGAATTGTTTACTTATCATATGTTTTTTTTATAGATTCCATTCCAACTTGATGGTGTTGTGCATCAATTATATTTGCTTGCACAAGGACCAAGTAATTTAGTGGAGTGCTACAATGGATATTTTGTAAATGGTTACAAGTTTCATACAACATAATATAAAAGAACAAAAAAACAATGAATATGGTGTATGTGTGAAAGGAAGTTGCTATGATGATCAAGAAAGTGATTATTATGGGACGATTAAAGAAGTTATTAAGCTAACATACCTTGGCGAGAAAAACGAAAATTTTATGTTTAATTGTGATTGGTTTGACACATTATCAAGAGACGGTATAAGAGTACATAAAACAAATGGATTGATTGAAGTAAAACGTACTTCTCAACTTCAAACAGAAGATGTGTTTGTTTTTGCACACCAGTGTCAACAAGTTTACTTCACATCTCAGCCTGGAACTGGATCGACTGAATGGTTAACCGTAGTTAGAACAACCGCAAGAAGTCGGTTTTCATGTAATGTATTCAACTCAGAAGAGAACACAGACGTGGATCAAGCAGATGATATATGTCAACCCCCAATTGTTGTTTGTGATGATAGTCTTGATCAACCATTAACAACCAAGCATTATGACATCATCAATAGTGAAGAGCTAATTCGTGAAATGGAAAAAGCTGGTAATAGTAGTGATGAGTCGGAGGAGGATTTAGAAGTTGATAGCGATGAAGATAATGCTGATGAAAGTGATGATGAATTAACTATCGAGGATAAATATTCTCCTTAGTGGCATTAAGCTATTATTGGATGATGTTACGGTTATTGTTTTTAACAAATAATTTTGTTGTTATAATTCATTGTTTTGAAACATGATATATTGGTAGTTGATTTTTTTTAGAATTGCTGAATGCTATTTATGCTAATCTAAATTGCATGCATATGGGAATTATACATGTTGGATTTATGATGATTTGAAATATATTTAATGCAATATTAATGCATTTGTTCATAAATACTTTGAGCAGTATGTTAGCTTTGTGTAGATATTAATTGTATGTTAGCAATATGTCAGCTTTGTGTCCAAGAAAATTATGAAACCTGTTGCGGTGACAAGTCATTCTATTCGAAACAAATGCATAGCCCCATTATGTATGTGCATTCTGACTTTATAATTAGTTAATAATAGTGTAATTATTAATGGGTATGTCTTATGATATTTTGTAAAGGTTCAATGGCAGGTTCAAAATTCCAAGGCCTCATGAGAAAGGTAACTAGCACAAGACGTGGACAAATTTCTGGAAAATCAAGACGAAATGATAGGTTTGACATCCATGAAATCGAACGAACACATATGAGGATGAATCAGAACCTGTACTGGAAACTGGGGGATAGCGATGCATTGAAAGAGAAGCAATATCACACTCATCTACTTGTGAGGACAGAGCAGCAAATAGTTTGAAAGTTGACGGGGAGCAAGATTATGAAGAAGAAATAGATGTTCAAGAGAGAAACGATGCAGTCGAAATTGAAGAACCAGAGATGGAAAGAGCAGGGGTAGAAAATATAGCTGATAAAATGGAGTATATTCCGGTTAAAGGTATGATACTCCAATTGATCCAATTACACAAAAAAGACCTCTTGAACGGAAAGGAACTTAGCAAGTTTTGCGCAATTTCACATTTGCATTACGAAATAATATATACTGAATATTTCATATTTATTTTGTTTGTCATAGATTTAAGAATAAATCTGCTGCACGTCTTATTGGATCTATTTAGGATGTGTGATTTATGGAACCATGGTTTTCATTTTCAAAAGTTTGGTTTTCATTTTCAAAAGTTCCCCCGGAGAAAAGAGTACTGTTATTTAATGAATTTAAGGTATCTCAATATCTTATTTCTGTTTGAGTTAATATCTTATTTTTGTTTGAGTTGATTAACTATAATGTGTAACATTTCCCGACAAAGTATAATATTTCTCTTGGACATAAAGTGTCTCTCAAATTTGTTCTACTCTATAGTTGTTTCTGGTTTTTAAAATACTTTAATAATGTGATTCTTTTTCAGATACTATATCTCTAACAAACGACAACTATTAATTAAGTTATTCGCTGTATTTTAAATATGATATGGATGTAACATTAACATGTTAAGGAGTGAACTTCTTGTATTAGCAATAATGCCTGGCAACTATATTTTTCTGCTCAGTTGCCTTTTGATCAAAATGACAGTTTTCTGTTTTAGGGTAACTAATGAAGATATTCTTTTCACCATGAATCCATATGAGTTTAAAATTAATCTTTTCAAATGTGCAACGGAGAAATCTGAAGACAGAAGTAGGTACTCCTGGTTATTTTGACGTTATTTCCATCTACAATCTATGGTCACAAGTCTGCTGTCCAAAAATAATAGATTATTAAGCTAGTGTGGCATAGAGACATAACATCACATAATCTAAATATCAGTACACAACTGTATTTTACAAACAGGGTTGCAATGAATAGTATTGGTTTTGATTGTGACTGTCCTGATCCTTCTCCACTGCTCATTATTTCTATTTGTAAAAAAGCTTAGTTTTTATAGTGGTGCATATTCCATAGTCCAAAAGTTTTGGAGCCAACCATATAGTTTATAAACGTACTTTTAATCACCATGCATTTTTTTCAGAGGGCGTACACTTACGATAGTAGTTACGAGCATAAGGCTTATGATATGTGGAAAAAGAAAGCAGCTTCTGTCTTAAAAAGGGAACTAAATCGTGCACGACAGAGCGCCAAAAAATTAAATCAAACCATAAAAATGGCCGACTGCTGGGACACTCAGGGCCGGTCCTGGCCTAGTGCGAGCCGTGCGACCGCACAGGGCCCATTAGGTCAGGGGGCCCAAAAAAAACTGTATTACCTTTACCTGAGCTGCTTTTTCTTGTCAGGATACGTGTACTTGATAGTAATTTATCTATGCAAAATTAGATATGATTATATGCTTTGTTGACATCAATCAATATATTAAAATGGAGATGTGGCTTGTGCGGACCTCTAGTTGACAAATTGAAAATGTGGGTAAATTTTTTATGAATTTTCTAAAACATGCAATTTTCTCAATAGAGATGCACAGTAGAAAAAGAAAATTTTCACTTAAGTTCAATTTCATAAAAAAAAAATTTAAGGGCCCAAAATTTTGAGCCCGCACTAGGCCCATAAATACTCAGGACCGGCCCTGGGGACACTCCTCCAGCATGGATCCAAGCAGATGTTTGGAAAAAATAATTGATATTGAATGGCATAAAAGCACATATGTTGACAAATGTAAAAAGATGAGAGCTAATAGTTTGACATCAAAAGAAGGAACACATACACGTCACACTGCTGTTTCTGTGTCTACTGTTTCACATGAAGCGCAAGTGGTATGTATTTACTCATTCTCTTATTTGAATTTAATTTACAATTGCCACTTTGAAATTTAAAATTTACCGTATGCAGCTACAAAAGCTTTCTTTTCTATTGTAAAAAATAGGACAGTAATCAAAGAAACACACTTATATTGGTTGATATGTATGGAATCCAAGTCTAGTAATGCAACAGCTGACATGATGACTGACTTTAGGTTCATATAAATTAAAGAAATCTGACTATATTGATTCTTATTCCATAGTCCAACTTGAAAGTACTCATTCTGAAAAATACACCAAAAATAGTACATAATAGTATTTGATAATTCAAGAATCATGATATTTTAAAATTTGAACTAAAATGTTGATTGCAACATCTAGTTGTTGTGCAAAATGAGCAATGTTATTATGCATTGTTGTAGTAATCAAATAGTAATTTGAAAACCAGTGAAACCACTAATATATGAAATGTGCTGCATTTTATCCTTTCATATTTTAGGTATATTATTCAAATATAGCCGGGTCAATTTAATTTTTATGTCATTTTTTCTAAAGCATAGCCAAATCGGCACTCCATTATGATGTTATTAATTTTTCAAATTTGAAGCAATGAGACATAACATCCGACTTAGAATTTAAATATTGGATTCAAACGTAAGAGAATGGAATTGCTATCTTTTATAATAGTAATCCATTGCCTTAAATGTTAAGTTAGATCAAAGGCTACCACCTATCTTATTATCATTTAGTTCTTTCTTATCGATGAAGGACAACCAGTGAATCAAATGATCGTATGCGTACATTGTTTTTTGTTCATAAGATAATTTTTTGCTGCATTCTTCAATATTTCTACTGATCTAGCATATCCTCTATCATTTATAGGAACTTGAGACAGGTAAGCGAATAAGTTTCAAAGAAAGTTTTGTGGCTTGGCATACTAAAAGAGAGAAAGCAGTGGAAAGGGGGAAAGCAAAGCGTGCGTTGGCATCAACCTGCGAATTCATTGGCAACAAATCTCGGAAAGTCTATGTGAGCTATTCTAAACTTATTAACCTTGTTATGTTCTTTTTATGTTGAAATCTGAACAACTTAAATTGTTCTTCTTTGGACATAACAAGATAATACAACACATATATACTCAACCTGGCAGTACAAAGTCTTGGCTTCATGGTTTACCAAGACATTATATATTATAGCATGTATGACGATAGTATAAGTCATACATTGTGTTGTTCAACCTGAGACGTTATTTCCAATTAAACGACATACTTTTTTTCTTCTTCAACTAACAAAATACACATTATGCATGTTATATTGATGTCTTCAGATAACATGCAACGTATGGCAGTTGCTTTAAGTCCATGACTTCCTTAAAAACAGTTGAAAACAAGTATTTAAAATATAACACCTGACCATTTCAGACACCATCTAAAGCAAACAACATCTGAGTCATAAAGTTTGGATGCCATGCATATCATAAAAAAAATTCCCAGGAAAATTGGTCACATAAAATTAATATCAGCCCACAACTTTAGTTTCAAAATTCTCACACTACCTTCTATATTTCATGGTATTTGGAAATATTTAGATAAATTCCATATGCTATTTATGTAAACTGTCTTCAGTATTAGGTAATGATAATGGTAATGGTGGTATATCTATATTATTTTTAGAAGTTAAGTCAGTGATAGTCCCTCCATAATCATTGATCTTTTTAGACACTATCTTAGTTACTAAATTTGGTATAGAAGTTATAAAAGCCCAAGCTTGCATGGTGAAGATTATGATATCATTTTCAAATATATCTATAATTTTTTATTTATTTAATCTATTATATAACTTATCTTTTTGTAAACTATAATGCTTATATTATTATGATTTTTTGGCAAGGCACCTCAAAATATTAGCTGCCTTATAATGCTTATATTATTAAACATGAATAATGTTAGATTCTAAGTTATCAGATACATGGTGTGCTTATTATTTTCATACTAAATAAATAAATGAGTCTAAATACATATACTTTAAACCTGGTCATTAATAAAGGGATTTTATCTGTCAGTTTTACGAACACCTTTGCAAATATAAACTAGGCACAAAAACATAAGGTTCTGATTATACTATAGGTTCATGTGTTACACCACATAGCTCAAACCATTAAATAAAAAGAAACAATGACCACAAATTAATTGCCATATTTGTCAAAAATTCTTAAATAGAAATTATCATGGGCCGACGATGACTGGTAAGCATTCAACTTTTAAAAAAATACAGAAAAGAACAAAATTATACTAATTGGGAGTAAACAACCCAACAATATTTTTTCTTTATAAAACTTTTCTTCCCTGTACTAAAATTGTACAAGGCTATAGTGTTTTAAGGGTGTAAATGTGATGCCCTTTGTGGTTTTATGCCCTGTGCTTGAGCCCTCCTGGCACCGAGTCAAAACCGGGTCTGCAAGTAAGAATAAAGGCATGATTTGGGTTTGATTTGAGTTCCTATTTTGTCTCTCATCTAATAGATTACATTGTTAAACCTGAGTTGTCAACTTCTGTTGCTCACGTACTGTTCCGAGCATGTGTATTTTAGAATATGGAGGGGAATTTATAACCTCTCTTATTTTACACTCATCACTTTTTTTTCCACTCAATTTAATTTATCTCATTATGGATCTATATCTAAATTTACTGCATAGTTGTTTCTATCCAACAAGTCTATACTATGTGACACTTTAACATTATCAGGAGACCTACATCAGGAAAAAAGCTGAGCTAAACGAAGATGAAAACGTATGGAATCCGCAACTTTGGATTGAGGCATCCGGGGGTCTTGCAAGAGGAAGAGTTTATGGAGCACCTTATGTTGATGCAAGTGTTGTATTACATAAAATTTCTCAATCCAGCTTGGCAGCAGATCGTGCAAATCAAGAACATTCTACTATGTCCACCGACATGTTGCTAACACCAGAGATCAAATCGTTAAAAAGAAGGGAAGTAGAGTTGAAAGTAAGTACCCTGCTTGGTTCATTTAATCCGACTAGTCTCCAAAGCACAAACCAACAACCTTGGACATTCGCTCAACCACCTGGTCAAGTACCACAACCCCCGGGTTAATTTTTTGCACAAGCACCAACTCAAATCCCACCACCGCCTATTCAGCAATTCCCACTACCACAAACTCAGTCATTGCCACAGCCACCAAGTCATGTGTTTCAACCTCCTGCACAACCATTCCTACAACCTTCAAGTATTCTCTCGCAGCCACCAAACCCAGCCCTACAATCATTTGGTCAGCCATTTCTACAATTTCTTCATTATATGTCACAACTATCCGGTCAGTCTTCTCAGCTAGTTTATCAACTAGCACAACCATCAATTCCTTGTCAACAACCACTTGAACAATATCAATCGATGCACTCACCTCTTTAGTCTGTTGAAAACATGTCAGATCAAGTTGGATCTTTCATGCAACTATTGAGACCAATAGCTCAAGATAAACCCGTTCATAATCAACGTGGAAACAATCAAGCATCGACTCTCATGGAAACATTCGATCTCAAGATGAAGATGGTGCATGAATTGCTTGTTAGCTTCTAAATGTATCAGGAATGATGTTTTAGAAAACATGTCTTTTCTTTTAAGCTTCAACTTTATGATTTCTTTTCTTTATGGAAACTGGGCATTGCTGCTGCACCTTGCTTTTTCTTTTTCTTTGTACCTTGCTTTTGCTACAGTAATTTGCTTTGTTGCAATATAAATTGTTTAAGTTTCATATACATATGTGTGCCTTGCATTTGCTGTTGATCCTTGCTGCAATACAAAATGTTGATTTCCTTATGCAACGTGTATGTTGCTTTTATTGTTGTACCAGCTTTTGCCGCAATATGGTATATGTTTGTCTCGGCTGATATTGTAACACCCCACACCCGCTAAGGTCACTCACTATGGGAATGCCTTAACTTCGGTGGGGTATTTTTTTAAGTGAATATAGAACAGAAAAAATACAATAAGACAGATATAAATAATACTTGTTAACTAAAACATCATTTCATTGCAGCAGAAGGTAAACATGTTTGGTTACAAAACCATAAAACAAGAGTCAAGTACTAAATATCCATCCTGATAAAACATAAGTACATAATCCCACTACATAACTAATAGCCATAATAGAAAAGATAAGCTGGGCTTTACATCACGGTCCAAGCTCCAAAAGATAGATAAAGCAATCTGATCAAAGCCCACTAGTGCTAGGCCCACTCTGAGAACCTGAGGGTTGGGAAAAAGATAAAAACAACGGGGTCAGACATAAGTCTGAGTGAGCCCTATAACTTTAACAATACAATCATTAAAGTAATTAGGGTATGATATAAACTTGGTACGGTGATGACTGGGGATAAATGACTACACTAAGCAGCCAACTAGACATAGGATGAACTAAGATAACGGTAAAGACGCATCTACCCACCCAAGGGTAATTACTACACTGCACCATGCCAGTCATTCCTATTTAAAGGTTGATCCCACCCAAGGACTTAGAAAATATAACTAGTAGTTTCTTGTACCCCTAGCTGACCACATAGGTGCCGTCTGCCCCTATCTCCACTAGGTGTACCCACTACTCCCCAAGCGATCGGCTCCCTAACGTAGATACCTGTGTTGGCCCCACAGTGGGGTGTATCACTCCCCAAAGTGGCAACCCGATACAATCAACGGTGCACGAATTATACCTACACGATGCAACAACGTCTTACCTACCAGCCCGGGTCCACACACGCATATGAAACCCGTTGGACTTGCGTTGCCACCGCTAACCCGTTTTGGCCTCTTATAGTCAAGCCCAGTACGCGTGTCCCGTCTTCGACATGGGTCGAGCCCAATAAGATACATATGGGTTACTGGTTGAAATGGGTCCCCACAAGCTCCCCACCTAAGCTTGTCCCTTTTTCTAGTGCATCCCACTTAACCCTTTAATCATGTTTAATTACATATTTCCACTTGGTTAAGTATTCTAATCGTATTTTCTATTGCCACCCAAGGCAACCCACTAGATTTCCACATGCCACCCAAGGCACTTACTTAATCTCCACATGCCACCCAAGGCACCCACTTACCCCCTCATGCCCCACTACATGCTTATCTGGTTAAGTGTTTCTAAATTGATTAAGGACGTAACCTTGTAAAGACCTCTCACGTTAGATTGTCTTTTATGGCAGCTGGATTTGCCGGTCGGTTCCGGGCAGCCTTACGCCATAACAGAGTCTAACCTCGTGTCTTTACACTTGTCACGTATTTAGTTTATGCCTAAGACCTCTCACATTGGGCCAATCATTTGTAGCCGCTGGATTTGCCGGTCGGTTCCGGGCAGTCTTATGCTACAAAAGGGTCCAACCTCGTGTCTTAGTCGGTTAATTACACCTAATTAATCACCCCCATAATTTGTATTAATTATCCCTAATTAATTACAAATTTAACGATGTACATAATTGACTCAATTATGTCCATCCACTTTATGGTATGCATAATCATACCAACTTCACACCATTTTATTAACATGAATATTAACCCCATCGTTTCCTACGTAATACGTTGACATGACATACTTAAAAGGGAAGATTCATCACAAACACAATGGGTTCAACTTGCATAACATTAGCATCATCATGGGTTTTAAAGGTGTCAACATGCATATATGACCGTAGCATCAAACCCAACTAGCATAAATAATCAACCCAAACTTGCATGAATCACATATGTCATAAAGAGGGTAACTTGCATAAGTTACTTATGTCATACAAAGAGGTAAACTTGCATATGTATGTATGACATACAAAGGGGTTAACTTGCATATGTATGCATATCATACAAAGGTGTAAACTTGCACATGTTACTTGCATATAATCAAACACCAAACTTGCATAACATGTCATATATGAACTTGCATATAATCAAACACCAAACTTGCATAACATGTCATATATGAACTTGCATATAATCAAACACCAAACTTGCATAACATGTCATATATGAACTTGCATATAATCAAACACCAAACTTGCATAACATGGTGTCATAATGGATCAATGTTTATCATAGTGATTTGCATAACTAACATCATGAACACATAGCATAAAACTTGCATAACTAGCATCATGAACATATAGCATAAAACTTGCATAACTAGCATCATGAACTCATAGCATATGACTTGCATAACATCATGAACACATAGCATATGACTTGCATAACTTGCATAACATCATGAACACATAGCATATGACTTGCATAACATCATGAACGCATAGCATATGATAACATAACTTGCATTGATCCACATACATAACCATAACCTCATTATATCCTATCATAATTAGTTTAGCAATTGCTTGCTAAAGGCATAGAAACTCACAACTTGTTGATTAGCACTCCTATGAAGAAGATTAAGTTGCTAGAGTTGATTTGAGAAGCTATCTTCTTCTACAATTTGATGGAGGCTCCTTCAAGTTGCATTTTGACGGCATAACGACGTTGTATCTATTTTTAGTATGAATTAGGGTAGTCTTAGGGTGTATTTATAGAATTAGGATGTAGTTTAGGCCCTTAGATTAACCCTAATTTAGTTTAGAGCCGTCAGATTACGTCACAAGCCACCAAAACACAGACCAAAGCTCAAATCAGTGCACCCAGGCCAAACTGACCGACAGGGGGGTCGACCCCTGGGTCGACACATGGGTCGACCCCTTGGGGGGGTCGACACCCATGTCGACCCTAGTGTCAACACCTTCTGTCTGGCAGGAATTTTCCCGCCTCTTCTGAAATTTGAAATTCGAATATTTTAAATCTGTTTTGAATTTTCTGAAACTTCGGATGGCCATAACTTCTTCATACGAAGTCCAAATCACGCAAACTCGGACTCTATCTCAACCAGAATTCCGAGACGAACACAATGGCGCAACCCGTTTCCCTTAATTCTCACGTCTGAGATTAATTATTCTTTAATTACTAAACCTTAATATTAAGTGAAATTCGGGGTGTTACATTCTCCCCTACTTAAAGGATTTCGTCCCCGAAATCTCCAAGTCAAGAAGAACGTATCCTACCAACCAAACAACCATCTACTCAAACCATCAAACACTGGCATCCATTGTCCTTAAAGTTTCTAATGCTGTATGAACATATGCAAAAAGTGTGTGTATATGTTTCCTGTCTAATGCAAAATAAGGCGGTCTACTGATTCAGTTGACCTCCTTAATGCAAACCATGATAGTGCCATGCATCCAATATGTATGCGAAAGAATCCTATCGACACATACTATTACTACATGTGTGCACAACCATACACCAAAATGCATCATCCATATGACAACACAACCATTATACATCCATTAATATAGCTACCTACACACAATTATATGCAATATGCAATATGAAGTGACTGAGCCGATCTAGTGTCTAAAGTGTGTGTGTATGCATCCACGAGCAACCACTAGCAAACACTTGCATCCACACGCATCCATCAATCATAACATGTCTCAAACACATGTTTCAACCATAGGTTTACCCTATCTAAAGGTCAAAGGTACTAATGAGAGGACATACTAAAGATAAGATAAGTACTAGACAAACGATAAAGGAGAAGTTAAAAGACATACCCTCAAAAAGGAATGGGTACAATGAACGCATCTTCGCTTCTGTCTCCCAAGTAGCATTGCTCTCATCCTCTCCCCATTGCACTTTGACTAGTCGAACCTCTCTATTTCTCAACTTCCTAATCTCTGACCCAAGGATGCGGGTAGGAGCTCGTCGAATAGTCGCATCACGCTCTACCTCCACTTCTCTAAGCAAGCTCGGCTCTACCACCTCTGCGGTCTCATGTAGGCACTTCCTCAAATGTGACACATGGAATACGTCATGTACCCCACTAAGTCTCTCGGGTAAATCCACTCTATATGCCATCCGTCCAATCCTTTCCTTAATAGGAAACGGTCCTACAAATCTTGGTGCTAGCTTCCCAACGGACCCAAAGCGAACAATGTTACGTAATGGAGATACTTTAATAAAAACCATGTCCCCAACATCAAACTCAAGATCCGTCCTCCTCTTATCCGCATAAGATTTCTGCCTATCTTGCGCTGCTTTCATCCTTCTTCGAATCAAATCAATCTTTTCCGAAGTCTCTCTAACCATATCAGGCCCAAGCAAGATCTTATCCATAGATTCCCACCAACATGTAGGTGATCGACAAGGCCTTCCATAAAGAGCTTCGAAAGGAGCCATACCAAAACTAAACTGAAAGCTGTAATTATACGCGAACTCCACCAATGGAAGATGCTCTTCCCATGTACCTCCAAAATCTAAGATACATAGCCTCAAAAGGTCTTCTAGAACACGATTCACCCTCTCGGTCTGGCCGTCCGTTTGAGGATGATATGCGGTGCTCAAACACAACTGAGTCCCTACTGCCTCTTGCAAACTTTTCCAAAACTCGCTAGTGAAGATAGGATCTCGATCACTCACTATGCTAGAAGGTACCCCATGCAATTGAACTATATCTCGAAGGTAAACTGAAGCTAGCCATGGAGCAGTCCTCTTGCTCTTCACGGGTATGGAATGGGCGCTCTTAGTAAGTCTGTCTACCACAACCCAAATTCCCGTATTACCCTTCCTCGATCTCGGTAACCCATCAATAAAATCCATCGAGACGCTATCCCACTTCCATTGTGGAACTTCCAATGGGTGAAGCAACCCACCAGGTTTCTTTTGCTCCGCTTTCACTTGTTGGCACACCAAGTATCTAGCGACATACTCGGCCACATCTTTCTTCATACCGGCCCAAAAGAAAACTCGCTTCATGTCTTGGTACATCTTGTCCCCACCGGGATGAATGGTCATCTTCGAACAATGCACATCATCAAGTATAGCCTTCCTCAAACCCTCGTCTTGCGGTACACAAAGTCTACCGTCTCTACGCAACCACCCCCTATCGTCTAGGCTGTACCTACTCAAATGGCTGGACGGCTCCCCCCTTATGAGCTTCTCTACTAACTCAACCAACTGTGGGTCATCCCGCTGTGCCTCGCCAATCCGTCCCAAAAGAGTAGGTCTGACCTCTAAGGATGCTAGCAAACCGGGTATAAAGTCAACGGAAGGTCTGAAATCAAACATCGAGATAAATTCCAAGCTTCGTCGTTCCACAAACAATGGACTCAAGGACAACCTTTTTCTGCTTAAGGCGTCTGCCACCACGTTACCCTTGCTAGGGGTATACGCTATCTCGAAATCATAGGATGCTAAGAACTCCATCCATCTTTGCTGTCTCAAGTTCAAATCCTTCTGAGAAAACAAGTACTTCAATGATTTGTGGTCAGTGAACAATTCGAACTTCTCTCCAAGAAGATAATGACGCCAAGTCTTAAGCGCAAAAACCATAGCGGCCAACTCTAAATCATGGGTAGGGTAATTTTTCTCATGCTTTCTCAACTGCCTTCCCCCATAGGCTATTACCCTTCCCTCTTGCATTAAGACTGCGCCTAGTCCTGTCCCACAAGCATGGGTATAGACAACAAATGGCTTGCTCCCATCTGGCAACACTAAGACTGGAGCTGTGGTTAAAGCTCTCTTTAACCGTTGGAACGCATCATCACAATCTACGTCCCATGTGAAGACTAGATTCTTCTTTGTCAAGTGAGTTAATGGGGCTGATATCTTCGCAAAGTCCTTGATAAACTTCCTATAGTAGCCAGCCAACCCCAAGAAACTCCTCACCCCGGTAGCACTCTTCGGAACCTTCCAATCTTGGATGGATACTACCTTCGCGGGATCCACAGCTATCCCTTCCTTAGAGACCACGTGCCCTAAGAACCACACTTCCTTCCTCCAAAAGTGACATTTAGAGAATTTAGCCTTAAGGCTATGCGCTCGAAGAGTCTCTAACACTTCCCTAAGATGTAGGGCATGCTCTTCTTCACTCTTAGAAAAGACTAAGATGTCATCCACAAAGACCACCACGAACTTATTAAGGTACTCCCTGAACACCCTACTCATCAAATCAACAAAGTATGCAGGGGCGTTCGTCAAACCAAATGGCATCACAAGCCACTCATAGAAAGCATCCGGAGTCCTAAAGGTAGTCCTGTCTATGCTATCCTCAGCCACTCTCAATCGATGAAACCCCGTGGCCAAGTCCAACTGCGAAAACACTGAGGCGCCAACCAACTGATCAAAGAGATCATCAATCCTCGGCAATGGGTGTCTGTTCTTCTTTGTGAGCTTGTTGAGTTCTCTATAGTCTACACAAAGTCTGAGGGACCCATCCGCCTTCGTGGCAAAAACTACTGGAGCACCCCACTCCGATATACTTCGTCTTATGAACCCCTTCTCAAGCAACTCCCCTACTTGCTTATGGAGTTCCCTCCTCTCACGAGGAGCCATGTGGCGCACTGGTAAAGATACTGGTTTAGCATTGTCTACCAGATATATTCAGAAGTCTATCTCCTGCTTCGGAGGTAAGCCCTTCACCTCCTCAAACACATCCGAGTACTCCCGGACCACTCTAACAGATCACAAACTCTCGGCCGAAGCGTCAAGCGATTCAAGATAACTTAGCATAACAGAATCCATGGGATTACAAGAGATCTCGAGAGTGTTACCCAAGCGGGTCATGAGCCTAACAACTCTCCTTTCACAATCAAGAACGACACCATTACTGGATAACCAGTCCATGCCCAAAATCAACCCATAGCCCGTGAAGCCCAAAACAAAAGCATCACATCTAAACTCAACGCTAAGTATAGAAATCTTCAAACCCAAACATATCATGGACAAATAAGTGGAGCCCCCAATTGGGTTTGAAACAACCAAGGGATCATCTACTAGACTGGTGTCTAAGTGCAGTGACTCAACTAATGATGATGAGATAAACGAATGCGATGCGCCAGAGTCAAACAAAGTACGGACAGGATGATCAAACAGAAAAACCAGACTTTCAACGGAAATAGTTCTACCTCTTTCCTGAATAGGTGGAACCGCGAGAGCCTGAACTTGCCCCCTTGCCTGACCTGGTGCCATAAGAGCTTGCACTTGTCCCCATGAGGTAGATCCCGTCCTCTGCCCCTTCTTAGGGCAGTCCTTCACTAGATGCCCTGCTTCGCCGCAGTGGAAGCAGCCCGTCTTCTTCTTCTTCCGACAATCTTTGCTTAGGTGGCCTGGTGTCCCGCAATTGAAGCACTTCTTCTTTCCCTTGCCACCGTTGCCTTTCCCACCCTTGTTTTGCTGTTGCTGTTGAGGTCTCTTCTGATCTCCTTTCTTATCGGGTGCCATATTAACATTGGGACCCTTCTCTTCCTCATGCATGAGTGCCATGTCTACTAGCTTCTTAAAGGTGGCCCCCATAGGGATGTGAGTCATAGCCAATCCATGCATCGGTTCATTCAAGCCTTTAACGAACCTCAAAGCCTTCTTCTCTGGTGTATTCACCATGTCTATGCCAAACCTTGCTAGCTGATTAAACTTGTTGACATATTCCTTTACTGATAGGTTTCCTTGCTTTAGAGTCAAGAACCTTTCCATATACAGATTTTCTTCCGCCCTTGAAAGAAACTTTGCCACAAACCTTTGCCTGAAATCCGCCCAAGAGTCAACAGGGCGCTCTCCATTAGTGACCTCCCACCAGAACGAGGCCTCTCACTTCATTAACCAAGCAGCTAACTTGACTTTCTTTCCTTCTTCCATCTCAAAGATATCTATCAACTCATCTACCCCCTTAAGCCAATCTCTAGCTTCCACAAAAGTTTCTGATCCTTGAAAAGGTTTCCCTCCCATAGCCTTAAATTCCTTGCAAGTCTTAGCAAAAGTATCCGTGCGAGGAGGAGGAGGAGGAGGAGGAAGATCGGGTGCAACTGTTGGTGGAGGAACATTTGTTGGACCCGCAGCGGTGGCCCTAGCCTCCATCAATCTCCTATACCATACTGGTATCGTCACACCCTCCGGAAAGTTAAGATCTTCAGCCATGCTGAAACGAAAAAGGAAAGATTCAAAACGGAGAATTCGAAAGATAAAGATATGGCTATTGGGGATTATGCTTTTCTTTCAAAAACTTTTCTCTCAAAAGACATGTTTTTGAAAATACTTCTTCCAAAAATGTTTTCAGAAAAATAGTTTTTCTAAAAGTTTTATCTGTTCTGGTAACCTTCAGCTCTGATACCACGTGTAACATCCCACACCCGCTAAGGTCACTCACTATGGGAATGCCTTAACTTCGGTGGAGTATTTTTTTAAGTGAATATAGAACAGAAAAATTACAACAAGACAGATATAAATAATACTTATTAACTAAAACATCATTTCATTGCAGCAGAAGGTAAACATGTTTGGTTACAAAACCATAAAACAAGAGTCAAGTACTAAATATCCATCCTGATAAAACATAAGTACATAATCCCACTACATAACTAATAGCCATAATAGAAAAGATAAGCTGGGCTTTACATCACGGTCCAAGCTCCAAAAGATAGATAAAGCAATCTGATCAAAGCCCACTAGTGCTAGGCCCACTCTGAGAACCCGAGGGTTGGGAAAAAGATAAAAACAACGGGGTCAGACATAAGTCTGAGTGAGCCCTATAACTTTAACAATACAATCATTAACGTAATTAGGGTATGATATAAACTTGGTACGGTGATGACTGGGGATAAATGACTACACTAAGCAGCCAACTAGACATAGGATGAACTAAGATAACGGTAAAGACGCATCTACCCACCCAAGGGTAATTACTACACTGCACCACACCAGCCATTCCTATTTAAAGGTTGATCCCACCCAAGGACTTAGAAAATATAACTAGTAGTTTCTTGTACCCCTAGCTGACCACATAGGTGCCGTCTGCCCCTATCTCCACTAGGTGTACCCAATACTCCCCAAGCGATCGGCTCCCTAACGTAGATACCCGTGCTTGCCCCACAGTGGGGTGTATCACTCCCCAAAGTGGCAACCCGATACAATCAACGGTGCACGGCTTATACCTACATGATGCAACAACGTCTTACCTACCAGCCCGGGTCCACACACGCATATGAAACCCGTTGGACTTGCGTTGCCACCGCTAACCCGTTTTGGCCTCTTATAGTCAAGCCCAGTACGCGTGTCCCGTCCTCAACATGGGTCGAGCCCAATAAGATACATATGGGTTACTGGTTGAAATGGGCCCCCACAAGCTACCCACCTAAGCTTGTCCCTTTTTCTAGTGCATCCCACTTAACCCTTTAATCATGTTTAATTACATGTTTCCACTTGGTTAAGTATTCTAATCGTATTTTCTATTGCCACCCAAGGCAACCCACTAGATTTCCACATGCCACCCAAGGCACTTACTTAATCTCCACATGCCACCCAAGGCACCCACTTAACCCCTCATGCCTCACTACATGCTTATCTGGTTAAGTGTTTCTTAATTGATTAAGGACGTAAAATTGTAAAGACCTCTCACGTTAGACTGTCTTTTATGGCAGCTGGATTTGTCGGTCGGTTCCGGGCAGCCTTACGCCATAACAGAGTCTAACCTCGTGTCTTTACACTTGTCACGTATTTAGTTTATGCCTAAGACCTCTCATATTGGGCCAATCATTTGTAGCCACTGGATTTGCCGGTCGGTTCCGGGCAGTCTTATGCTACAAAAGGGTCCAACCTTGTGTCTTAGTCGGTTAATTACACCTAATTAATCACCCCCATAATTTGTATTAATTATCCCTAATTAATTACAAATTTAATGATGTACATAATTGACTCAATTATGTCCATCCACTTTATGGTATGCATAATCATACCAACTTCACACCATTTTATTAACATGAATATTAACCCCATCGTTTCCCACGTAATACGTTGACATGACATACTTAAAAGGGAAGATTCATCACAAACACAATGGGTTCAACTTGCATAACATTTGCATCATCATGGGTTTTAAATGTGTCAACATGCATATATGACCATAGCATCAAACCCAACTAGCATAAATAATCAACCCAAACTTGCATGAATCACATATGTCATAAAGAGGGTAACTTGCATAAGTTACTTATTTCATACAAAGAGGTAAACTTGCATATGTATGTATGACATACAAAGGGGTTAACTTGCATATGTATGCATATCATACAAAGGTGTAAACTTGCACATGTTACTTGCATATAATCAAACACCAAACTTGCATAACATGTCATATATGAACTTGCATATAATCAAACACCAAACTTGCATAACATGTCATATATGAACTTGCATATAATCAAACATCAAACTTGCATAACATGGTGTCATAATGGATCAATGTTTATCATAGTGATTTGCATAACTAGCATCATGAACACATAGCATAAAACTTGCATAACTAGCATCATGAACATATAGCATAAAACTTGCATAACTAGCATCATGAACTCATAGCATATGACTTGCATAAATTGCATAACATCATGAACACATAGCATATGACTTGCATAACTTGCATAACATCATGAACACATAGCATATGACTTGCATAACATCATGAACACATAGCATATGATAACATAACTTGCATTGATCCATATACATAACCATAACCTCATTATATCCTATCATAATTAGTTTAGCAATTGCTTGCTAAAGGCATAGAAACTCACAACTTGTTGATTAGCACTCCTATGAAGAAGATTAAGTTGCTAGAGTTGATTTGAGAAGCTATCTTCTTCTACAATTTGATGGAGGCTCCTTCAAGTTGCATTTTGACGGCATAACGACGTTGTATCTATTTTTAGTATGAATTAGGGTAGTCTTAGGGTGTATTTATAGAATTAGGATGTAGTTTAGGCCCTTAGATTAACCCTAATTTAGTTTAGAGCCGTCAGATTTCGTCACAAGCCACCAAAACACAGCCCAAAGCTCAAATCAGTGCCCCCAGGCCAAACTGACCGACAGGGGGGGTCGACCCCTGGGTCGACACATGGGTCGACCCCTTGGGGGGGGGGGGGTCGACACCCATGTCGACCCTAGTGTCGACACCCTCTGTCTGGCGGGAATTTTCCCGCCTCTTCTGAAATTTGAAATTCGAATATTTTAAATCTGTTTTGAATTTTCTGAAACTTCGGATGGCCATAACTTCTTCATACGAAGTCCAAATCACGCAAACTTGGACTCTATCTCAACCAGAATTCCGAGACGAACACAATGGCATAACCCGTTTCCCTTAATTCTCACGTCTGAGATTAATTATTCGTTAATTACTAAACATTAATATTAAGTGAAATTCGGGGTGTTACAGATATTGTTGTATGTATTTTGTTTGACAGCTTAGATCGTGCTATGCTTTATTGATTTGATATATGAAACTGAAAAGATTCATGTTTTTATTTTTTTGGATTGTCTATAGTAACTTATTTGAAACCTAGTCGGTTATTTCTATATGTATACTTGAGACCATGAAATTGTCTCTGGCTAGTTGTTAATGTAGACAGTCATTTGAGACCACCAGTGAGGTTACTAATATTTTAGTGATGGATTTTTGTGGTTCCTATTTATTTAGACATCTATTTTTTTAGAGATGGTACTTATTTGTCTTAAGTGGGTTACAAATGTAAATTAAAGACAAAATAATGTGTTTAGGAACAAAATGTAGGAGTCTTCAATAACTCTTTTTTTTGTAGTGTAATATTGTATCATATAATAATTGTTTCACAACCTCAATGTTAAGGTGTCCCAATATGTAGTGCCAATAATCGAAAAAACTTTTGCAATTTCTATTATTAGAGTTAATAAGTTTACTAGTACTAAGATCATTATTAACAGATTCATCAACATGATCATTGCTTATATTAGAACTGGTTTCATTACAAGTACTATCAGATACATTATGTTCGATACTGCAGTTTTTATTAATATCATTATCATCAAAACATGCATTATTGCATGAATAACCACTATTATTGGCCTTCTTGGACTTGATGTTGCTGAAATTGTATAATCCATTATGCAAGTTACTCTGTAACTATGTAGTTTTGTTCAGTATGTCTTTAACTACGCGTATTTTGGGTGAAACTCGAGGTACACATTGTTGTCGTTGGTGAATTGTGATACACTAATCAAATTCTTGTTAATACTAGGCACCCTTAGTAAATTATTTAAATAAAGTTGCCTTTAAACTTTTATGTAGCCATTTCCAACATCTGAGACACTTATAGCTTCACCATTTCCAATAGGCAATTTTTATGTACCTAAATAATTCTTGTTTCCAAGATTGAGATTTTGTAAACTGTTGGTGATGTGATTCGTTGCTCTTTAATCTGGATACCAATCATCAATCTTAGGATAATCAGACTATATAGATCCATTGCTAGTACCTTGCCCTTTTGATGCATCATTGCCTGGTCTAGACTGTTGATTAACTTGAGCCAAATTGGCACTTGGTCCTCTCTGTTGTGACTGACTTGATTGTGTTGTATTAAACTCTGAATTGAATCTAAAATAGCATATGTTGTCCATATGCCCGAATTTTTCACAGATTTGAAATTTTACACGATTATTACTGTTACTCAACCTTCCATGACCTCTGCCTCTTTGAGGTTGACTAGCCCTTTGATTCTGGTTATCAGGTTCATATTGATTTGTAAAAAAAATAAAAAAATATGTTGTGGCTTGTTTCTTGAACTTACATCTAGATAACAGTATACTCACCCTGCATAGCTTTCCCTTGTTTGACTCTTCGTGTGCCAACAGTGCAGTGTGAACAAACTGAATATCTGGTAGGGTTCGTTGTCTGGCAAGGTAAGTAACTGAAGATTCATATTCTTGGTCAAGACCATTAGTGATAATCAACACTTTCTCACTGTATGAAATTTTGTATCCAACGGCACTAAATCTGTTGCACAAATTCTTGATTTTGGTAAGATAATCTATCGTACTCATTTCTTCATCCCTTATGCTTTGTAATTCTCTTCTATAATGCATGATTCTGGCCGATGATTAAGCGTTGAAAATCAGTTCAATGGTCGTCCAAATTTTTTGTGATGCGTTACAACCAACAATTTAAGATAAAAGGCCCGTCACTACAAGATGCATTGTATATAGCAATGGAGGAGGGCAATGGCCTCTTACGGACCCCTCCAACGGCTTCCAACGGAACCTAAATCTGGATTTTTCTTTACGTATTAAAAAAACTCGTGGGAAGCCATTGGAAGCCATTGGTTTTAATGACGTTGGCAGCCGTTGCTTAGTCGAGCAGAAAATAATCGACCTGCTTTCTTCCTCCTCCATTACGTTTTCTCCCCTAATTTTTTCACTTTTCCCATTTCTTTCCTCCTAATATCTGAAATCGGTCACCGCCACCTCCATAGCCGTTGCTACTCTCTCCAACACGTTCAAGGCTCTCTCTCTTCCTCTCTAGGCTTCAAATCATCCCCAATTTTCAGGGTATGAAGCCCTAATTTTATTTATTACCCAAGGTTTGCTAATTTAAGCTTAATTTGTTTGTTAGATTGCATGTTTGTATGTGTAGTGCTGTTAATACATGCATATAAAGGTTGATTTAGTTATATTGCTAATCTAGGGTTAATTAGTTTATCTTGTATGTATATGTGCATATATGATCTTGTATGTATAACGTTGTTAATTAGTGTATGTATATGTTGAATTAATTGAGGCCCAATTAATAGAAAACGATATTTAATTTATCGAAAAAGTTTAGTAAAAATGGAAATAATTAAGTATATATTTTATAAAAAATTATCAAAATGATATTTATTTTTTATATAACGTATGATTAGTTCAATTGAATATTGAAAATTTATGTATATGTGATAAAATTCATATACGTACAATTAGATATTGAAGAGCACCAATTGTGATATATTATATTCATAAAGCCTTTGAGAGTTTTTCGGCCTCGTCTGATAAGTATTGTATACGATCATTATATGAATGTTCATTTTATTAACAAAACGGAGATATATATATTCATCGTATACAATTTTTTTTGGATTTTTCCTTGTATTGGACAAGCTACAAGCACAATAACGAAATTAAATCTCGTAAATCATTTCATTTTAAACGGTTCTCAAAATTTCGAAAGCACTTCCTTTATGTTCCCTAGGTACACACAATTGTGTACTGTTTAGTGAACGAAAGCGAAGTACTACCGATATTTGTTGAATCGTTTAAAATTGAAAATATTTATGCGATTTAATTACATTATTGTATTTGCAATGGGAGGTAGGATGACACACCAGCAAAGTGTAAATGATCAATTAACATAACATTCAACAATAAAACTGTTTTAATAAATTGTCAATTCAAATTTTATCATCATACTTTTTAATTATATATCTACTTATGAAAATGGACAATTATTTTACTGATCGAAGTTGGATGTACAAACGAAGAGAAGCTAATGGCACAATAAGTGAACAATTTATTAACGGTGTTGACATGTTTATTTATTTTGCTTTAAGTAACAATGGAAACGACATCGAAATCCGTTGTCCATGTAGTAGATGCAAATTATTGAGCATTTGGTACCGCAAATGGTTAGAGTTCATTTGAGTCAATACGGTTTTGTGCCGAACCATTTGGTTTGGGATCGTCATGGAGAACCGTTAGCATCTACTTTTGTACAAGTTGAGGAGGTAATGAATAATGAAATTGGTACAAAGGATCTTGTAGAACATATGGTTGAAGATGTTGCATGTTCATTGTTCCCGGTTCAACAGTTTACTGATGATGATGGTAATGATGAAGAAGAACTAAATATTCGAGCAAAAAATATATATGTTTATTAGATGCTGTGAATAAACCCCTTTGGGAAGGCTGTAAAAGCGGAACCCAATTATCAGTAACTGCTGAATACATTGCAATAAAATCTAAATACAACCTCATAGAAAATGGATTTACATTTGTTGTACAAGCTGCGAAGCGGCGTATGCCTCCCAATAATTTAATGTGCGAAAATCATTATGAAGTAAAAAAATGTTGTCGGATTTTGGTTTACTGTATAAAAAATAGTTACATGCCTAAAGGGTTGCATGGTATTTTGGAAGGAAAATATCAACCTTAAGAATTGTAAAATATGTAATCAGAAAAGATACAAACCAATAAAGAAAAAGGGAAAGGAAGTCCTGTTTAAATGTATGCATTCTTTACATATTTCATGTAGACTTCAAATGTTATATGCATCTTCTGTAAACGCGCAACATATGAGATGGCACAATGTGAGAACTTAGGAGGAAGGTACGTTAACACACCTAACTGATGTGGAAGCATGAAAGCATTTTGACAAGAAGTATCCATGAGTCGTAATGTCAGACTTGGTTTATGTACGAATGGATTTTCACCATTTTCTCAATTTGGTGCTAAATATTCGTCCTAGCCTACAATTGTCACACTTTATAATTTACCTCCGTGGATGTGTATGAAAACTCCTTATATGTTTCTCAGAATTGTCGTCCCTGGTCCTGATGATTTGACACAAGGAATCGATGTTTATTTACAACCGTTGAATGAAGAATTAAAAAAATTATGGTACAAAGGAGTAGAAACATATGATATTTCACAAAAAAAGAACTATCATACGCATGCTTCTCTATTCTGGACAATCAGCGATTTTCCTGCGTACGTAATTCCTTCAGGTTGGAGTACGGCTGGTCGTCTAGCTTGTCCTTACTGCATGAAAGAAACAAGAGCATTTTCTTTACCTCATGGAAAGAAAATTTCATGATTTGACTGTCATCGACGTTTTCTTCATATTAATCATCCTTTTAGAATAGATAAGAATTTACAGCTAATAGGCATGAAACTTTGAGACAACCTACGATATGGTCAAGAGAAGATATTTATGAACTTGTAATGAATTATCCAAAGATACATGAAACAGGAGAATAAACTGAAATTCAAGGCAAATCATCGATTCGTTATCGGTGAAAACAAAACATTTTTTGGGAGTTGCCTTATTGGAAAAATCTTCTGATTCATCATAATATTGACGTGATGCACAATGAGAAATACGTGATTGATAATGTATTTAATACAATTTTGAATGTCAAATGGAAGATGAAAGATGATTTGTGTGACGACCGCCCACAACCCCTGCACTATATAAGAGGAATAATACACCGAAAGGTGTGCAAGGCAGCTATGGACGATCATCAAGGTATGAAACATAAGCGGAACCTATCGTAAACTCATGGCACAAGGATAAAATATAATAGAACATATACAACAGGTAGTGATAGTGAAGCAGAAAACACTAAACTTTCATGACAACTATAAAATATTTCTCATATACGAGGATAACAACAATAGTGTTTGTACAATTTGCCTCACTACATCACTTAAGGAAATAGCAAACAGCGGAAATCTAATTATTAGATAGTATTAAAACTGGTACGTGAGCCTCATGTTCGCCATCGATCAGCATCGTCGTCCTCACTAAAGCAATACCCGCCACCTGTTACTCAGTCTGCCCATCCACAACCGGATGAACAGCCCAAGGTAATAAGAGGAAACATAAAACCTTGAGTCAGACAACAACCTTATGAGCGATAAAACAGCTAACAAACTTCATCAATAAAGCATATGAGAATGGGTAAATAAACGAACTAATCTACCTAGATCCAGAGAAGAACTTACACCCGCCTTACAAACAACATGATAGTGACAGCCTTTACGATCCATACATCCAAAGGGATAACAATTCAGCCATGACAACCAGAACAACCATTCGTACATAGCAATAACAACTCAATCGTGATCACAACATGCGTTCAAACGTCCATGACTGACTCTGGCTATCACCGCCAACCTTGCTTTGGAACCCTAGTTATTGTATGACTGGCTAACAACTTGCCATCAACTGTCAAGGACCATACACGACTCCCCGGTCCTACCAAAGATCCACATGCTGTACTCAACACGTGTTTAGGCCATACACGACACCCAGGGGACTCAACCTACAACTGGTCTTCAATTGTACCGCTTGCTTTGGATTCACTAGAACCTAAGACAACTACAGTTACTCGGCCTTATCATCTCTAGTCGTTATCGATTACAACTATTAATCAACTCTAGACACCTTAAAGCCATCACTCCACATGAACTCAATACACCTTGAGTCGTCATACCATTCGTTGTTTTACGCCGATCAATGAACACTTTTCAACACTTTAAAACCCAATTGAATTCACTTCGAAGTCAGATCATCACAAGAAATGTCCGACCAGAAATGACCGAAATGGCTGACCAGAAATGGCGGACCCAACTTTATGTCGACCCACTTTATCCCGACCCACTTTATGTCGACCCAACTTTATGCCGACCCAACTTTAGGCCAACCCAACTTTATGCCGACCCAACATTATGCTGGCCTACTTAGTGCTGACCTAAGTTTGTGCCGACCCAACTTTGTACCGACCCAACTTTAGGCTGACCAAACTCTATGCTGACCCAACTCTATGCCGACCCAACTCTATGTTGACCCAACTCTATGCTGACCCAAAACCTACATATTGCAATTCAACTTCGATTTTGACCAAAACTTCGCCACGATAGATTCGACGAAACCAACTAATCTAATTTGTCCAACATGACCACAAGCATGTTATGAAATCATTAGTATCACCAATATGACAATTCTATCAATGTTAATGTCAAATTCATCAAAATCACAACAAGTGTACATATGAACAAAACCATGGATCTAACTTGCACATTCATATGAAATATCATAGAAATTACCTATTTAAATTTGCTAGATCAAATCATAGGACGATCTATATGAAAATGAACTTACCAATGAATAAATCTAAAGAAAAATAATTGAATTTGATGAAAAACACGATCTACAACTCATACACTTCATTGAATCCATGTGAGAGATGTAAATCACTCACCGATTCTCCCAAACAAGCAAAAATCAATGAAATAGGAATTCGGATAGCAAGCACCTCGCACTAAACACCTTGATCTGATGAATCCTTACCTCAATTGATGTAGATCCAGCCTTCGATGGTGTAGATCTATGATTTCCCTCATTGGATTTGGATTTTTAATGGTGGAAAGGTGTTAGAGGAAGGTGGAGCACAAGGCCACCAAATGAGAGAATAGGAAAGTAAACTTTTTCCCTTCTCTCTCACCCTCTATTTATATGATTCCGCCAGCCCACTAATGGGCCTTCCCAAATTAGCCTATTAAGGCTCCAAAACATGAACAACCAACTGTTAAACCTTAAAACAACGATTCCTCCTAAACCCCTGAGCCAAATCTTTAATGTAACCACTCTACGGAAAGGCAATCATCAATTCCTTTCCAATGGCAGAGTACTCAACCTTTGATTCGACTAGAGTCAAAAGTTATGCCCAGTGCAAGACTGACAGGGGAAAAATGGTCACAAAAAAATCGGTAAAAATTATGGACATGTCTCACATCCCCATAAGCAACATATTAAAAGATGAGAATGATCCAACCCTCAGGGAACGAAATAAAAATATTTTACGATCTTCCGATAGGTAAAATGCGGGCAGTTACCATTTGAAATCAAGACGTCGTAGTAATATGTAATTGTCTTGAGCTTCATATAAAGCCAGATGACACCAAAAAACCAAAAGCGTGCTATGAATTGGAAAATAATCAAGTTAAAATACTTTTAAAACGGGTGGAAGGATTAAGATTCTCTGATTGTATATCTTCTAATCTTCATAGATGTGTCAACTATAAAAATAATAAATTAGCAGGGTGAAAAGCCACGACCGTCATGTTATGATGGAAAATTTGTTACCCGTCGCTTTCAAAGAACTGTTGACAGTAAAAGTTTGGACTGTTGTAACAGAACTTAGCCTGTTCTATAAAGAGCTTTGTTCTACTACATTAAAAATTGATCGTCTACGTAAACTAGAGGAAGAAATCCATATATTGCTCAGAAAACTAGAAAAATATTTCCTCTAGGTTTTTTAAATGTTATGGATCATTTACTTGTTCATATTCCATTAGAAGCACGTCTTCGAGGGACTGTGCAATATGGATGTATCTATGCATTTGAAAGGTATACTAATATTTAGTTAATTAAATATTAGTTAACAAAATATATAAAAAACAATTTACAACAATTCTTAATAGGTATTTAAATCACCTAAAGAAAAAGGTAAGACAGAAAGCTCGAGTTAAAAGTTCAATTTGCAAATCATACATCGAAGAAGAAGCCTTGTTTTTTCTCTTTCGTTATTTTAGTGATTATGTGAATATATCATTTGAAAGTACTACGCATAATGATGAACACATTGATCAAGATGGTTGTCAAGTGACTTTATCTATTTATAAAAAAACATGGTCGGCCTTCTAGTAGATATGTGGAAGAATGGCTGGATAATAGAGATTATAATGCAGCACACACATATATTCTTCTCAATTACATTGAAGTTAGGTACTGAACTTATATCATCTATACATGTACTGCATCTTTAATCATAATGTAACATTTGCCCTATAATTGCAACATTTATGAATCACAATATTCAAACGGCGATATCAGCAAAGAATTCGCTACTTGGTTTACTAATTATGTTTTTGATGCAACAAATTGTGTTGTAGATGAAGGATTGAAACATTTAGCAATGGGACCAAAAAGGAAATTCAAGACATATCCAAATTTAATACTGAAAAATCAACTAACAATAGTGGTGTATTTGTGACGACAAGGAATTTCGCTCGGTCCGAACCAGTCGTTAAACCGACCCAGACCGTTCGAAACGCCCTATCGTTTGAGAACACGACAAATCAGAATGCATACAAAAGAACATTTCATTGTATATTACAACAATGCATCAGATTACAAGAATATACAGAGTATAAATGAATATTACACAGAAATATCAGAGATTTAAATTACATTTAAATACATAGCAGCGGAAAATAATACAATACACAACTAGAAGAGATATACGGATACAAAGCTTTCCGGATATCATTCCAGCTGTGAACCAGGATCCTATGAATATAAATCTGCAAAACCCAAAACTACTAGCTGCCCGTGTCAAAATAGGGGCACCCAGAGTTTAGGTTAAAAACAATAAACTCCAGGTCAGTCATGTGACTGGTGTGAGAACTAAAACAGTTATTAATCTTTATTTTAAATCATTAGGTAAATCAAGGGACCACGCCGTATAACACGGAACGGGTTTCCTCCCAAGAATACCAGTGCATAAAACAAACAGCGCAATGCTAAATAAAGAAAAATGAAGCTGTTATAAGACCCAGGTCCCATCACACAATGCAACGCAGCCGAGGATAGGGTTTTCCCTTATAACAGCCAAAGAATGCTTGATACGGTTAAAAACAAATCGTTTGATACTATTATAAGTGCATAGTGTATAAAACAACTTCAAATCATAAGTATCAATCATAGGCGGCATGAGCGTCCCATGCCACTATGTCGCCATATATAGGTTTACAAATAAAACCGCAAAGTCACGTATTTGGAAATTGGATTTCCGTCTATGAACCGAGGCAAAAGATAGTCCTCAACCGATTCGAGACTCTCTAGCCCGAGCCTCAGGACCCAGACACAGGTGGGCCCTTGGATCCTCAGGGCCAGTCCACCGATGTGGATTAAACTTAAACCCTGAACATGCGTTTCCCCGCCCTATGGGGCGTAAATGAGCCAACTAAATGACTCCATCGGTTCGAGAACGACCGATCAATCCGAGGCACCTCGCAACAGCAACAACCACATAAGTCAAACTCGTCAGGGCGTGTAAAACCACTGACGCCACTTCTAGCTAGAAAGAACCGCATGCCCTCCCTGACGTCCTCTCCCGTTTTTGGTTCATACCGGGTGTGAAACTCGCGAAGCAAACGTTACACAAAGATACGCCACAAAGGCCTTGCTTTGATCATCTCCACAAGACTTTGCTTTTCAACAGAAGCCTCGATCAATTGCCACTTAGGCATGCCACACAGGCAATTCACTCCATGTGTTTGATATCCATCAATATATAACCCCTGAGCTCGTACGTCTCAGAGAAGGGCGTTAAGCAAGAGAATAAATTCTCCGCCACCAAACAGATATATATTTAATAGAGATCAATCACACGGACTAAAATCCAATGTCAGACACACAGTCCATTTACAAGTCCGTTCTGGGTCTGAACGAAACCGGAGGCACCTAGTACCCCGCATATCCATCGATCTCCAAGTACGTCTGGACGATCACCAACTGTTTCCATCTTCTTGGGTGTACAGCCCAATCAAGATCATCAGTAATCACCCAAACGACGTGAAGACTTCCGGTCTTCGACCATCGTCTTCATCTTCGACTTATCGTCGTATCAGTTATTCAGAATGGGATAAGCCCGGTCTTTCCGAATAACTCGCGTATATTTTAAATAAGTGTTACACAAACACAACATACGCCTCATTCCAATTCATCAGTCACTAACCGTAAATTAATCAAGAGAATAATTCCCCAAATATTAACCCCGAAGGCCGAAACCAACATCAGATCAATATCCAGAAAACCATTCTGCTTAGCTAACCGACAGTTAGTTTCTGATTTCACATTCATAGGGAAAGGTTCCCATTAATTTTATCCAAGATAAATTTCTTGAATTTATTCTTTAATCTATTTTTGAATATCAATTCAAACTAGTCGGGATTAGCGAACCTTACCGAAGTAATCATTTGTTTTAATTTCCCAATCCCAACCTATTCATCCCATGAAGTAAAACTGGTCCTACTTCATACCTAACACCACGGTGTTATCGGTAAATTCAATTACCATTTCACGTTCAAATCTAATTAAAGATTTAACTATCGCCTGGAGCAAAACTGGTGATACTCCATTTTCGATCATTTCAATCTAATTAAAGATTCATTAAAACTCCACTTAGTTTTAATCTTCGACTGGGTTAAAGAATCAGTGTCATTTAAAACACGGTTCACGATAAACCCAAAATCACATTCCATTAATTATCGGGTTAAAGAACAAGTGTTATTTAAAACACTGTTCACGATAAACCCAAAAATCATTCCATTAATTATCGGGTTAAAGAACAAGTGTTATTTAAAACACTGTTCACGATAAACCCAAAAATCAATACCAATTCATTTCAATTAAATATCATTTAATTGGTACACTTCATTAAATCTAAATAAAAAGATTTAATCTTTTCTCAACTGGGTTCAAGAACAGTGTTAGTGAAGACACCATTCACGACAAACCCAAATCACATTTGATATTCAATACAAGGCTCTGAATAGAAAATACACCGGCTTATATTCAATATCAAATTCTACGACTAACAAATATCGCATTGGAAATAACGATATATATACATATCTTTCAAATTCCCATAACAATATCTGTATCATCTCGAAATCCAACATCGAAATATTCCGAAGGTAATTTCGATTCAAATCCATTCCAATGCAATCATTGGAAATTCTGGTTATTTTCAAAACCATTTCAAATTCAATTTATTTATTTAAAAATAAATAGAATTGTAATTCTAGTTCAAAACTAGTTTATTTCGATAAAAAATTATTTTTATCTTTTCAAATATGGAGTTTTTCATCCCAATTCTTTCTAAATCAATTCTTATGATTTTACACAAATTATTACTATTTATAATAATTTTATCAAGGCCCGTACAGTCGATTTCCATCAACGGCCATCGAACTGCACTTACAGCGACCTTTTTCAAATTTGATTTGGACGTAACTCCAAATCCAACCATTAGATTTCAAATTTCTAATATTCGTTAGAAAGCTCTTTTCGATACGAACCTAACGGTTCTGGTTTTAGGAGAATCCGACGGTCGGATCTCCCGTAATGTCCGTTTGAAATAAATGGTCGAAATTCACGAACTGCCGCGGCGCGGCGCGTTCTATTCAGGCCATTATATTATATATATAATATATATAATATATACTTCGTCGATTTCTATTTGAAACGAATTATATAAATAGTTTTAAAATCGTTTCAAAAGCAATTTCAACTTTCTTTTCAATTCAAATCAAAATTGAATTCTTCTTTATAAATTCGTTTTAAAATTCATTTCTATTCAATTCAAATTTCAATTCAATTCGAATTCATTTCAATTCACTTCGAAATCGTTTTCAATTCAATTCATTTTGAAATCGTTTTCAATTCAATTCATTTCGAAATCGTTTTCAATTCAATTCATTTCGAAATCGTTTTCAATTCAATTCATTTCGAAATCGTTTTCAATTCAATTCATTTCAAAATCGTTTTCAATTCAATTCATTTTGAAATCGTTTTCAATTCAATTCATTTCGAAATCGTTTTCAATTCAATTCATTTCGAAATCGTTTTCAATTCAATTCATTTCGAAATCGTTTTCAATTCAATTCATTTCGAAATCGTTTTCAATTCAATTCATTTCGAAATCGTTTTCAATTCAATTCATTTCGAAATCGTTTTCCATTCAATTCATTTTGAAATCGTTTTCAATTCAATTCATTTCGAAATCGTTTTCAATTCAATTCATTTCGAAATCGTTTTCAATTCAATTCATTTCAAAATCGTTTTCAATTCAATTCATTTCGAAATCGTTTTCCATTCAATTCATTTTGAAATCGTTTTCAATTCAATTCATTTCAAAATGAATAAAATCGATATAAATATCGTTTACGTCAAAATGGCGTCAATCTAATCAACACGGCTTCATAAATTTCTATTTTCAAATATTCTATTTCAAATATTTCTTTTTCAAATATTTCTTTTTCAAAATAGTTGTTATTATCAAAATATTTCGTTCAACACATGACCAATCTCAATGGATGAGTACTGTCAACACATGAACCTTTATTTTATATTGATAAAGATGTGAATTTTATTACTAAAATATTTCGTTCAACACATGACCAATCTCAATGGATGAGTACTGTCAACACATGAACTTTTATTTTATAATATTCTTTATTTTTTTAAATTGGAATGAGGCCCAATCAATTACCATATAAAGTTAATTATATGGATTTTCATACATTACACACATGTAATAGCATTGAAAAATAATCAACCATCAACCAAAGTGCACTACACTGTATAAGCATCAAATATAGATATCTAACGCTTATAACAGCCTGTCAATCAATCGATCGACATATTTAATCAATCAGGATGAGTGAACTTCAAATTTCATCCCAACACCCGTGTGGGGTTTCAAACAATCAAACACAGATTTTATTTGTGCAGTTGGGCGATGTGTAAAATTTATCGACCCAATCAATGTCCTTCAAATAGGTGTACATAAACAAACCGTCTGGTTTGTAAATGAATATTTTATTTATTCACATTCACTATATTCTTATTCACGTTAAAAATTATATTTTTAACGATAAAACATTTTATTTTAACATATGAATTTCTATTCATTTCATTCTTTAAATAAAATGATATTTTTATTTTTCTAACTTATTTTAGAAAATTTCGGCGGCATAACGGCACGATACTAGAAACGGGACGAGGCCTAGCCTTATCCCCAGTCTAGTGAAGGCCCACGCCATTCACACATCAATCAAATTCACCAAACAACCAAATTCAAATCAAATATCCAACTAATCTATGCAACCAAACAAACAAGTCCATGGTCTGTGGACGATTGTGTCGGGTGCTACTAAGCACCGTCTGCATCCTAGTATATATATATAACTAGAAAATGAAATTGAAAGGTGAGAAATTCTCAAAGATAGCTATCCAAACATCTTGACTCTTCTTTCTCGCTTTTTTGTTACCTTCGTCGCCCGCTTTCACTACCTATGTAAAAATCGAATTTTTACTTCGCTATCCAATATATAAAAATCATATTTTTATTTCGAAGTTCAATATATAAAAATCATATTTTTATTTCGAAGTTTAATATATAAAAATCATATTTTTATTTCGAAGTTCAATATATAAAAATCATATTTTTATTTCGAAGTTCAATATATAAAAATCATATTTTTATTTCGATGTTCAATATATAAAAATCATATTTTTATTTCGAAGTTCAATATATAAAAATCATATTTTTATTTCGAAGTTCAATATATAAAAATCATATTTTTATTCTTTCTATAATATAAAAATCCTATTTTTATCCTTACTTCATATAAATAAAAATCGAATTTTTATTGTTATAAAAATCTAATCTTTCATATGAATCAAAATCCAATTGTTATTTCGCTTTTTAGTATAAAAACCATATCTTTATAAATTATAAAAGTTGCCCCTTTTCTCTTGTTAAAAATCAAATCTTTCGCTATTTAAAAATCAAACCTTTCGCTATTTAAAAATATTTTTTCTATGCTATTTATATTGTTAAAAACTGAATTTTTTTCTTCTATATATAATATTAAACAAAGCTGATTTTTTTCCTTATGTATATATATATATATAACTGATTATACGAAATAAATAAACTAAATAAAATAATAATAAGAAAACTTACAGCCCAACGTATAAACGTATAACCGAGAAGGGGGGGTTTGCTGTCGGAATCTGGGCTGAGGAAGGGCGCAGATGCGGTGGCAGGTCCAGCAGGGGGGTGGCGCGACTTGGGTGGTCGGCGGCTGTGGTGTTTGGCTAGGGCGGTGGTCGGTTTAACGATTTGAAGAGGGAGGAGGTCGCGATTTCCACTACGGAGAAGGGAGGGAGAAGAGAAGGCGGAGGGGGAGCAGATCGGAGAGGCTTGTCCTCCGCGGCGGTGGGCGGCGCTCTGGCGCCAGGGGGCGTCGTCGATGGGTGGAGGGCAGGCGCGTCCGATTTAGGGTATTCGGGTTTTTTCTTTTCTTTTGAAATGAATTTCAACGTTAAGGGGGGGGGGGCCTGAGAGATAAGGGAGAGGAAAGATTTTTTATTTTATTTTATTTTATATTATTTAATTTCTAAAAGTTGACTTTTACATACGACCTCGAAACGAGGCCCACCGCCTGTCGTCTACAGCGTTTTACCCCCATTCCGAACACAATAGGATATGTATCGTAAGATGATTCGATCGTTTGAATCAGTTTCCGTCAAAATCTACACATAACTCTATATATTGAATTTGAACGCGCATTTCAATTTACCGGGGTCACATACTAACTAGGAAAATTCCCGAAAAATACTTTCTAGCTTCGTATTGACGATACGGTCCTAACAAAACTAGCTTCGTCGAATTCTGAGACCGTTAGAAAAATGGCCATTTTCCAGTCGATTAAAATCAACTGAAACTGGTCAAACGCGTTTTCCTTTGCCACGCTCACATATTGATTCGAAAAATTATGAAATTTGAAACCTATCAATAACTTGACACCACGGACCCAACAAAACTGGATTCGTCGAAATCCGAGGTCTTTTGCAAAATTCCCATTTTTAAGGGCTTGAATTCCATAGCGACTATTCAGAATTTTTAACTGGACATATCTTTTGATCCCCGCTATGAAATTTCGATTTGTCGGATTCGTTGGAAAGATATTATCAATTAGTTCCAAATGTTTTTGGTTTCACTAAAATCCGGATTGTTTTGCACCCGGTACATTCAATTGAAGTTTGAAATCGAATTATCGAACTACCGCGCCATTTTCAATTCTATTTATAATTATATATAAATATTTATTTATATTCTAACGACGACGCGTATAATATATACGTTCGAATTATATTCAAAATAATTTTCTCGTCGATATTATTTAAAATAATCTATTTTAAATATTCAAAATTCGCTAAATTTGCCAAAACAAAAATTTTAAACTGGCCCAGATTTTCCGGGTTGTTACAATCTCCCCCACTTAAAACTTTTCGTCCCCGAAAAGGAACAAAGTCGAAAGTGGTTTGATTAATCAACTCTACGTTCGATCTGGCTTCTATTCTCCAACTCTTTAGTTTCTGAGAATTTTCAAAATTTCAAAAATTTGGCTAACACCCTAAATTTTTGAAAAATTTCGCCATAACCTCCCCTGCACCGGGAGCATCGGGGAATTTCAAATAGCTTCCCCGGTCCTTCAGATCTCAAAAAGAAAAAGCCAAGCGGCTAGCCAATAGGCTCATAAAATCATCATCACCCAAACAAAACAGTAAATTATGTAGTAAACATGTACCTATTTGTCGGGCAAACAAATTTTATTCTCTGCTCTAGCCTCCTTGCTATGACCTGTTCAAGGATATACATGTATATGCAAGCAAATGCGACTAATTTTCAATACAGTTCAATATTTGATTCAATTAGGCTAAATGGCTAAAAATTAGCAAACAAATAAACAAACAACGCAAACATCAATCAATTAGTGAATTAGAGTTTCAAATTCATAACTTTGATACATATACAGAAAATCATGTTTTGATGCCAAATCACAACAATGAATTTTAGCTATATTAGTTTTGGTTCTCACACCAGTCTAATGGAAATATATAGAAAATCACACCTTCGAAACTCGAATACCAATTCTGATGATGTTCGAACTATCATCAGAATCATCTCCGGGCGACTAGAGTGTGATTCTATATCTATCCAGTATATTAAAACTTCAAATACACGCGGATCAGACGTATACGCAAAGTCTATACATACTGGACTGTCGAAATTCAAACATAATAAATAACCAAATACGGATAATTGATTTAAATTTTCAAAACAAAAATTTGTTTTCATTTCAAAAATATACTCTTCACACTCGTTCTAGGATACTACTGATCCCATCTCTAACGAGCCATTCTAATTGGATATTTGTAACACCCCGAATTTCAATTAATACTAATGGTTAGAAATTAAAGTATAATTAATCTCAGATGTGAGAACCAGGGGAAACGGGCTGCGTCATTGCGTTCGTCTCGGAAAAATACGCGAAATAGAGTCCGAGTTTTCGAGAATCGGAGTCCGTATGGCCCGGTTATGGCCCAAAGAAGTTTTTAGAAAATTTAAAATTTAAAAACAGATTTAAAATTCAGCTCTAAAACAAGTTTGGAGCCAAAAGAGGAAAGGGGGAAAAATTCCCGCCTAGCCCCGTGTCGACAGGCATGTCGACAGGGGTGTCGACAGGGGTGTCGACAGCCCTGTCGACAGGGGTGTCGACACAGGGTGTCGGCCCTGTTGATCTGGGTGCACCAGGTCTGGTCTTGGTTGAGTCTTGGGCTATGTTCTAGAGGGTTCCGAAATCTAAGGGTCCTAATCTAATCTAGGGTTAATCTAAGGGCCTAAAACACTCACCTAATCTATAAATAAGACCCTAACCTAGCCCTAAATCATCATTAATCTATCATACAACTAAACTATGGCAAAATGCTAGCTCTCATGGCCTCCACTAATTTATGAAGAGGGTTGCAAGCTAATCACTCTCTAATCAACCTCTAATCCCTTCTAAGCATCTTAATCTTCTTCATTTGGAGTGCAAAATTGCTAGTTGTGAGTTTCTATCACTTTGATGATCTTTTGTTAAACTAAGTAGATGAGATGTGATGGGATTTATGGTTTGTATGTGGATTAATGAGTCTTGAATCATATGATATGATGTTAGCATTAATCTTATGTTTATGCATGTTGAGTATGTATGTTTATGCATGTGTATGCATGTTGAGTATGTAAGTTTATGCAAGTTTAATATGATGTATGTTATGTTTGCATGATGCTAAATATGCAAGTTGTGTGCTATGTGATCATATGCATGTTATGCAAGTTCATGGTGATATGCTATGCAAGTTACATGTATGTTAATATGCAAGATATGCTATGCAAGTTACATGTTTGTTGATATGCAAGTTACATGTATGTTAATATGCAAGATATGCTATGCAAGTTACATGTTTGTTAATATGCAAGTTACATGTATGTTAATATGCAAGATATGCTATGCAAGTTACATGTTTGTTAATATGCAAGTTACATGTATGTTAATATGCAAGATATGCTATGCAAGTTACATGTTTGTTAATATGCAAGTTCATGATAACACATTATGCAAGTTTATGAGTTAATATGCATGTATGTTATGCAAGTGAATATGTAAGTTATGTGACATATTATATGCAAGTTATGTGACATATTATATGCAAGTTATGTGACATGTTATAAAAGATTATATGCAAGTTATGTGACATGTTATGCAAGTTCATATGCAAGTTATGTGTTTGTTAATATGCAAGATGGCACCTTTGAAACATGTTCATTCATATGCAAGTTGACACCTTTTGTATGTGTTATGTCATGAGAACGAAATTACGTGGGAACGATGTGGTAATTAAATGCATAAGTTAATAAGATTGTGTGAAATTAATATAATTATGCATAACATAAAATAAAGGAACATAGTATGGGAATTTGCCTATTAAGTTAGGTGTACCCATACTATGTGTTGGGAATTTACCTATTGAGTTAGGTCTACCCCATGGGAATTTACCTATTGAGTTAGGTCTACCCATGTTATGAAAAGCTTAATATTAATTAGGGATAATTAATTTAAATTATGAGGGTGATTAATTAGGTGTAATTAATTGACTAAGACACGAGGTTGGACTCAGTTGTAGCGTAAAACTGCCCGGACCCAACCGGCTTAACCAGTTGCTACAAATGTTAGCCCAATGTGAGAGGTCTTAGGCACAAACTAAATACGTGATTAATGTAAAGACACGAGGTTAGACTCGGTTATGACATAAGGCTGCCAAGACCCAACCGGCTTAACCAGCGGTCATAAAAGACAGTCTAATGTGAGAGGTCTTTACAAAGGTTACGATCTTAATTAATTAATTAAGAAACACTTAACCACATTAGCATGTAGAGGGACATGAGGGGTTAAGTGGGTGCCTTGGGTGGCATGAGGAAATCTAGTGGTTGCCTTGGGTGGCAATAGGAAAATACGATTAGAATACTTAACCAAAGTGGAAACGTGTAATTAAACATGATTAAAGGGTTAAGTGGGACATACTAGAAAAAGGGACAAGCTTAGGTGGGTAGCTTGTGGGAGGCCCATTTCAACCAGTAACCCATACGTATCTTTGTGGGCTCGACCCATGTCGAGGACGGGACACGCATACTGGGCTTGACTGTAAGAGGCAAACGGGTTAGCGGTGGCAACGCAAGTCCAACGGGCTTCATATGCGTGAGTGGGCCCGGGCTGGTAGGTAAGCCGTTGTTGCATCGTGTAGATATAAGCCGTGCACCGTTAATTATATCGGGTTGCCACATTGGGGAATGGTACACCCCATGGTGGGGCCAGCACGGGTATCTACGTTAGGGAGCCGATCGAATGGGGAGTAGTGTGTACACCTAGTGGATTGTAGGGCCCCGTGGCGCCTACTTGGTCACCTAGGGGTACGCAAGTACTATTAAGTTAATTTTATAAGTCCATGGGTGGGATCAACCTTTAGGATAGGAACGACTGGTGTGGTGCAGTTTAGTAATTTACCTTTGGAAGGGTAGATGCGTCTTTATCTTTTATCTTAGTTTAGTTGACTGCTTAGAGTAGTCATTCATCCCTATATGTTACCGTATATCAGTTATGTCTTCTCTGGTTACTTTAACGATTGTATTGTTAAAGTTATAGGACTCGCTCAGACTTATGTCTGACCCCGTTGTTTTTATCTTTTTCCCAAACCTCAGGTCCTACGGTGGATCCTAGCAGTAGTGGAGCTTGATCGGATTGCTGTTCCAGTCTTTAGGAGCTTGGATAGATGTAAAGCTCCAGTTATCCAGTTATCTTTTCTTTTGTTTTGGCTATTGTATGAGAGTGGGATTATGTACTTCTTTATTTTGATGGATATTGTACTTGACCTGTATTGTGGTTTTATGATGTAACCAGACATGTTTTACTTCCGCTGTTATGAGATGATGTTTTAAAATTTCAAGTACTATTTATATCTGTCTTGTTGTAATTTTTCTGTTCTATATTCACTAAAATACTCCACCGATGCTATGGCATTCCTTTAGTGAGTGATCATAGCGGGAGTGGGGTGTTACACGTGGTATCAGAGCTTAAGGTTACCGGAACAGATAAATTTTTGAGAAAAATATTTTTTTAGAAAATAGTAAAGGTATTATTTTTGGAAAAAAAAATATATTTTCAAAAGCATGTCTTTTAAGAGAAAAAGTTTTTGAAAAAGAAAAAGCATAATCCCCAATAGCCATATCTTTATCTTTCGGAATCTCCTTTTTGAATCTTTCCTCTTTCGTTTCAGCATGGCTGAAGATCTTAACATCCCGGAGGGCTTAGTTATACCGCTATAGTATAGGAGGTTGCAAGAGGCTAGGGCTGCGGCTGCGGGTCCAGCCAATGCTACTACACCAGAGGCAACCGCTCCTCCTCCTCACCCTAGAGTGGATAATTTTGCTAAGGTTTGCAAGGAGTTCAAGGCTATAGGAGGAAAACCTTTTCTAGGTTCAGAGACTTTCGTAGAGGCTAGAGATTGGCTTAAGGAAGTGGAAGAGTTGCTAGATATCTTTGAAGTGGAAGAGGGAAAGAAAGTCAAGTTGGCGGCTTGGTTAATGAAGGGAGAGGCCTCATTCTGGTGGGAGGTCACTAATGGAGAACGCCCTATTGACTCTTGGGCAGATTTTAAGCAAAGGTTTGGGGCTAAGTTTCTCTCAAGGGCGGAAGAGAATCTGTTTATGGAGAAATTCTTGAATTTGAAGCAAGGGAATCTCACGGTGAAAGAATATGTCAACAAATTCAATCAATTAGCAAGGTTTGGTATAGAGTTGGTGAATACACCGGAGAAGAAGGCTTTGAGGTTCGTTAGAGGCTTGAACGAACCATTGCAAGGAATTGCTATGACTCACATTCCTATGGGGGCCACCTTCGAGAAGCTTGTCTACATGGCACTTATGCATGAGGATGATAAGAATTCTAAGGTACCAGAGAAAAAGGGGGATCAGAAGAAACCGCAACAACAACAACAACAAGGCAAGGGTGGAAAAGGCAATGGTGACAAGAAGAAGAAGAAGAAGAAGTGCTTCAATTGTGGGACACCAGGCCACCTCAGCAAGGATTGTCGCAAAAAGAAGAAGACTGGTTGCTTTCATTGTGGTGAAGCAGGACATCTTGTGAAAGACTGCCCAAAGAAGGGGCAGAAGACGGGGTCTACCTCAGGAGGTCAGGTGCAAGCTCTTATGGCGCCACCTCAAGCAAGGGGGCAAGTTCAGGCTCTCTCAGTTCCACCGATTCAGCAGAGAGGTAGAACTATTTCCGTTGAAAGTCTGGTTTTTCTGTTGGATCATCCCGTTCGTACTTTGTTTGACTCTGGCGCATCGCATTCTTTTATCTCATCATCGTTAGTTGAGTCACTGCACTTAGACACCAGTCTAGTTGATGATCCCTTGGTTGTTTCAAACCCAATTGGGGGCTCTATATATATGTCTATGATATGTTTGGGTTTGAAGATTTCTATACTTAGCGTTGAGTTTAGATGTGATGCTTTTGTATTGGGCTTCACGGGCTATGGGTTGATTTTGGGCATGGACTGGTTATCCAGTAACGGTGCCGTTCTTGATTGTGAAAGGAGAGTTGTCAGGCTTATGACCCGCTTGGGTAATACTCTCGAGATCTCTTGTAATCCCATGGAATCTGTTTTGCTAAGTTATCTTGAGTCGCTCGATGCTTCGGTCGAGAGTTTGCGTTCTGTCAGAGTAGTCCGGGAATATCCGGATGTGTTTGAAGAAGTGAAGAATTTGCCTCCGAAGCGGGAGATAGATTTCCGAATTTATTTGGTGGATAATGCCAAACCAGTGTCTTTGCCAGTGCGCCACATGGCTCCTCGTGAGAGAAGAGAACTTCATAAGCAAGTAGGGGAGTTGCTTGAGAAGGGGTTCATAAGGCGAAGTATATCGGAGTGGGGAGCTCCAGTAGTGTTTGCCACAAAGGCGGATGGGTCCCTCAGACTTTGTGTGGATTATAGAGAACTTAATAAGCTCACGAAGAAGAATAGACACCCATTACCGAGAATAGATGATCTCTTTGATCAGTTGGTTGGCGCCTCAGTGTTTTCGCAAATGGACTTAGCTACAGGGTTTCATCAGTTAAGAGTGGCGGAGGACAGTATAGAGAAGACTGCTTTCCGGACTCCGGATGGGTTTTATGAGTGGCTTGTGATGCCATTTGGGTTAACAAACGCCCCTGCATACTTTGTTGATTTAATGAGTAGAGTGTTCAGAGAGCATCTGAATAAGTTCGTAGTAGTCTTTGTGGATGACATCTTGGTCTTTTCCAAGAGTGAAGAAGAGCATGCCTTACATCTCAGAGAAGTGTTGGAGACTCTTCGAGCACATAGTCTTAAAGCTAAATTCTCTAAATGTCATTTTTGGAGAAGAGAAGTGCGATTCTTAGGGCATGCGGTCTCTAAGGAAGGGATAGCTGTGGATCCCGCAAAGATAGTATCTATCCAGGATTGGAAAGTTCCTAGAAATGCTACCGAAGTAAGAAGTTTCTTGGGGTTGGCAGGATATTATAGGAAGTTCATCAAAGACTTCGCGAAGATATCAGCCCCATTAACCCGCTTGACGAAAAAGAATCTGGTTTTCTCATGGGACATAGATTGTGATGATGCTTTCCGACGGTTAAAGAGAGCTTTGACCACCGCTCCAGTTTTAGTGCTTCCAGATGGGAGTAAGCCGTTTGTTGTTTATACCGATGCTTGTGGGACAGGATTGGGCGCAGTCTTGATGCAGGAGGGAAGGGTAATAGCCTATGGAGGGAGGCAATTGAGAGTGCATGAGAAGAATTACCCTACCCATGATCTAGAGTTGGCCGCGATTGTTTTTGCACTTAAGTCTTGGCGCCATTATCTTCTTGGTGAGAGATTCGAGTTGTTCACTGACCATAAATCATTGAAGTACTTATTCTCTCAGAAGGATTTAAACTTAAGACAGCAAAGGTGGATGGAGTTCTTAGCATCCTATGATTTCGAGATAGCGTATACTCCTGGCAAGGGTAACGTGGTGGCAGACGCCTTGAGTAGAAAAAGGCTATCTTTGAGTCTATTGTTCGTGGAATGGCGAAGCTTGGAGTTTCTTTCTTTGTTCGACTTCAGACCTTCTGTTGACTTTGTACCTGGTTTGTTGGCATCCTTGGAGGTTAGACCTACTCTTTTGGGACGGATTGGCGAGGCTCAGCGAGACGACCCACAGTTGGTTGAGTTGGTAGAGAAGCTTATGAGGGGGGAGTCGTCCAGCCATTTGGGTAGGTACACCATAGATGATAAAGGATGGTTGCATAGAGACGGTAGACTTTGTGTACCGCAAGATGAGGGTTTGAAGAAGGCTATTTTGGATGATGCACATCGTTCAAGAATGACTATTCATCCCGGTGGAGACAAAATGTACCAAGACATGAAGAGAGTTTTCTTCTGGGCTGGTATGAAGAAAGATGTGGCCGAGTATGTGGCTAGATGCTTAGTGTGCCAACAAGTTAAAGCGGAGCAAAGGAAACCCGGTGGGTTGCTGCACCCATTGGAAGTTCCGCAATGGAAGTGGGATAGTGTCTCGATGGATTTTATCGATGGGTTACCGAGATCGAGGAAGGGCAATACGGGAATTTGGGTTGTGGTAGACAGACTTACCAAGAGTGCCCATTTTATACCCGTGAAGAGTAAGAGGACCGCTCCATGGCTTGCTTCAGTCTATGTTAGAGAGATTATTAGATTGCATGGCGTACCATCCAGCATTGTGAGTGATCGAGATCCTATCTTCACTAGTGAGTTTTGGAGAAGTTTGCAAGAGGCGGTAGGGACTCAGTTGTGTTTGAGCACCGCATATCATCCTCAGACGGACGGTCAGACCGAGAGGGTGAACCGAATCCTAGAAGATCTCTTGAGGCTTTGTATCTTGGATTTTGGAGGTACATGGGAAGAACATCTTCCTTTGGTGGAGTTCGCATATAATAACAGCTTTCAGTCCAGTATTGGTATGGCTCCTTTCGAAGCTCTTTATGGAAGGCCTTGTCGATCTCCTACATGTTGGTGGGAATCTACGGAAAAGATCTTGCTTGGGCCAGATATGGTTAGAGAGACTTCAGAGAAGATTGATTTGATTCGAAGAAGGATGAAGGCAGCACAGGATAGACAGAAATCTTATGCGGATCAGAGAAGGACGGATCTTGAGTTTGAGGTAGGGGACATGGTTTTTGTCAAAGTATCTCCGTTGAGAAATGTTGTTCGCTTTGGGTCCGTTGGGAAGTTAGCGCCGAGGTTTGTTGGGCCGTTTCCTATTAAGGAAAGGATTGGACGAATGGCATATAGGGTGGAGTTGCCCGACAGACTTAGTGGTGTTCATGATGTATTCCATGTATCACATTTGAGGAAGTGCTTACATGAGACCGCAGAGGTGGTAGAGCCGAGCTTGCTTAGAGATGTAGAGGTAGAGCGTGATGCGACGATTCGACGAGCTCCTACTCGCATCCTTGGGTCAGAAACTAGGAAGTTGAGGAACAGAGAAGTTCAGCTAGTGAAAGTGCAATGGGGAGATGACGAAAGCAATGCTACTTGGGAGACGGAAGCGAAGATGCGTTCTTTGTATCCATTTCTTTTTGAGAGTATGTCTTTTAATTTCTCCTTTATCGCTTGTCTAGTACTTATCTTATCTTTAGTATATCCTCTCGCTAGTACCTATGACCTTTGGATAGGGTAAAACCTATGGTTGAAACATGTGTTTGAAACATGTTATGGTTGATGGATGCATGTGGATGCAATTGTTTGCTAGTGGTTGCTCGTGGATGCATATACACACACATTAGGCACTAGATCGGCTCAGACACTTCATGTTGCATATTGCATAAATGGATGTGGTAGTTAGATTGATGGATGTGTCATGGCTGTGTTATCATATGGATGATGCATTTTTGTGTATGGTTGTGCACGCATGTAGAAATTTGTATGTGTCAATAGGGTTTCGCATACATATTGGATGCATGGCACTATCATGGTTTGCATTAAGGAGGTCGACTGAATCAGTAGACCGCCTGATTTTGCATTAGTATACGGACATATACACACACTTTTTGCATATGTTCTTACATCATTAGAAGTTTCTAAGGATAATGGTTGCTTGTGGTTGATGGTTTGGTAGATGGTTGTTTGGTTGGTAGGATACGTTCTTCTTAACTTAGAGATTTCGAGGACGAAATCCTTTAAGTAGGGGAGAATGTAACACCCCGAATTTCAATTAATACTAATGGTTAGAAATTAAAGTATAATTAATCTCAGATGTGAGAACCAGGGGAAACGGGCTGCGTCATTGCGTTCGTCTCGGAAAAATACGCGAAATAGAGTCCGAGTTTTCGAGAATCGGAGTCCGTATGGCCCGGTTATGGCCCAAAGAAGTTTTTAGAAAATTTAAAATTTAAAAACAGATTTAAAATTCAGCTCTAAAACAAGTTTGGAGCCAAAAGAGGAAAGGGGGAAAAATTCCCGCCTAGCCCCGTGTCGACAGGCATGTCGACAGGGGTGTCGACAGGGGTGTCGACAGCCCTGTCGACACAGGGTGTCGGCCCTGTTGATCTGGGTGCACCAGGTCTGGTCTTGGTTGAGTCTTGGGCTATGTTCTAGAGGGTTCCGAAATCTAAGGGTCCTAATCTAATCTAGGGTTAATCTAAGGGCCTAAAACACTCACCTAATCTATAAATAAGACCCTAACCTAGCCCTAAATCATCATTAATCTATCATACAACTAAACTATGGCAAAATGCTAGCTCTCATGGCCTCCACTAATTTATGAAGAGGGTTGCAAGCTAATCACTCTCTAATCAACCTCTAATCCCTTCTAAGCATCTTAATCTTCTTCATTTGGAGTGCAAAATTGCTAGTTGTGAGTTTCTATCACTTTGATGATCTTTTGTTAAACTAAGTAGATGAGATGTGATGGGATTTATGGTTTGTATGTGGATTAATGAGTCTTGAATCATATGATATGATGTTAGCATTAATCTTATGTTTATGCATGTTGAGTATGTATGTTTATGCATGTGTATGCATGTTGAGTATGTAAGTTTATGCAAGTTTAATATGATGTATGTTATGTTTGCATGATGCTAAATATGCAAGTTGTGGGCTATGTGATCATATGCATGTTATGCAAGTTCATGGTGATATGCTATGCAAGTTACATGTATGTTAATATGCAAGATATGCTATGCAAGTTACATGTTTGTTGATATGCAAGTTACATGTATGTTAATATGCAAGATATGCTATGCAAGTTACATGTTTGTTAATATGCAAGTTACATGTATGTTAATATGCAAGATATGCTATGCAAGTTACATGTTTGTTAATATGCAAGTTACATGTATGTTAATATGCAAGATATGCTATGCAAGTTACATGTTTGTTAATATGCAAGTTCATGATAACACATTATGCAAGTTTATGAGTTAATATGCAAGTATGTTATGCAAGTGAATATGTAAGTTATGTGACATATTATATGCAAGTTATGTGACATATTATATGCAAGTTATGTGACATGTTATAAAAGATTATATGCAAGTTATGTGACATGTTATGCAAGTTCATATGCAAGTTATGTGTTTGTTAATATGCAAGATGGCACCTTTGAAACATGTTCATTCATATGCAAGTTGACACCTTTTGTATGTGTTATGTCATGAGAACGAAATTACGTGGGAACGATGTGGTAATTAAATGCATAAGTTAATAAGATTGTGTGAAATTAATATAATTATGCATAACATAAAATAAAGGAACATAGTATGGGAATTTGCCTATTAAGTTAGGTGTACCCATACTATGTGTTGGGAATTTACCTATTGAGTTAGGTCTACCCCATGGGAATTTACCTATTGAGTTAGGTCTACCCATGTTATGAAAAGCTTAATATTAATTAGGGATAATTAATTTAAATTATGAGGGTGATTAATTAGGTGTAATTAATTGACTAAGACACGAGGTTGGACTCAGTTGTAGCGTAAAACTGCCCGGACCCAACCGGCTTAACCAGTTGCTACAAATGTTAGCCCAATGTGAGAGGTCTTAGGCACAAACTAAATACGTGATTAATGTAAAGACACGAGGTTAGACTCGGTTATGACATAAGGCTGCCCGGACCCAACCGGCTTAACCAGCGGTCATAAAAGACAGTCTAATGTGAGAGGTCTTTACAAAGGTTACGATCTTAATTAATTAATTAAGAAACACTTAACCACATTAGCATGTAGAGGGACATGAGGGGTTAAGTGGGTGCCTTGGGTGGCATGAGGAAATCTAGTGGTTGCCTTGGGTGGCAATAGGAAAATACGATTAGAATACTTAACCAAAGTGGAAACGTGTAATTAAACATGATTAAAGGGTTAAGTGGGACATACTAGAAAAAGGGACAAGCTTAGGTGGGTAGCTTGTGGGAGGCCCATTTCAACCAGTAACCCATACGTATCTTTGTGGGCTCGACCCATGTCGAGGACGGGACACGCATACTGGGCTTGACTGTAAGAGGCAAACGGGTTAGCGGTGGCAACGCAAGTCCAACGGGCTTCATATGCGTGAGTGGGCCCGGGCTGGTAGGTAAGCCGTTGTTGCATCGTGTAGATATAAGCCGTGCACCGTTAATTATATCGGGTTGCCACGTTGGGGAATGGTACACCCCATGGTGGGGCCAGCACGGGTATCTACGTTAGGGAGCCGATCGAATGGGGAGTAGTGTGTACACCTAGTGGATTGTAGGGCCCCGTGGCGCCTACTTGGTCACCTAGGGGTACGCAAGTACTATTAAGTTAATTTTATAAGTCCATGGGTGGGATCAACCTTTAGGATAGGAACGACTGGTGTGGTGCAGTTTAGTAATTTACCTTTGGAAGGGTAGATGCGTCTTTATCTTTTATCTTAGTTTAGTTGACTGCTTAGAGTAGTCATTCATCCCTATATGTTACCGTATATCAGTTATGTCTTCTCTGGTTACTTTAACGATTGTATTGTTAAAGTTATAGGACTCGCTCAGACTTATGTCTGACCCCGTTGTTTTTATCTTTTTTCCCAAACCTCAGGTCCTACGGTGGATCCTAGCAGTAGTGGAGCTTGATCGGATTGCTGTTCCAGTCTTTAGGAGCTTGGATAGATGTAAAGCTCCAGTTATCCAGTTATCTTTTCTTTTGTTTTGGCTATTGTATGAGAGTGGGATTATGTACTTCTTTATTTTGATGGATATTGTACTTGACCTGTATTGTGGTTTTATGATGTAACCAGACATGTTTTACTTCCGCTGTTATGAGATGATGTTTTAAAATTTCAAGTACTATTTATATCTGTCTTGTTGTAATTTTTCTGTTTTATATTCACTAAAATACTCCACCGATGCTATGGCATTCCTTTAGTGAGTGATCATAGCGGGAGTGGGGTGTTACAATATTACTAATCCAATATCTGATGAATTCTTTCGTATGGTTCTAATGTGTCTTGTTCTCAAGCTCTGTAAACCAAAGCTCTGATACCAACTGTGACGACAAGGAATTTCGCTCGGTCCGAACCAGTCGTTAAACCGACCCAGACCGTTCGAAACGCCCTATCGTTTGAGAACACGACAAATCAGAATGCATACAAAAGAACATTTCATTGTATATTACAACAATGCATCAGATTACAAGAATATACAGAGTATAAATGAATATTACACAGAAATATCAGAGATTTAAATTACATTTAAATACATAGCAGCGGAAAATAATACAATACACAACTAGAAGAGATATACGGATACAAAGCTTTCCGGATATCATTCCAGCTGTGAACCAGGATCCTGTGAATATAAATCTGCAAAACCCAAAACTACTAGCTGCCCGTGTCAAAATAGGGGCACCCAGAGTTTAGGTTAAAAACAATAAACTCCAGGTCAGTCATGTGACTGGTGTGAGAACTAAAACAGTTATTAATCTTTATTTTAAATCATTAGGTAAATCAAGGGACCACGCCGTATAACACGGAACGGGTTTCCTCCCAAGAATACCAGTGCATAAAACAAACAGCGCAATGCTAAATAAAGAAAAATGAAGCTGTTATAAGACCCAGGTCCCATCACACAATGCAACGCAGCCGAGGATAGGGTTTTCCCTTATAACAGCCAAAGAATGCTTGATACGGTTAAAAACAAATCGTTTGATACTATTATAAGTGCATAGTGTATAAAACAACTTCAAATCATAAGTATCAATCATAGGCGGCATGAGCGTCCCATGCCACTATGTCGCCATATATAGGTTTACAAATAAAACCGCAAAGTCACGTATTTGGAAATTGGATTTCCGTCTATGAACCGAGGCAAAAGATAGTCCTCAACCGATTCGAGACTCTCTAGCCCGAGCCTCAGGACCCAGACACAGGTGGGCCCTTGGATCCTCAGGGCCAGTCCACCGATGTGGATTAAACTTAAACCCTGAACATGTGTTTCCCCGCCCTATGGGGCGTAAATGAGCCAACTAAATGACTCCATCAGTTCGAGAACGACCGATCAATCCGAGGCGCCTCGCAACAGCAACAACCACATAAGTCAAACTCGTCAGGGCGTGTAAAACCACTGACGCCACTTCTAGCTAGAAAGAACCGCATGCCCTCCCTGACGTCCTCTCCCGTTTTTGGTTCATACCGGGTGTGAAACTCGCGAAGCAAACGTTACACAAAGCTACGCCACAAAGGCCTTGCTTTGATCATCTCCACAAGACTTTGCTTTTCAACAGAAGCCTCGATCAATTGCCACTTAGGCATGCCACACAGGCAATTCACTCCATGTGTTTGATATCCATCAATATATAACCCCTGAGCTCGTACGTCTCAGAGAAGGGCGTTAAGCAAGAGAATAAATTCTCCGCCACCAAACAGATATATATTTAATAGAGATCAATCACACGGACTAAAATCCAATGTCAGACACACAGTCCATTTACAAGTCCGTTCTGGGTCTGAACGAAACCGGAGGCACCTAGTACCCCGCATATCCATCGATCTCCAAGTACGTCTGGACGATCACCAACTGTTTCCATCTTCTTGGGTGTACAGCCCAATCAAGATCATCAGTAATCACCCAAACGACGTGAAGACTTCCGGTCTTCGACCATCGTCTTCATCTTCGACTTATCGTCGTATCAGTTATTCAGAATGGGATAAGCCCGGTCTTTCCGAATAACTCGCGTATATTTTAAATAAGTGTTACACAAACACAACATACGCCTCATTCCAATTCATCAGTCACTAACCGTAAATTAATCAAGAGAATAATTCCCCAAATATTAACCCCGAAGGCCGAAACCAACATCAGATCAATATCCAGAAAACCATTCTGCTTAGCTAACCGACAGTTAGTTTCTGATTTCACATTCATAGGGAAAGGTTCCCATTAATTTTATCCAAGATAAATTTCTTGAATTTATTCTTTAATCTATTTTTGAATATCAATTCAAACTAGTCGGGATTAGCGAACCTTACCGAAGTAATCATTTGTTTTAATTTCCCAATCCCAACCTATTCATCCCATGAAGTAAAACTGGTCCTACTTCATACCTAACACCACGGTGTTATCGGTAAATTCAATTACCATTTCACGTTCAAATCTAATTAAAGATTTAACTATCGCCTGGAGCAAAACTGGTGATACTCCATTTTCGATCATTTCAATCTAATTAAAGATTCATTAAAACTCCACTTAGTTTTAATCTTCGACTGGGTTAAAGAATCAGTGTCATTTAAAACACGGTTCACGATAAACCCAAAATCACATTCCATTAATTATCGGGTTAAAGAACAAGTGTTATTTAAAACACTGTTCACGATAAACCCAAAAATCATTCCATTAATTATCGGGTTAAAGAACAAGTGTTATTTAAAACACTGTTCACGATAAACCCAAAAATCAATACCAATTCATTTCAATTAAATATCATTTAATTGGTACACTTCATTAAATCTAAATAAAAAGATTTAATCTTTTCTCAACTGGGTTCAAGAACAGTGTTAGTGAAGACACCATTCACGACAAACCCAAATCACATTTGATATTCAATACAAGGCTCTGAATAGAAAATACACCGGCTTATATTCAATATCAAATTATACGACTAACAAATATCGCATTGGAAATAACGATATATATATATATCTTTCAAATTCCCATAACAATATCTGTATCATCTCGAAATCCAACATCGAAATATTCCGAAGGTAATTTCGATTCAAATCCATTCCAATGCAATCATTGGAAATTCTGGTTATTTTCAAAACCATTTCAAATTCAATTTATTTATTTAAAAATAAATAGAATTGTAATTCTAGTTCAAAACTAGTTTATTTCGATAAAAATTTATTTTTATCTTTTCAAATATGGAGTTTTTCATCCCAATTCTTTCTAAATCAATTCTTATGATTTTACACAAATTATTACTATTTTTAATAATTTTATCAAGGCCCGTACAGTCGATTTCCATCAACGGCCATCGAACTGCACTTACAGCGACCTTTTTCAAATTTGATTTGGACGTAACTCCAAATCCAACCATTAGATTTCAAATTTCTAATATTCGTTAGAAAGCTCTTTTCGATACGAACCCAACGGTTCCGGTTTTAGGAGAATCCGACGGTCGGATCTCCCATAATGTCCGTTTGAAATAAATGGTCGAAATTCATGAACTGCCGCGGCGCGGCGCGTTCTATTCAGGCCATTATATTATATATATAATATATACTTCGTCGATTTCTATTTGAAACGAATTATATAAATAGTTTTAAAATCGTTTCAAAAGCAATTTCAACTTTCTTTTCAATTCAAATCAAAATTGAATTCTTCTTTATAAATTCGTTTTAAAATTCATTTCTATTCAATTCAAATTTCAATTCAATTCGAATTCATTTCAATTCACTTCGAAATCGTTTTCAATTCAATTCATTTTGAAATCGTTTTCAATTCAATTCATTTCGAAATCGTTTTCAATTCAATTCATTTCGAAATCGTTTTCAGTTCAATTCATTTCGAAATCATTTTCAATTCAATTCATTTCAAAATTGTTTTCAATTCAATTCATTTTGAAATCGTTTTCAATTCAATTCATTTCGAAATCGTTTTCAATTCAATTCATTTCGAAATCGTTTTCCATTCAATTCATTTTGAAATCGTTTTCAATTCAATTCATTTCGAAATCGTTTTCAATTCAATTCATTTCGAAATCGTTTTCAATTCAATTCATTTCGAAATCGTTTTCAATTCAATTCATTTCGAAATCGTTTTCCATTCAATTCATTTTGAAATCGTTTTCAATTCAATTCATTTCGAAATCGTTTTCAATTCAATTCATTTCGAAATCGTTTTCAATTCAATTCATTTCAAAATCGTTTTCAATTCAATTCATTTCGAAATCGTTTTCCATTCAATTCATTTTGAAATCGTTTTCAATTCAATTCATTTCAAAATGAATAAAATCGATATAAATATCGTTTACGTCAAAATGGCGTCAATCTAATCAACACGGCTTCATAAATTTCTATTTTCAAATATTCTATTTCAAATATTTCTTTTTCAAATATTTCTTTTTCAAAATAGTTGTTATTATCAAAATATTTCGTTCAACACATGACCAATCTCAATGGATGAGTACTGTCAACACATGAACCTTTATTTTATATTGATAAAGATGTAAATTTTATTACTAAAATATTTCGTTCAACACATGACCAATCTCAATGGATGAGTACTGTCAACACATGAACTTTTATTTTATAATATTCTTTATTTTTTTAAATTGGAATGAGGCCCAATCAATTACCATATAAAGTTAATTATATGGATTTTCATACATTACACACATGTAATAGCATTGAAAAATAATCAACCATCAACCAAAGTGCACTACACTGTATAAGCATCAAATATAGATATCTAACGCTTATAACAGCCTGTCAATCAATCGATCGACATATTTAATCAATCAGGATGAGTGAACTTCAAATTTCATCCCAACACCCGTGTGGGGTTTCAAACAATCAAACACAGATTTTATTTGTGCAGTTGGGCGATGTGTAAAATTTATCGACCCAATCAATGTCCTTCAAATAGGTGTACATAAACAAACCGTCTGGTTTGTAAATGAATATTTTATTTATTCACATTCACTATATTCTTATTCACGTTAAAAATTATATTTTTAACGATAAAACATTTTATTTTAACATATGAATTTCTATTCATTTCATTCTTTAAATAAAATGATATTTTTATTTTTCTAACTTATTTTAGAAAATTTCGGCGGCATAACGGCACGATACTAGAAACGGGACGAGGCCTAGCCTTATCCCCAGTCTAGTGAAGGCCCACGCCATTCACACATCAATCAAATTCACCAAACAACCAAATTCAAATCAAATATCCAACTAATCTATGCAACCAAACAAACAAGTCCATGGTCTGTGGACGATTGTGTCGGGTGCTACTAAGCACCGTCTGCATCCTAGTATATATATATAACTAGAAAATGAAATTGAAAGGTGAGAAATTCTCATAGATAGCTATCCAAACATCTTGACTCTTCTTTCTCGCCTTTTTGTTACCTTCGTCGCCCGCTTTCACTACCTATGTAAAAATCGAATTTTTACTTCGCTATCCAATATATAAAAAACATATTTTTATTTCGAAGTTCAATATATAAAAATCATATTTTTATTTCGAAGTTTAATATATAAAAATCATATTTTTATTTCGAAGTTCAATATATAAAAATCATATTTTTATTTCGAAGTTCAATATATAAAAATCATATTTTTATTTCGAAGTTCAATATATAAAAATCATATTTTTATTTCGAAGTTCAATATATAAAAATCATATTTTTATTTCGAAGTTCAATATATAAAAATCATATTTTTATTCTTTCTATAATATAAAAATCCTATTTTTATCCTTACTTCATATAAATAAAAATCGAATTTTTATTGTTATAAAAATCTAATCTTTCATATGAATCAAAATCCAATTGTTATTTCGCTTTTTAGTATAAAAACCATATCTTTATAAATTATAAAAGTCGCCCCTTTTCTCTTGTTAAAAATCAAATCTTTCGCTATTTAAAAATCAAACCTTTCGCTATTTAAAAATATTTTTTCTATGCTATTTATATTGTTAAAAACTGAATTTTTTTCTTCTATATATAATATTAAACAAAGCTGATTTTTTTCCTTATGTATATATATAACTGATTATACGAAATAAATAAACTAAATAAAATAATAATAAGAAAACTTACAGCCCAACGTATAAACGTATAACCGAGAAGGGGGGGGGGGGGTTTGCTGTCGGAATCTGGGCTGAGGAAGGGCGCAGATGCGGTGGTAGGTCCAACAGGGGGGTGGCGCGACTTGGGTGGTCGGCGGCTGTGGTGTTTGGCTAGGGCGGTGGTCGGTTTAACGATTTGAAGAGGGAGGAGGTCGCGATTTCCACTACGGAGAAGGGAGGGAGAAGAGAAGGCGGAGGGGGAGCGGATCGGAGAGGCTTGTCCTCCGCGGCGGTGGGCGGCGCTCTGGCGCCAGGGGGCGTCGTCGATGGGTGGAGGGCAGGCGCGTCCGATTTAGGGTATTCGGGGTTTTTTTTTCTTTTGAAATGAATTTCAACGGTAAGGGGGGGGGGCCTGAGAGATAAGGGAGAGGAAAGGTTTTATTTTATTTTATTTTATATTATTTAATTTCTAAAAGTTGACTTTTACATACGACCTCGAAACGAGGCCCACCGCCTGTCGTCTACAGCGTTTTAACCCCATTCCGAACACAATGGGATATGTATCGTAAGATGATTCGATCGTTTGAATCAGTTTCCGTCAGAATCTACACATAACTCTATATATTGAATTTGAACGCGCATTTCAATTTACCGGGGTCACATACTAACTAGGAAAATTCCCGAAAAATACTTTCTAGCTTCGTATTGACGATACGGTCCTAACAAAACTAGCTTTGTCGAATTCTGAGACCGTTAGAAAAATGGCCATTTTCCAGTCGATTAAAATCAACTGAAACTTGTCAAACGCGTTTTCCTTTGCCACGCTCACATATTGATTCGAAAAATTATGAAATTTGAAACCTAGCAATAACTTGACACCACGGACCCAACAAAACTGGTTTCGTCGAAATCCGAGGTCGTTTGCAAAATTCCCATTTTTAAGGGCCTGAATTCCATAGCGACTATTCAGAATTTTTAACTGGACATATCTTTTGATCCCCGCTATGAAATTTCGATTTGTCGGATTCGTTGGAAAGATATTATCAATTAGTTCCAAATGTTTTTGGTTTCACTAAAATCCGGATTGTTTTGCACCCGGTACATTCAATTGAAGTTTGAAATCGAATTATCGAACTACCACGCCATTTTCAATTCTATTTATAATTATATATAAATATTTATTTATATTCTAACGACGACGCGTATAATATATACGTTCGAATTATATTCAAAATAATTTTCTCGTCGATATTATTTAAAATAATCTATTTTAAATATTCAAAATTCGCTAAAATTGCCAAAACAAAAATTTTAAACTGGCCCAGATTTTCCGGGTTGTTACAGTATTTGTTAAAGGTGGTGATGATCCAAATGATCATATAAACGATTTTTATGGCGTACTAACCCAGATTCTGCAATTGACGTATTTCACACGACCCGCGGAAGAAATATTTTTGTTTAAATGCAACTGGTTCAGCAACGCTCCAGGTTCTGCAATCAACATGCACCCAAAATATAATCTTATAGAAATAAAACATACTTCACGTTATTACAAGTACGATCCTTTCGTACTTTCCAAACAAGCTCTTCAAGTATATTACACAACTTATCCATTTATAAGAAGAGACAAAATAGATTGGTCGGCTATTTTTTAAACAAAGGCAAGGTTTACATTTGATGGACGTAATATTCCCAACGACCAGGCTTGTCAAGCAGATGTCGAGGAAAATAGAAGAATAGTAATGTAACAACCCGAAAAATCAGAACCGATTTAAAAATTTTATTTTAGCAATTTTAGTGAATTTTAGAAATCTAAAATGATTTATTTTAAATAATAACGATGAGAAATTTATTTCGAAAAGAATTAGAACGTATATATTTATTGAGTCGAAGTTAGAATATAAATATATATTAATTATAAAAGGAATTGAAAATGGCGCGGTAGTTTGAAAATTCGATTTCAAATTTCAAATGAATGTACAGGATTCAAAATAAACCGGATTTTAGAGAAACAAAAAATATTAGAATCTATTTGAAAATATCTTTCCAATGAATCCAAAAAATTAAAATTTCATAGCGGGAATAAAAAGTTATGTCCAGTCGAAGATTCTGAATAGTCGCTATGGAAATATAGCCCTTAAAAATAGTCATTTTGCAAACGACCTCCATTTTCGATGAAACCACTTTTGTTGGATCCGAGATGTCGAATTATTACTGTATTCCAATTTTCATAATTTTTGGAATCAATGTGTGAGCGTGGCAAAAGAAAACGTGTTTTGACAATTTCAGTCAATTTGGATTGACCAGAAAATGACCATTTTTCAAACGGTCGTCAAATTTGACGAAATTAGTTTTGTTAGGACCATATCATCAATACAAAGCTAGTAATAATTTTTTGGGAATTTTTAGAGTTAGTATGTGGCCCCGGTAAATTGAAATGTGCGTTCAAATTCAATATATATATTTATATTTTGATTTTGGCGGAAACTGATCGAAACAATCGAATTGGCTTACCAGACATATCCCATTGTGTTCGGAATGGGGTTAATTAGTTATAAACGACGGTCGGTGGGTTTCGTTTGGAGGTCGAAATAAAAAGTTGATTTTTGGGGGGAAAATAAATTAATTAAATAATATATACACTTAGGCCCCTCTCTCCTATTTCCCTCCTCTCTCTCAGATCTAAAACAAGAAAAAAAGGGAAACCATCGAATAAATGCGTCGCTCCCTCCCCTGTCGTGACCACCGCCCCCTCCCCTCCAGGCCCCCGCCGCCACCATCCTCCCCAGCGCCACCCTCTGACCTCGCCGCAGCCCCTCCCCTCCTCTCTCTCCTCTCTCCTCTCGTTCTCCTGTTAAAGCCCCTGCGCCCTACCCCCAAAACCCTCTGACCCACCGCCACTGGCCACTCCACCACCGCATACCCCCACGACCGTCGGCCATCACCCCGCGCCACCCCAGCACCATAGTGAGTAAACCCCCTCTCCCCATTGCGATTTATAGCACCGCACCCCCTTCTCTGGGCCTTCCTTCACCAATTTGAAGCCATCTCCACCTCCTAATCGACATGTGAGTTTTTATTTTTCGTTTTATTTATTTATGTTAGGATAAAAGATTTTTTTTATATATATTTAACATTTGCATAGAAATGTGATTTTTATTTGTTTGATGGCGATTAAAAATGTAATTTTTATCGATATGAATATCATGTAAAAGTATGATTTTTATTGTTGAATGGTTATATAAAAAAATTAGATTTTTCCTTATGAAAATATTAGACTTTTCCTTATGAAAAAAAAATAGATTTTTCCTTATGAAAAAATAGATTTTTCCATATGAAAAGATTAGATTTTTCCTTATAAAAAAGATTAGATTTTTCCTTATAAAAAAAATTAGATTTTTCCTTATGAAAAGATTAGATTTTTCCTTATGTAAAGATTAGATTTTTAATAACATAAAGAAATAATTTTTAAACATGAAAGGAAATGATTTTTTTTTCTATTTGAAAGGGTACGATCTTTATATGAGTATCGAAATAAAATATGATTTTATATGTTGTAGCGAGGGAAAAATATGATCTTTATTTATGTGAAGTAGCGATATAAAAATTGGATTTTTATAATATGGCTTCGAAATAAAAATGTGATTTTTATCCATTTAGCGTTGTAATAAAAAGTGTGATTTTTAACATATACCGCGTAAAACAGATTGTGAAGAAACGGTTGAGAAACAAATCCAAACTGTCCAATAAAGAATGGAGGAGTGGATCCCAAAGGTGAGAACTCTTCACTATAATTTTCTTTGTACAATTATTTATTTTATAACTACATATATGAACTGTTCCCCATCGTCCACAGACCATGGACGATTTGTTTGATTGTTTAGTTTGGTTGATTAGATTATTTGGTTGAATTTGGTTGTTTGGGTGAAATGTATTGATTAGAATTGTTATGTGTGTATGGCGCGAGCCGATATCAGGAGAGGGGTAATGCTAGACATTACTCGATTTCAATATCACGCCGTAATGCCGCCAAAATTTTCTAAAATATGTTAGAACAATAAAAATATCATTTTTATTATGTAAATGAACCGAATAAATATTTTATTGTTAAAAAATATAATTTTTAACGGGTATATGAAAAAAAATCATTTACAAATCAGACGATTTTTTTATGTACACCCATTTGACTGATATCGATTGGGACGATATATTTTACACATCGCCCAACTGCACAAATAATATTCAGTTTTTAATCGAAACCCAACACGGGTGTTGGGATGAAATTTGACGTACACTAATCCCAGTTGTTTAGTTGTATGTTGATCGATTGATTGACAAGCTGTCGTAAGTGTTAAATATTTATATTTAATACTTATGCAGTGTAGAATGCGCTCTGGATGATGGATGATTATTTATCACTGTTGCTGTATACATGTGTGGTATGAAATCCATATAATAACATTATATGGTAATTGACTGTGTCTGATTCCAGTTCAGAAAGAATTAATATTTTAAAGTAACGAATATTTTAAAATAATGAATATTTTAAAATAATATTCAGTAAAAGATCAAAATATGATTTTGATGTCCGATTTAGGATGGACGCAAATACATTTAAATATATATAGTCGTGTTGATTAGATTAACGCTATTTTGACGTGAACGATATTTATATCGATTTTATTCATTTCTATAATGAATATCGAAAAAGAATTGATTTCAAAATCTTATATTTTGAAAATATTATCATTTATATATATTAATGATATGGAATATTCAAATTTGATTCGAAATTGAATATGAAGTTGAAATCGTTTTGAAAATGAATTTAAAACTGTTTATAAAATACGTTTTAAATGGAAATCGATGAAATATATATTATATATAATATAATGGCCTGAATAGAACGCGCCGCGCTGCGGCAGTTAGCGGATTTCGACCATTGACTTCGAATGGACATTACGGGAGATCCGACCGTCGGATTCTCCTAAAACCAGAACCGTTGGGTTCGTATCGAAAAGAGCTTTCCAAAGAATATTAGAGATTTGAAATCTAACGGTTGGATTTGGAATTATATCCAAATCAAATTTGGAAAAGGTCGCTGTAAGTGCAGTTCGATGGCCGTTTATGGAAATCGACTGTACGGGCCTTGATAAAATTATTAAAAATATTAATAATTTGTGTAAAATCATAAGAAATGATTTGGAAAGAATTGGGATGAAAAATTCCATGTTTGAAAAGATAAAAATATATTTTTATCGAAAGGAGCTAGTTATGAACTAGAATTATAATCCAGTATTTTTAAATAAATAATTTGGATTTGAAATGGTTTTAAAAATAACCAGGATTTCCAATATATGAATTGGAATGGATTTGAATCGAAATTGTCTTCGAAATATTTCGATGTTGGATTTCGAGATTATACAGATATTGTTATGGAAATTTGAAAGATATATTTATATCGTTATTTCCAATACGATATTTGTTGGTCGTAGTATTTGATATTGAATATAAGCCGATATATTTTTTATTCAGAGCCTTGTATTTAATATCAAATGGGATTTTGGATTTATCGTGAATGGTTTCTTCATTAACACTATTCTTGAACCCAGTTGAGAAAAGATTAAATCTTTTTAGTTAGATTTAATGAAGTATACCAATAATTAATATTTAATTGGAATTGAATTGAAATTGATCTTTGGGTTTATCGTGGACGGTGTTTTAAATAACACTTGTTCTTTAACCCGATTAACAATGGAACGAGATTTTGGGTTGTCGTGAATGGTATCTTTAATAATATTGTTCTTAGACCCAACGAAGTTAAGAAAATCAGAAAATAACTGGAGATTAGTTAAGTTGAATGGTTTCCTGGGTATTGATCTGATGTTGGTTTCGACCTTCGGGGTTAATACTTAGGGAATTGTTCACTCGCTAATTTACGGTTAAAGGCTGATGGAATGGAATGTGATTTTGGGTTTATAGTGAACCATGTTTTAAATGACATTGGTTCTTTAACCCAGTTAAAGACAGGATATGATTTCCCAAGTTAAACAATCATTAATATTGATTTTTGGGAAGATTAAAACCAAGTGGAGTTTTAATGAATCTTTAATTAGATAGAAATGATCGACAATGGAGTACCACTAGTTTTACTCCAGGCGATAGTTAAATCTTTAAATTAGATTTGAACGTGAAATGCTAATTGAATTTACTGATAACACTGTGGTGTTAGATATGAAGTATTACCAGTTTTACTTCATGGGATGAATAGGTTGGGATTGGGAAATTAAAACAAATGATTACTTTGGTAAGGTTCGTTAATCCCGACTAGTTTGGATAAACCATAATTTGGTTTGAACTGAAATCCAAAAGAAGATTAAAGAATAAATTTAATGAATTTATCTTTGATAAAATTAATGGGAACCTTTCCCAAAGTATAAGAATATTTGAATAAAGGAATATTCTAGATTGGAATGAGGAGTATGTTGTGTTTTTATAGCACTTGTTTATTATATACGTGAGTTATTCAGAAAGACCGGGTTTATCCCATTTCGAAAAACTAATTCGACGATGTGTCGAGGATGAAGACGGTGGTCGAAGACCGGAGGTCTTCACATCATTTGGATGATTACTGATGTCTTGATTGGGCTATATACCCAAGACGAGGTAATAAGTGGTGATCGTCTGGATGTACTTGGAGATCAACGGACATGCGAGGACCTCTCTCCTGTATTGGACATACGGGACGAGGAATAAGGTGCCTTCGGTTTCGTTCAGACCCAGAACGAACTTGTAAATGAATGTGTGTCTGACTTCAAATTTCATTCTGTGTGATTGATATACATCGGTTGCATAGCGTGAATTGCCTTTGTGGCATGCTGAGATGCAAATGATCAAGGCTTCTGTTGAAAAGCAGAGTCTTGTGGTTGATGATTAAAGCGCGGCTTTAATATAGCATAGCTTTGTGTAGCGTTAATTCGCGAGCCTCACACCCCGATGTGGACCAGAAATGGGAGAGGACTTCAGGGAGGACATGCGTTTCCTTCTAGCTAGGAGTGGTGTCAGCGTTTTACTAGCTCTGACATTTTACTTATGTGGATGATGGATTGCGAGGCGCCTCGGTTATATCGGTCGTTCCGGGGCCGATAGTTTGGTCGGGATATGACCAGTTTACGCCCCCATAGGGCAGGAAAACGTAGTGTTCAGGCATTTTAATCCACATCGAGTGGACTGGCCCTGATGATCCAAGGGTCGATGCATTCTGATACTGAGACATGGGCTAGATTTTTACGAAGCGGTAAGGACGGTCCCTTGCCTTGGTTCACAGATGGAAATCTAACTTCCAATACGACATTTTGCGGTTTTGATTGTAGATCCTAGTATGGCGACATAGTAGGATGGGGCACTCATGCCGTCTATAATTGATACATTTATATTTGAAATTGTTTTGACACTGTACACTTATTGTAATGGTAAAATATGAAATTTCATGTACCAAACATTCTTGGCTATTATAAGGTAAAAACTCTATCCTCTGGCTTGCGTTGCATTGTGTGATGGGATCTGAGTCTTATAATAGCTTCATTGTTCTTCATTTAGCATTGCGCTATTTGTTTTATGCACTGGTATTCTTGGGAGGAAACTCATTCCGTGTTTTACGGTGAGGTCCCTTGATTTACCGAACTTTAAAATAAAGATTAATAACTGTTTTAGTTCACATACCAGTCACATGACTGACCTGGAGTTTATTGTTTTAACCTAAACTGTGGGTGTCCCTATTTTCCGCACGGGCAGCTAGTAGTTTTGGTTTTGTAGATTTATATTCATAGGATCCTGATTTATAGCTGAAGCGATATTCGGAAAGCTCTGTATCTGTGTATTACTTTCAGTTGTGTTTTGTATTAATTTTCAGCTGCATTGTAATTTGCAAACCTCTGATATTTAGTAAATGTGTAATATTTATTCATACTCTGTATATTCTTGTATTCTGATGAAATTGTTGTGATAAGCAATGAAATATTCTTCTGTTTGTGTTCTGATTTTTCGTGTTCTCAGTTCAATCCGGGCTTTCCTTCACGGGGAAGTTCGGGTCGTTATAAGTAATAAGAGATGATCAAACAGATTTTGGACCTCTAAATGATGAATCAAATGCATTAACTGAAACATTTGAGACTACAGGTAAACCATATATAGAGGAGGAAATAGAGTCAGAATCCGAAACTGACGAGGACCAACCAATAATCCTCATTTTAAAAAGGTAATTTTATGTTATGTCATGCCATATTTTTTGTCATACTATTTGTTATAATGTGATAATTTTATGTTATGCCATGTCATATTATTTATATCGCATAGTCCTCCTATGTTATGTTATACTATTTGTTTTACATAGCCCTTTTATGTTATGTTATATTGTTGTCTATAACAGGTATGACGTCACACGGTCCAATAGGTGGCGATGAAAGTGGTCCATCGCATGAGCTATCACGTCCTGTGTAACGTTCTGCCTTTTTGACCATTTCAAATCGGCAATTAAACCAACTTAAAATATCCAAAATGAGGGATCGTTATTTAGCTTATCGAGTTTAAAAACAGAATCAACACAGAAAAATACAGAATAAATAACACAGTATTAAACAGTGAAATCAACTTTTAATTATAAATCGGAGTTTGATGCAAATCTTTCTATACAGCGGAATAAAAATACAGTTTTGAATATAGAAAAATATTACTGTTTTAAAATCTTCAGAGTGCGCCTTCTTCGGATCCCCGGCTTCACCAATCTTCGAATCCTAAGCGGCGAACTTCTAAAATCTGAACTGCTAGGGTCTGACCCGATGTAAAACACAAAATACTCGAGTCAGGATTAAATCATAGTTCAAGTAAATTAACTTCAATGTAAACTGAATATGTAATTGTTAATCCCAACATTGAATATATTATATGCCAAATACAGTAGTGTAGTGTATGTGCTATCAGTTCTTATTGTAGTCACGGAAGCCTGCATATACACTCGTGTACAGGTATTCACGACTAGTTACAAGTAAATATTTGATTCACGACTAGTTACAGGTATTCACGACTAGTTCAAATTTATTCACGACTAGTTACAAGTAAATATTTGATTTTCGACCAGCCATTTTGAAAAATTAATATTGAATTCAATTCTTGTTCAAACTCATAAACTTTGGTTTTTAATCTCGAATCCAAATGTAAAATTAACTGTTTATCGTGAAATCCTTAATTAATTACTATTTCAAATTGTCGAAATTTTCTGGGTCGTTAAATCCTGCGGTGTGGCTTAACCCAAAAGCCAATAGAGGGTAAGTATTAAGTTTCAAGTATAAAATTAATTTACGTACAATAAATTATATATATATATATAGTAGTCATAAAATATATTTTTTTCCGTTTAACACAGGGGTTTTGAGTTAGAGTCTTCCAATACAGTTTTGACGATATCAAAACGTGCTTATCAAGCTCGTATGACTTAATGTTGGCCCACGTGGACATCGACACCAGACATTGTCAAAGAGACTATTTGGTAGGATTTTCTGGTACGTGTGATATACCATTTATTACATTAAATAGTAATGCTCCTATTTGATTAGTTCATATTAGGCTATTTTTAAAAAATGCATGGTACGATGGATCTTCAGGATACAAATATTAACCTCATAAAGCACAACTGGAACAACAAAGCATCTAAAAATTACAGAGAAATAATGAATAGCGTCAAATTAGCTGGGGAAAAACCGGATTGGATGAGCGCGAATGCGTGGGACGATCTGTATACTTAGTGAATAATGAGTAGATTTAGGAAAATTTGCTGCATATTTAATTTAAATTGTTTTACTCAATTAATATATAAATTAGAATAAACATTTTTTTAAATTTAAATGTATAGGTCGCGTCTGTGAGGAATTCAGCCAATAGGAGCAAGAACCCGGTTACGCATCGTGGTGGCTCTAAGTCATTCCAGCACCATCGCGAGGACCTAGTATATTTATTAATTACACGGTTATAGCTTGATTTTAAGTTATAGTTAATTTAACTTTAAGTTCTAATTTACTGGGATGTTTTTGAGAGACAGCGTGGTGTTCCTGTGTCGTACTGGGATGTTTTTTAGCATACACATGCAGTGAGTCAGATCGACGATATAGGCTCAGTTTCCTACTCTTGGGATCATGATGCCAGGACCCGTGATGCATATATAAGTAAAACATAGTTAACTTAAAGTTATAGTTTAATTAAAATAATGTTATCTAAATTCAGTTGCATTTTTTTAATTGGATAAGTTTCAGCAACAAAGGGCGCAGATGCTTGAGGAGATTGGGAGGACCGGGTTGACTACCGAGGATAAGGATAGGATTTTTGATGCTGTCATGGATCCACCAACCCGTAACAGATGCTATGGTTTTGGCAATCTAGCGGTAATAAAAACTAAATTTATAATAAAATTTGAAATTTACTTGAATTGCAACTTTGAAATACTGAAAATCTAAAATTATATACAGGTTAAAGACATCTCAACAGTCGTACCAGAGGGCTCAGGATAAGGAGGAGATCGCACAACTACGAGCCCAAATCGCATAGCTTAATGAGTGTGATCGCCGCAGCGAAGAGCAGATGGAGCAGCTTAACCAGCGTCTGGCGAAGTTCATTACCTAGTACGGTATGCCACCTTCATCTTTCGACGGAGAGAGTTGAGGTTAGTTTGTTTTGATGTTATATACGCTTTGAAAGTGAGTGAGGATTATGCTTGATACATTATGATGGTTTATATATATTAATGTTGTATCGGTGATGATGGTTTGGACATGGTGTTGGATGATGGTTTGGACATGGTGTTGTTGATGATGGTTTGTATATATTGATGTCATTGGACGTATGTACATATATGTTGTGTTGATGAGGTTGTGTTGATATATTTTGTAAATATTTGTTTATGTTATGTGTTTTGCATGTTATGTGTTTTGCATGTTATGTATTTTGCATGTTTTGTGTTTGATTTTGTTATAATATTATGTTTGGGTATATTTGTGATTGGGACTGTGATGTAAATGCTTGAGATGGAGCAGTTTTGATGAATATAAGATTGTGTGTGGCTGGAAGTAAGTAATTTGAAATTTGTAAAAAAAAAATACCCAGATTTCCAACGATTTTCAACGGTTGACAACGGCTTATAGGTCTCTGTATTTCAACAGTTAGCAACGACTTGTTTTCAACGGTCTTCAACAGTTTTCAACGGCAAGCGGCTGGCCAGACATGGAATACACGTGACCAAGTCTCACTGTTGGATGTTGTTGCAAAATAGCCGTTGATGGCATCAGAAGTCGTTGAAAACCGTTGAACCGTATTACAATGGCATTCCAATGGCCGCCAACGGCCCCGACCGTTGGAATCCATTGTTCCTCTTGTAGTGCGTTTTAATCTATGAAAGTGGCCAAGATGCTAGCAAACTATCTTGTTTCATGTATCTAGTGTATTCATAATTGCTAATAAGGTGTCCTTCATTTGTCAGATAACATTGCTGAAGGTATGGTCAGCGTGCCTCTGATGTACTCTTGAAGGTTGTACCCTCTTAGTGTTGTCTCGACTTGATACTTCCAGCGTATATAGCTATTCTCATCAAGAGGAGCTGTGATGATCTAGCTTTTTGGCTTTATAAGAGCAGTGGTTGAATTGGTGACTGTGGCGGTATCATTTCTTGAATTTGCATATGTGATATCATCATCATCACCTGCCATTGTGATGCTGGTAAAGGATTCTTTGGCGAGGCAAGAAATTGCAGCCAAGAATCAGATAAAAGAAACAGAAATTCAGACCTGAAATCTGAAACGATCAGTGATTGAAAACACGGACCCAGATGTCCAAAACGCAGCAGAGGATGAACTGCAGCCAGAAGAGAGATGATGACGATGATCTGATCTCTTGTAGGCATGGCAAAAATGACGCAGCAATTGGTAAGAACATATACACCTTGACCAAAAAGGGAGTTACACTCTGATGATGATACTATAATCTGAGGAGTCACTAACAAACCCCCTTTCTTTGAATCAGTGACTGAAAGAATCACAGATTGTTATGTTGTAATCATCCTATGATGAAGATGGTCACAAAACTTTTCTCCGACCGCTGCCTTCTGTCAAGATTCTGATGAAGATGGTAAAAAAGTTGGATGCCGTGAGGCAATTGTGGCTCTGATACCAAATTTGCAGAAGTGAGAAATTCGAATATTATTGATGTAATAAATTTCATCCAGAATGAATAGGTGGATTGTAGGTAGGGACAGTGGCGGCCCATCCGATTGGCTGCCCAAGCCACAAATGAATTTTTGTTGCCCATCAACAAAAAATAAAAAAATAATATCAAGCTAATATAATATCTAACAGAAAAAAAACCAGTATCAATTAAATGACAATAGTTATACAAGAAAATGTTAAGTAACAATTTCTCGTACAAAATGCTAGACAGTGATTTCTCATAAAAAATGCTAAACTTCTCAAAATATTCAAAGAAATCTCCCGGTGTGAATGAAATTTTCATCGTTAGATGTCTTTCTGCCAAGGAAGAAGCCAGTGGTAAAAATTAGTAAAGGTTTGAGCTTAGTATAAAAGCAAGGCATATAGAGGAATGAGAAACTGCAAAAATTCTAACCTAGCTAAAAAATGATTTGCTATAGCCTGTGATTCTAGATAAATTTTAGCTATATGACAGCCAATAAAAATTAAATTTGCAGTCAAAACAACATGTTTCAATTAAAATAATTGAAAATTATGGCCTATAGTTGAACATGAGCGCAAAATCCAATTTCAACATTTTCAACAGATCTCACATTTTCAATTACAGCCTACAGTTGAATATTATTTATACCAATAAACCTCACATTTTCAACATAACCCCAAAATCCAACTTTAGCAATTTGAATGATTGATCATGTGCGCATAAAGGAAAAAACCCAAAATTTAACTTCTATTTCTAATTTGCAGAAAAAGGAGTGGAGAAGAGGAGGCGTTAGATATCGGTAGAGTACTACTGATGTTATCAACGCTAGCTTCGTTAGTGTAGAGGACCGGAGAAGGTCGAGTGCTGCTGATCAATGCGAATAGATTGAAGCCCTAAGTTTCAATTGATGAAAATATTTGAAGTGTTCTTTTCCTTCTTTTTTTCCTTTCTGCTGTTGCCTATATGCAGCGTTGTTTTTTCCCTTTTCCCCTACACTTGAAATTTACACTTTCAGCATCATGAAATCCAATTTCACAACTCCAATATGTCAGTGACTACCCACAATCAAATTTCCCCTTCCAAATTACAGCCAAACGTAACCAGGAAAATTCAATCAAGCACAAATTTCTTACGATCCAGTACAGATCGCATCAACCAAGCATTAAAGAGGAAGCTCAATTAAAAAAGAACAAATTAAACTGAAAACTCCCAAAAAAAAAATTGCATACCTTTTTATCAGTTGGGGGACCCAATCAAAAACCGAACAGGAAATGAAGATGGACAGAAGCCTGGTTCCTCTATTTCTTGTGCGCCTATTTCTTCGGAGGAAGACGAGCTGACTTCGGAGAAGATCGGAGATTGGGATTTGGGAAAACCTAAATTATTCGATAATCCGTTGTTTTCCTTTTTTTCTCGCTGCTGCCTCTTCTTCTTGGTGGGCTGCGAGTTCTTTTTTTTTTTTGGTTGCCTCCGCCCGTTGGGCTGCCCCAGCCTGTGGGTTTGCTGGGCTGCCCACTGGGCCGGCACTGGGTAGGGACATAGCCCATAAGCAAATGTAAATACAATAATAATGATGTGGGCTGCGATATTTGGGTAGTAATATGTCCACCGCATATATAATATCTTCAATCCTTTTATGCCTGACTATTGTTCATTACGTTATTAACTTACAAGGTTAAACTCATATCCAACGTTGACATTATCATAATCACCGTCATTTTCTTCTCATAAGTACTTCTATATAAATATGATCATATATTATTTTTAAGTGAGCGAACCATGTTAAGTATCACGTTAGCTTTCGTTACATGCGCCACGAATAGAGCACTGCATTCGCAGCATGGTTGAGTTGAGAATGGTGTTGAGAAAGTGCTAGTCAACCCATTCATTTAGATCAACCGACCTTTGCATTAACTAATATAGTTAAATATGGTGTCAGCTTTACGTACATCAGTATATAGCAGTATAGCACAAAGCATAATAGTCAGATTATTATCGTAACAAAGAAATAATGTTGCAGTTTAATACTTATTTTACGTTTTTAATACGACTAACAAACTTCTTATAATAATAGTAATAGGATCATATGGAGTAACGTTAATGTTCATGGAAACAAGTTGAAGATTGTATATTTACATCAATAAGTCTGATGATATACCCTATACAGTGTATGTAATTAACTGTATGGGTAGTTATTAATTTACGGATGATAAGTAATTAATTTTTTGTTTATGAGTAGTTACCACTAACCATAATTAATGCTCAAGTAAATCATTTCTTAAGTTACCTAAGCACATGTTACAGATATAATGTTGTTTTTTTAGAATTAAGTACAATTTTCAGTTTTGTTACATGGTATTCCAGTTTATACCATGATATGGAAAGGAAAATTTCATATTGTCTTATTGAAAGGTTCAGCCTGCTGGCCACAGCAAAGAATAAGCCATACAACTTACAAGGAAGTTTATTTAATATCAGTAGATTCAATACACTGTAAATGTAACAGAATGAATTTAGTTACGTCAAAAAATAGTAAGAAAGATCAAGTTTATTACATTTTTCAGTGCAACATTATTGATTACAGAGACTAGAGAACATTATTGAGCAAACCACATTGCAAAATACTTCAACATAAAAATTAGAGATGATTTTGAATATGCATTTGTTCTCCTTCTTCTTCTTCTTCTTCTTCTTCTTCTTCAAATTCTACTCTTAACTCATTCCAAGATGCTATGATGCAAAATGTTCAAACACGTTGTCATAAGTCTTCATTTTTATGCCAAGAAAAGACAACATCTCCAAACTCTTCTCTTAATTCATTCCAACACAACTTCGAACTGCAATCTCCTTCGATTTTTAACTCGACTAAAAGAATCTCCGATGCCACTTCCGACACCTCGAATGACATAACCATCCCCCATTTACCTCTGCCCACAACCCCACATTTTCGCTTTTCAACCACATACCCAAACTTTGCACATACCCCCTCGATTTTGTCCATTATTTTTTCGAAACTGGCTGTAGATGTGAATTTCCTTTCGCTTTTACTACGACCGTCTTCAAACAGGCCCGATAAATTTAAGCCAGATGACAGTGATATGATGTCGAATGCATTCATGGATGGAGGAGATGAGAAAGAAGAAGATGAGGGTGGAAGTGGTGGCAAGTAGGAAAGCAGGTCTAGTTTTTGGTCTAGACTATAAGCTCTTCTTATCCATGGAAGATCCATTAACCCGTCTATCGTGATCCGGGTTGCTGGGTTCGGGTCAAGAAGCTTGTATATTACCCGTTTTGCTGATGGAGAAAACCATGGTGGGAACTGGTATTCCCTCTTTTGGATTCTTCGGTACATTGCTACTAGATTTGAATCGTTAAACGGCAAAAAACCTGCATTAATTTTTTTTTGTTTAGGGATGACTCCTAAATAAATAAATGAGGATTCAGTTTTGAGGTTGTTTTTAACCGTATTCGAAGAAAACAACATGTTCAGTAGACCAAATAAGTTTTGACAATCACTTGACAAGCACCATGTTCAAATTGATTAAGAAATCCGTACATACTGCAAGATGTTATGAGTTTAACTTATCATGTGTTGTGTTATATACGTACCATCTAAAATTGTATACAAAGTATTAATCATTAAAAAAACAAAATCGACAATGAGTTGACACTTAAAAGACTTCAATAATGAAAACATAACCCCATCTGTTTTCTGTTGCCATGTACCCCTTCAATTGCCTTACAAAACAAAGAGCATGCTAAAATGCATTTTCTAACACAGAGGTTTGTCAGTTGATTCTAGCCACAAAATAAAAAATCTAACGACTTCAACATAGTGAATATTACAAAATTACATCAACTGATCTAGAAAGGGAACATCAAACCACTACTTGTACTATCTTATGAGCATGTATTGTCCACTAAATGATTATAAATTGGCTAATAATTTAAAAACAGAAATCACCTGCAAGAAGCACATAGAGGATAACGCCACAAGACCAAGCATCAGCTTTAGCTCCATCATATCCTTTACGACGAACAACTTCAGGAGCAGTGTAAGCAGGCGTGCCACATGTCGTGTGCAGAAGCCCATCAACTCTCTGATGATCGGACAGCGCTGACAAACCAAAATCCGACAGCTTTAAGTTGCCGTCCCGGTCAAGCAGCAAATTTTCCGGTTTCAAATCACGATGTGCTATTCCATGCGCATGGCAAAATCTCAATGCAGTGATTAGCTGCTGAAAGTACCTAAAATCATTCAAAATTTATTCGGCTTTTCTTCAAATAATATAGTTGAATTACAGGTAAAATGTACAAAGATGGTACCTTTTTGCAACTGGTTCAGGCAATCTACCCCTAAGAGCAAGGCGGGAAAAAAGCTCACCGCCTTTAGCATGCTCCATAACAAGATATATCTTTGATTTTGTAGCCATGACTTCGTGCAGTTTCAGAATATTAGGATGATGAGCAAGGCAGCGCATGGCAGCAACTTCTCGAATGATCATGGGAGCAACGCCTGATTTTACTATTTCGGGCTTCTCCAGCACTTTGATAGCCACGGAGGAGTTGTCTGGAAGCGACCTTGCATGGTATACTTTTGCAAATGTGCCACGGCCAAGCAGGCGCCCTAGCTCGTATTTGTTTAGAAGAATTTCATGGTGTTTTTTGTTGCTCATTTTATTTTCTGGTTTGGTGAGAAATAGGAGAAGAGGGGCTGTTAATAAAGAGGGAAGGATGTGGTTTGCTTTTGTTGCTTAGCAAATGCTATTAAGCCATGAGGTTTATTTTTTATTTACAAAATATTGGAGGTATGGATTATCTTATTGGATGCATAGACTCACATTATAAATTATAATGATATTAATTGAGAAAGAATTAACATAACATTCAACATGTTCAGACTTCAGAGTATAGACAACTGTTCTAATTAATCCTACTTAATACAGGTGAATGTAAATCGCATGTATTTGCATTAAACTTAAAGTGAATGAACCCAAATTGCACGTTCAATACTACGAATGTAATCGAAGTAGAGTTTAGTCTAAAAATGTACTTACTTTTGTCACCAATAAATTACCATTATTGTCATTCTTACTGTTGAATAGAATGTCTGGACTGAAACAACACCCAAGCTCCCAAAGCTAATTAATCATTCAGAAGAGGACACTCAGACCTCAGTATATTATTGTTTAGGTGAACAAGAACTATAATACAAATTATGCAATAATTATCATATATTTTTTTCACTACAAAGAAACAGTTCTGTTTAGCTCAGGGCTCCAGCACAACAATATTCATGTTCTATTCACAAAAACACTTGTGCTGTGTTACTGTACATGAATAAATTTTATAAGCTACATGTCGAATTCTGATAGCCTGAGAGAATGCTGTCAGTGTTAACTACCACTTATTACATAATTCATACATCCAATAATTGTGTTCTTGTCTCAGATGTTGCAGTAGCTTGATTATGATTTCCACAAGCTATGTATAATTCAGGGATATATATATTCATGCATTTGAACCTATCCGTGTAAAACATGTATTACTTAAAAACAAGAATATGCACATGATGTTGGTCCAAATATAATCTATTGTATATAATATATATGCTACACAAACTTTCTGCTTCGAAAAATTTAAGCAGAAATTTTCCTAATGTAATCTATTGTATATATGTAAGTGTGTGATCATTGATCTAAAAGCACATAGTGTCTCATCTGCCAACTTGCATCCTTTGTTTCAAGTTGAAAACAAGGCATCATTTATATGCATAAAAGTTAGCTGTGTAAGACAATTTTCTTGGCAGTCATTCATACTAGACTTGTAAATAAAGAAATATTAGATTGTGAACCAATATGCACCAAGAACATATATAAACATGAATCCATATAGACCTCAACCATTCCAGATAAAGATCTTCTTCTTCGATATGGTTAAAAAATAGCTTAAAAAACATTATTTAGGGTACATTGCGGAAAACACCTGTTTTACTTCAGTATCATGAGAAATCCTCCTTTTTCTCTGTATATATTTGGAAATCGGAAATATTATACAGATTTGTAATTGACATGAAACTGAATTGCTAAAAAACGCTGCTGCCTCAATGATATTTAGGACACATTTTCATCAAGGCTAAGCACTCTCTTCTTTGGAAGTAAGAGTACTGAGCTTCTAGTTCTACTTATTTGAGGGAAAATGATGGGACAACCGCTGTAAACATATAGCTAATGATTGATGTATCAATACTCTTCATCAATCAATGACAATACAAGTTTTGTTGGTTGAATGTATAGTTAGTTTTAGAGAATGGTGCACCAATATGGATTTTGTCCAAGAATTGTTAAACCTATATTTTTGGGAAAATATATGTTAAGTACACTCTTATTTGGGAAAAGTATATATGTTCTCCTACTTACTGTTGGAGTAAACCAAATTAATAGATGCATCTAATTAAGTGCCTTTTGATGTTCCATATTCCAGTCAAATAGTCATCTTGTTGTTCTAAACTTAATTAACTCTCTCATAAAATACTATGTACTCAGCCTATATAAATTGGTGTATGCTATGAACTTGCTGTGAGGGGAAAACCAGTCTAAATATAATATAGGGCTGGCAATTAGAACCGGGACCCGAAAACCCGAACCGAACCGACCCGAAAAGACCCGAACCCGAACCGAACCCGATGGGTCTCGGGTCGGGTCTAGGTGATGAAAAATACCATCAAGACCCGATCAAACCCGACCCGCGTAGACCCGAACCCGAAAGACCCGACCAAAAAACATTAAAATATATGTATTTTTAGTGTTATTATTCAATCGGACCCGAACCGACCCGACCCGACCCGAACTTTAACCCGACCCGACCCGAACCGAAGCTCGGGTCGGGTCGGGTCCAGATTTTTGAAATGTATAGTTTAGACCCGACAAAACCCGACCCGCCTAGAACCGAGACCCGCTGGGTCGGGTCCGGGTCCATCGGGTCGGATCTGATTGCCACCCCTAATATAATATAATCTGTTTTGCAGGCTTTCCATATTTCTCTCCAATTTTTTTTATATATATCAAACTATTACTAATCAGTCCTTTTCTCCTTCTTTCTTCTATCAAAATATCCTCAAATATCCAACAGATTGGTATCAGAGCCTTTCCCTTGCCTGATACTCCCTCCCCTTTCATGATGACTTCCACAAGCAACAATGAGTTAGCATTCTCATACTCACAGCAAGGATTTCCAATCTTCGTTGGCCAAGATTACGAGCAATGGAGTATTTTAATACAAACGCTCTTTATATCTCATGATCTATGGAATATTGTACAAGAGGGATTTACGTCGCATACCGCAGTGGAGGTAGCTGCGATGACAAATCAACAAAAGAGAGAGCATAAGGAAAACAAGACCAAAGATGCAAAAGTCTTGTCTATAATGCACCAAGGGGTAAGCCGATCCATTCTTCCACGTATTACGAGTGCTAAAACATCAAAAGAAGCATGGCAGATTCTGAAAAATCAATTTGGAGGCTATGAAAAAGTTATTTCAATCAAACTTCAAAATCTATGGCGTGATTTTGATAATTTGGTAATGAAAGATAATGAAAATGTGCAAGAATTTCTTTCTAGAGTGACCATAATTATCAATCAAATTAGAAGCTATGGTGATACTTTAGAAGAGAAAAAGATAATCGAGAAAGTGCTGCGTTGCTTAAAAGCAAAATTTGAGCATATTGTTGCTGTCATAGAGGAATCAAAAGATTTGTCAAAGTTATCATTTGATGAATTGAAGGGATCGCTTGAAGCGCACGAAAAAAGGATGAGCATATTTTCAAATCAAAGCTTGGAGCAAGCTTTTCAAGGAAAAGTCAGCATCTCACAATCAGAAAACAAGAAGGATGGGCAAGAAGAAAATAAGAATTTCTGGAATCAGAAATCAGCAAGAGGAAGAGGTCGTGGTGGCCGTCGGTTTCATAACCGAGGTCGAGGCGGTAGAGGTAACAATACTCCAAGATCAAACTACCAAAATTCTGATGAATGTTGTCGTATTTGTCGGAAAAATGACCACGACACGGGTAGTTGCCGCTACAAGTGTAAAAGGTGCAGAAATGCAACTCATTCCCAAAGAGATTGCCGGTATCAACAAGATGGTGAGAAAAAGGAAGCCTCAGGTACAACATTTCAAAGTCTTTGGTTGCATTGCCTACTCTCATGTTCCATCCCAACTAAGAGAAAAATTTGACAAAAAAGGAGAAAAACTTATTTTTGTTGGGTATAGTGACGAGTTCAAAGGATAACGTTTACTAGATCCAATGACAAATAAGCTCACAATTTCTCGAGATGTTATTTTTGAGGAAAAAGAAGCCTGGAGTTGGGAGAGTAATCAGCCTGCACTTGTCACTCATTCACCATCATCATCAATTACTAAGGCGCAGCCGAATTCAAGTGAATGTAATCCAGATGCTGATCAATCCCTTCTTGATCTAGAAAGTCCAGTTCGAAGAATGCGAAGTTTGGCTGATATTTATAATTCCGGTAATGTGGCTTTTTTTCACAAGTGAACCACAACTTTATGAAGAAGCTGCCAAGGAAGAAATTTGGCGAAAAGCAATGGATGAGGAAATCATGAGTATAAAAAAATAACACATGGGAGCTAGTTGATCTTCCGAAAGGAAAAAATGCGATCGGTGTAAAATGGGTTTACAAGATCAAATTGAATGAAGATGGCTCAATCCAGAAGCACAAAGCCCGCTTAGTCGCAAAAGGATACTCTCAACAGCCCGGCTTTGGTTTCAACGAAACATTTGCGCCAGTTGTTCGAATGGAGACCATTCGAATTGTTCTTGCTCTTGCAGCTGAAATGGAGCTACCTGTTTATCAACTAGACGTAAAGTCGGCATTTCTTAATGGCGATTTACAAGAGGAGGTATATATCCAACAACCTGATGGGTATATTGTTGGGGCACTGACTAGGGAAAACGGAGTAACCTAATTTAGTTGGAATGTACTCCTTCCGGTAGTAAGTGTAACATAAAGACAAATGCCAATTTAGTTCGAACGATCCATGTGTAAAAATTGGGTCGCCATACATGAGTGATGCATGAACAATGCCAATTTGTATAAGGAACAGTCGTACCATTTTATACCAGCTGCATAAGGCTCATGACTTATATGAAGGCGCAAACATGAAGCCACTCTTCAGATTAAACATATGGTTCATGATATTTGAATAGTGGATTGGAAGCAGTTTATATAATATTTAATCGGAACGTTTACCTGATGGATCGTATGTTATTATTGAAGCCATTTCAGCATGGATCGTGTAACATTTAGTTACACAAGGGTCAGCTGCAACGTGCACAAGACTGGCTTCATGTGAATGCGGTTTCACTGGCCATACTCAGGTCGCCCACCGTCGGGTCGCTCATCTTCGGGTCGTTCACAAATGTATGGGTCGCTATTTATGTATGACGCTCAGGTCGTCGCATAGATATATATGGGTCAGCAATCATGGTACTGAAGGGACGAGCAGGGATTATTCACTAACATGATAATGTGTTTGCAGCCGCTCCATGGTGTGAAGTAGGCATGAAAACAATGGCACGTGTCAGCTCACTGGACCACTAATATCCGTGCACATAATATATGAAGGATGGCATGTATAATATAAATATAGGGATGGGTTACCTTATTCATGAACATGAATAGTATATTAGTTTGTTGGCGTAAGGTATATATGAGCTAACACGTGGCTTACTCATAGGTCGTACCAATATAATGCATGGGTCATCTGTTATCATGGTGCCAGTTGTAAAGTATAAGTCGCCATCTGTACTCATTGATGGGTCAATGTAAACATGAGATGGGTCGTTTGTTTGCGGCAGGTCGCTCACAATATGATGGGTCGTTTGTTTCAATAGTCAGGTCGTCAACAAAAGTCAAGTCGTATACATTATAGTCAGGTCGTCCGCATACGTCGGATCGTCCGTCTTTGAGTCTGGTCGTCCACCGAGCCATGACCCTGTGTACACAAAATTTCAAGACTGCCACTCCACTCCAAACATCGCCTATAAATACCACACCTCCTCATATATTAAGGGGATTTAATTCTCCGACCCCGAAGGGCTGTCATTTTCATTTCTCAACATTGTGCATTCATTTCAAACTCCATTAAATCTCCATCAAGCTTTGACCAATCATCTCCATCATCGTGAAATAATCAAAGATTGTCAAAATGCTCGATTATCGAAAATCTGCTTTAATAATCTCCGCAACTAAAGAGCTTTACGCATTTCTACGGTGAATTCAAGAGATCGAAGAGAAGTGATAGAGATTTGTAAAAGAAATAAAAGATGTAAAAATTGAAAATGATTATGTACCTTGTAATGATAAAGATCATAATGAAATCCCCGATTAAAGTGGACGTAGGCCAGATCTGAGGCCAAAACACTATAAACACTCTCTACTTTACTTTTTTCCCACACTTATTTGCTCCTAGCTTTTTTTGATCATTTGTGAAGTGTGGAAACACACCTTGGGTTATTAGTGCAACTTTTTCATTAACATATTTGGCGCCCACCGTAGGGCTCGAACCCACGACCACAAGGTTAAGAGCCTTGGTTGATTTTGAAGATTGAGAGTCTGCTTGTTATGATAGATCCGCATGGTCTAAAAACTAGTCCCATTGAAAGGACATCTATGAAGATTCGAGAGTTGTTTGATATAATGACATCATCGAAAAATGGAAGTAAGTCCGAAAGAGGTTCAGAGAATGTTGATCATGAAGCCATCGCCACTCCACAAACTAATCATCCAGATGTTGGTCAAACTTCAAGAGTTGGCGTAACTCGAGATGAGCTGAATGTAGTTGTTGCTGGCTTGAATCAACGAATGGATACTTCCAGAAAAACATTGTTGGAGAAGCCAGAAACTCTTTTACTGCTCAAGCTAGTCCTATCAAACCTAGAGTCGAGATCAATCTAGATGAGAATGTTCACTCCAATTGTTATGACTGTGCAGAGGAACTGGATGGTCCGTCTAGTGGTAGAGATGAAGCTGATATCGAAGATTCCAAAGCAAATGCAGAAGTTCTCAAACAAGCCCCATCGAGAAAGAATCACTCTAGAAAACACGCTTCTTAAGAAGTTGCAAGTCCTACCAAAGGTGCGCTTCCTCAAGCTGGAGGTATAAGAACTCAGTTCACTGATCATAATTACTTGGCAAAACAAGTAGTCGAGAAAAAGGATGGCATATGCACCATAGAACGACGCAATGATGAGGAGTACATTTCAGAGATGATCAAGAAGATCACGAAGGAAAGCCAAGCCAGGAATGAAGTCGAAAGTAAATGGGACTCCGCTTCAAGCAAAACTCCGTTCACAGAAAGAATTCAGAAGGATGAATTTCCGAAGAAGTTCATTCCTCCAACCATATCCGCGTATAACAGGACCGTTGATCCTAATATGTTTCTGTATAGATATGAATGACACATGAATGCGGAAGGGCAACTAATGAGATCAGGTGTTTGCACTTCCTTCTCTACTTGGAGGGAGTCGCATCACTTTGGTTCACTAAGATGTCACCCAGTTCTATAAACCAATTCTCCAACTTGGCAAAGAGGCTTAGAGAGAAGTTCAGATTGAATGCTTCAAAAGCTAAGGATGTCATGTCGCTATCAGAAGTGGAGCAAAATTCGATTTACAGCTATTGAAAGCTTTTCTTACTCGTTTCAATGCTGCTTTGGCAGAAGTTAGAGATCCGGAGCCGCAGATGTTGTTGATGGCACTAGTTCGAGTTGTGGATAAGACGATCGAGTTCCGAAAATGGGTGAAGATGAAAAGCCAAACAAATTCGAAAAATTCTACATGAAGGCTGAAGAGTTCACTAAAATGGAAGACGATCGAGTTCGGGAAATGGGTGAAGATGAAAAATCCCAACACATTCGAAAAATTCTACATGAAGGCTGAAGAGTTCGCCAGAATGGAGGCAGATCCATCCAACTAGAATGTTGCTGAAAGAAATGCCATGGAAGATAAGAAAAGCAATGATACTCAAGATGACAAGAGAATGTAGGAGGTCTAAAAAGGGGAAACGAGGACAACGGAAAGGGGAGAATGATAACAAAAGATTCCGCTTTATCAAATTCGAAGGGTTAACTCCTTTAAATGATACCTCGAAAAACATCTTCTTTGCCACCAAAGATGCAGGATATTATCCGACTCCACAACTGATAAAAATAAACGGTAAGGCAACTAGTTCTAGAATGTTCTATCGCTACCACAACCAGCCTGGTAATAATACTAATGAATGCAGATACTTAAAAAGCCTGATTTAGAAATTGATTAGGAAGAATAAGCTGCAATAGTATGTGAAAAGACCACCAGCAACTAACACTTCTTCAGCAGCTCAATGACAAGTTCAAGCTAGTGATGGTTGAAAGAGTTCAAATGCTCAGAGCCTGGAATAATGACCATTCATGTCAACACTTTACTAAAAACACTATTCATCTCTTATGAAAAATTGTTGTAAATTCTTATTACAAGCATGAACCTCCTATATCAAAAGGGGGTATTGTAACTAGACATCATTTATGTTGATGAAAACGTGTCTTCTTATCTCAATCATATGCTTGCAAATTTTTGATAAGATAATTTGAAAATTTCTCAATATTGATTTGATATTGCAGACTGCATAGAGAGTGCTCGCTTCCTCACAATCCGACAAGGCCTGGTAACCTTCATAGCACATACCAACAAAAAGACATCTTAAGTGTCGAGTGTCGTAATCATCATTCTGCACATAAGCGAAGATGTAATGCACCGCCTTGTAGATCGAAAAGGGGAGTCACTAAGAGTAAAGCGACCAAAGAAGGAACAAGCAAGCTCAAAAGAACCAAAAGCATTCCTTATGCAAAGGCACCCAGTCAACTCTTTGATGCCATTACTCGATCGGATGAGATGAATGCTGGGGAAAATCCAAAGTCTTCCTTACACGAAGACGGAAGCAAAACCTTCCTTACGCGAAGGCAAATCCAAAGTCTTTCTTACGTGAAGACGAAACCAAAACTTTCCTTCCGCGAAGGCGAACCCAAAGTCTTCCATATGCGAAGACGAAACCAAAGCCTTCCTTACGCGAAGGTACCCAGTCAAGTCTCTGACGCCATTACTCGACCGGATGAAATGAACGCTGGGGCAAATCCAAAGTCTTCCTTATGCGAACATGAAGCCAGAACCTTCCTTACACGAAGGTGAATCCAAAGTCTTTCTTACGTGAAGATGAAACCAAAACCTTCCTTACGCTAAGGCAAACCCAAATTCATACATAATCAAAGATGAAACCAAAGCCTTCCTTATGCCAAGGCACCCAGTCAAGTCTTCGATGCCAGTACACGGCCAAATGAAATGAACGCTGGGAAAATCCAAAGTCTTCCTTACGTGAAGAAGAAACCAAAACCTTCCTTATACGAAGGCAAATCCAAGGTCTTTTTTACGTGAAGACGAAACAAAAACCTTCATTATGTGAAGGCGAACCCTAAGTATTCCATACGTGAAGACAAAACCAAAGCCTTCCTGACGCGAAGGCACCCAGTCAAGTCTTCGACGCCATTACTCGGCCGGATGAAATGAATGCTGGGGCAAATCCAAAGTCTTCCTTACGCGAAGACGAAACCAAAACCTTCCTTATGCAAAGGCGAATCCAAAGTCTTTCTTACGTGAAGGCGAAACCAAAATCTTCCTTACGCGAAGGCGAACCCAAAGTCTTCCTTATACAAAGACGAAACCAAAGCCTTCCTTACCCGAAGGCACCTAGTCAAGTCTCTGATGCCATTACATGACCAGATGAGATGAACGCTGGGGCAAACCAAACGCCTTCTTACGCGAAGGCACCCAATCAAGTCTTCGACGCCATTACTTGGATGGATGAGACGAACGCAGGGGAAACCAAACGTCTTCCTTACGCGAAGTGTGACACCCCACGTCCGTTAATGTCACTCACTAAGGGAATGCATTAAGTTTCGTGAAGCGCTATAGGTAAACAGACACAGAACAATTACAGGACAGATATAAATAAGGCAGCAGCGGAAAATTTAAGCTTTTATTTCAAGCATAAGTCATAATATGTGGTCCACAATTTCATAAGTCACAAAAACCATTACAAAAAAATAACTTTTGTCTTGCACCATTAGAGTGCATAAGTAAATAAAAAGCATCATTCCCCAAATAAAAAGAGTTAAGCCATAGTAGAGACAAGAACTTGAGTCATACTTCAGAAGTAGCTCCTAGCAAGATGATATCTGATTCCTGATTAAGTCTGAGTGTTTCCTCCCTGAGAATCTGGGGGGAAACGGAAGAAAGAAGGAAAAACAATAGGGTCAGACATAAAGTCTGGCGAGTCTAGTTACGTTTAGCCAGTAGATAAATAAAAGCAACATGATAGGCATATAAAGTGGATAAGAGAGATCACTACATAAATGGCAGGTGTGACAAGGTAAGCAAGTTAAGGTGTAAGTGCCTCAGTAATGATTACTCTGCACTACTACTAGTATAACTGAAATGAGATGATCCCTTCCACTATAAGTTGGTAGGCTTAGGTCATACGTCTAAGTATACCCTAACCCCTACCCTAATCGATCGGCTCCCTACCCTGTAGATATCATGTGATGTCCCCACAATAGGAGGTATAACTTCCTAATTTGGAAACCCTTGGTGTGCACAACCATATCTACTAGTGTTACAGTCATCTTAGCCCTATCTGCCCGGCCCATGCACGCACATGTCCCCGGTCAGTTTGCGTCGCCCACACCATCCATCTCGTTTGGATCTCTTACAATCAATCAGTAAGTGTGCCCCTTCTCTGCCTAGTACGGAGTTTTTTACTTGATACCAACTCCAGGTTACTGACTGAAATGGGTCCCACACAATATGATACAAGCTCTTCCCCTTGTCTTGTATCCGCCACTAGGTTTTCCACTGAATATGTATACCCTTAGTTGTCTTTAATTACATAGCCCTATACTAGTTATGCTTACCCTAAAGGGTGTCTTTAATTACATAACTTCATTACATCATCTATCGGTTATGTATACCACTAGGTGTCTTTAATTACATAACCCTATTACATTATCTACTGGTTATGTATACCACTAGGTGTTTTTAATTACATAACCTTATTGGGTTAAGTTCGTGGGCCTATATATACATATTACCCACCCCCTCTAATTTCTTAACCCACCACTACCCATCCAATTTTACTTGACCCTAACTTAAGTCCATAGTCATATTAAATTAGGTTAAGTAGTCCATTTCATTACCATGTCCAATTATGGTTATAATGGGCTAGACCTCCCACATTAGGCCTACAACGTGTGGATGCTGGATATGCCGGTCGGGTCCGGGCAGTCTTATTCCACAGTTGGGCCTAACCTCATGTCTCAGCCCGATTCGTATTTGCGTAATTAGACCTCCCATATTATGTTCAACATTAGTGGCTACTGGATATGCCGGTCGGGTCCGGGCAGACTTCCACCACTAATCTAACCTAACCTCGTGTCATAAGTACAATTTACAATTCCTAATTGTAAATTACTAAACATTCCAAATTAATCCAAATCTACCTATGTCATTATAGATAACTATTTCTATGTTTTCCCCATTTGAATTACATGTCCCATTTCATATAAATATTACATAAATTATGCCAATTATAATCCCTTTTTCCCCGTTTCCTCTCTAACGTATTCGTACATATTTTGGCAGCATCTAGGCTATAAAGTAGCCTAGCTATAAAAATGAAAAGGGAATGTGAAGAAGGTGATAGTTTCAACATATCTTGGCAAAATATAAACATAAACTGGTATGATAACAAGGTGAATGGTCATGTAATCATCATGGCAAGGTAGGCATAAAAGTGAGGAACTTGCAACAACTACGAAGTCAAAGCAACATAATGAGATCTAAATTAACCATAAGGTGTCCAATTATTTAGATCTAGCATAGTAAGGGTGACATAGTAACATGTTTAGATCTAAAGATGGATTCACATGTCAAGTTCACAACATATCTCAATGGATCACAATATCATAGGTGAAAGGTGATTAACATAAAGATCTAGATCCAAGTAATGTTACAACTATCCCAATTAATAGATGTACATCCACCATAATCATGGTTACAAGTCAAGATCCACATAAGCAACATAATCAAATCACCACAGTTTTATTAGATCTAGGAAAATAGATCTGTCATGACATAGTATAGGATTTCATATTAACACAGAACCATACTTTACAACAACACCAGTTCATAGTCTTTCAAAGTATACTTTTGTTTATCTAAACCTAGAAGTAATCTAGAAACTCACAGCATTAGGTTTAGAGAATTTAGGAAGAATAGATCTAGAATTTCGAAATTGGATTTGTAGAATATGTTGTTGGAGAAAACGGTTCAGTTCGCACTCCAGTAGCATATGGCCTCCATGACTCCCAATGAAGAAAATATGAGGAATATGACACATATATATAGCTGTCAGATCCCCTGAAATCGAGTGCTACCTCAGCCCTAGGGGTGTCGACACCCCTGTGGGTGGGTTGATCCCTAGGTCGACACCCCTCTAGGGGGGTCGACCCCCTAAAGCGGGAACTTTGCCGCTTAGAAGAATTTTTCGAATTTGAATCCTTTGGATAGGATTCTGACTCATCTCTGACTCACCTTTGACTCATGCATATATATAAAATATTTCTGTGTGTATACAAACTTAAAACCCTCATAACTTCTTCATACGGTGTCCGTTTTACACATACCAAATGTCTATCTTGACCAGAATTTCGAGACGGACGCAATGGTACATTTCTTCTAATTCTAAATATTAAATTAATTATTATATAATTTATTCTCTTTTAATGTCGTTAAAAATTCGGGGTGTTACATTTTCCCCTACTCAAAGGATTTCGTCCCGAAATCTCTAAGTCGAGAAGAATGCATATCCTACCATCCATCATCCATCTACTCATCCACCAATCACTGGCTTCCATTGTCCTTAAAGATTTCTAATGCTTATATATATATATGCAAAGGTGTGTGTGTATATGTACCAACACTAATGCGAAGATCAGGCGGTCTACTGATTCAGTTGACCTCCTTAATGCAATGTATGTTAGTGCCATGAATCCAATATGTACGCAAATAAACCTATTGTATCATATAAGTTCTATATGTGTGCACACCCATTCGTCCAAATGCAACATCCATATGCCAGTTCATCCATTTCCATCCATAAAAGAAAAGAAAATGCACACACATCCATATGAAATATGAAAGTGATTGAGCCGATCTTAGTGCCTAATATGTGTGTATATGCGTCCATAGGCAACCAGTGGCAAACAATTGCATCCACTTGCATCCATCAAACATAACATGTTTCAAATACATGTTTACATCCATGGGATTCCTATCTAAAGGTCGAAAATACGATGGATAAGATATATTCTATTAACAGAAACAAGTACTGATAAAACTTAGGAAAGGAGATAAGAACATACCCTCGAAAAGAAAAGGGTACGAAGCATGAATCTTGTCTTCGGTCTCCCAAGTCGCATCTTCTGAGTTATCTCCCCATTGAACCTTTAGCAACTTGATTCCCTTATTGCGCAGCTTCTTAACCTCTGACCCAAGAATACGGGTAGGGACTCGTCTAACTGTCGCTTCCCGTTCCACTTCGACTTCTTCCAACATGCTCGGCTCAACAACTTCCGCGGTGGGACTCGTCTAACTGTCGCTTCCCGTTCCACTTTGACTTCTTCCAACATGCTCGGCTCAACAACTTCCGCGGTGTCATGCAAGCACTTCCGCAGATGAGAGAGATGGAAAACATCATGAACACCGGATAGATTTTCTTGGAGCTTTACTCTGTAGGCCATTTGGCCAATCCTCTCGGTTATGGGAAATGGTCCCACAAACCTAGGTGCCAACTTCCCTACTGATCCGAAGCGAACCACATTCCTTAGAGGTGATACTTTGATAAAAACTAAGTCTCCCACTTTGAATTTGATATCAGTCCTTCTCTTGTCTGCATAGGACTTCTGCCTATCTTGAGCTGTCTTCATCCGCCGTCGAATAAGGTCAATCTTTTCGAACGTTTCCCTAACCATATCTGGTCCAAGTAATAATCTTTCTGTAGATTCCCACCAACAAGTTAGCGATCTACAAGGTCGTTCGTACAATACTTCAAAGGGTGCCATGCAGATGCTAGCTTGAAAACTGTTATTATAGGCAAACTCTACTAAAGGAAGATGCTCTTCCCAAGTCCCTCCGAAGTCTAGGATACACAGCCTTAAAAGATCTTCTAAAATCCTATTCACCCTCTCCGTCTGCCCATCGGTCTGAGAATGATAAGCAGTGCTCAAACACAACTGTGTACATAATGCTTCTTGCAAGCTCCTCCAAAATTCACTGGTAAAGATGGGGTCACGATCGCTCACGATGCTGGAAGGTACTCCATGAAGACGAACTATCTCTCGGACATAAATTGCTGCCAACCATGATGCCATCCTCTTACTCTTAACTGGAATAAAGTGAGCGCTCTTAGTGAGTCTATCCACTATCATCCAAATACCGGTATTATCTTTCTTTGATCTAGGCAAACCATCTATGAAATCCATAGAGACACTCTCCTATTTCCACTGCAGAACCTCCAACGGATGAAGTAATCCACCGGGCTTCTTTTGCTCAGCTTTAACATGCTGGCAAACTAAACATTGAGAAACAAATTCGACCATATCCTTCTTCATCCCAGCCCAAAAGAAAACCCTCTTCATATCCCATGTACATCTTGTCACCGCTTGGATGAATGGTCATCTTAGAATGGTAGGCTTCTTCTAGGACTGCCTTTATCAAGCTTCCAGTTTAAGAAACACAAAGTCTTCCATCTCGTCGTAACCACCCCTTTTCATCTATGGCATATCTACTGAGGTGACTAGAAGTCTCCCCTCTTCTGATCTTATCCAAAATGTCTAGAATCTGTGCGTTACCTTGTTGCGAAGCTCCTATCTGATCCACAAGAGTCGGTCGTATCTCCAAGGATGCAAATAAATCAGGCAAAACTTCGATGGAGGGTCTAAAATCAAAAGCTAATATAGATTCCAAGTTCTTTCTTTCCACAAACAGAAAACTCAGGGCCACCCTCTGCCTACTTAGTGCGTCTGCCACCACATTACCCTTGTCGGGGGTATAAGAAATCTCAAAATCATATGAAGCTAAGAAATCCATCTACCGCTGTTGCCTTAAGTTTAGATCCTTCTGTGAGAATAGATACTTAAGAGATTTATGATCGGTGTATAACTTGAACTTTTCTCCAAGTAAATAATGACGTTGCGTCTTTCACACGAATACTATGGCAGCTAGCTCTAAATCATGGGTGGGGCAGTTCTTCTCATAAACTCTTAACTGCCTACCACCATAACATATTACTTTCCCTTCTTGCAACAGAACCGCACCAAGCCCTGTACCGCACGCATCAATGTAAACAGTAAACACTTTACTCCCATCGAGCAAGGTCAAGACTAGGGCTGTTGTCAGAGCCCTTTTTAGTCGTTGGAAAGTAACGTCACAGTCTATGTCCCATGAAAATGCCAAAGTCTTCTTTATCAGCCTGGTCAGAGAGGTTGATATCTTCGTGAAGTCCTTAATGAACTTCCTATAATAACCTGCCAACCCAAGAAAGCTTCTCACCTCGGTTGCATTTTTAGGAGTCCGCCAATCTTGTACTGCAACCATCTTCGTAGGATCTATAGTTATCCCTTCTTTAGAGATTACATGCCCCAAGAATCTCACCTCCTTTCTACAGAAATGGCATTTGGAGAACTTTGCATTTAGCTGATGGTCATGGAGAGTTTTCAAAACTTCTCCCAAATGCTGGGTATGTTTTTCTTCACTCTTGGAGAAGATCAAAATATCATCAATGAAGACTACGACGAATTTGTTTAGGAACTCCCGAAACACCCTACTTATCAAATCAAAAAAATAGGAGGGTGCATTTGTCAACCCAAAAGGCATAACTAGCCATTCAAAGAAGCCGTCTGGAGTTCTGAAAGCAGCTTTATCTATGATGTCCTCAGCCACCCTCAACTGATGGAACCCCGTAGCCAAGTCCAACTGAGAAAATACGAGGCATCAACATGCTAATCAAATAAATCATCAATCCTCGGAAACGGGTGCTTATTCTTCTTGGTGAGCTTATTTAACTCTCTATAGTCAACACACAAACGAAGTGAACCATCCGCTTTAGTTGCAAATACTACTGGAGCACCCCATTCAGATATGCTTCGTCTGATAAACCCTTTTTCAAGTAGCTCCCCTACTTGCTTACTCAGCTCCCTCCTTTCCCTTGGAGCCATGTGGCATACTGGTAATGCAACTGGCTTTGCATTGTCCACCAGATATATGCGGAAGTCAATTTCGCGCCTTGGAGGTAAAACCTGTACCTCATCAAAAACATCTGAATAATTTCGAACCACTGGAACAGATTGCAAATCATCTATGGATGCATCTAGAGACTCTAGGAAGCTAAGCATAACAGACCCTTGAGGGTCACAAGAAACTTCAAGGGTCTTCCCATGACATGTCGGGAGTCTAACAACCCTCCTCTCACAATCCAGAATGGCCCCATACGGGGTAAGCCAATCCATTCCTAGAATCAACCCATAGCCCATAAACCCGAGCACATACGCGTCGCATTCAAATTCAATGACTAACGCAGATATTTTCAAACCCCGACAAATCATCGATAAATGAGTCGAACCACCAATGGAGTTTGAAACAACTATGGGATCTACTTCCATACTAGTATTTAAGTGCAGAGATTAAACTACAGAACTAGATATAAACGATTATGAAGCATCAGAATCGGAAAGTGTTCTAACTGGATGGTTTGAAAGAGAAAATAAACTTTCCACAGAAATTTTTCTACCTCTTTCAGGAGCACTGATCACGAGAGCATATACCTGCCCTCCAGAAGACATGCTCTTTGACCTTGTCCCTACGATCCCTGTTTCTTCGGGCACTCTTTAGAGAAGTGTCCAACCTCTCCGTAATTAAAGCAATTGGCCTTCCTTCTCTTACAATGTTTGATCAGGTGGCCCTCCTTTCCAAAATTGTGATATTTTCTCTTATCCTTGCCTTTATCATCTTTCCCTCCTTTCTTCTTTTGTTGCTACTATTGCTGCCCTTTCTTGGGCCACACCATCTTATTCTGCGATGTCCCCTTAGCTTTTGTTTCTTTCTTTTCTCCCTTGTCCTCCTCATGCATTAGGGCCATATCAACAAGCTTTTCAAAGGTGGCCCCCATTGGAAGACGGGACATAGCTAAACCATGCAGAGGCTCATTCAGCCCTTTAGCAAACCGCAAAACCCTTTTGTGCGGTGTGTCTACCAACTCTAGCCCAAACCTTGCCAGCTGGTTGAACTTGTTCACATAATCCTTCACCATCAAATTTCCTTGTTTGAGTGTTAAAAACATCTCCATCTGTATGCTTCTCTCCTCTTGGGAAAGAAATTTCATTTCGAACCTCTGTCTAAAGTCTTCTCGAGTTTCTATCGGACGTCCAGCTTGTGTGATTTCCCACCAAAATGAGGCTTCATCCTTTAACAGCTAAGCAGCTAACTGGATATTTCTTAGGTCCTCCACTTCAAAGATTACGAATAAGTCCTCGTTCTCCTTAACCCAATTCCGAGCTTCTACGAATGTATCGTTCCTATGGAATGGCTTTCCTCCCATAGCCCGGAAGTCTTTGCCGATCTTTGCAAAGTTGTCAGGTTTTGGAGGGGGAGGAGGAGGAATGACTGGTGCAACTAGGGTAGGAACGTCTCTTTGGCCTTCGGCCAGCGCGATGGCCTCTAGTACCTTCGGAACCATCCGGGTATTGTGACGCCCTCTGGGAGATTAGGGAAGTTTTGTTCCCCAGACATGCTGAAAAAGGAAGAATTTAAATAAAGGACCAAAGGTGACACGACCCGAACTTCCCCGTAAAGGAAAGCCCGGATTGAGTTGAGAACACAACAAATCAGAAAAAAACAGGAGAAAATTTCATTGCTTATTACAACTATTTACATCAGACTACAAGAATGTACAAAGTATGACCAAACAATATACATTTGATAAATATCAGAGATTTACAAATTACAATGCAGCTTAAAATAATACAAAACACAATTGAAAGAGATACACGGATACAGAGCTTTCCGAATATCATTCCAGCTGTAAACCAGGATCCTATGAATCTGCAAAACCAAAACTAATAGTTGCCCGTGTGTAAAATAGGGGCACCCAGTGTTTAGGTTAAAACAATAAACTCCAGGTCAGTCATGTGACTGGTGTAAGAACTAAAACAGTTATTTAAACCTTTACTTTAAAATAAAGTAAATCAAGGGACCATGCCATATAACACGGAACGGGTTTACTCCCAAGAATACTAGTGCATAGAATAAACAAAGCAATGCTTTTTTGGAAAAATGAAGTTATTATAAGACCCAGTTCCCATCACACAATGCAACACAAGCCGGAGGATAGGGTTTTCCCTTATAATAGCCAAACATCTTGGTACGTTCAAAACAAATCATTTGATACTATTGTAAGTGCATAGTGTATAAAACAACTTCAAATATAAATGTATCAATCATCGACGGCATGGGTACCATATATCATGTCGCCATACTAGTTCTAGAATTAAAATCGCTAAGTCACGTATTGGAAGTTGGATTTCCATCTGTGAACGAAGGCAAGGGATCGTCCTTACCGCTTCGAGACAATCTAACCTACCATGCCTCAGGATCAGAGCTCGAGTGACCCTTGGATTGTCAGGGCCAGTCCACTCGATGTGGATTAAAATGCTTGAACACTACGTTTCCCCGCCCTATGGGGCGAAAACTGGTCTGTATAAAGACCATACCATCCATCGCCCACGCAGCGCCGATATATCCGAGGCGCCTCGCAATCCATCATCCACATAAGTAAAATGTTTGTGCATGAAAAACCCAGACACCACTCCTAGCTAGAAGGAAACGATGTCCTCCCTGAGGTCATCTCCCGTTTTTGGTTCACACCGGGGTGTGAGGCTCGCGAATTAACGCTATACACAAAGCTATGCTATATTAAAGCCGTGCTTTGATCATCAACCACAAGACTCTTCTTTTCAACCGAAGCCTTGATCATCTGCATCTCAGCATGCCACATAAGCAATTCACGCTATGCAACCGATGTCTATCAATCACATAGAATGAAATCTGATGTTAGACACACATCCATTTACAAGTTCATTCTGGGTCTGAACGAAACCGGATGCACCTTATTCCTCGTCCCATATGTCGAATATAGGAGAGTGCTCCTCGCATATCTGGTAGATCTCCAAGTACGTCTGGACGACCACCACTTATTACCTCGTCTTGGGTGTATAGCCTAATCAAGACATCAGTAATCGTCCAAATGATGTGAAGACCTCCGGTCTTTAACCACCGTCTTCATCGTCGACTCATCGCCGATTCAGTTATTCAGAATGGGATAAACCCGATCTTTCCGAATAACTCGCGTATATTATAAACAAGTGCTATAAAAACACGACATATGCCTCATTCCAATTCTGAATATTCCTTTATTTAAATATTCATATCCTTTGGGAAAGGTTCCCATTAATTTTATCAAAGATAAATTCTTTAAATTTATTCTTTAATCTTCCTTTGGATATCAATCCATACCAAATTAAGGTTTATCCAAACTAATCGGGATTAGTGAACCTTACCGAAGTAATCATTTGTTTAATTTCCCAATCCCAACCTATTCATCCCATGAAATAAAACTGGTAATACTTCATATCTAACACCATGGTATTATCGGTAAAATTAATTACCATTTCATGTTCAAATCTAATTAAAGATTTAACTATCGCTTGGAGAAAACTGGTGATACTCCATTCTCGACCATTTCTTGAATTTGGTAATTTTAGTTATCAAATTCACCTTTCAATCTATTTAAAGATTCATTAAAATTTTAATTCAGTTTTAATTTCCAAAAATCATTACTTAATGATTCTTCAGAGTTAAGAAATTAATCTTATCTTTAACTGGGTTAAAGAACTAATGTCATTTAAAACACAGCTCATGATAAACCCAAAATCACATTCCATTAACAATGGAGTCTTCATGGAATACAGATCAATATATATAATCGATATGGACTTCCATATCCAACCGATAATATAAATGGAATAACGGCAAAGCGTTTTTAAATTCCATATATATTAACTGTCTTCCTCTACAGAAACTCACTTCGATTATTATCAAATCGGATTCCATTCCATTCCAATGTATTAAATTGGAAAACTTTACTTTGGAAAATTTCCATTAATTCGTTAATAAAAAGATTTATAAGTTCCAAATCTCATTTCACTGTAAATCGGGTTAAAGAACGAATGTCGTTAAAAGCACAGTTCACAATAAACCCAATTCACATTCCATTTCAAATCCAGTTAAATGTTAATTAATTGGTAATTCTTCTCTACATCTTAATTAAAAGAATTATTCTTTTCACATGGGGTTTAAGAATAGTGTTACTGAAGACCCCATCCCATCAGTCTCTAACCGTAAATTAGTAAGAGAACAATTCCCTAAGTATTAATCCTGAAGACCGAAACCAACATCAGATCAATACCCAGGAAACCATTCAACTTAGCTAATCTCCAGTTAGTTTCTAATTTTCTTAACTCCATTGGGTTTAAGAACAGTATTAATAAAGATACCATTCACGACAAACCCAAAATTTCATTCCCTTGTTAATCGGGTTAAAGAACAAGTGTTATTTAAAACACCGTTCACGATAAACCCAAAAACCAATTTCAATTAATTCCAATTAACTATTAATTAATTCGTAAAATTCATTAAATCTTAATAAAAAGATTTATATCTTTTCTCAACTAGGTTTAAGAACAGTGTCATTTAAAACACAGTTCACGACAAACCCAAAATTCAATTCAATATTAAATACAAGGCTTTGAATAGAAATTATATCGGCTTATATTCAATATCAAATTCTGAAATCAACAAATATCATATTAGGAATAACGATATATATATCTTCCGAATTCCTCCATAATATCCGTATAATCAAAGAATCCAATATCGAAATATTCCGAAGATAATTTCGATTCAAATCCATTCCAATTCATACATTGGAAATTCTGGTTATTTTTAAAACCATTTCAAATCCAATTTATTTATTTAAAAATATTGGATTATAATTCTAGTTCATAACTAGTTCATTTCGATAAAAATATATTTTATCTTTTCAATTATGGAATTTTTCATTCCAATTCTTTCCAAATCATCTTTTATGATTTTACACAAATTATTGATATTTTTAATAATTTTATCAAGGCCGGTACAGTCGATTCCCATAAACGGTCATCGAACTGCACTTACAGCGACTTTTTCAAATTTGATTTAGACATGATTCCAAATCCAACCGTTAGATTCCTAATTTCTTGTATTCGTTAGAAAGCTCTTTTTGATACGAACCCAATGGTTCCGGTTTTAAGAGAATCCGACGGTCGAATCTCCCGTAATGTCCATTCGAAGTCAATTGTCGAAATTCACGAACTGTCGCGGCGCGTTCTATTCAGGCCATTATATATATATATATATATATATATATATATATATATATATATATATATCGTCGATTTCCATTCAAAATGTATTTTATAAATCGTTTTAAAAACGATTTCAACTTCATATTCAATTTTAAATCCCAATTGAATATTCTATATCATTAATATATAAATGATAATATTTTCAAACTTCAGATTTTGAAATCGCTTCCTTTTCGATATTCATTATGAAAATGAATAAAATCGATATAAATATCGTTCGCGTTAAAATGGCGCATAACTAATCTACACGGCTTTATATATTTCAATATATTGTCGTGTCCATCCAAAATCGGACATCAAAATCAGATTTTGATCGTTTACTGAATATTATTTTAAAATATTCAATTTTTTAAAATATTCGTTCTTTCTAAATTGGAATCAGACACAGTCAATTACCATATAATATTATTTATATGGATTTCATACAACACATGTACATAACAACAATGATAAACAATCAACCATCATCCAGAGTGCATTCTACACTACATAAGCAATTACCATATAATAATATTTAATGCTTATAACAGCCTGTCAACCAATCGATCGACATACAACTAAAACAATTGGGACTAGTGTACGTCAAATATCATCCCAATACCCGTGTGGGGTTTCAATCAACAAATACTGAATATTATTTGTGCAGTTGGGCGATGTGTAAAATTTATCGTCTCAATACATATCAGTCAAACGTGTGTACATAAACAAATCGTCCGATTTGTAAATGACTATTTATTTTATTTTAACACATGAACATTTTATTCTATTCAACACATGAATATTTTATTTTATTCAATACATCAATAAACAAATTCACACAAACAAATCAATCCAAACGCACAACCAAACAAGTCGTCCATGGTCTGTGGACGACGGGGAACAATTCATATATGCAGTTATAAAATAAATAACTATACAAATAAATTCAGTGAGAGAGTTCTCACCTTTGGGATCCATTCCTCCAGTTTTATTTCTGAATTTCTGAATCATTCGGATTTGTCCGAAATTCCAACGCAGTCTTTTCTACGCTGTTCATAATAAAAATCATATTTTTATTATGATGATTATATATTTAAAAATTGCATTTTTTTATAACAATGCTAAATGGATAAAAATCATATTTTTATAATATCACTTCATGTATGAAAATCACATTTTTACATCGCTTCTATATATATAAAAATCTAATTTTTATCTTCGCTACATATATTATAAAAATCCAATTTTTACATAGCTAAAAATCATATTTTTTTACTTTGCTAAAAATTATATTTAAAAATCCAAATTTTTTTTAACATGCCATTCATATAAATAAAAATCGTAATTTTATATAAAGAGAATTCATATAAAAATCACATTTCTATTTCGCTACATATAAAAATTATACATTTATATAGATAAAAATCACTTCGTTTCGCTTCTAAAAATATAATCTTTTCAAAAATAAAAATCAAATTTTTATCTTCGCTTCATTCAAATAAATAAAAATCCAATTTTTATTGCTTTGATACATATATAAAAATCAAATTTTTATGTCGTTAAAAATCATATTTTTTCTATCATAAAAATATAGTCTTTTCATTTATAAAAATATAATCTTTATATTTATAAAAATATAATCTTTATAATATGATTTATCTAAAAAAAAAAATTTATCTTCCTTTAATCTTTAAACTAATTATCTTGAATAAATAAAGGTAAATAAACAAAAATAAAAGCATACAGTGGGTTTTGGGGTAGGGGATGGCTGTTGCGCGCTTCTAGAGAAGGAGGCAGCGGAATGGGGCCCACCTTAGCCGGTGGTGGGGTCTGAATGGGTGGTGGCGGCGCTGTCCAGGTTGAAGGGGAGTTGGGGTTTTGGAATTTCTCAAATCGGAGGAGAGAGGAGAGAGAGGCGCGAGGGGGGGAGGGTTCCGGCGATCGGCGGCGAAGACCGGGGGTACGGCGGCGCTCGAGATCGGAGGTGGAGGTTGTGGTCATTGATCAATTTAGGGGTTGAATGATTTAACGAGGAGGAATAAAATGAGGGTTGACCCCCTTTTGACCTATCATTATATATTTATATTTAATTTAATTTTAAATTCCAAAAAGAAATTTTCTCATTCGAACCCCAAATTGAACCCAACGACCATCGCCCCTAGCGTAATACCCCCATTCCGGACATAATGGGATATGTCCTGGAAACCAATTCTAATGTTTTGATCAGTTATCATTTAAATTAAAATATAAATCATTATAATAGTCAATATTGATTTCAATGCACATTTAATTTACTAGGGCCACAAACGAACTCTAAAAATTCCAAAAAAATAGATCTGGCTATGTTTTGACGATACGGTCCTAACAAAACTAATTTCGTCAAATTTGGAGACCATTTGAAAAACGGTCATTTCCCAGTTGATTAAATTCAAACTGAAATGACCAAACACGTTTAAATCCGCCACGCTCACATATTGATTCCAAAAATTATGAAAATTGGAATTAAGCAATAATTTGACTTTCCGGATCCAACAAAAGTGGTCTCGTCAAAAACGGAGGTCATTTGCAAACTCGCTATTTTTAAGGGTTATATTTCCATAGCGACTATTCTGAATTTTCAACTGGGCATAACTTTTTATTCCCACTATGAAATTTCAATTTTTCGGATTCGTTGGAAAGACATTTTCAAATATATTATAATATTTTGGTTACACCAAAATCCAATTTATTTTGAATCCTGTACATTCATTTGAAATTTGAAATCGGATTTTCAAACTATCGCGCCATTTTCAATTCCTTTTATAATTAAAATAAATATTTATATTCTAAATTCGATTTAAATAAATTTATATGTTCTAATTCTATTCAAAATAAATTTCTAGTCGTTGTTATTTAAAATAATTCATTTTAAATATTCAAAATTCATTAAAACAGCCAAAATAAAAATTTTAAATTGGTTCTGATTTTCCGGGTTGTTATAGAAGGATACTACATATGGCTTTTTGGGGAATGTTTTTCAAAATAGACTTTTCTTTAGAAAATGCTTTTCTTTTAAAAAAAATTTGAAAATAATTTCCAAAAACTTTTATCTAATCTGGTAACCTTCTTCTCTGATACCAAGTGTGACACCCCAAGTCCGTTAATGTCACTCACTAAGGAAAATGCATTAAGTTTCGTGAAGCGCTATAGAGACACAGAATAATTACAAGACAGATATAAACAAGGCAACAATGGAAAATTTAAGCTTTTATTTCAAGCATAAGTCATAATACCGTGGTCCACTATTTCATAAGTCACAAAAACCATTACAACAAAATAACTTCTGTCATGCACCATCAGAGTACATAAGTAAATAAAACGCATCATTCCCCAAATAAAAAGAGTTAAGCCATAGTAGAGACAAGGACTTGAGCCATACTTCAGAAGTAGCTCCTAGCAAGATGATATCTGATTCCTGATTAAGTCTGAGTGTTTCCTCCCTGAGAACCTGGGGGGAAACGGAAGAAAGAAGGAGAAATGACAGGGTCAGACATAAAATCTGGCGAGTCTAGTTACTTTTAGCCAGTAGATAAATAAAAGAAACATGATAGGCATATAAAGTGGATAAGAGAGATCACTACATAGATGGCAAGTGTGACAAGGTAAGCAAGTTAAGGTGTAAGTGCCTCAGTAATGATTACTCTGCACTACTACTAGTATAACTGAAATGAGATGATCCCTTCCACTATAAGTTGGTAGGCTTAGGTCATACGTCTAAGTATACCCTAACCCCTACCCTAATCGATTGGCTCCCTACCCTGTAGATATCCTGTGATGTCCCCACAGTAGGAGGTATCACTTCCTAAAGTGGTAACCCTTGGTGTGCACAACAATATCTACTAGTGTCACGGTCGTCATAGCCCCATCTGCCCGACCATGCAAGTAGTAGGTTTTTCATTGACTATGTATACCCTTAGGTTTCTTTAATTACATAGCCCTATACTGGTTGTGATTATCCTAAAGGGTGTCTTTAATTACATAACTTCATTACATTATCTATCGGTTATGTATACCACTAGGTGTCTTTAATTACATGACCCTATTACATTATCTACTGGTTATGTATACCACTGGGTGTCTTTAATTACATAACCTTATTGGGTTAAGTTCATGGGCCTATATATATATTACCCACCCTCTCTAATTTACTTAACCCACCACTACCCATCCAATTTAATTAACCCTAACTTAAGTCCATAGTCATATTAAATTGGGTTAAGTAGTCCATTTCATTACCATGTCCAATTATGGTTATAATTGGCTAGACCTCCCACATTAGGCCTACAACGTGTGGATGTTGGATATGCCGGTCGGGTCCGTGCAGTCTTATTCCACGGTTGGGCCTAACCTCGTGTCTCAACCCGATTCGTATTTGCGTACTTAGACCTCCCACATTAGGTTCAACATTAGTGGCTGCTGGATATGCTGATCAGGTCCGGGCAGACTTCCACCACTAATGTAACCTAACCTGATGCCATAAGTACAATTTACAATTCCTAATTGTAAATTATTAAACATTCCAAATTAATCCAAATCTACCCATGTAATTACAGGTAACTATTTCTATGTTTTCCCCCATTTGAATTACATGTCCCATTTCAGATAAACATTACATAAATTATGCCAATTATAATCCCTTTTTCCCCGTTTCCTCTCTAACGTGTTCGTACGTATTTTGGCAGCATCTAGGCTATAAAGTAGCCTAGCTATAACAATGAAAAGGGAATGTGACGAAGGTGATAGTTTCAACATATCTTGGCATAAACAAAAACATAAACTGGTATGATAACAAGGTGAATGGTCATGTAATCATCATGGCAAGGTAGGCATAAAATTGATGAACATGGAACAACTACGATGTCAAATTAACATAATGAGATCTAAATTAACCATAAGGTGTCCAATTATTTAGATCTAGCATATAAGGGTGACATAGCAACATGTTTAGATCTAAAGATGGATTCACATGTCAAGTTTACAACATATCTCAATGGATCACAATATGACAGGTGAAAGGTGATTAACATAAAGATCTAGATCCAGGTAATGTTACAACTACCCCAATCAATAGATGTACATCCACCATAATCATGGTTACAAGTAAAGATCCACATAAGCAACATAATCAAATTACCATAATTTTATTAGATCTAGGAAAGTAGATCTGTCATGACATAATATAGGATTTCATATTAACACAGAATCATACTTTACAACATATCCAATTCATAGTCTTTCAAAGTATACTTTTATTTAACTAAACCTAAAAGTAATATGGAAACTCATAGCATTAGGTTTAGAGAATTTAGAAAGAAAAGATCTACAATTTCTGAATTGGATTTGTAGAATATGCTGCTGTAGAAAACGGTTCAGTTCGCACTCCAGCAGCAAATGGCCTCCATGACTCCCAATGAAGAAAATATGAGAAATAGAAAACGTATATACAGCTGCCAGACCCCCTGAAATCGAGTGCCACCTCAGCCCTAGGGGTGTCGACACCCCTGTGGGTGGGTCAACCCCTAGGTCGTTACCCCTCTAGGGGGGTCGATCCCCTAGAGCGGGAATTTTGCCACTCAGAGGAATTTGAATCCTTTGGATAGGATTCTGACTCATCTCTGACTCACATCTGACTAATGCATATATATAAAATATTTCTGCATGTATACAAACTTAAAACCCTCATAACTTCTTCGTACGGTGTCCGTTTTACGCAAACCAAATGTCTATTTTGACCAGTTCGAGACGGACGCAATGATGTAGTATGTTTCCTCTATTTCTGAACATTAAATTAATTATTATGTAATTTATTCTCTTTTAATTCGTTAAAAATGCAGGGTGTTACATAAAGGCACCCAATAAAGTCATTGACGCTTGAATTTATCAGTCTAATTATAGATGAAAGTCTTCAATGCTTGAATTAACTAGTTGGATTGCAGACCGACGTTGGGAAAAATATAAGACCTCCCGCGTGGGAGCACAGGAACTGAATACTTTTCCAAGAAGATGTGCAAGTGCAAGATCAATCAGTAAAGTGGGTTTCTTAATAAAATGGCAAGCTCGGAAATTCTTAACATCCTGGCAGAAACAAAGAGATTTCGCCAACAAAGTGGAAGCTTCTAGTGCATCAATCAAAATCAAAGAAAATCAAAAAACTGATCACAGCTCTTGTAGCTTGTGACGACCCATGATATGTAACCACAATGGGATTGGACGATGCTTGAAAAACATACCATGGGTTCATCACGACATCGCAAAAAGAAAAAAACTAACTTGCACTTGACAAAAAGGCGAATACACTCTGAAATACATAAGGCAAAGTGTACAAAAAAAGGATGAACTCTCCTTAGAAGTTTAGCAAAAAGACCTCGCCTTCAAGGGTAGGACATTTGAAAATTTTAAAAAATCAATATGCTCGATATGTCAATGAAGCTCATTACACCGATGAAGATTAGCCTTGAAAATCAAACAAGTTATCGTTAACTTGCTGAAAGCCTCAGAAAGGAGAAGTGGTAAATATGTCAGTCAAGTCAAATCAAAAGAAATCTCCTATGAGAATCAATTCGTTCATTGAACAAACTTTTAGTCTCTCAACGCAAAAGCTTCCCCGTCTACAAAGCTCTGATACGTAAATAACTCAAAGAACCCTGATGATGTTCTGCTTCAAACCTAAGGATAAAGCATTGCTTAAAAGGCGACTATGTGAACATGGCATAGTTTGAATCCAATAGAGCAATAATGCTTCCTAAGGGATTGAAGCTAATATTCATCAATGGGGTCAACATGAGATATAAAAGGAAGATCAAACAATAGTCGTGCACTGGGGGCAAGCCGTTACAAAGTTGAAGATCCAAATTTTATATAGCCCAGGATGATCCACCGTATTAAACACTGTTGGAAGAGATAACAATATCACGAGGCTGCAATATACAAAAAGCATCCCAGAATACGAAAAATGTAAATATGGTTAAAGGCAGGAATAACGCGAGAAGCGATTCATTTTTGCACAGCATTTAAATTCCAAGACTTAACTCCAAGGCTCACAGTTCTTAGGATGGATAGTGCAAACGCAAAATGTAAAATGTCATCTTAGTACAACTTTTTAAGCGATGCACATAAGCCACTCAGCTTCCCAAAAATCCTACGGTCATTTCCACCCAAAATGATCAGTCGAGAACATGAGTTATCCTGACTGGGGCATTGCTAATAATTGTACAAGTCAGGCTAGACCCAAAAATTTCATCAGACAAATTGTCAATACCTGTCATAAATGTTGAATGTTGTGCAATAACAGTTCAAGAGGATGATGCTTAGAATTCGCAATTCAAAATTTAAACTGATGAATCTCAAGAGTTGCTGACAAACAACCAAAGTGTATTACCAGTATGGACTGAATATGGTGAATCATAAACTCTTAGATAGAACAGTTTCACATTGATAATACATTCTAGTTTGTAAATGATTCTCATAATCTTCTTCCTCTTATTGGACTAACCTATTGTCGCCTTGAGTAATCGACAACGAGTTCGCCGCTAAATGGCCGCAAAAGCTCTTTGTTACAGGTTCTTTGGAAGAGCATATATGCCAAGAGAAACCTTCCAATAAGATTGGTCTAATGTTGCACTATTATTCACCGAAATGAGGCAAAGGTCCCAGAAAAGTCCAATATGCATCATCGATTAGTTCGAAAGCCATGTGCAAATTCAAGTTCAAAATCCTGAGTCCAACAAGTGTTGTACCAAAACCTTGAAGCTGCTTCAAAGTCAAAAAGGCACAAATCAAGCTACTGCAACAGAGCCGAAAGGCGGACGATCAGCAAATTCCTCCTTTTTCGATAATTTTGCGTCAGATTTGGAATACTAAACATAATGCATGCTTAATTAAAACATACTAAGTTACCACATAAAGGCATTTCTCTGGCTAATTGTCAAGAGGATAGGGAACAACCAAAGACTGACTTGTTCCAGACCCAGAAGTTATAGTCGCTCTAGCCTTGGAAACTTAAATTGAGGCCCGGGTTTAAGCATAAGTGATCTCCTTTCTAGAACGATAACTAGTCTTCTATCTGGTATTCGCTCTGCATATGGAACTTCGTTTTTTCAACAAATTACAGGTATACGTTTTATACAAAAAATGAACCATCGTACTAAATTATATAAGTCATTAAAAACGAAGCTTGAAATCTATAGTCAGCATGCCTTGATTAGTTGATTTCAAACATCGTCGCGAATCCAAATTGGAGTGTCATATCTATGAAGATGATGTTTGACAAGTTATAAATGGTTGAATGAAACAATTTTGTATAGGCACGTCACTCTTCAAGTCAGGAAATTCGCGGTAGTTAAATTTTTAATGATTAAACTAATCTATTATAGGTGTGGGCAATCGATGACAAAATATTCACCCAAAACCATGAAAGTGTTTGTCTAGTTACAACGAAATTAGCAGTCAAAGGCACGTTCAACTTGTAAACTACAAGTCCAAATTACTGATTGCTTTTAAATTTGATCGCTTCGATCACTTTGATGGTCAATCTGGATACTGGCAATTCATCGATCTTGTGTAAGTCAAGAACCATGGATCGTGCCATCGATCGAGCATTGGATCAAGCTTAGCGATCTATGATCGGAGCAAAGCTTAAAAATCAAACAATTGCTGCTCCTAATCCAATAACTTGATCAAAGCATGCAACCTGTGAAGACATGATTCATGATCCAAGCAAAGCACACGATTGATCAAAAGTCATAGCTTGTGGTCCACAAGAATTTAACAATCAAGCAAACTAAACAGTCCATATGGATCGGCGACTAAACTTTAATGCACCAAGTCTGTTTCGAGATGCAATTCAACAAAAATAGTCAATTAACGCATTTAATCACAACAACAAGTGCGTACTGAAGAACGATTATCACAATAGATAGGAAATGTTGGAGTGCAATCCACATAAGAGTTACAGCTAAATTCAAGCACAGATCAACAATTACAAGTCCAAAACACTTGACTATTGAAGAAATTCAGACAGTATTGTCAATTCATGAAAAAGAGTGACACAGGAATTCACAATGTCACTGACAAAGTCCAGATTCAAAATTGTGAAAGTTGATTCAGTGCATCAGAAACACAGATTATTACACAAGATCACAATTGAACTGCATCATCACAAGCATCAAAGAACCACATCTGAAGCATGTTCATCGGAATTATGAATCGATTCAGGAAGTGAAAAATATAGAGTGCACAATAACAGTTGTCAAATTCAATTATATTAAGCAGCAAATTGCCAAATACAAGTTGAAATACAAAATTATTACAAAAAATCTATGGCATATTTCACCAACGCATACGGCAAGTACGAGGGTCTACAGCAGCATTACATATTGATCTGAATCATGAGGTAACAAGTTCGATCTGAAACACAAGTGGCTAAGACATAGAGTCAGCTCGAATCAATTAAAGCAAAGCATAGTTTACCAACTCTGCATAAACACATATCATTGAAAATACAAAATAATCACGAGCACAAACCACTAATGACCGGAAAAAGGCTCAACATGTCAACTCGAATATGAAGTTAAAAAACTCATGTTTGAATTCCATTCAAAAGGAAACATCAAGTGATCTAGTTCGGATTGAAGAGCAGTTCATCAAAATATAAGTTGCACGTCAATACAAAAGCTTGAATTAATTCATACAAGGGTTTCATACATTTTCAATATGTAGATTTCAAATCAAGATATAGATCGAGGGATAAACCGCTCAAATCTAAAACAATCAATATAAATCCTAGAGTCAGATAAACATGAAACTTAGAATAATAGCCACTTATGGTAAAAGAGTTGCTCGGATTCTGACAAAGATGGTTTGCAAGGACGGGGCGATGTTGAAATTATCTGGGTTTAGAGAGTTCAACCTGCAAATCGAGCTAAAATTGGGTGAAGTTGATGAGTACTCAAATCAGAGCTCATAATCTTTGGTGACCAACGTTGACTGTATCAGCACAGATCTGATCAGTGGTAGGATCGCTTGAAGAGGAGATAGCAATTTTGGGTCAAGAAATTTTTCAGAGAAACCCATCTGCCATTAAAATGATTCAAAGCTCGGAGAATAAAATAAAGAAAGAATGGATCTAAAATATATAATATAAGGTAAATCTAAGATAAGGCCTGCACGATCCATTAGTTTGAGTGAATTACGACCCATTACAAGTTGAAATGTATCGATCCATCAAGTAGAAGTCACACAACCCATCTTTTAAAGGGCAATTACGATTCATCCAAAACAATATAGGTCATAGATTTCGAAGATCGTATTTTTTATAAGAAAACACAATCTCTGAAGGAAAAATGTTAATCCTGTTATTAAAATGCGGTTCAAAAGTCATGTATTGGATCAGTTGTACTTTATTTTATGGATCGGTTATGTTGTATACTATGGATTGGGCACATTTTATATGATGGATCAACAGTGCTTTGTAACATGTGGATTGGTTAAAAGGCACTAGTACGGATCGCACATATCCAACAAATGAAAGAACTGAGCCCATATGAAAGATGTCGTGGTAGTCATATAAATCGCCTATTTATACCAAGACGTGGCCTGTGTGCACCCACAGAATACATGGATCAGTCATAATGTCACAAGTTGGATCAGTTCAACATATAAACTTATAGGATGCAATGGGTCGTTGCCTGTTACCATGGGTCGTTTGTATGCTACTTCGCATGATCAATGTATAAGAATTGGACCGCTATGCATGAGTGAAGCATGAACCATGCCAATTTGTATAAGGAACAACCATACTATTTTATACGAGTTGCACAAGGCTTGTGGCCTATGTGAAGGTACAACCATGAAGCCACGCGGCTTTAGATTAAACATATGGTTCATAATATTTGAATGATGGATTGGAAGAAGTTTATATAATATTGGATCAGAACGTTTACCTGATGGATCATGCATTAGTATTGAAGCCACGTTAACATGGATCATGTAATATTTAGTTACGCAAGGGTCAGCTGCAACGTGCACAAGACTGGCTTCATGTGAATGCAGTTGTCACAGGCCATACTCAGGTTGCCCATCGTTGAGTCGCTCACCCTCAGGTCGCTCACCGTTGGGTCATTCATAAATGCATGGGTTGCTAGTTTATGTATGACACTTAAGTCATGGCACAAATATATATGGGTCAAAAATCATGGTACTGAAGTGACGAGCATGGATTATTCACTAACATGATAATGTGTTTTCAACTGCTCCATTTTGTGAATTATGCATGAAAATAATGGCACGTGTCAACGCACTTGACCGCCAATATCCGTGTACATAATATATGAAGGATGACATGTATAATATAAATATATGCATCGGTTGCATTATTCATGAACATGAATAGTATATTAGTTTGCTGGCATAACATATATGTGAGTGGACAAGTGGCTTACTTATGGGTCATTCCAGTATAATGCATGGGTCGTCTATTATTATGGTGCTAGTTGCAAAGTATGAGTCGCCAGCTGTACTCATTGATGGGTCGGTGTAAACGTGAGATGGGTCGTTTGTTTGTGGAAGGTCGCTCACAGTATGTTAGGTCATTTGTTTCAATTGTCAAGTCGTTTGCATAAGTCAGGTCATCCACATTATAGTCAGGTCGTCCGCATAAGTCGGGTCGTTCGTCTTTGAGTCGGGTCATCCACCAACCCATGACCCTGCAAACACAAAATTACAAGACTGCCACTCCGCTCCAAACATCGCCTATAAATACCACACCTCCTCATACATTAAGGGGATCGAATTCTCCGACCCCGAAAGGCTGCCATTTTCATTTCTAAACATCATGCAATAATCTCAAACTCCATTAAAGTTCCATCAAGCTTCGATCAATCATCTCCATCATTGTGAAATAATCAAAGATTATCAAAGTGCTCGATTATCGAAGATCTACTTCAATAATCTCCGCAACTAAAGAGATCTAAGCATTTCTATGGTGAATTCAAAAGATCGAAGAAAAGAGACAGAAAATTGTAAAAGAAATAAAAGATGTATAAAGTGAAGATGATTATGTACCTTGTAATGATGAATATAATAATGAAATCTTTTATTAAAGTGGATGTCGGCCAGATCTGAGGTCGAACAACTATAAACACTCTCTACTTTAGTTTTTCCCACACTTATTTGCTCTTAGCTTTGTTTTGATTATTTGTGAAGTGTTGAAACACACCTTGGGGTGTTAGTGCAACTTTTTGTATTAACACACACACACACACACACATATATATATATATATATAGGAGAATTCTGGGGCACCCCTATTTTGCGAGGAACATTCCGGGGAACCCTTATTTTGCAGTACCCCTTTAGCACCCCTACCCTACCATGAGCCACGGTAATCCAAATCCAACAAGAATATGTAGATGTTCAATCCGCATATATTATCATCTATCCAAAATTTGAGCTTGTTCTGAAATTCGTAACATTTTCAAAATCTTAGCTCAATTATTCACTGTTTAGACATTTATTAGAACTGTTAAACTTAAACATCAAATATATTATTCTATGTATGTCGAAATGAGCTCAAATTTTGGATAGATGATAATATATATGTGGATTGAACATTTACATAATCTTGTTGGATTTGGATTAATGTAGCTCATGGTAGGGTGGGGGTGCTACAAAACAGGGGTTCCCTAGAACACTCCTCATATATATATAAGGGATACAACGACATAATTTGAATATTAATACATTTCCTTAGGAGAATTCGAGATTCAAACTAATAGATAAGAATCAAGATACAAAGAATATATCATATAAGTTAAGGAATTGGTATTATAAGGAAACTAATAATATAATTAATTTAAAAACACACGCCACCAGGATTACTGAGTGTTTTCGCCCAAAAGCGGTCGACACCCAGAGGCTGAGCGCCCTTCAAGAGGGGTACTGACCGCCTGATGCGCCCTAGTTCTGGTTGGAGCAGTTTGGGTTAGTGTTTAGGCTAGTTTTATAGAAAACAAGTAACTTAGATTAATCAATGATTAATCTAATGGTTACTATTTATCTACACATACATAAATACCACCTAATTCACCTTACAAATCTAAACCCTCTCATTCCCTATGCCTTCATTCTGTTATTGATACTCCAGAAATTAGGTTGAAATAGGTTTCTTCTTCTTCCCTTAATCTATTTCTATTTAGATTTATATTAGGATTTTCTATTATCTATATATATGAAACTCAAATATATATGATTTTTTATATAGATTTGTAGTAGGATCGAAGAACAATGTTTCCAGCATTCTAACCAGTGTTATTTCCCTTGCCGAAATCTCTGAGAGTGGAAATAATATTATTTAAACTAAATTATAACAAAAAAATATGATTAAGACATTTATGGCTCCCACATAAATAAGAAGTTGGGCGGCAACTACAAAAAAGGAGTTTGATGAAATATAGAATAAGGATATACAAACAAGAACCGATCCCAATGAAAAGGTGGAATAAATTGAATTAGTAAACAATACACCCCTAGATCGCCTAATATAAGAAATGATCCCAGAAATACTACAATTATATCATGTATTGGTCCAGGTAAATCTAAACCTATCCAAATAATGGAATCGAACAAAATCTTTTGTATACCTATGGCGATTTGGGTTTCCACAATAACATTATACTAAAAACCTCCCCAAATCTCCAATCTTTATATATATCGCAAAGTTGTCAATCAATATTTTGGGTTTGTAAATTGTTTGAGGAATAGTTTGGTGATTTTACTTTGTTTAATTGGATTTACCTCTTTTTATTTAAAAAGTGTTTGTTATGTAAAAAGACTAAGATTTGGTTTGATTCCATTATTTGGATAGGTTTAGATTTACCTGGACCAATACATGATATACTTGTAGTATTTCTGGGATCATTTCTTATATTAGGCGGTCTAGGGGTGTATTGTTTACTAATTCAATTTATTCCGCCTTTTCATTGGGATCGGTTCTTGTTTGTATATCCTTATTCTATATTTCATCAAACTCCTTTTTTGTAGCTGCCGCCCAACTTCTTATTGATGTGGGAGCCATAAATGTCTTAATCATATTTGTTGTTATGTTCTTGAATGGTTCAGAATATTCTAACGACCCCTATTTGAAATAATCAAATGTTAATGTTTTTATGTGCAACATAGAAAAAAGGTAAATTTGATTCAAACGGAGATTTATGTTTATATGTGTGTACATATACATATATGTGTATATATGTTACTATCAAATTTCAACACCAAAACCAAATGAAGGTGAAGGGGTATCGAAGCACAACAAGTATGCAATTAAAGCCACGCTAAAGCCCCGCAATATCCCCGAAATAGCCCATAGCGCTCTTCAACCACTACGCTATTTCAAGTTAGCACAAATGAATAGTAGATCCTCTTTTAGCCCCGCCATCTTCCGCTGTATCCGCTAAATCAAGGCTTTCTAGTGTCCGCTTTAGCAGTATTAATATATAGAGCTCATTTGATTAGTCCTATTTCCAAAAAAATCAATAAATTTAGTGTAAAGGGCTAAATTTAAGGCATATGTGCCTAATATATGGTAACAATCAATTACACTCATCAAATTTAGCATGCATAACTATGATATTCCTTGATTTTGTTACATAAGATCAATTAATATTAGTTTCTTGCATACATGTAATGTGGGAAACATGATTAATTAATTTTTAAATATTTGGTTTTACATGTAATGAAACTTTTTTCGCCTCCGCTAGATCCTCGCTATTTTTCCGCTTTATCCCTGCTACACCTTGGTATTGGTATTGACACAACCCATGCAAGCCCGGTACCGATACAAGGAGGGCGGCAGCACGGCGACACCGGAAGTAACATGGGAAGAATGAGCGGTTACAATACCGCCATCGAAAGCCATCAACCTGGTATTAATTCTGAAATCATGCAATCCGACGTTGATAGCAAACGATGACAAGTAGTTGAAGTAATATGTTCCGATACCAGGATGTGAAACCACAAAAGGGGATGCACGAAACCAAGTTGGGTCAAAGCATAAGGCTATCAATATTGATTTACTTAGTATAGATACTGTTACCAAGAGCCAAAGCATCAGAGGAACTACCGAAACCCTGTTATCGCAAAGCCGACACCAGATCCAAAGTTACTGAAGAAAGCTGAAGGAAGAAACGTCATCCACACTAACATGCTTAGTGTCGATACCGAAACCAGGAGTCACTACTACAAGGCGAAGTCCATAATTAGCTATCGAAACGAAGGTTTCTCACGGAAACGGAAAGCAGCCAAAGGGAGCTATCAATACCAATTTGCTTGGTATCGATACACTATCAGGAGGCGACACCCACTTCACAAGCAAAGCAGATCCGACAACAACACTCAATGAAGAAAAGAAGATCAAAACCCAGAAACCGGCACCGAAAGGCAACGTGGCTGAAACCGACTTCGAAAGGGCTTACTGAAGCCGAAAGCACCTAAAACGGGTTTCTGCTAGTTGACACCAAAAGGCTGCCCAATTTTCTTATAAATAAGACCCCAGAGGTCTTATTTATGGGGGCTTTTTCACATTCTTCAATCCTGTAATCTTTTCTTATAGAGTAAACCCTAATTTCTAAATTGATTTGGGGATTTCACTTAGAAACTTCTATGTACTCTACAAAGTGATGAATAAAGAGAGAATCATATTTTGAGATTAATGTCATGAATTTTATTATCACAATGTTGCTAATTTTATCACTGCCTTCCCTACGACAATGCTTCATGCATAAGCCAAATTCCCTAAATACCCTTCTACAAGTCATTTAGCTTTCTAACTTGCATTGCGCTTAGGGAACCCTTATCCCAAGGTAATTTTTGGTCTTTGAGTCTTGTAGGCTTGATACCCACCTCTTTGAAGGAAGAGTAACTAATCTTCGGGATTAAGACCTTGATACCTAGGAAACGATGAACTAACTCGAGTTGTAGGAACTAAGTACACCCTTTTAGTTCCCCTAGGTCTGCATCCTTAGACCTACTTTCGGTGTTGACGAAAAATATCGTTGATAACTATAGCCATCTTTATTCTCTCATATTCAATTCCTTTTAGGAGAATAAGTATCTCAATGATTTGTGGTTAGTAAACAACCCAAATCTTTATCCTAAGAGATAATGTCTCTATATCTTTAGAGAAAAGATGATGGCAGCAAACTCCTAATCATGAGTTAGATATATAGCCTTATGCGATCTTAGCTGTCAAGAAGCATAAGCAATTACTCACCTCTCTACGATAGCACATCTCCTAATCTAGTTCTATATGCATATGTATAAACGATTGAATCTTGATTTCCTTTAAGTACAACTAACATAGGCGCATTGGTCAATAAATGCTTTAGTTTTTGGAACGCTTCTTCACATTTATCGATCCAAACAAACTTCACATATTTTTTGATTAACTGAGTCAACTGTGCTATTATATGAGAGAAGTCCTTAATGAACCCCCTGTAATAGCCAACTAGCACGAGAAAATTCTTAATCTCAATAACTATTTATGGCCTTCTAGTTATTAACAACTTTAATCTTGACCGCGTCTACTGATAATCCTTTCTCTAAAATTACATGATCAAGAAAACTAATTTATTTTTTTCAAAGGTGACACTTTCAAAACTTGACTTTCAACAAATGTTGCCTTACGGTCTCGAGCACTATCCTAAGGAGTACTTTATGATATCATCCATTCTTAAAATAAATCAGAATATCATTTATGATCACTAATATGAATCTGTCAAAATGCTCTCAAAAAATTTGATTCATCAAGTATACAAAGAAAGTGGGTGCATTAGTTAGTTCCAATGGCATAAATAACTGTTTATATGACCAAATCTGGCTCTAAATTCTATCGATACAATAATATCTAGAGCCATTCTCAATTAGTTGAAGCCTGTAGCCAAATATAACTGGGAAAATACCTTGGTTCCACTCAATTGATCTAACTTCAAAGAACGAATCAATGGAAGTAATTCTTGTGCGCTAAATCATCTCATAGTAATGGTAAGGATAATCAATCAATCACAAAGGAAAACTACATCTATGGCACTTTGGTGCAAGACAGCTTATACAATATATATATAGTTTTGAAACCAATATATATATATATAACTAATATGCACACGTCCATATATATGTATATATATGTGTGTGTGTGTGTGTGTGTGTGTTTACTATAACACCCCTTGGGTTGTAAAGGAATCAGAAGTCCTACGTCATGGAATTAGGGCATGAAGTGAGAACTTAAATAGTAGAGCCCAACCTCCTAATAGCATCGAAACCTTATGAGGAAACACCTCTTAGTTTGGAATGGAATCAAAAGTCGCACTTCACGGAATTAGGACATGAAGTGGGAATTTAAATAGTACAGCCTAATCATTCATTAACATCAAGGCCTAATGAGGAACAAAACCTCGCTCCTATTGGGAGGCTAAGTTGGGAATAATATCCTAAGCAAATGGAGGTGCGGGCAGTTGCATCTTGATCTCACTATCCCTGAGGTTAAGTAACCAAGTCTCCAATATCAAATATGGCGACCTACTTACACTGTTATTACGTACATAACCTAATAGTGCATTGTACAAGCACCTGATCGATGCAGGACATTTTTAAAAGAAACAAATTAAAGAAAAGAAGAAAAATGGGAAAGAAGGAAAGATAATGGAGGAGAAGAGAAAGTAATATCAAAATAATAGAAAAATATGTAATATACCTCACAACGCATTAGAAAAGTATAATAGTAATCACAAATACAAAACAGTTAAGACAATGATAACTATATAAGCACAAAATCAGAGTACACATATCTATATAGTTATTACATAAGATAGAAATACGGTTTATACAAGTAATAAATAAAAATTCAACTATAAATTGTATCTAATAACAAATCAAACACTATCAAGGTTTCATAGTGTACTACAACGGAATGTGTAACGATAAAGACAAGTACAGATATGTGAAAGTGTCACCTCCTGTTGATCCACCTGTGCAGTCCCAGATTCAGTTAATACATGTTATCTAGTCAACCCATTTAAGAGTAACCGAGCGAATAAGAAGCCACTTATAAAACCCCAAGTTAGGAAAAAGTTTGGTGTGAGTAATAGAAAAAATCTCAAAATATTATAAAAGTCGCAATAGTATATAGAATAAAGGGTACGAAGAATCATACATGTCCTGTACCTACCTCCATACAGTTAGCACTTCACACTTAACGTATACTACTTTATGTTTATCGTTATGTGAAAAGATATGATAGATTTCAAAATACTAATGTGAAAACAAACAAATAAACATAGCATTCATCATTCATCCTCACATGCTCACTTAATACATTAGATATATGGAACTTATCACCTAAACCACTCAACCTATAAAGGTATGGATAGTTCTTGCATCATTTGGACTCTACCACATCAACAACCCTTAACTTTCAAGTGAGTGTACAGTTCCAAGTAACAACAATATCTTGCACATGCATTTCACAGTGGAGTTCATCATTAGGTAGTCGATATAATTCACATCGGAGGCCGAAATGATAGGGAACCATCCTTGATGGTCATCGTTTGTTATATGATCTCATCATTTATTCTTCAACTCGCTACAATTAGGGACTACCCTTGATGGATCATCATTTTTAGCCCTTTAAGCAATCATATCGACTCCTTTATAACTCACTATGCCAGTCGTAAACTATCCACCTATCGTCGAAGTGACCTCTTTCAATCATGAAATCAACATCGTCAAATGATGAAATCACCACATCCTTGATTCAATAACAATTCACTAGTCAAAGATCCATCACATCAATATATTTGTCGAACGGATCACCATATCGCTACTTGAGGCGTCATCTAAGTCGGTGAAATAGCCCATTATCAATTTAATCAATATTTATCACTCCATATTAGTCGATAGCCAGATGATGTACCTAATCCAAAGTTGTTACATACAAATCAAGTGAAAACATCTATACTTCGTTTGGAAGTCCAATCATTTTTTTCACCTTCCATATTCAGATCAGTAGCCAAGCTTTAATGCTCATTCATCTTCAGATCAATCGATATACACTGATTCTCATTCATTCGATTATATCATCACTAAGGCGCTCAACTAATATGCAACAACTCTATCACATTCTTAGAGTCATCATAGTCCACATTTGACCATATACACCAAACTTTAGCAAATGAAGTTTTCTTAATCCTTTGTCGCCTACAAATGACATTTTCAATGAACTAAGGAAACAAGCGATCATGCAATCAATAATCTAATAAATATCTTAAATAACATACAAGCACTCCATAATAGCAGCAGTAAAATACATAGAACCTTTCTAAAACGACTATATGGGATTGATGCCAAAATAGCTTAAAACTAACATTATTAACAAAATAATGCATAAGCGAGGAAAATATGATATTTAATTTAAAACAATTAAATGATTTTTAATTCTTACATATATTAACAACTAAGTTTAAGCATTTATAAAATCCATTTTTCAAAGTTATAAATCATTCATAAACGTTGATTTTACACTATATTAATAATAATTATAGAAAAGTGAAAATAATATCACCTGTCTCAACCAGATCATCCAAAGCATGTTTTGAAACATAGAGCTCTTCATCGAGCGTAACACAAGAAACATCGTCCAAAAACGACCCTCTATGCAAAAGATATCGTGTAAACAAGTTATTGAATTATCTGAATAAATAAAGCAGCTTAAATTATAATTAACCAATAATTATTTATAAATCACTAACATTTCTTCGTCAATATAACCATAACACACAAGTAAGGAAAGAAAACCTACTCCTTCCCAACTTCTTTCTTCCCTAATTCGACAAATAGATAACGAATCTGAAAACCGTCTCTACCAATGTGCACTTTAACAAACGAGCGCAATGACGCATACCATGACAACACGCCTTTTCGATCGAAAACTAAAACTCCTCCTCCTATAAGACACATTTTGACCTAATGCTATGGGAACGACGAGCCTTAATGAGTAGGTGCTCGTCGTCTAATAGATTTCAACAGTGATCTCCATTTTGCATTTCATGCACCATGGCTTCGATGAGCTCAAGTTTTAGATCGTTGACCTAAAGATGGAACTTGGATAATGATTAATGTACCTCACAAAATTGACGCATACCCATATATCCACCATGCCATAAGTTGCATACTGCAGCACCAGAGAAGTGATGCAGGAAGTGCCAAAAAATGTTGTTATAGGCCAAAAATGAACTGTGGCAACACTTTCTCGGTCTTGCATTTTGCCACGTTGGCCTAGACTCAAAGGCAACATCTTTGCGACCCTAGGGCGACAACGGAACAAGTGCTGCTACAAGTACTAAATTTACGAAAATGTGGGTCCCACAATCTGGTCCCCAACATGTCGGGCCCACTAAAATCTGTTGCCCACTGTTACAGAATCCTGTTGTGGGGCCCACATTCTGGGGCCCACTAAAATCTGTTGCCCACTATTATAGAATCCTGTTGTCGGACCCACATTCATTAATTTATGTAACACTTTTACCATCAATTGACAACACTTTGCTAGTTTCTCAAAACATTTAATATCACATACTGCAACATTTACTATCACAGACTGCAACATCTACCATCACATGCTACAACATTTTGTTTAGTATAACGATATTTATTGAACAATGTACTACTGACGCAATTGGATATCCAAACACAGTATTTTATTCAAATAAATATTTTATTTCAACATTTCAAATAGTACAAATTTTCTGAATCCACTATTGTACACTCACTCTCTGACACACAAAGTCTTCAACTGCTTCCATACCTATCTGTCCTATCATCTGCACATATGTCAATTATAGAAACACACACAATAGACTAGAACAAAAATAGATTTAAATTCAAGCAAACACAAAATTATTTTAACTCGTTTTAACCCATATAACTATTTAAAAAGTCATTTTAACTCATTTCACTGCTCTTAAAGGAGTGTACATGTCAACCGATAACTTGATAACGCATTAGCACAATTAAGCTTAATGTAAAGATAACATGCAAAACTAAGTGGAAGAAATGCTAGAAGACTAATATGATCAAATAAATTAAGATAGGTGGCAAACAAAATGGAACCATTTTCAAGAAAATACAAAATATAAGCCACAATATAGAATTTCTCTGCATGTTTCTAGATATTATTAGCAATGTACAATCATGCAAATTTTCATCATTTCTTTCAATAAATGTTGTGAAGAAAGTACTTAAGGTCGAGGAATCAAATAGCCGGCAAACACATTCCATATGAAGTAGAAAGCAGTGGAGTCGATGGCGGCAATATCTCTATTGGGGGGTCATAGCCACATCCATCATACCATAAAAGGTGAAGTACATGAATGTGAAGTACATAAAGAACAAGTACCACAAAAACTTTGTTGTAATCGATTGAAAGAAAATGCAGCTATAAACAACCACTTCACATATCAGAGCTTGAACAAAGATATGCAGGATTTCTATCAGAACTTCAAACACAGTAATTTATTTCAATGTATGAAATTATTAGAAAGAAAGAGAATTTTTTTTATTTTATACAAGTAAGAATACACATACCTGTGCAAATAAGGCAAATCAGAATACATTCATGCTGCCCTCTCTCGATAAAAGACCATTGTTTCTACATCCATAATAGGCTGTACAATTTGGCCATTCTAGATATCGACGAAAAGAACTACAACATACATTGAGCTAAGAGAATTAAGCAGATCTTGTTGGTTGTTTCTGCAAAAAGGCATCATATTATAAGTTAATAGGAGTCCCACATTTGCAACAAGGATAGAGTTAGTCTTGGGAAGATTTACATCTTTTTGCCAAGTTTCCAGAAAATTATTCCAAAGATCAAAGCAATGACAGTAGTGAAGAATATTCTAGTGGCGGTATAAGATGGGTTGCATCAGTATGACTTGTGTTGTTTCCATAAGCAAGCCATGCATTGTGCGTAGAATGATTGAGAAAACTGAGTTGGCAAGTAGAGATCTCTTGAACCAGCAGGGGGAGAACTTAGTTCAGTTATCAATGTTTTGTTTCTCCTGGATGTTATGTTAAATACGACCTTGTAGTATAATATTATGTCGTCGAAGTTGTATAAAAATAATATACTTATATAAATCGGAGTTTCTGTAATGCTCTATAAAGTTGACACCAAGATTTCTTCTTGGGACTGCGTAGTCACCTCAAACATCCATGTTGCATGATTATATCCATCTTTTATTTTCCTAACCCCTTCTACATCCTGCAATATTTAGAACGTTAGAATTACAGTTCCAGTAAAAGTAATTGAGTACAGGTTATTTCGATAATAATCTCACCTCAAAATAGTTGATCAGATGGCAAGAATCACAGCCTAATGGACCGACGTAAATCTCTTCTCCTCCCCTTTCATAAGGAACAAATGCAAGCAAGAAAGTCTTAGTGAGTACTAAGTACATAAATACAAAATGGTATAAAACCGTTCATCTTTCTTAATAGACACTAACCTCATCAAATGCTTCGAAAATGTCAATACTAGGCAGATGAATGGTGAAGACAACAGTTCTTCTCGTATCAACAATATTTCTCACAGCTCTCGTAATAATGGCTACAGCTCTTGCATCAAGGCCAAAAGTTGGTTCATCCATAAAAATGAATATGGAAAAAAGAACCATGGTAATCTCAATCTAGGTTTTTAGATCAATTAAATATTGTTGTTTTCCTCTACCATACATTGACATGTTGTTTAAAAGTATAAGCTAGTTAGGAATATAAAAAATATACATGAATACTGGCAGCAGAATATACATGAAATTAGTAAACTAACCCGTTTAAGAACTGTATCAACCATATATACACAGTAATCTAAATGCTGCTTCTCAATATTAATTCCAATTTGGATTAAAACCGCATCAATTTCAACCTGACCAGCATACATACATAACTCAAATAACACAAGGGAAATAAAAAAAAAGCTTAAAATTATTGCAATGTGTTGTCCCATATACCCAATTTCTGTATGTGTTAACTGCTATAATATATTACTCAACAATTTTAGCATCAGATACCCCATGTTAATTCTATTCTGCAAGTCATTTCAGTGAACTTGATTTGCAACTTGAATATGAAATAAAAACATTATGTGCTATGAATAAAAGCAATAAGTAATCACAAAATTGTATCACATACTTTGATTTGCAACTTGAATATGAAATAAAATCATTATGTATTGTGAAGCAGTACCTGGATTTCCATTAGCAAAAGATGATTTTGCTTACGAACTTGGGATCCAATGTACAAATTTTTTTTAACACATAATCGTTCTGTTAGTCGATTTCTTCTATTGAATGAGCAAACCCCAAAAAAGTATTGATACTTGAATTTATAAGCGATTCAATTGAATTATCCACAAATCAGACCGGTTACAGATTTATTACCTTTTTATGTCGAATTAAAACCGCTTCATTTTGCATATCCATACTTCAATAGGATCGGTTTGTGGAGATGGATGGGATCCGGCTTAAAGATGTCATATGTTGAGTATGATTGCGTCAAAACACCAAATCCTATGTTATCTTGATCTTTAGTCGGTCCAACTAAATCTGCGTTTTTCCCGATGTGACCTGAGGGGTTTATTTTGGGGTAGAATAGTTCATGGAAATCCCTATTTCAAAAAAGTTAAGGATTGAGCGGAAGCTTTGAACTGTCATAGGATCATCTCCAATTAAAGAAGCTGAAGTTACAACTTGTTAAGGAGGGCAAAACCCTAGTTTTTGATCGGCATATTTTTATTCTCAAGTGAAAAAGAAACATGAATTATGTTGTAGCAATAAAATGAAAATTTTGGGCATAGGAGCAGAGGCGGTGAAGGAAAATCAGATTGACGCAGATTGGTAACACAGACCGTTGGATCGTACTCACATGTAACGACCCGCATTCTACGCATCGAAGGATCGTAGAATATTTATTTCTTTCACATGCGAAATTATATGGTCATGTAACTTTGGGAGACGACTATTGGGGTCATTTCCCATGTTCATGATTTTTGTTGATTTTGAAATGACCGTTTTGCCGCTAGCTGATCTTGTTTTAGCCATAACTTTTGATTGGAAAGGAGTTTTGATCTAAAACCACTTCCATTAGATCCGGATGATGGTTTATCTTTCCGTAGAGTGGTCACATTAGCCAAACGGACTCACCGTTTGGGAGATATGGCTGAAACAAGTTTTAGGTGGTGAAAAACGGCTTAATTGGGCTTAACCGGGTGATTAACAGCTAGGCCCAAAGGGGAATTTTGGGATTTGGAGTATTTAAGGGCTGTTAGGGTTTAGAGAACACCCTTTTCTCACTTTCACAGCCGCCACTTTCATTCTTAGAACCCTAGTAATGGCCTCCAACATCTAAAACACCTCTAAACCTCTTCCTAATCAAGGATTAAGCCAAATCTACATCAAATCAAAGCGGATTAGCACAAGAATCGAGGTAGAACTATTGTATAGCCTTGGGAAAAGAGCCAAACAGAGAATCATTTCAGATTTGGTAATTCGTTTGTGGCTAAGGTGAGTGATTTGCATAGTTCCTCACTAATTATGGCTAATTAAGGGTAATTAGTGATAATTAGCGGAATTATACATGCTAAAAATCTGGAAAAATGTTCATTAATTTCGAAATATTGTTTTAGGCCTCTGTTAGAAAATTTGGTTATTTTAGTTAAGTTTTACTAATCCTATCATTAGTTTTGCTTAAACATGCTGAAGGGAAAATATGGGGTTTTGGCTATGTTTGATCCGTTTTAACCCACCAAATTGTTGTTTTAGTGTTTGTGGTCGATTCTATATGTTGCTATGACTGTATGGTATGTTTTGTGATTGACTAGAAAAGATAGATTGGTTGAAAACGCTGTCGAATGGCGTAAAACAATCGCTAGAAAGAAGTGCTGGAAATTAACCGAACCGGATCGGATCGGAGAAGGGGGGCACGACCCGACCCGATCGTGGAGCACTACCCGATCCGAACCGGGCGACACAGCGTGAACCACGAACCGCTCCTCTGAACTGCTGCATCATGAGCTAGTGCATCGACTCCGAACCGTTTGGAGACCCGATCCAGCCAGGAGCCCACGACCCGATCCGGAGTTCCATCACATACCAATCAGGGAGGCGCGTCACGGCCCGATGTGAATGATCACAGACAAAACTACTTCGAGGAGTACGATCCGAAGCAAGTTGAAGTGAAGAACCGAACCGATCCGGAGATGACGACCAAAACCCGAGATGCAAAGGTAGTCCAAATGGGAAGTATAACTCAGGATCCAGTTGGGAACCAACGAGTTAACTTCATGATTGGGCTTTGTTGCGGGACGTGTGCAAAGGGATTATCGACGTCTATAGCAATGATCCACCAACAAGACGGATGTTAGGCTACGTATCAGTGCAATGGGGTAGTTATTACCCCATGGGGAAGAGTGATCGTAGCATGGCTATGAGCTAGTGCAGTGGAGTTTTTATGACTTCATGTGGCAGAGTAGACATAGCAAGGACTAGTGGCTATGGATCAGTGCAGTGGTGTCATCATGACTCCATGGGGCAGAGTGATCATAGCAAGGAATAGGGTGATAAAAGTGGTGGATGTCGTATGCTTTACGCACTGAGTGAGAGATGTGAGGATGGTTGCTATGCTTGATTGTTTGCTTTCACTATGAAATGCACACCCCCACCCCTGTATTCTTTACACCATATGTTAGTGGCACCTTAGAGTATTGAGCGTTATGTTGTGCTAACTCTTTGGTTGCAGGTTCAGGTTCAGGTATGGTTTAGTATACCTGTTGTTGTTCTGTTTTGATGTTTATCGCTCACACCAGACTTTTGTCTGACCCAGAGTTTTATGTCTCTTCTTATTACTCTGGGTGCTCTTAAGCGGGCAGACTAGAGACAGGTTAGGTGGTATGCACAGGTAGCTGTACCGGAGAGGCTCCCACGTATGATACATATAGGTATCCTCCCTGTGTCGCTGCTGGTCACTACTTTGGGCATTAGTAGTGTACCTTTCCTTTCTTTTGCTTTGGATACAATTTTAAAGTTGTAATAATGATGATGTGGAACATAAGCTATAAGTGGATTTTCCGCTGCTATGATGTTTAATTTTCAGCTTATGCACTGTCTCACCTGCTTTATGTCAAAGTATGTTATTATTATATTTTATTCCATGCGCTGTGAGATATTCTATAGGTTCTTTGTTAGTTCACCAGTAGTTCTTTCATCTTCTTTCCTTTCTTTGACGACCGTCCCGTGCTAGCGGACATGTGTACAACGCACTTTCAGAGGAAATGTCGGTTAATGCGGGCCGGGCCGTCACACTTGGTATCAGAGCTCTAGGTTGCGTAGTTAACCTAGGGAAAGACACCAGGGAAAGATAATATGTATATGAGAGCGCGTATTTGTGATTATTTTGGTTTTCAAAAGCTATATATTATATATATACTATTAGTATAGCTAAGGATGAAGTCGCACTGCACTGACACCACAAAGAGGATGGTTAATCGTTTCACTTTATAGATTGAACGATGACCCGATATACGAGGGGTGCTGGTAGAGGAGCCAACAATGGGAATGCTCCTGACATGAGGGCTATGTTTACTGACTTCATGGGGGAGATGCTCAGAAATGTGCAAGGAGCAGTTCCCAATGCTGTAAATGGTGGTGGTGCAGCGGTGCAGGCGCCTAGGGCCGATTTCGCCAAGCTATGCAAGGATTACACTAGTCTTAGTGGAAATCCGTTCCACGAAATGGAATCGGCCACGGATGTTCAGGACTGGTTGGATAGCTGTGAACGTATCTTCGAAGACTTAGGTATCGAGGATGCGATGAAGAGAAAGCTAGCGTCCCGTCAGCTGCAAGGACGGGCGATGAATTGGTGGAATGTTATTAAGGCAGCTACTCCAGAGGACCAAGTTACATGGGATCAGTTTAAGGCCCGATTCGGTGAAAAGTTCATCCCAGCTGCCCAGAAGTCAGAATTGTTTAGAAGATTTCTGGAGCTTAAGCAGAATGATAGGGCAGTCTCGGAGTATATTGCTGAGTTCGATACTTTATCAAAGTATGGATTATCTCATAACAGGCTTAGACCAGTGCTTGGGGGAAAGGCTTTTAACCACATCGATGAGACGTTTGAATCGATTGTGGGGAAAACATTGAGGTCAGAGAGTCTTTACCCTAAGTCAAAGACTGAGGTTGCATCTACAAAGGAGCCAAAGCCGCAAGCAAGCGGTGGAGGCAAGAATGGTTCTCATAATAAGAGAAAGCAGAATCAGACCAAGGATGGCCAGAAGAAAAAGAACAAGAAAGATGTTGAGTGCTTCAGCTGTGGTAAGAAGGGCCACTATGCCAAAGAATGTCAGGCCAAGCCAGCGGATAGGAAGTGCTTCAACTGTGGCCAAGTGGGACATCACAAGGACAAGTGTCCGCAACCCCCTAAAGAAAAGCAGATTGTGAAAGCATATGCTATCAATGTTGTTCCTTCTTCGTCAAATTCCCCAACTGCGGTGGAGAAACGAAAGAATGTTGTTATTCAAGGTATGCTTTCTGTTTATGATGTTCCAGTTAGAGTGTTGTTTGATACCTGAGCTTCCAGTTCCTTCATATCTAGTGACCTGGTAGATAGGTTGAGCTTGGAGCCCGAGATTGTCGATAGACCTTTAGTAGTGACGAACCCGATTGGTGGTTCGACTAGCCTTAGCATGATTTTTCGTAATGTGGTCTTATCGAGTCATGGATGGATGTTTGTTTGCGATTGCTTTGTTTTCGGCTTTACTGGGTTTGGCATTATTTTGGGAGTCGATTGGCTCCAAAGATACGGGGTGGTGGTAGACTGTGAGGGTTTTTTGGTGATAGTTAGAGCGGATGATGGACGGAGGGTAGTGTTTGGTGATCTACCTAATGATGGGGTAATGGCTAGTTTTCTAAATTCCCTCGACATCCCGCATGATGAGTTGTCAGATGTGCCCGTGGCTGGCCAGTATCCGGACGTCTTCGAGGAAGTGACCAGACTTCCACCACACCGAGAGATTGAGTTTCGTATTGACTTAGTGAAAGATGCCAGACCTATAGTGATGCAACTTCGTCGTATGTCACCAAGGGAGAAGCGAGATCTCGGGGTGCAAGTGAGCGATCTTTTGAAGAAGGTGTTTATCAGAAGAAGCGTTTCTGTGTGGGGAGCACCAGTTGTGTTTGCTACCTAGGCAGATGGTTCCCTTCGATTGTGTGTGGACTACCGCGAATTGAACAAGGTGACGAGGAAGAATAAGTATCCTCTACCGCGGGTAGATGATTTGTTTGATCAGTTGAGTGGCGCGAGAGTGTTCTCCCAGTTGGATCTCGACAGGTTTTCATCAGCTTAGAGTGGAAGCTGAGAGTATAGCTAAAACAGCCTTCCGGACGCCGTCTAGATTTTATGAGTGGTTCGTCATGTCATTCGGGTTGACCAATGCACCAGCATATTTTGTGTATCTTATGAATAGAGTATTCAGAGATCAGTTGAATAAGTTTGTTCTTGTGTTCGTGGACGATATCCTTGTTTATTCGAGGACAAAGGAAGAACACAAGGAACACTTGAGGATAGTGATGGAGATGTTAAGAAAACACCAATTGAAAGCAAAGTTTTCTAAGTGTCACTTCTAAAGGAGGGAAGTGAGATTCTTGGGCCATGTTGTTTCAGAGAATGGTATCGCCGTGGACCCTGCGAAGGTGGCTATGGTACAAGATTGGTCTATGTCCAAGAATGCAATGGACATAAGAAGTTTCTTGGGATTAGCTAGATATTATCTTAAGTTTATCCAAGATTTTTCCAAGATAGAAGCACCGTTGACTCAGTTAACCAAGAAGAATCAAGCTTTCAACTGGGACGAAAAGTGCGAGAATGCATTCAAGAGCCTAAAGGAAAAATTGACATGTGCACCAGTGTTAGTCATTCCTGAGGTGAATGAAGAGATGATAGTATATACGGATGCATGTGGTACCGGGCTAGGTGCTGTATTGATGCAAGGAGGTGGAGTTGTAGCTTATGCAAGTCGGCAACTGAAACCGCACGAGAGAAGATATCATGCCCATGATTTTGAATTAGCAGCGATCGTTTCGCGTTGAAGACGTGGAGACATTATCTCTTGGGAGAAAGATTTGAGCTGTTTACCGATCATAAATCGTTAAAGTATCTCTTCTCTCAGAATGATCTAAATCTCCGTCAGCAAAGATGGTTAGAGTTCTTGGCTTCCTACGATTTAGATATTGCATACACACCAGGAAAGGGCAATGCGTAGCTGATGCATTGAGTAGAAGACATGCCAGTTTAGGGGCTATGTTTCTAGAATGGAAGCAGCTGGAGTACATCGTTGGGTATGATTTCAGACCAAATTGTGAATTGGATCCAGAAATGTTAGCAAGTTTGACGATCAGACCCACTTTGATTGAGCAGAGTGGTTCCATTCAGAGGGACGATCTTAACTTATCGGAAATCATCTCCAAGTTAGAGATGGGTAGCGATGAGGAGATGAACAAGTATGGGCTTGATCGAGATGGATGGCTTAGAAAGAATGGAAGACTAGTTGTGCCCAATGTCAATGGATTGAGAGATGAAGTGCTTAGAGAATGTCATCACTCAAAACTGACTATACATCCTGGGGGTAACAAGATGTATCGAGACATGAAGCAGACCAACTACTGGGAAGGGATGAAAAGGGACGTTGGGAAGTTTATATCCAAATGCATGAATTGCCAGCTAGTTAAAGCTAAGCAAAAGAAGCCTAGGGGTTTATTACAACCATTAGAATTTCCAGAATGGAAATGGGAACAAGTCTCAATGGATTTCATTGATGGGTTACCAAGGACTAGATCGGGCCATGATAGCATTTGGGTGATTGTGGACCGATTGACCAAAAGTGCAAGATTTATACCCGTCAAGCCGAATAGAACGGCAGCTAAGTTAGCTGAACTATATGTAAAGTGGGTAGTGAGATTTCATGGAATACCCAAAGGCATTGTGAGAGACCGAGATCCGTTGTTTACTAGTGGATTTTGGAAGAGCTTACAAGAAGCGTTAGGATCAAAATTACATCTCAGTACCGCATATCATCCTCAAACCGACGGTCATACAGAGAGGGTGAATCGAGTATTAGAAGATCTCTTGAGAGCTTGCATATTAGACTTTGGTGGATCATGGGATGACCATTTGCATCTAGTAGAGTTTGCATATAATAATAGTTATCAATTCAGTATTGGTATGGCTCCATTTGAAGCTTTGTATGGAAGACCATGCAACTCACCATCATGTTAGTTAGAAACTGGTGAGAAGTTTGTGCTTGGACCAGATGTGATAAGAGAGACTTCAGCTAAGATTAAGGTTATCCAACAGCGAATGAAGGTTGCCCAAGATAGGCAGAAGAGTTATGCTGATAAGAGGAGAAGAGAATTAAAGTTCTCCATTGGCGACTCGGTGCTTGTCAAGATTTCTCCGTTGATGAGCGTAATACGATTTGGCAGGAGAGGCAAGTTAGCACCAAGATTTGTTGGACCATTCCCAGTTCTCGAGCAAATTGGGAATTTGGCATATAAAATTGAATTACCAGAGAAGATGGAAGGAGTTTACAATGTATTTCATGTTTCCCAGTTAAGGAAGTTCGTGCACGACCCCGATGTGACTATTTCACCTGATCAGTTGGATGATATCGAGGTTGAACCCGAGGCGGTTGGGAACCGAAAGCCTATGCGTATTGTTGGGAACGATACGAAGCAACTTCGAAGGAAGGCAGTGAAATTAGTCAAAGTTCAGTGGGGCGAGAATGAGAATGACTGTACTTGGGAGACAAAGGAGAGCATTAGGAAGACGTATCCAGAACTTTTCGCCTGGTAAGATTTCAGTTTCGATTTAGTCTTTCCGCATGCCAGGATAGGCTTGTTTTGTTGGTTTTGCACGTTTGATTGTTGTATGTGGCTGGTAGGCATGCGGGATCCTTTATATGTTTTAGGTTAAGGAATTTCAGGGACGAAATTTCCTAAGGGGGGGATGTAACGACCCGTATTCTACACATCGAAGGATCGTAGAATGTTTATTTCTTTCACATGCGAAGTCGTATGGTCATGTAACTTTAGGAGACGGCTATTACGGTCATTTCCCATGTTCATGATTTTTGTCGATTTTTAAATGACCGTTTTGCCCCTAGCTGATCTTGTTTCGGCCATAACTTTTGATTGGAAAGGATTTTTGATCTAAAACCACTTCCATTAGATTCGGATGATGGTTTACCTTTCCATAGAGTGATCACATTAGCCAAACGGACTCACCGTTTGGGAGATATGGCTGAAACAAGTTTCAGGTGTGAAAAACAGCTTAATTGGGCTTAACCAGGTGATTAACAGCTAGGCCCAAAGGGGAATTTCGGGATTTGGAGTATTTAAGGGCTGTTAGGGTTTAGAGAACACCTTTTTCTCACTTTCACATTAGCCACTTTCATTATTAGAACCCTAGTAATGGACTCCAACATTTAAAACACCTCTAAACCACTTCCTAATCAAGGATTAAGCCAAATCTACATAAAATCAAAGCGGATTAGCATAAGAATCGAGGTAGAACTGCTGTATAGCCTTGGGAACAGCGCCAAACAGAGAATCATTTCAGATTTAGTAATTCGTTTGTGGCTAAGGTGAGTGATTTGCATAGTTCCTCACTAATTATGGCTAATTAAGGGTAATTAGTGATAATTAGCGAATTTATACATGCTAAAAATTTGGAAAAATGTTCATTAATTTCGAAATATTGTTTTAGGCCTCTATTAGAAAATTTAGTTATTTTGGTTAAGTTTTACTAATCCTATCATTAGTTTTGCTTAAACATACTTAAGGGAAAATATGGGGTTTTGGCTATGTTTGATCCGTTTTAACCCACCAAATTGTTGTTTTAGTGTTTATGGTCGATTCTATATGTTGTTATGACTGTATGGTATGTTTTGTGATTGATTAGAAAAGATAAATTGGTCGAACACGACGTCGAATGGAGTAAAACAGTCGCTGGAAAGAAGTGCATGAAATTAACCAAACCGGATCGGATCGGAGAAAGGGGGCACGACCCGACCCGATCGTGGAGCACTACCCGATCCGAACCGGGCGACATAGCGTTAACCACGAACCGCTCCTCCGAACTGCTGCATCATGAGCTAGTGCATCGACCCCAAACCGTTTGGAGACCCAATCCGACCAGAAGCCCACGACCCGATCCGGAGTTCCATCACGTACCGATCCGATCAGGGAGGCGCATCACGGCCCGATGTGAATGATCACAGACAGAACTACTTCGAGGAGTACGATCTGAAGCAAGGTGAAATGGAGAACCGAACCGATCCGGAGATGATGACCAAAACCCGAGATGCAAAGGTAGTCCAAATGGGAAGTAGAACTCAGGATCCAGTTGGGAACCAACGAGTTAACTTCATGATTGGGCTTTGCTGCAGGACATATGCAAAGGGGTTATCGACGTCTATAACTTTGATCCACCACCGAGACGGATGTTAGGCTACGTATCAGTGCAGTGGGGTAGTTACTACCCCACGGGGCAGAGTGATCGTAGCATGGCTATGAGCCAGTGCAGTGGAGTTGTTATGACTTCATGGGGCAGAGTGGACATAGCAAAGACTAGTGGCTATGGATTAGTGCAGTGGTGTCATCATGACTCCATGGGGGCAGAGTGATCATAGCAAGGAATAGGGTGATCAAAGTTGTGGATGTCGTATGCTTTACGCACTGAGTGAGAGATGTGAGGATGGTTGCTATGGTTGATTGTTTGCTTTCACTGTGACATGCACACCCCTACCCCCGTATTCTTTACACCATATGTTAGTGGCACCTTAGAGTATTGAGCGGTATGTTGTGCTAACTCTTTGGTTGCAGGTCCAGGTTCAGGTATGGTTTAGTATACCTGTTATTGTTCTTTTTTGATGCTTATCGCTCATACCAGACTTTTGTCTGACCCCGAGTTTTATGTCTCTTCTTATTACTCTGGGTGCTCTTAAACAGGCAGACTAGAGACAGGTTAGGTGGTATGCACGGCTAGCTGTACCGGAGACGAGCTGGAGGCTCCCACGTATGATATATATAGATATTCTCCCTGTGTCGCTGTTGGTCACTACTTTGGGCATTAGTAGTGTAACTTTCCTTTCTTTTGATTTGGAGACAGTTTTAAAGTTGTAATAATGATGATATGGAACATAAGCTGTAATTGGATTTTCCGCTGCTATGATGTTTAATTTTCAGCTTATGCACTGTCTCACCTGTTTTGTGTCAAAGTATGTTATTATTATATTTTATTCCATGCGCTGTGAGATATTCTACAGGTTCTTTGTTAGTTCACCAGTAGTTCTTTCATCTTCTTTCCTTTCTTTGACGACCGTCCCGTGCTAGCGGACATGTGTACAACGCACTTTCGGAGGAAATGTCGGTTAATGCGGGGTGGGCCGTCACATCACACGTATTGATAATTTTATTAATCTTTTAATTTTAATATATCTATAACTACTGCAACACAGTGTTGATATCTATGCTAACACCTTGAAGCGTGTGTTGCAATAGGCAAAAATCAGCATAGCTATCATTACATTATAGCTAGCAACACCTTGTATTTTCGTTGTAGTAGGCCATCTATGGCATAGTGATTTTCCATTATGATTATAGTGAACTTAGCTTTGCTATATATGGTGTAATAAATCGATGAATATTGAGTTTTGAATCCTAGAAATGGTGACAACCATTTTCGTGATAAAATGAATGGAACACAAGCTCGATAAGAGATAGAGATGACTGAGTAGTGTCCGTCCAATGGGGTTTTTGGATAATTTAAATACAATATTATTTGATATCTCAAATTAAACTCCATATGTTTAATTTAGTACGATCTAACGATACATCCAATCGCGATGAAATTCGTCTGCATGGATCACTTCATTATTCCGTTCTCAGAGATATACCTCTGCTATTCAAGAATCTATCCAATAATGAATCTTACAAATTAATGGAAGCTCCTCTCTGAAATCGCGTATCTTCTAATTCGCATTTCTTCTCCATTTTCGATCGCGATTTTTAGACTTACTTGTTACACTTACGGCTTACTGATCTCTTCTCTCTTGCCTGCGATCTTGTAGTATTTGTTCTGGTTGCGGCTTGCCCTATATTTCTAGGGTTATGATGTCGGAATTTCCTGGAGGTGAATTTGTGGTTCAAGGATGTTTTCTGATGCCTTGTCCACTGTTTGACTTGATTGCTAAGTCGATTTTGGCATTAGCAGCTCCTCCGCTTTCTCTGGCTTGTACTGGCCTCAAGGTGATTGAGATCCGCCTATACTCATTGAGTGCTTTAGTTGAGTCGTCGAGGCACAGGTTATTGGTCGTCGATGGGTACTTTTTGGAACTTGCTCCACTATTTTCTAGTGATCTGGTGTCTAGACTTTCCCTACGTGGAATTCGTCACCTTTTCTTGTTTTGGGTAATGAGGGTGTGTCGTGCTGTGCTGAAGTAAATCGAGAAGAGGCGAGTTGACCACCTAATTTGTGCCTCGATTAACTTTCAGGAGCTCAAGCGTCTCTCACTGTTCGGCTACCCCTAGTTTTTTTGTTGGCTCTTTGCTTTGTGGTCGAGTTTTTGGTCCGGGATTTGGGAAGGGGTTCACTACTATTGTGGTTGAGGATGGGGAATTGACCACTCCGCTCCACCCAGTACCGAGTGATCGCACAAAGGAGAGGTTTAACTCAGGGTTTGTGTGCAGCAATCTTGCTCTTATCGTCAACGCCGGTCATCTTGACGTCATAAGTATCGCGGGGCAGCTGTCTTACCACCTGGTCAACCAATATCCTCTGATGTTATTTCGGTTTCGGTTGTTTTCTCTGTTTCTAATAGGCTCGCCTCTCCTTCGATCAATGTGTTCAACGCCTTCTCTGTGCTTGAAAGTGACATCTGTTTCGATGAGAGCATGTTTGATTGCAACTCTTCATCGGGGACAACACTCTAAATTAACATAAGTGGCGGTGACGGACTTGTCGGTTGTAAGAAGCTGGCTTCTAGTTCGGATGTGGACGTTGTTGTTTTAAGTTTGCAGGCATCGCCTCTTATGCCTGATCGGGATGCAGAGCCTTTATTAGATGGTGTTTTTGTTAGCCTTACTTCGAGTAGGGCTTTGGTTCACTTTCCTTATTGTCAGGTTCGGCTTTTATCTATTTTTGGTGATTTATTGATATATCATGGGATAGTATTATTCACTGCTTTTTGTTGGAATTTGTTGCTTTGTGATGCTTTGAGCCATGACACTCGCAGCAGTGTGCTCCCTATCATTGAATTTCCTTGTTTGGATGATGAGTCGACAGGTCATGTGTGTGTTCACTTGATGGGGTTGTTTTTACTGAGGGGTTGGCATCTTTATCCCCTATTGTTTTGCTCTCTAGTCTTTTGTTGGTTGACTCTTTCTTTTGCTATGCTATTCTCTTTGGCTCTCTTTTTGTCTGGGTTATGGTATCGTGTGACCAGTCCAGGTGGTCCTTAGTTGTTGGTCTCAGCCAACAACTACTGTGGGCTTCTCTTCATTTTGGCTTTGTTGGTTTGGCCTTTATCAAGTGGTCAGACCAGTTTGGCTTCTATCGATCAGCGCATGGTTTCTATGTGGTTGAGACTGTGTTCTTTGCGGGTGTAGATGTGCTTTGGGGGGTCTTTCTCGATTTTCGGCTTACCATCACTGTTAACCACTGCGAGGTCGATCTTGTGTCATTAGTGATTCAATTGTTTTGTTTTTGGCTTACTATTTTCAGTAGTTTTTGTTCGTAGCTATATCGGGTGTTGTCATTTAGGGATGGGTGGCCTCTTTGTCGTAGACGCACATCCTCTTACGATCCGGTATATGGTTTACCGAGGGTGTGGCCTCCCTACTTTGACTTTACTTAATGCATGTTGCTGGTGTTCGGGCTTGAGATCCTTACCTTTTAGGTGGGGCGGCCATCTCATGACAGCTCGTCTTTGGTAAGGATCATACATCAACTGGTGCTTGCTCCGATGAGCAACTCTACACTTTCTTTTACTTCTTTTTTCTTTTATGTTCATGTTGCTCTGGTTTGCCCCTCTAGCTCTCCTTGTTCACATGCGTCTTCTGTTTCTTTTTCTTCCCCTTTTCTTAGTAAAAACGAGAGAGCGATCAATGAAGGTTAGCTATCTCGACTTACTAAGAATTCTTGTCCCTCCCGGGCTGGTGTGTCCTTTTATCCCACGGATCAGAGTCATCGGAGCTCTTTGGTGATGTTTGTGTTCCGTGAGGCTTTTGTTCACGCGTCCACTCAATCCATGCGTCGTAGACAGCAGGCGATTCCTCGTACTCCCCGCACCATTCGCATACGCTCTATAGCGGTGTTTGAGCAGATCATTAGATCTAGTCGACATACGCTTTATATTATATGAGTGGGTGGCGTTAGGGTTTCACAAAGTATGAGTTGAGTCAGGTTATACTAAATACTTCATCCGACCCGCATAGATATTGTTTTAAATTATTTCAACCCGTATCCATCCCCATATGAGGTTGGATATAGGTTGGGTTAGAGTATGGGTTGGGACGCGTTTAATAGGGTTGGGATGGGTTGCTTGAATACAAAAAAAGGAGAATATAAGGGATTTTTTTGAATAATATTAAAATATTCAACAAAATATATCAAATTTTAGCTAGATAATGCATTTAAATACCGATTCATTATAAGACTTGTCTTATTAAAATTTCATTGTAAAACACGTCGTATGAAATTAATTTACTACCTAGTAGAACAAGTGATTCATTTTAAAATACGTTAAAATGCTCTTTAAAATATATTTGTCAAATTCTAGCTAGTCTGGATTGACATGAAATATCTTTTTTGTATATCTGCTATAGAACACATAAATATTATTTTAGGATTATTGTTAGCCCCCTTTTTGGCAGAAGCCGCAAACGGGTCAGATCGATGCCCAAACGCGTAACCAGCCAAATTAGACAGATCGCACTCGAGGAAGCCCAGCAGAAGTTCGGTATGAGGTAATCACGTATTGGGCCAAGCCACTTCTCAAACAAGCCAATAACTCACCCCAGAAGATTCGATCTCCCAATCGACCGAGGGAAACGCTCTCATACAGGGCATATGACTGAATATATCAGATCTGCATGGAAATATCCAGCTGAGCTATTCAAATACTTAGCCCGACTTTCAAGGAAGAAAAGCCGGTCAACTACATCCGGACAAAGCTCTACTTTTGATACACCTCACCATGGATGTCACGTAAGCCGCAGCTTCCGAGGATACTATTTATGAATAGTTGAATCAGCCTTCCAGCCACTATTCTATCCAAGGAATGGACACCATGCGTCCAAGTCATCCCAGAAAGGTCGGGCCATGTCACAACAGCCCAAGTTGCCATTTCCACCTATAAATACCTCAAAGCTTAAAGAGGAAAAGGAGGACTTCTACTTCTTTTCGGAGAAACCTTTTCTGGAAGAGAGAAATAGCCATCTTCTTTCTTTTCTTAAAACAGAAAAAGCATTGTATTTGTAATCCAAAGCTGAAATAATATATAAGGTGGACTTAGGCACAGTCTTTGCCAAACCACTATAAAAACTCTGTGCGTTTTCCCCGTTTTCTTTGCTTTTTTCGCATTTTATAATCAGTATTCGTGTGCTTTTCACACGATTAGGGGTTGATCGTCACTAGTGACCAACTTTTGACATCAAAACTTTGGCGTGCCAGGAAGGGGGAGAGCACATCAACCTTCCCTCAGAGCATCCGCTCATCTCAATTCATGCTGATCAAGCGAAAGAAAGATCCAACATCCGCTCATCCCGCGAACACAGATGTAGCCGATACTAATGCTTTAGAAGCGAGCCACGAGGCTTCCTCTCATGAAGATATGTCTCAATTTCTTACCCGAGACGACATGGATAAATTCAAGGTCGAGTTTAGAGACCATATGACATCTTAGGGTAAACTCATCGAAAGACAGCAGCAGTTGATGGATCACCATCTCGGTCGACTGGAGGTAGGATTGAATGCTTCAACATCAATTCCTCCACTGGCCGAGACTGGGGAAATACATGATCTTCGATCTGCACAGAATTAGGCCACTGAGCAGACTACATCTTTATTTCATCCTGGTTTGGTCCCACCGACCAATCAATCACAGCCAGGAGTATCGCTTCCAACGACCAGCGTGACTGTAACTGCAGATTTGCAGGAGGCTGGCGATCGTGATCTAGGTCGTCCGACCACTTTGCCTCCACTCTTGGAAACAGCTCGACCTCTCATGCCAGTCGAGTGACCACCGGGCCCATCAGAATCAGTCCCATTCCCATTACAGCCCGGAATCTTACCGCAGACCACTCTAACCACTCTTCCCCCTCAACGAAGAGTTGGTGCAGTCTTCCCTCTGAACAAGGAAGGTCACTCTACCATACCGGTCCTCACCGTGGCGGAAGATGACGCTACCATAGACCCTTCTAACGTCTCTCCAACCAGGGGGAACACCGAGCCCCGAACATCACATGCTATGCCGGATCAGCCTGGACCCTCTATCGTGGGTACGGTTTGGTCCAACACTCATCAGGTTCAAGAGGGACCATCCTTCCCAGAACCACCTACCAGAACTCACCTTCCCTCACGCTCACCTTCTCAACTCTCGGACGCCGAGCCCAGCCAACAGTCGCACTTCCGAGCATGCTTTTGCCAGATCCTCGCACCGAAGCTCTCCCGGATGCTGAACTAAATTCATGGCAATGACTCCTTGGGGATGGAAGCCAGCTTGAAGGTATCATCCGACATTTCACTCAGGGCACTTCCTCACAGCAGGACATAGATAATGTCAATTGCAGTCCCTTTACTAGGGAAATTAGAAACTCCCGAAACCCTTCGGACTTCCAGTTCCCAGCTATCGAACCATACAACGGTCGCACTGATCCAACCATCCACCTCATGTGATACATGCGATATATGGAAGTACTTGGCGCATCGACCAACATCATGACTAAGTGCTTCCCACTCTTTCTCATAGACATAGCCGGAATGTGGTTTCGACAGCTAACAACGGAGTCAATCAACAGCTGGAACACGCTGGTCACTCGCTTCATTGAGGAATTCAGGGTACATATCTCTCGACCAAAGATTTTTATGTTCTTATCCACCATTGAGCAACGATCAGGAGAGATGCTCAGATCCTTCTTCAAAAGGTTTAACGCAGCAGTAGCGTAAGTCGATTGGCCCGAGCCATCGATGGTACTTATGGCTGCCATTGCAGGAGTTTAGAACCGGTCAGAATTCTCGATATCTTTAACCAGAGATCCCCCCTAGGATATAGATGATTTCTATTCCGAGGCCGACTGATTCCTCTGACAAGAAGATGCCAGCATTGAGATGGAGAGCCTAGAGGTCTTAGTCGCCAAGCAACAAGGTCCATCCAACAGCAACGACCAGAATCAAAGAAGAGGAAAGGCCCCGGAAAAGAGCGAGCGTCACGTATGACCTCGAATCGAAAGTAAGTACGACCAGTACACCGAACTCAATTCCTCTCTGCTCAATATCTATATTGACATACGATGGTCCCTACAGACTCAGTGACCACCTCGACGAGAGCCAACCCAGATGAAGCTTGATTCCGGCAAACATTACATATTCCACGACGTAGCTGGACATAGCACCAATGAATGTCGGCATTTGTGCGATCTCATCAAGGATCGAGTCAGAAAAGGGGAACTACCTGAATATGTCAAGAATCGTGCCCCGTCCTTGCTACCACGATCTTCTGCCCAAGCTCCTTAGGTCGATCCACGAGCTCCTAGAAACGGAAAGGACCTTAAGACTAGCACTCGCGGCATTATCATTAATTAGATTTTTTATGATATATTTCTTTCAATAAAAAGGACACCTTAATGTACATAAGTACGGGGTTAGGATGTAACTCCTAGGCATGCTCTGAAATCAACTGTTGTCCTCTTAGAATTTCTTTTCTCTGAACAATTATTTAGCAGCAACGAATTTCCTTTTGCAAATATGGATAATGTTTGTCAAATTTTAAAGCCGAGCATGGATAATGCTCGCCCCCTTTTTAATGTGGTCAACACGAAAGCCTACCACCATTTCTAAAATACCTACTCCCCTAGCCGAGTGTGGTATATTTCTTTAAGACGAGTATGGATGATACTCGCCCCTTCTTTTCTACACCACGAGCACTTACTGCTTGCTGGACACATTAACCTAACATTAGTCGAGCATAAAAAACACTTTCCCTAAGCCGAGCATGGATAATGCTCGCCCTCTCTACGCCGAGTATGGTTAATACTCGCCACTAAGCCTAGTATGGAAAATGCACGCCCTCTCTAAGCCGAGTATGGTTAATACTCGCCACAAAGCCGAGTATGGTTAATACTCGCCACCCCTCAAAGCCAAGTAAAATAAAATGCTCAACCCATCAGCCTTCCCCAAGCCGAGAACAGTTTATTTTTGTCTTCGCAGGAACTCTCATAAATACGATGATCATCTTGGCCTTAATATGGTTCCCGCTGGTTGTCGGTTTTCCGGCCTTAATACAACCTAATTCGGTTGTCGGTTTTCTGGCCTTAATACAATCATCGGAATCGTCGGGTTTCTGGCCTTAATATGGTTCGGCACGACCATAGCTACTCAAACGATTGTGCTTCGATTCATATTTCAGAATACACCTTCCTATGCCGAAGAAGATGCCTTCTGAGGGGCAAAGTGTTAGCCCTCTTTTTGGCAAAAGCCGCAAACGGGTCAGATCGAAGCCCAAATGCGCAACCAGCCAAATTAGACAGATCGCACTCTAGGAAGCCCAGCAGAAGTTCGGTCCGAGGTAATCACGTATTAGGCCGAGCCACTTCTCAAACAAGCTAATAACTCACCCCGGAAGATTCTCTCTCCCAGTCAACCGAGGGAACCGCTCTCATATAGGGCATATCGACCGAATATAACGGATCTGTATGGAAATATCTAGCTGAGCTGTTCAAATACTTAGCCCTAAATTCAAGGAAGAAAAGGCGGTCAACCATATCCGGACAAAGCTCTACTTTTGATACACCTCACCATGGATGCCACGTAATCCGCAGCTTCCGAGGATACTATTTATGAATAGTTGAGTCAACCTTCCAGCCGCTATTCTATCCAAGGAATGGACTCCACGCGTCCAAGTCATCCCAGAAAGGCCAGGCCACGTCACAACAGCCCAAGTCGCCATCTCCACCTATAAATACCTCAAAGCTTAAAGAGGAAAAGGAGGACTTCTACTTCTTTTCAGAGAAACCTTTTCTGGAAGAGAGAAATAGCCATCTTCTTTCTTTTCTTCAAACAGAAAAAGCATTGTATTTGTAATCCAAAGCAGAAATAATATATAAAGTGGACGCAGGCACAGTCTTTACTGAACAACTATAAAATGTCTATGTGTTTCCCCGTTTTCTTTACTTTTTCCGCATTTTATAATCAGCATTCGTGTGCTCTGCACACGATTGGGGGTTGATCGTCACTAGTGACCAACTTTTGAAGTCAACAATTATACTATTCTAATTTTAGTTAGACTAATATTAAATTAGTTTTTAATATTGGGTTAGGTTGGTTTAAAATAAGGTTGTGTTGAATGAAATATCAAACCTGACCCGTATATAGTATGGGTTACAAAATGTAACCCATATCTAACCTGAACTAGGATGGGTTGGGTTGGATTTATGTGGGTTGGGTCGGGTTGCTGGGTTGGGTCAGGTTGGATATGGGTTGTGTGCAGCCCTAGGTGGCATTCTCTTTGGTTGTCTTGTGCGTGATCTCTCTTTTTTGTGTTTTCGGCTTTAGTCTTCTTTTCCTAAATGGCGAATTTTATTTTCTGGAATGTTCGAGGTATAGGCAGTGATGCGTCTCTGATGAGGCTCAGACGCATTGTTAGGAACCATTCTATCTGTTTGGTGGCGCTTCTGGAACCTTTTGTGGGACCGACAGAAGTCACTGGGTCTGTTTTGTCTCTTGGTTTCAATGGTACCATAGCCAATGTGTTTGACAAGTTTTGGATCCTTTGGTCCAAAGACGTTGTCGTTCACCCTGTTTTTGACTCCGATCATCTTTTGTCGGTTGCTTGTTCGCTACATTCTTTTTCCTCCTCCTTTTTGTTCTCTACAGTTTACGCCTAGTGCGATAGAATAGAGCTTCTGGTGCTTTGGTCTGATATCCTTGTTCTTTCCGCCTTGGGGTTTTCGGCTTTGGTATTGGGTGGAGACTCAATGTAGTTGCCACACAAGATTTGAAAAAGGGTATAAATGTCATTAACCGTGTGGTGGTTTCTGATTTCATTTTCTTTATTGTCAGTTCTGGTCTCATGAAGTCTCTTTCGTCAGTTCAACATTTACTAGGTGTAACAACCAAGACGAGCCAAACCGAATACTTTCCAGGCTTGATAGAGTATTTGGGTCAAAAGGTTGGTACAACCTTCCGTTCTCATTCTCTGTTTCCCATCTGCATCGGACCTGCTCGGACCATGCTCCTATGATCCTCTTCTGCTCTCCCCACGCTCAGTTTGGTCCTTCCTCTTTTAGGTTCCAGAGTATGTAGAGATCTCATCACTCGTTCCACCGGGTTATGGAAGACTCATGGAACTCCTCGGTAGTTGGCTCGCCTTCTGTTTTGTTTTCTCGTAAGATTAAATGCCTCAAGGCTTTCCTCAAGGTTTGGCATGTGCAAGTGTTCAAGAATATTTTCAATCATGTCAGAACGACCGAAGAGGGTCTTATCCTAGCAGAAGCATCTTTTGACGAAAATTCCTCAGAGGCTAATAAGGAGTTTTGGGCTCCGACCCAACTTGCCTTTTCATCGGAGCTCCATATCGAAAACGAGTATCATCGCCAGAAGGAGAGGATCAAGTGGGTTGTCGATGGTGATTCGAACTCCAAGTTATTCAATTCTTCCATTCATATAGAACATGCTACTTAGGATTCTTCAGATCTAGCGACCTGATCTCTCTGTGACTACCACACCGGGAGAAGTCAGGGAGACCGTCCTTTCTTACTTTCAATCACTCCTTGGCTCTCCTTCGGTTTCAGTTTCTGATCCGTCTTTTCTAACTTTCATTCCCTCGATGGTTCTTCCTTAGGAGAGTATGGACCTTGTCGTTCCTCCTTCTTCAGAAGAAATACACGCTTGTGTTTTCGCTCTTAATAAGGATAGTGCTTGTGGGCCAGATGGCTTCAATGGAGTTCTCTTTCGGAGTGTTTGGTCGATCATCCAGTCGGATTTCTGCCTAGCTATTCGACATTTCTTTTCTTGTGGAGATTTTCCTCAGGGGTGGACATCCAACAATTTGGTCCTTATCCCTAAGTGTGAAAACCCTCGCACATGTGCAGATTTTTGTCCGATCAACTTGTGCAACTTCTCTAACGAGGTTATATCTAAGGTACTAGCCACTAGGCTAGCTCTGTTTCTTTAGCGTATTATCTCTTCTTCTCAAGCTGAGTTTGTAAAAGGACGTATGATTACGGACAACGTGCTTTTAGCTTAGGAACTGGTATCTCAAATTGATCGGAAGATCAGGGGTTTTAATGTGGTTTTTAAGTTGAACATGGCTAAAGCTTACGATCGCTTGTCCTAGTTTTTGATCATAAAGGTCCTAAGGGGTTTTGGGTTCCCCGAAACCCGTATCGACCTTATATGGAGGCTCATTTTCAAATGTTGGTTTTCGGTTCTCATCAAGGGAACAACCAACGGGTATTCCAAGGTGGGAAGGGTTCTTCTTCGGGGGGATCCTCTTTCTCCTACTCTTTTCACTATAACTGCTGAGGCTTTCGTTCGAGGCTTACATTCTTTGATGATAGCAAATCAGATTCATCGATTTGGCATCCCTTCGGGCTTCCCTCTCATATTATACTTATCCTTCGTCGACGACATCATCATTTTCACGAATGGTAGTCGCTGATCCATCTGTCGCCTTATTCAGCAGTACGAGAGGTGTTCAGGCCAGTTCGTTAATTCTGCTAAAAGTTGCTTCGTCCCAGCGAGTGACTTATCCACTGTTAGATCTTCTTGGATTGAAACCTTCACCAGTTTCAAGGCTACCTCCCTTCTCCTTCCGTACCTCTATATTGTCTTTACAGAGGTCGGAAGCTCAACGTTATTTTCGATCCTTTGACCGATAAAGCCAGGGGAAAGAACATCAGGTGCAATGCGGCGCTTCTTTCTCAGGCAGGAAGACTGGTTCTCATAACGTCTGCGCTTGACTCTGTAGGATCGCATGTCTTTGCTGCTATGACTCTTACGTCTTCTTTCTTTCGATCGTACCGTTCCTTGGCTTCGTCCTTTTTCTGAGGTACAAAAGACAACACTAATCGTCATTACTAGATTTCTTGGGACATCGTCTGTCATTCCAAAAGTGAAGGGGGATTAGGCCTTAGAAATCCAACGGATACCTATACTTCCTTTGCCTGCAAATTGTGGGCTAGGTTTGACTCGAACGACTCCTTATGGGCGTTATTCCTTCATGCCGAGTACCGGAGGCTTCAGGCAACGAACTTTTCAGGTGTTCCGTCATACACTAGCGAGATGTGGAAACGAATGCAGTTCATCAAGAATTTCTCGGATTCTCATGGTGGTGGATCTGAATGGGATGGCAGTTCCTTCTCAATTAAGCCGGCATGGAACTCGGCCAGGTCGTCAGCTCCACGTCTCCATCTATTCTCTTTCATTTAGGATGCTCATATTCATCCGAATGTTTCTTTGTTTATGTGGAGGACCCTACATAACGGGTTGCCAATAGACGAGATTCTCCAGAGAATTGACATCCCGATTGTGTCTCATTCCAGGTGTTGTGTGTCTGGTGATACAGAATTCATAGTTCACTTGTTTTTCTTTGGCTTTTCTGCCAAAGCCATTTCAAATTACTTTGGGAACTTGGTTGGATTCCGATGTAATGCGTCTTCTTTCGCTGATTTACTGAGAGGCTGATGGACAAAATCTCAGGTAAATCACTTCGATCGATCCTTTTTATATTAATCCCTTTCCTTTTCTGCTGACATATATGGTGCTCGTGGAACAAGGCAATATTTGATGAGGTGCCCATGGACCCTCCTTCCATCATCCGACGGGTAAAGAATGATGTGTTCCTTATGTTTCATGGTCGACCGTTTAGAGGTGTTATTGGTTCCCGTTCCAGGCGGTTGGTTGGTACCTTCGACGTTTCATCGCTACCAACAACCCCCCGTGCGGGGATTGGTTGAGCCTTTCTTCCCAGGTTAGCAGGTTCCGTGCTGCTGTGTTTTCCTCACCTACCTCCTGTTCCTTAATCGCTGTTGTTATTTGCTAGTTCTGCAGGTCCTACTTTTACAGGCTCTTGGAACAATGGTTTATGGCACTTCCGGCTCTAGATTAGTTTTCTTGGTTTTTGGTTGGAGCTTTCAGTCAGTTTGGGTGACTGCGTCTTTACACCTTTTGAGTAGCCCGACCTTTGCTTGGAGTCTTTTCCCTTATCTCTTGGTCAGATTGTGCGGCTTTCTTGTCTTTCCAGTTGTCATACCTCTTCGTAGAGGTTGTATCTGGCTAGTGGACAGTTTCTTGTTGGTGTCGTATATATTTATATGACTTTTCTGCTTATGTTACTCTGATCGGACTGTTTTGTTTGTCGATCTGTTTGGTTTTTTGTGTGTGCACAGATTCTGTAGTTTTTACAGATCAGTTTTTGTAAGCCGTTGGAGAATGGCTAGATTCTCCCGATTGTTATATACATATATTATTATGGTTAAAAAAAAAATGAACATAATTTTTATGAATTCTGAAATCATTTGACCATTGTGTTCGTTCGATCTTTAAATATAGCTGTCATTGTATTTTTCTTCAGGTGATGGATCATTCAAACTGTGCCGAGCTCTGATTCAAGCGCATATGAAAAATCATATCTACCCTAACACAGGGGCTGGTTTCTCACAGCAAAGACAATCTCATGTAAACTAAAGTCAAAACCATTGGAGTTTACCAACTTTTTAAGTGTCTTGTACTTTGTTATTATCTTGTAACCTCTAAATTTTTTTTAAGAAACACAGTAAAAGATCACACTGAACGTCGGCAAGCTTGTTGAACCATTCTACGTCCTTGTTCATGTATTTTAATTTGCTTCTTTATCTTCACATTTTACATTTGTAAGCCCATACAGATTAATAAGTTGCATTTGCTCTCTAAAATACACTAGTTTAATTTCGAGATATGCTAATTTATATGTCGACACAATGGTGGCTAAATCCGGCTCACGAATGGCTTGGGAGAGCACTCTGCTACATTTTCCAAGACCGGCAATTCTTTTTTCCTTTGGTTGCAAACACACAAATATAAAACAATGGTCGCAAACACACAAGTATAAAACAATGATAGCAAACACACAAATATAAAACAATGATAGGTAGGCTACATCTCATTTTTGCTACATCAAAAGGCCCTTTTGGGTTTCTGCTACACGTTTCTACTAATAGAATGAGCTGAAAAGATAGACATAATATAATCGTTTATTTATATACATGGTTGAAATGGCGTTGATCTGAGATGCAGGGAAAATAAGGTATAATCAATCATTTATCTCATATAAATAAATAACTGATGCATAGGTGATAGGCAGACAAAATAAACATTAAATAGAATCTTGTGGGGTTATCAGTTCAAGCTCGTATTATTTTCTATCAAACTTATGGTGGAAATTAGAGGCTTTTGGAATGCCTGACCGTTAGGGGCGCCGCTGAAAAAAACAATGTGCAAACGTGTGTGCATATATACATACATACGCACAGGCACACGCACACGCAAGTACACTACAATACCCCTATTTTCTACCATATCATCCAAAGTAAATAATATAATTTTGATGTAATTCACATGCTAACATACGTTTAACTTCATGGTAAAAGCTGATGCTATGACAAATAACCACTCATATAAGCTATAAACGCATAAATTTATACACATTAGAACAAATTAGACCTAGGTTATTTATTACAAAACAACAAATGGTCGTCCATTGTCATAACCTATCTAGTGCAAACTGATGCTGCACCTGATCAATGGAAACATAAACAATAAGCAATAACAAGAGTTGGCTGCCTGATCCACATATATACTATAATTTACTAAGCAAAATATCTGAAATTTAACTATACTATGCATATTGCTTAGTGGCCACATCTATTTACCCATAAATAAATGTATACCGTAGTTGTCTTCCCCACATAAAAATTATAGCATATGGACAGTAGCCACATCATTAATGAACTGTTTAGTCAATTAATGCTTAAGTCTGAAGTTGATTGGTCCTTGAACTCTCACCAAGAGATTCAGATTTAACCCCACACTGTTTGTTTTGTTTCCAGCAGCAGTCCATCCGTCTAAGCCCTGTGTAGGAACAAGTGTTTTAGAATTATTTATAACAAGTAACCAGGACCGTTGATATCAGTTTGATATTGTACAGATTATGAGATAAATCTTATAAATAGTTACATGCTACCCTTCACATTGTTCATTGATTGATTTTGTGATAATACATGGCTTTATTACATGTTTTAAAGCAAGATTAACATCTGTGCGTTTAACTACCACATACACGCATGCACATATATACATACATATCTACATAAAAGTTAAAATTGTACAATAAATTAAAATTCTAACATTTCATAATCAAATGTGTAGTCCCTTCGACTTTAAATAAACAATTACATATACATATTGAATGCTCTACGGCATCTGACTGAGTTGGAAGATCTTGCAGGATTTACACCCTTGCAAGCAACAAAAAAGCAGCTCTTGATATTTATGGAGTTCAATGCTAGCAATAAAACACTATTATGGTGCTTAGTTTTAGAGGTGTTCGAAGTTTTCGATCAATGAGTTGTATAAAATAATAAGCATCACCAACCTCAATTACCATAAAAAAAGTACTTACAAAGTTTAAGTGATAAGCATATTTGTATTCCACTTAATAAGGATCTTAATGACGTTAAGCACTTGTTTCAGTGAATGGTTTTGACTAATTATAGTTATTTCACCTTTTGCATTCTGATTACATATTATAAAAACATTCAACAACCATTACATTTTAACCGCTTCAAAAAAAAAAGTAAGGAATAAAAAGTTGACATTCAACATTTGTGCACATCATAGCGCAAGTCAGGCAGCTGCATCTTAATTGTAACCTTACGTACTTGCTCTTTTCCCAGTTTTTATTTAAAAATTCTACAGAAATGAAGCAATGGTATTTTCCGTTTTGTTTCTTTTTTATTAATTCAACAATTGACGCCAGAGTTATGAAGACGTCTATCGACAATTTGTTCAGGAACAAAAAAAAAGGATCCAGTTTCCTTTTTCTTTCTTCCCATTCATTTTTTAACCATGTGAAACCCAACATTAGAAGATAAATGTGCATTTTCAACGATGAAATTATATGTAAAACTTGATTTTCAATGCTTGTAGGGACATCATAGAAATACACATGATAATCTTATCGTCTATCTGATTTTCTACGATAAAATGCGTTGAATTTATCCAAAAATGTTTATTACATATGAAATTAAAAATATTTTTCTTTTAATGGTTTTCATTCCTTTTCTTTTTTACCTCCTCACACCATCAACATCCTCTCACTCGCTTCACTCGTCATCCTTCTATTGCACATCATTTTTAACATGTATTGAAAACGAAAATAGTATTTGATTTATTTTGTGTTATGAGTTTTCAAAGTTAATTTCGAAAGATGCAAAGATTTGAAAAATAAAGGAGGTGACAGACTAAAGACGAAGGGATGATAGAGGGTATGGAGGATGATGAATAAATGAATTTGGCATCGTTCTTCCGTTGTATTCTTAAAATACGGAAAATGATAAAAACTTGGTTTTTTGTTCTTTTTTTGAATTTGTTCGGAGGGTAACCAACCGGAGTTGTAAAACTCTCCCTAGTGCACCTAGCCCGGTCCGCGACCGCTGGGCTACTGTTGCGAACTAAAAAATTGTTTTTTGTTTTGTGTGTTAACTTCTTTTTGTAAAATAATCGTTTTCTATGATATGTGTGCATGCTAAGAGCTTACCATATGCATACGCTAAGATCAGCCACTTATGTGGTGCTCGTGGACCAGACTAGGTGCACTAAAAGAGGTTTTATGACTCCGGTCGGTTTCCCTCCTGAACAAATTCAAAAAAAAAAAAAAATGGATTCCTTATTCACAACGGTTTAACAAATAAAAATTGTACCAAAACTTTGCACTTAGGTTTGGCATAAGTAACATATAAACAACTATACACATACACATACATGTACATACATAATTACCACTCATATTTATAAATTTATTTAAGGTAAATTAATAAATATCTAGATATTTTCTAAGCAAACCAAAACAAAACTCACCGATTAAATAGATGAAAAACACACGGAGACGGGTGGGCAAGGAGGTGGCCATAAAGATATTTGTTTATGCTTATAAGGTTTGTGGATGAGGATATTTTGGTCTTTGTACCATAAAGATATTTGTTTACATGTTTCACCTATAAACACATGAATACACCTCTCGTTCTTCAATTGCAAAATCATTCCAAGCCTTCTTCTTCTTCTTCTTCTTCAATTCATCAATAGTTTCCAGATGATAAAAAGAGTTATCATCCATTCACAAAATAAATACACACTTCCAGAGGCTGAAACACCACAAAATGAATTCCTCCTTCTCCCTATATAATATTAATACACGACCGCCACCAACACCATCACAGGGCCAAAATTTCTTCCTCATTCAAGCAAGGCTGGGCTCACTTTATTGTCCAGGAGCAAGTTCGAGGACCTCTGTGCGGTGATAGTGGAGCTATAATCTACTTTACTACAATGATCGAAAGGAACGGAAGTAAGAATACTACTTCCATCTTATTTAGATTCATCTTGAAATTATCCATTATTTATGCTATGTAAGCATATTTGGTTGACTAGCATAACTTGGATGCTAAAATGATTGATTATTGGATGATTTATTGATAATATGTTTACTTGTTATGAAAATGATTCACAAGAAAATACATTTCGAATTTACACAAAGGAATTACTTTCCTTTATAAATTATAATGGTATAAAGGTAGTTTAAAAAGTTCTACAAATATTTTATACGCATTATAACTCATTATGGAAAATTCTGAAAAAGAGTGGAATATTATGTCAGAATAAACACGTTGCGTAACGAAAGTACATGATTTCGCCCTGTAAAAAGTTAAATACATTTGTGGAATAGAATATGAGTCGGAATTCTTTCGTACAAGGACTTTTGAAACTCATAATTGTTGTCTTTGAATGAAAAAGAAAAATATAGTTTTTACTTAGTAAAGTATGATATATGCCAAAATGAAGTTTTTAAAATCATTGAGTTTTGGCTGTTAATAAAAGATGTGGTTTTTAATCTTTCTAAAATGAAGTTTTTAAAATATCGGATTTCTCGCAGATCGAACCACTATAAAATAATGTATTAATTTACTTTTCTGCATAATTTCCACTCTGAATGTGTAGTTTCATTCTCTTGGAACTCGTTGGGTGTTGTTGCCAACTTTTGTACGCCAACATTCTGGTGCTTTCGTTCGTCTTTTCCGCTGTTCGTCCACCAAGACTTGGAGTGCTGCTTAGATCTCCTTTCACTTACCTACCAAGTCTACCGATAATGGATACCAAAAGGAAAGACTATTTATGGTTGGACCTCCAACTGTTGCTTCTGACTCAAAAAACTCTCAGCGTCAATCCGTCGAGGTTCTGACCAACTTGGATAACGCCACTACCTCCGGCCCTAAGACTTCGGTTACCTAAACTTAATTTGTCGAAGCTATGAAAATTTTGAGAGAAAAACAAAATAGCCTTTGTAAGCAAATCCAGCGCAACCTCGAGTTGATGAAACAACTTCAAGAATATTCTCAATGAGATGACTTTCACCTTCAAGTAATAGGTGCACTTAGCCTCCTCCAAATTACGTCTCCTCGAGCTCCATTTTCGTTCCTCTCCACCGTAGCCAAAGCCAACATTGTACAATCAACCATGATGGTGCTGGAATCACCATCAAAAAGGGAACGTGTTATCCCAACCGTTATCGGTTTAGGCCTATTCTCGACCAAGGGATTGTTCCTCGACCCCTTACTAGGCAAGATCAACCTACCATAATCCATATCTTGCGCTTTTGATTCAAACGACAAACCAGCCCAAGCTCCGACCTACCGACCTCCACAAAATCAAAGAATTGAGGTCGAAGATTCTTTAGATGAAGACGACATCTATCCGAGAAGACGTCCAAGGTTACGAACTCTTGAGTTGGATCACGACCGCTGAAATCAAATAGAGATCCGAACTCCTGTTCTCGCCAACATGGTCTATGGCATCATAAAAGAATCTCTGAAGCACGTCATCGACGATTGGGAAACTAATGATGTAACCCCTTCACTGAATTTGTGCTCAATGCCGATTGGCCTGAACACTTCAATATGCCGCAAATAGAGGCCTACTCATAGAAATCAATTCTTCGAAACTTCATAAAACGTTATGAATCACACATTGATTCCACTCATGCAGAAGTCCAAGTGCTTCCTTATCTTTCTAGAAGGCGTACCTCTGTTATGGTTCTCTCGACTCCCGCCAAGAATCATCTTAACCTTCGATCATCACACCAAGGATTTAATTAAACAATTCGAAATGCATATCTACTAAGGTAACAAGGAAACTCTAAAGAATTACCTTGAAAGATTTAACAATGCGCTGTCGGAAATAGAAGACCCTGAGCCACGTAATGTCCTAGCCTAACTTGTCAAGGGAGTACTTCCTAATTCTGGATTTGGAGCATGGATTGATCGAAGGCAACCAGAGACTTTGGAGATCTTCTACGAGAAAACCAACCATTTCCTACGCCAATAAGAAGTAAAAAGGAATTGAGCTCTTCGTTATGACAATCTACGTCGGGATCAAGTCCAAAATCTAACTACTCTAGTCCCAATGCTCCAAACAAACATGTCCAAGATGAAAACAGCAAAGGTAAGCGACCAAGCATCAATCTTTTGACAACTACACTCTGCTCAACGACTCCCTCAAGAACATCTACCTTGAAATCTACAATGTTTTGTAGTATAATAAGCCAAATCCTAAAGAATGATTGGACAACGACAAAGAGTCTGGAAAATATTGTTGGTTCCACAACGTTCACGGGTACGACATAAACGAGTGCCACCACTTGAGGGACGACATCGAAAAGCTCATTCTTAGGGGAAAGCTTGAGCAATACAAACAGATTCCCTCAAACGAAATTCCTGAGCCACTCAACGCTCGCCAAAAATTTCAGCAACGAGGACCTTGCATAACAATTAGATCCCTAAAGATCACCCTGCCGACTCAGCAAGATTGCAGCAAAAATAAGTGGCTTAGGCTGCGATGCAACACCCAACGACTCATCTTGATTGAGTTACACCTTATGTAAACCTTGTTTATTTTCACTGAATAATTCGAGTGCAACCTTGTACTTCAACATGCTAATTGAAATTGTAAACATAATCGATTGAAGCGTTGCTCTTGCTCGAACTATGTGTAGTACATCAAGTCGTGAAAACGATCGACTGACATGCACGAATGCACCACCTCGGGTCTTTACCAAGAATCAAACCTTGTAGAGTGGTTCATCCACTCAAGCCAACTCGAGTCTCGAGCTAACGACGAGGCCGAGTACAAATGACTCGTGATGCCTATTAACCTAAGTGTCCAACTCCATCCCTCGGCCTCCAGAGTTGGGGGCAACCTAAATCTAGCGGTAACGACGAGTTACCTTACACGACTAGGACTACTGAAAAGTGTGAAGGTACTCTAGCACTTAGAGAAAACATCTCCATTAACGCAGTGGTCTCCAAGGTCATCACCGGAGAAACCGGCTTGCAAACAACTCCAAACCTTGTCTCCCACATCGAAGACGGAACGAGAGTAAAAAGCAAACCCTCTTCTCCAACGAACACCTCCTCTTCATTATCGTCGTGACCTTCCGCTTCCACCTAAGCTCCGACCACTCTATAGTCTACTGGTGTACGTCAGGAAGCATAACCGAAAGAGCATCTGGGAGCAGTCCCAGGGACATATGTCCTCTACCAGTTCCTACATCCACTCCCATTGACACCGTGGTCTCCAAGGTGGTTGCCGGAGAAACCGATTTGCGACCCACTCCCAACCTTGTCGCCCTCATCGAAGATGGAACGGGAGTAAAAAGCAAACCCTCTTCTATGACGAACACCTCATCGTCGAAGTCTTCATGGCCTTTCACCACCATCTGAGCTCCGACTACTTCCCAGTAAGTTGGTGGCATGTCGGAAAGCACAACAGGAAATGGGACCAAGGGCATGTATCCTTCATCAATTCTCGCATCCTCACCATTATCATCTTCTCCGTGATCCATGGGGTGACCTTTTGAGAGAAATCCTACCATGTAGAGAAGATGGTCCGAAACCAAAATATCGACATCATGGAAGTCACTATTGACATCCCTCAAGGCCAAGGCTTTCTGTTAACAAACATACTTGAAACACCCCACCTCCGTTAAGGTCACTCACAAAGAGAATGCCTTAACTTCGATGGAGCGCTTTAGGTAAAAGATGCAGATAAATTACAAGACAGACAAATAAAGCAGTGGAAAATAAAGTCATTTTATAAACAACTTAATTCAGTCAAGCTTTTACAACAATTGACTCAATCATACTTAAAAGTATTACATAAAACTTCTGTCTTGATTCAAAACTTTCCAAGTATATAAGAAGCATAAAATGACAATGATATTCCCCAATAAAGCATAAGCCAGCCAAAGCAGTGGAAAAAGAGAGTAGTACATCGACTATCTTCGAGCTTGGAAAGAAAACTGAGCTAAGTGGTAATATTCCCTCCCTGCGAACCTGGGGGGGAACGGAAGAAAACAGGCAAAAACAAACTAGGTCAGACATAAGTCTGGTAAGCTCAGTGACTTTCAGCATGTAAACAGGTAAAAGCAACATGATATGAATAAACTGAATATAAGACAATACCGTGATAACAGGGATAACATGATAACATAAGATAAGCATAAGGTATGATAAGGCAAGATAAACCGAATGCGCTTCTACTCTTTCTCTGCTTCGCTACTACCCTGTTATTATGATTTCTATATCTCTGCACCACCTAACAAGTGTCCCAACTAGTAATCTGTATAAAATGATAATATGATAACGTAATCCCAATCCCCGTAATTGTGGTAGCCTTTAGGTGTACATCTATTATGAGGATTCCACCTCAATCTGCCTAATTGCCATGAATGTGTTAGATGTACCCTTACTACCCTATCGATCGGCTCCCTACTTGTATTAATTTCTCTTGTGTCTGTGTCAATCGGCCCTCTCTTGTGTGTAGATACCCTGTGCTGGTCCCACCATAAGGTGTATCAATCCTTATAATAGCAACCCGACACGATTCAAGATGCATAGTGTATAACTACTGGTACCCAGTGCCTGCTTTTTCCCACTCCGGAGTACGTGCACACCCATAAACCGTCAGAACCTACACTGACGTACCTCCTGCCGCTGTTTTGACCGCTTATAATCAACCCAATAATCATGCTCCATCCTGCCTAGTTCAGGGTACCATGATACATCTATGTGGGTTACTGCTGAAGTGATTCCCCGTTACTAGGGTTTCCTACTGGTTAAGTTTGTGGGCCTATATTTACTAATATTATCCACCAACCCGATATGTACTTAACCCTCCCACTGATTCAAGCATGTTTATTTAATGGTTAAGTTTTGTGGGCCTATATTTACTAGTATTACCCACCAACCCGATATGTACTTAACCCTCCTACTGATTCAAGCATGTTTATTTAATGGTTAAGTTTTGTGGGCCTATATTTACTAATATTACCCACCAACCCGATATGTACTTAACCCTCCTACTGATTCAAGCATGTTTATTTAATGGTTAAGTTTTGTGGGCCTATATTTACTAATATTACCCACCAACCCGATATGTACTTAACCCTCCCGCACATTATGTCATATTGGTTAAGTGTTGTCCATTCATGTTAACTTAACCCACCCATTCATCGTGTCATGTTGGTTAAGTGTTTCTTATTAACTTAACCCCGTTCGTTCATCAAGTTATATTGGTTAAGTGTCATCAATCAATTCAAGTTAACTTAACGCACCTACTTGTCATGTTACTTTGGTTAAGTATTGCCTTCTTGTGTTAACTTAACCCTACCACAAATCAAGTTATATTGGTTAAGTGTTGCCCTCTTGTTTTAACTTAACCTTACCACAAATCAAGTTATATTGGTTAAGTGTTTCTTATTACTTAACTCTACCCATTCATCATGTTATACCGGTTATGTGTTTCCTATTAACTTAACCCTAGTCATTCATCTTGTTATATTGGTTAAGTGTCTCTTATTAACTTAACCCTAGTCATTCATGTTATATTGGTTAAGTGTTCCTATGAACTTAACCCTAGTCATTCATCTTGTTCATTAGCATTAATTGATTTATTAATGCACCAACCTCTCACATTAGATATGTGTTGTTCCAGTTACTGGATGTGCCGGGCGGTTACGGGCAGTTTTACACCACAACTTAATCTAACCTCGGGTTTTTCTTGGGCATGATGCACTAACCTCTCACATTAGATAGGAGTTGTTGTGGTTACTGGATGTGCCGGGCGGTTACGGGCAGTTTTAAACCACAACTCAATCTAACCTCGGGTTAGGCACGTTCATCTCTTCCCTAATTTACATGTTTACAGTACATGTCCAAGTCTAGATTTTATTTGCTAATTATCCAAATTTCACAAAAAATAGTCATGTTACAATTCTCAAGTTATGCCCGATTAAGCCAATTACAAGTTATTACCCAAAAGAGGTTACACCCAATCTTCCCAAACTTGCAATAATAGTCATGCCCAAAATCACTATGCATTATGTTTGGCTTCCCAAATCAATAGTTAAGCCCAAGCTAGATTTAATATTCCAATTTACAGTTTATGCCCAAAACTAGGTTTTTCATGCCAAATTTCATACTTTGTCGCTCATGCCAATTCTAGGTTCAATATGTCAAATTAAATATTCCATAATTCATGTCAAATTACCCTAAATTGTATTTTAACAGTCATGCCATAATACATGTTCCAAATTATGCCAAATAAATATCAATTTCATGTTATACCCAATTACCCCCGCATTCATAACGTACGTATTTCGAGATTCAACGCAAGATTCATGAAATAGGCGGAGAAACAATATGGAACATAAGAGGCATATGACGATAAGAACTATTGGTCCAATAAATTTGATATACCAAATTGACAAGTTTTGCATAGAATACATTGCAGGCATATAGATATGATATGAATATCATTATGAACCATCATAGACGTATAGGTTTGACAAGAGTTATATCATGAACTTAAACAGGATTACAATTCCGATATACAACAAGGATAGATATGATTGGACCAATTCCATAGTCAATAATGATTCCCAAAGGCATATACAAGCACGGATTCAAATGAAAGGATTACTTACATCAGGCATAAATCTAATGGATTAGATTTGAATAACATTGCAGGCATAAATCTAATAGATTTGATTTGATAAATCTGAGAGGATTATCTCATAATTAAGTATAGCTTGGATCCAGATTATTACATGCCAAGAATTTCAATTAAGAATTCACATCTGAAAGTAACTTGAACTTACAAAAAGAGAATGATTTTTGTATTTCTGGAATATTTTTTCTGAAACTGAAAAGCTATCCCTTGACGTACATTATCGATTCTCTAATTTAGATTTTATTCTTAGAAAATAGTTGTTGAAGTCGTTGAATTTTCCTTTGAATCTCTACTTGAATTCTAAACTTGATTTCTTGATGAACTAGAGCAGCATAAGGACGTCTTTAATTTATTTTAATTAGGATTGAGGTAGCATAGCATTACAATGGTTTGGTGTGGAGAGAAAGTGAGGTTTGGGGGTGTTTAAATAGGTTAGGAGCCAAAGAATCAGTCCAGAAAACAAGTCTAGGTGCAAAATCCCGAATCTGCCTCGGATCTGAAAACAGGTCGACTTGTTGGGGGGAGGTCGACCCCTTGGTCGACCTATATAAGGGAGGTCGACACCTTGGTCGACCCCCTGGTCGAACTGGCCTGGGGTGGGAAAAATCCCGCCCAGTCTGTTTCTGTCTTTTCGAATTCGAATTTTGAATTTAAATCTGAGCTGTTTTAATTTATTTAAATCCCTGAAACTTCTGAAGGTCATAACTTTCTCATACGAAGTCCGATTTACGAAAACTTGGACTCTATTCCAAGCAGAATTCCAAGATGAACGCAATGGAGTAACCCATTTCCCTTAATTCTTTTTTAAAAAATTAAGTATACTTTATTTTGTTAGTTTGACGTTCATAGAAAATACGGGGTGTTACATTCTCCCCTCCTTAAAGGATTTCGTCCCCAAAATCTTCAAGTTAGGAAGAACGTATATCCTACCATTCAACCGTCCATCTACTCAACCATCAAACACATGCATCCATTGTCCTTAAAAGGTTTCTAACGCCGTATGAACATATGAAGAGTGTGTGTATATGTTTCGTATCTAATGCAAAATCAGACGGTCTACTGATCCAGTTGACCTCCTTAATGCGAATCATGAGAGTGTCATGCGTCCAATATGTATGCAAATATCCCTAATCATGTAAATACTATATGTGTGCATATTCACTAATCCATATGCAACATCCATATGATAACACATCAAGTTTCAATCCATATACAAATATATTCATATGCATATGCAATATGAAAGTGACTGAGCCGATCTAGTGCCTAATGTGTGTGTATATGCATCCACGAGCATCCACTAGCAATCACTTGCAACCATCAATAATAACATGTTTCAAATACATGTTTACATCCATTGGCTTCAACCTAAGGATCGAAGATATGACCTAGAGGATATATTTAAAAGATAAAGACTAGCATGCAAATAAACATTACAAAAAAAAGTGGAATCAAGGATATACCCTCAAAAAGGGTATGATGCGCGTATCTAGTCTTCAGTCTTCTAAGTCACATCTTCTTGAGCTTCACTCCACTGTACCTTAATTAATTTAACTTCACGATTGCGAAGCTTCTTGACCTCCATTTCCAAAACCCACTAGTAAGGATAGGACCTTGATCACTTACTATGCTAGAGGGTATCCAATGTAGTCGAACTATCTTTCCAAGATAAACAGGTGTTAACTATGATACCAAGTGTATATACTAATATGATTAGAGGTCTCTCCTCTACTTAGCTTATCCATCATGTCACAAATCTGAGGGTCTAAAGCTAAAGGTTGCTATGTACTTTTTACCTCTCTTAAGGTCAGTCTTACTTAGGGCGCCTGCCACAACCATTTATTTCTCACGCAAACCATCCTAGTCGAACTCGACATCCCTCAAGTACAAGCCCCAAAGGCCTAAACCAATATTAGACAAGCACCAAAGGAATACCTCTCCGAATTTGGACAATCTATGTGAGATCATACTAGCAAAACAACCAAACAATTGAGAACTTAACCGACTCTGGCTATCCTCGCCAATCTTGCTCCAAAACTATCGTTGATCGCATAACTGGCTTTGCATTGTCAACTAGATATATGCGGAAGTCTATCTCGAGTTTTAGGGGGAAAATCCCTAACCTAATCAAAAACATCTGCGTACTCATGGACTATTCTAACGGATCGTAAATCATCGATAGATGCATCAAGTGATTCTAGGTAGCTAAGCCTAACTGATCCCCTCAGGATCGCACGAATCTCGAGGGTATTCCCGAGGCAAGTAAAAAGTCTAACTACCCTTCTTTCACAATTACTAGCTAACCAACCCATGCCTAGAATCAACCCATAGCCCATGGAACCAAAAACATAAGCATTATACTTAAACTCAATCCTTAATATAGATATTCTCAAATCCTTACAAACCAAAGATAAATGAGCCGAACCACTAATTGGATTTGAGACAATAATGGGATCTTCTACTATACAAGTACTAAGGTGCAGAGACTCAACTATGGAAGCAGATACAATCGAATGTGAAGCGCTAAAATAAATAAAAAAGTACTAATAGGAGGATCAAAAAGAAAAGCTAAACCTTTTTTTTCAACAGAAACTTTATTACCTCTCTCTCAGGTATGCTGGCGGTGAGAGCATGCAATTGCCCTCCTGAAAATCCTGTTCTTTGTTCTTGCCCTTGTCCTTAATTATATGACCCAATATACCATAGTAAAGACACTTCCTCTTGTCTTAGGTTTTACTATTCTTTCCTCCCTTCTTGTCTTGTGATTCTTCCATTTACACCTCTTCCTTTTTGCCTCCTTTGTGAACCAAGTCCATATCCATGAGTTTCTCATCCTTGGGTTATGCTCCTTAACCAAACTCCCTCATTCTCATCTTTACTATCCTTATGTAACACGTTGACAAGTCTCTCCAAAGATGCCTCCATCGCACGGAAAATCCTACAAAGCTCAAAAGAAAATTAGCCGTAGGTGAAACTACTGCGGCTATAGATGGAAGTTGGGCGCTTATTTTCCATTTGACAAGTGTCGTAGTATCATCAAGCCTACGGAACCATGCCGCGATGAGGTTACCTCCTAGAAAGCCAGGAGCCCAGAGACTCAGGAAAGAAGAAACAAGGATTCAACCAGAGGATCAAAAGATAGTGCATATGGCTTTGGAGAATATGCCTTTAAAAAAAACTTTTCTTTTGAAATGCTTCTTTTAAAACCGTTTTGAAAATAATTTTTCAAATCTTTTATCTGATCCAGTAACCTTCAGCTCTGATACCAAGTGAAACACCCCACCTCCGTTAAGATCACTCAAAAAGGGAATGCCTTAACTTCGGTGGAGCGCTTTAGGTAAAAGATGCAGATAAATTACAAGACAGACAAATAAAGCAGCGGTAAATAAAGTCATTTTATAAACAACTTAATTCAGTCAAGATTTTACAACAATTGACTCAATCATACTTAAAAGTATTACATAAAACTTCTGTCTTGATTCAAAAATTTCCAAGTATATAAGAAGCATAAAATGACAATGATATTCCCCAATAAAGCATGAGCCAGCCATAGCAGTGGAAAAAGAGAGAAGTACATCGACTATCTTCGAGCTTGGAAAGAAAACTGAGCTAAGTGGATATATTCTCTCCCTACGAACCTAGGGGGAGGGGGACGGAAGAAAAGAGGCGAAAACAAACTAGGTCAGACATAAGTCTGGTAAGCTCAGTGACTTTCAGCATGTAAACAGGTAAAAGCAACATGACATGAATAAACTGAATATAAAACAATACCGTGGTAACAGGGATAACATGATAACATAAGATAAGCATAAGGTATGATAAGGCAAGATAAACCAAATGTGCTTCTACTCTTTCTCTGCTTCTCTACTACCCTGTTATACTGATTTCTATATCTCTGCACCACCTAACTAGTGTCCCAACTAGTAATCTGTATAAAATGATAATATGATAACGTGATCCCAATCTCCGCAATTGTGGTAGCCTTCGGGTGTACATCTATTATGAGGATTCCACCTCAATCTGCCTAATTGCCATGAATGTGTTAGATGTACCCTTACTACCCTATCGATCAGCTCCCTACTTGTATTAATTTCTCTTGTGTCTGTGTCAATCGGCTCTCTCTTGTGTGTAGATACCCTGTGTTGGTCTCACCATAAGGTGTATCAACCCTTATGATAGCAACCTGACACGATTCAAGATGCACAGTGTATAACTACTGGTACCCAGTGCCTGCTTTTTCCCACTCCGGAGTACGTGTACGCCCGTAAACCGTTGGAACCTACACTGACGTACCCCTTGCCGCTATATTGACCGCTTATAATCAGCCCAGTAATCATGCCCCACCCTGCCTAGTTCAGGGTACCATGATACATCTATGTGGGTTACTGCTGAAATGGGTCTTCGTTACTAGGGTTTCCTACTGGTTAAGTTTGTGGGCCTATATTTACTAATAATACCCACCCGATATGTATTTAACCCTACCACTGATTCAAGCATGTTTATTTAACGGTTAAATTTTGTGGGCCTATATTTACTAATATTACCCACCAACCCGATATGTACTTAACCCTCCTACTGATTCAAGCATGTTTATTTAATGGTTAAGTTTTGTGGGCCTATATTTACTAATATTACCCACCAACCCGATATGTACTTAACCAACCTACTGATTCAAGCATGTTTATTTAATGGTTAAGTTTTGTGGGCCTACATTTACTAATATTACCCACCAACCTGTTATGTACTTAACCCTCCCGCACTTTATGTCATATTGGTTAAGTGTTGTCCATTCATGTTAACTTAACCCACCCATTCATCGTGTCATGTTGGTTAAGTGTTTCTTATTAACTTAACCCCGTTCATTCATCAAGTTATATAGGCGTATGACGATAAGAACTATTGGTCCAATAAATTTGATATACCAAATTGACAAGTTTTGCATAGAATACATTGCAGGCATATAAATATGATATGAATATCATTATGAACCATTACAGACGTATAGGTTTGACAAGAGTTATATCATGAACTTAAACAGGATTACAATTCCGATATATAACAAGGATAGATATGATTGGACCAATTCCATAGTCAATAATGATTCCCAAAGGCATATACAAGCACGGATTCAAATGAAAGGATTACTTACATCAGGCATAAATCTAATGGATTAGATTTGAATAACATCGCAGGCATAAATCTAATAGATTAGATTTGATAAATCTGAAAGGATTATCTCATAATCAAGTATAGCTTGGATCCAGATTATTACATGCCAAGAATTTCAATTAAGAATTCACATCTGAAAGTAACTTGAACTTAAAAAAAGAGAATGATTCTTGTATTTATGGAATCTGTTTTTTGAAACTGAAAAGCTATCCCTTGACATAGATTATCGTTTCTCTAATTTAGATTTGATTCTTAGAAAATAGTTGTTGAGGTCATTGAATTAGCCTTTGAATCTCTACTTGAATTCTAAACTTGATTTATTGAAGAACTAGAGCAGCATAAGGACGTCTTTAATTTATTTTAATTAGGATTGAGGCAGCATAGCATTACAATGGTTTGGTGTGGAGAGAAAGTGAGGTTTGGGGGTGTTTAAATAGGTTAGGAGCCAAAGAGTCAGTCCAGAAAACAAGTCTTGGTGCAAAACCCCGAATCTGCCTCGGATCTGAAAACAGGTCGACCTGTTTGGGGAAGGTCGACCCCTTGGTCGACCTATATAGGGGAGGTCGACACCCTGGTCGACCTGGCCTGGGGCGGGAAAAATCCCACCCAGACTGTTTCTGTGTTTTCAAATTTGAATTTTGAATTTAAATCTGAACTGTTTTAATTTATTTAAATCCCTGAAACTTCTGAAAGTCATAACTTTCTCATACGAAGTCCGATTTACAAAAACTTGGACTCTATTCCAAGCAAAATTCTGAGACGAACGCAATGGCGTAACCCATTTCCCTTAATTCTTCTTTTAAAAATTAAGTATACTTTAATTTGTTGGTTTGACGTTGACAGAATATACGGGGTGTTACAATACTAGAACGTGGTGACAACCTTTAGTATTACAACTAAAACCATCGTCGTCGCTTACCATAGAAGCAATACTTGAATCAAATCGTGGTTACGATGTGATTTAGTTAAGAATCGAATTCTGAAGTTGATGATTCAATAATGTGTCCATATTTTATGTGCATACCCGAGTTTTCAGTTCATACAAGTTCGTTTCGAGCGTCATGCCAATCGGATGTGATACATTCGATTTCAATCCTAATCCAATCGCGTGATGTCATGTGACGATTCAAGATTTTCTAGTTAGAGCTTGGAATCGAAGAAAACAATTCAGCTTCAAACTCCTGGGAAAATAGGAAAATTTGGTGAAGTTCCCGTGATGTGAAATCACAATTCGTGTCACAACATACTTGAAAAAGATTTTCGTGTTTTATCGATTCAACTTCGAGTTCCCAAGTCTTAGAACTCCATCCGACAGGCTCAAACTTCAATGTTACAAAAAGTTAATTTACATGAGTACAATACTGAAAAATGTAAAGATCACTTGAACAATTAAAACGACGTGTGATGTAAGCAAAGTAAACTAACTTTCATTCACAAATCAAAATGTTTCTTTCTAAACACACGATGTACATCAATACCACATCGTGCCTCCAAAAGCGAGTGTCGTTCTCGCGTATCCTATTGCCTACAAAAATCAAAACTATCTATAACAATCACCCAGGAGGGCCACATTTCTGCTTCTATTCTGACACAGGCTCGGGTGGCTCCTCCTCACCCTTCTTCCTCTTCCTCTTTGAGTTGCTTCTGCTGCTTCCCTTCCATCTATTCGGCGGTATAGGCTAGGGCAAGGCCTTATCTCTAACCCCAAGTCTCTTTCGAGCAACAGTTCCTCCTAAGAATCTTCCAGAACATCCGTAATTTCCACGCCTAGGACAGTTTTGACTTTCAGAGGCTTAAGCTTAGATTTCATGGGTAGTGCCAGCACCATATATTTATCTGCCTCCTTCTGAGATGCTTTTTCATCTTTTATGGCCTTCCTGTCGGCCTTCTACTTAGCATCCCTCTCAACCTTCTTCCGGAGCCCCACCTCAGCCTTCAGCTTCGCCCTCTCTCCCTCCTTCGGCCTTTTGCCTTGCAAACTCCTCCTCTGCCCTCTTCTAGGTGGCTTCCTCTTCAGCATTGTTCCAGGCTTCCTTTTGAATTTGTCCCAGGCTTCCGTTTCGTCCTTTTCCATAGCCTCGAATGGGCTTTAAGTAGTGCTTCCTCATCGGCCTTCCTCTTCGCTTCCACCTTTGCAGACTTCACTGACATTTGGACCCACTATTGCTTGACTAGTTCGTGCATTGTCAGCCCGCCTGCCTCCGCCTGTACGGTCACCAGAAGGTCCCTCCCTCCTTCTTTTCCTTCTCCTCCTCATAGAGTGTCAAAGTTATCTATTCTGATCTCGCCCATCTCCAAAATCGGGAACACATCAGGGTGACCGAACTCCTCTCCCAGTTGCCTTTTATAAGCCTCTACATCAAACTTGGACATGGCAACCATTGTTGTCTCGAAGCCGGCTACCGCCCCCACTCCAGAGGAACATGTGCGAAGAAGAATACAAGTTAGTCTACTTCAACTTTGTGTTACTATCCTTTTGAATACTGTTAAGGAAGTGGATGTGCCTCCGATCACTTGTTGTGTGGCTTCTATTGGCATCGTTCTCTCGATGGTTGGTGGAAGGGAGTGCCAACCCCAAATAGTCGGGATCATATTTCGTAACAGCGGGAGTTGGTACTGACCAATCGCCAATGGAACTAAGGGGCACGACTCGTTGTTGTTGAGAAGTAGCACCTTCAAACTCATAGGAGACCACCATGCTCTCTGAAACAATTGATTTCCACTTCTCGGCAGCAAGTCGTTCGGCCTCCTCCACCTCTGTCTTTTCTTTAAGCATGAATCTACCTTCCGCCAACATCTGGTGCTCTTCACCCATCAAGCATTGGTTCATCAACGCTACCTCGTCCGCCGTCTCCACTCCTTGGACAACAACTTCATAATCCATCAACTTTTCCCAAGCTAAGGCAACCATGCGGGCATAATCTTCAACCCACGAGATTCCATAGGAACCCCACACCGTCGACTCTAGCTCCATCTTCGCCTTCGCTCAGGGCTCTCTAACATCAATTTTGAGCCCTTCTAGTTGGGCCACAAACTCGGCCCTGACGCCCTCAACCTTGCCCAACACTTCCATGTTAGATGCATTTGCTTCTTCCTTATCCTTCCTCGCCCTTTCGACCTCAGCGCGATTTGATTTAAGAGGTTGTCTGAGCTCCTCGTTCTCTTCGATCAAACACTGCGCCCTCTTATCTCTTCTCGCGGCCGCTCACTCTCTTTGGTCAAAGCTTCATTATTTTGTTGGGTTGTTGCACCTCCTCGTTTTCTTTCTATAGCTCGAGATTTTCCTCAAAAACTGCTTTATTGTCTCACTTAAGCGTGTTTGCCCAAGCTACCGTCGAGGCCAGCACATCTTATGCTCTTTGTGCACCTCCTCGTTTTCTTTCTATAGCCGAGATTCTCCTCAAAACTGCTTTATTGTCTTTCTTAAGCGTGTTTTCCCAAGCTACCGTCGAGGCCAACACATCTTATGCTCTTTGTGAGTCATGAGCATAGCTGCTTTCAGCTCTTCCAGCTCCTTCTTCAATCCATCTATTTCGGCACCAGGGAGTTAGCACATAAATATGTTACTCGAATACGTAGAAAAAGATGTTAGTCAGAATCTTTTCTTACCTATTTCAATTTTCTAATTTTTGAGGCTCTCGTGTTTAAAATTAACCTCGAGCTTTAAACTCTGGATCTTAGCATTCTTTTGAATAATCAGCTCTGAGAGTCTCTTGACATACTTATACAAGACCTAGTATTGATGAAAGATGTCATATACTCGGGACCACGAATCCTTATCAATCTGCAGCGGAATCTGATGCATATCGGGTATCCAAAGCAGCTCCTCGAGATAGAAGCCTGGGAAAGACTTCTTTAAAATCTCATTTTTTTATGCATCACTCAGGACCGAAATTTCCGACATATAGGGCATTGTCAGGCCACGCTTTCTTGTAAGGCTATTATGGTAGCAGTAAATTTACCATTAACAGTCGATCGGTACCATTTTTACTTGAAATCGGTATACCAGTTAAAACGGTACGGTAATGGTAAATTTACCATTTTAATGGTAAATTATCGGTAACATTTCTTCAATACCAGTGGTAACGGCAATTTTATCAGTTAATTTAAAACATATGTATATTCATCTGACATGCTTTATTATATGCATTTAGGACTAAATGAATTATTATGTTTAGTTCAATAATTAGATGAAATAATTCCAATTGTACTTATTTACCTTTTCATTTATATTTTTAATAAACTAACACTACATATAGTATAATAAAGATGCATTGTGTACAAATAACATGTAACGATATAAATTTTGATGGATAAACGGTAATTTACCATTACCAGTATAATGGTTACCAAATTATCGGTATACCAGTCTTCGGTATACCAATCAATCGATAATGGTAACCTAAGCAATTCTAGCTTACCAATAGAAACGGTACGGTAACAGTATATGCTAAACGGTAACAGTAATCATTACCATAACGCCCTACTTTCTTGTGTCTCTTCTTCCGGCTCCCGATCCTTATCCGGTCTTATTTTTCCTGTGACCCTGGCCATTGGTGTTGCAGATAGGGCATAGGAAGAAATGATCGCCGTTGGCTACCTTTTGCTTGTTGTTTCTACTCCGGCTGGCTGGGTGCTTGGTGGTGGAGGCACTGAATGCTGGGGTTAGTACCAATGTTGCCAACTGTTGTTGTCACTACACTACAAGAAATGCACAGTGTAGCAACGGAGCCTTCCAACGGCAACTTCCAACGGAAGCTTATTCTGGAAATTTCTTTACGTTATAAAAAAAAGAAATGTTGGAGGCCGTTGGTTAGTCGAGCAGAAATTCAACCGTTCCCCATTTCATTTCCTACCCGATTTCTTTCAACTTTCCCCCATTTCTTCCTCCAAATTTATGAAATCAGCCTCCTCCACTCCGTTAGCTGCCTATAGTCTCTTCAACACATTCAAGAGTCTCTCTTCTCCTCTCTAATCTCCAATTCATCCCTAATTTCGAAGTTATAAAGCCCTAATTTTATTTAATACCCTAGGCTTGCAAATTTAAGCTTAATTTGTTTATTCGATTGTATGTTTGTATGTGTAGTTCTGTTAATACATGTATATATAGATTGATTTGATTATGTTGCTAATCTAGGGTTAATTAGCTTATGTTGTATACGTATATGTGCATATATAGTGTTGTATGTATAGTTGTAATTAATCTATGTATTTGTTGAGTTGATTGAGGCCCAATTCATTGAAAACGATATTTAATTCGTCGAAAATGTTTAGTGGAAATGGAAATAATTAAGTTTATGTTTTATAAAAATTTATCGAAAATGATATTTAATTTTATATATAACGTATGGTTAGTTTGATTGAATGTTGAAAATATACGTATATGTGTTGAAATTCATATACGTACAATTAGAGACTGAAGAGCACCAATCGTAGTATATTGTATTCATAAAGCCTTAGAGAATTTTTTTGTCCCCGTCTGATAAGTATTGTATATGATCGTTATGTGAATGTTCGTTTTATTAACGGAACGGACGTTTATATTCATCATATACAATGTTTGTTGGATTTTTCCTTTGTATTGGACAAGTTACGAACACAATAATGAAATTAAATCACGTAAATCATTTTATTTTAAACAGTTCTCAAAATTTCGAAAGTGCTTCCTTTTTGTTCCCCGTGTACACGCAATTGTGTACTGTTCAGGGAACTAAAGCGGAGTGCTATAGAAATTTTGTTGAATCGTTTAAATTAAAATGATTTACGTGATTTTATTACGTTATTGTATTTGTAATGGGAGGTAGGATGAACCACTAGTAAAAGTGTAAATGATGAATTAACATAACATTCAGCAACAAAATTGTTTTAATAAAATGTCAATGCAAATTTTATCATACTTTTTAATAATATATCTATTTCGGAAAAATTGAACAGTTATTTTAATGATCGAAGTTGGATGTACAAAGGAAGAGAAGCTGATGGCACAATATGTGAACAATTTATTAATGGTGTTGGCGTGTTTATTTATTTCGCCTAATTCGTTGTCCATGCAGTAGATGCAAGTTATTGAAGCATTTGATACCGCAAACAGTTGGCAATGGCTTATAGGTCCATGTATTGCAACGACTTCCAACGGCGGTTCAACATTTTTCAGCAGCTTCCAACAGATCTGGCCAAAAATAAAAGACACGTGGCCATGTTCCACAGCTGGAAGCCGTTGGAAAATAGCCGTTGGTGGCATTGGAAGTCGTTGGAAACCGTTGATCCGTATACCAACAACTTCAAATGGTCCCTGGTCGTTGGAATGCACTGTTCCCCTTGTATTGTTGTTATTACGGCGCTCGACTAGTCATCGACTAGTCGATTAGTTGACACTAGAGCATCGACTAAAAGAGTCGACTTGCCATTAGTCGAGCTTGAACCCTAAATCACGAAATCGAAGCCCTAAATCACGAAGTCGAAGCCCTAAATCATGAAGTCGAAGCCCTAAATCACGAAGTCGAAGCCCTAACTCACGAAGTTGACCCCAAATCAAGAAATTGAAATTGAGTACGAAGTGGAACCATGATGGCAATGATTGTAAATCACGAAATTGACTTGCAGTTAATCAGGTTGTGAAAGAAACTGGAGTCCGACTGGTTAATTGCAATCAGGTTTGTATATATTCGTGTGTTAAATGACTGCAATTATATATTAATATATACGTATATATTTATTTATCGACTAGTTTATGATTAGTACGACTAGTTGGACCTCTATCGACTTGACTCGACTTGCCATCGTAATGACCTTGGTTATTACGGTCGTAAGATAGCTTAGGTTATGGGTGCAACTCCGCACTTCTCATAAAAGTGCTAATGACTCTACCCCTTGGTCTTCGGAAACATCTGGATCCCCAGTCCTGGACTCTATTTCCTCACTGAGCCATTGCAAGTGCACAAAGCAAACCTTGAGTCAGAATCGAACATTCCACGTATACAAATAAGTGTTATGTCATGCAGTGATTATGAGTGTGTATGTGAGTGTCCTAAGTGTTCCCTCCATGGATCCAATGTCGGCCTGCTTGAAGGGGTAACTTTCCCAACGCATAGAAATAGGCTATTGACATTTGTGTCACAAAACACAAAAGTGGATGTCTCGATAAGGACAATGTCCAAGCCCAGAAACAGATGCTCAACCTTCATCGATGCGGTGGTCTTAGAGGCCATTAATGGAGAAGTTGGTTTGAGTCCTATTGTAACGAACGCGGATTTTCGACTCCGAAATTCAACAAAACATACCATGTTGACTATTCGAGAATTAGAAATACCCGATCATTAATAGAAAGAAATTAGAGGGTGAGAAATAGAAAGAAAGTTAGAATAGAAGAAGAAGAACACACTGAACAAAATCAGAGTAAACACGAATCTCACAGCGGAATGAATAAAATATATTATATAACAACTTTGGAAATACAAACTGGTAACTGTACATACATACCATTATCATATAATATCACAGCGGAAATAAACTCTATATATATCCAACTCTGAAGCCTCCTGCTCCAAGCTCCTCCACGTATCTGAAAAATCCCGACTACTTGACTGCCCGTACAAATTTGGGCACCCAAGAGTTTAGGGAAAACAAACAAAATAAACTCTGGGTCAGTCATGTGACTGGTGTGAGTAAACTCTAATCACTTGGTTTAATTTCTCCTTTTAAAAGAAATGATAATCATAAGACCGATCCACACATAAACAAAAACGGTTTTTACCATACTATAACCCAAAATATTTCTTAAGATCAATATTTTCTGATAATATAATAATGTCTAAATCAAGTAAATAGCAATCTAGCAGAACTCTTTCATCTCACGCTATATAGAAAATATACAATCAAAAACCGTGGGCTCTTATTGGGTAAAGGATTTCCAACTATGACAGGCTATGGAACCACCTTCCGATCAGTGTACTCTAGAAGCGATACACTGGAGGTCAGCAAGAACTTCTTGTAACTCAGCCACACATAACCGGCCATTCATTTCGCTTGAATGTTCCGAATATATTGTCACCCTACGGTTGGTATACCAACATAACCGTTCCCGGGAGATACAGAAGCGAAAGAAGTAACAAATATGAATATTCTCTAGATGGTGACAATATACCCTAATTGGGTGCGACCCACTTAGCTATGCTGCCAGCACGATTTTCGTCATTTCCCGGTTGACGAGGCTTGAGGTCATAACGTACTATTATATAGATTACATCTATATTTACTTTGAATGCCACATTGTCATACCCGCTAATTCACAAATTGATTTCCCCAAAAACACCACAAGTATAAGCAAAGAGAAATGAATTTCTCCGCCACCAAACGTAAATACATTTGAAGAGATCAACTTACGCAATCTATTAGATATACTCTGTCAGACATTCGTCCATATACGTTGTCATACGACTGGACAAAACGAAGGAATTATTATGTAAATTCATCTTAGGGAATTTCTACCTAGGATCGCCGGGATAACCCTTGCATAAACCTCGTCTTCAATTGTCTTCGATATTTTTGATTCGGAACGATAATGCCCATACGAAGTGGTTTTTTCAGATAATAATCTGATCCTAGTCTCTCCGTATTGACCACGGAAATGGTCAAAAAATTTGATAGTCGGTTATTTAACTATCAAAGGAAAACATGTGTACAAACAATGGTCGTATTCCCAAATGGAAATCTTACCGATCAATCATCATTTCATTTCCCAATTTCCCATTTATTTCTTAAACCCCGTTTTACTTCTCAGATTTTATTCGAAAACGTTTTCATATTTTCACAACTCTTTATATACCCCTATTTCAAAAATACACGTCATTAACACTGGAAAACATTTCCATACCTTATTCACGCAACACTATCCATCAGTCCCTAATTGTAAACCAGTAAGAGAACAACTCCCTAAGTATTAACCCCGAAGGACGAAACCAAATCAGACCGATACTCAGAAAGCCATTCAACATCATTAATCTCCAGTAAGTTTCTAATTTCCTTAACTCCATTCTTAACTTCTTATTTACATAAATCACTTCCTTTTATAACCATTTAAATCTTGCAAAACGTTTGCTCTAAAATCATTATTAACTTTATAACGTAAATATTTTTTTTTTATAGAAATCTGGTCTCGGTTTATTAAATCAGATCTTGATTTAAATAAGTTTATCATTACATTTTAAAATCCCATCTCTCTCGTTCTTTTATAAATCCATATTAATATTTCACTTTATAAACTCCATTTATAAATCAGTTTCTTGTTAATTATATATCAAGTTTATAACTAAATCTCGATTACACATTTGATTATAAACTATTGGTTTTTAAACCAAATATTAACTATCTCATTCATTTCTAAGTTTTATAATCTATAATTTCTAAAATAAGTTATCTTAATAATATTCGACATAGTCGAAATCAAATTATAATTCCATATGTGTTTATTTCAATTATCTTTACACTTCAAACATCTAAATAAATTACATCGTTTCCGTTTGAAACGATTAACCAATCTGCCCTTTTTAAATTCATCTTATATTTTCAAATTATTTAATAATAATAATTAATTCACTTTTATTTCTAACATTTGTTTATAAATCAAACTGCTTGTTTTAATATAACTAAAACAAGTTATTATATTCTACTCCATTTGAAATCCGATTTCTATTTACAAACAGATTATCCTTTTTAAAACCCCAATTTATTTTCCAACATATTCGAATATATTTTACAGTATTTAAATACCGATTATTTCAGGTCAATATAATTCAAACATCCCAAACACACAATAATCAATCGTCGATTATTTGTCACATCAGATAATGTGATATATGAAAAACAACAATATAATTGTTGAGGAATCCAATCGGATTCCTCCAACTTGTTTCCCTGCATTCACAGATGTTAATCAACATTTATTTCATATCAATATGAAATAAATAATAAATAGAATCCACGTTTAAATAACGACTAGTATATATATAACGGTATCTATATTTTTAACCATTTAATTAGCAAATCATCCAAACAACCATCACACACAACATTCAATTATTTTTATAAATATTAAATAACATTAATAATATTATAAAACTAGATAGAGTTAGTGAGATTACTCACCTTGGTCGTTAATCATTAAATAACGATTAACGTGGTTGATTAAATTGGACGTTTAATTCCACCATAAATTATAACGAACTCCAAATCGCTCCAGACTAGTTTCATTATGTAGCCCGAGTTCCTACGATCCCAACGGATCAGTTCGTTCATGATTCTGATAACGTATGGATGAGACATTTAAAATTTCAAGTTAAGACATATATTAAAATTAAAATTAAACTAAACTTAAATTTTATCTATTTACCATTTAGGTCTCATCTCGGCCAATCAATCCCAGGCGTGCCCAACCCTTCACCCTACCGTACTTTCTTCTTCTGTATTCTCGTTCGAACTGGGAAACAAAGCACCACTCACAAAAATATAACCCGCAAGTATTATATTTTCTTCTTTCTTTTTAATTAAATTCCTGGGCCTACTCCTTTATACTATCATCCCACTACGGAAAGAAAATCCACCCGCATCCAAAAAACGTTCTCTTCTTCTCTGATATCACACGCTGCTCCATACTGTTTTTCCAGTTGTCCCATCATGCATGTGTATCATGAAGACATTCACTATATCTTGAACATTAATTATATGCCAACATATCGAATACAAAAGATTCAGGTGCATGGTGTTTGTTACATACCAAAATAGTAACATAAGTTGATCACTTCTACATCATCCGTAATTTTCCAGATGGCCATCCACTACCCAGGGCTCCCAGGTCGAAATGCACACCTTTCCATAACGTTTTTCTCCCACCACTACTGTTTTCGTTTCATCCATCTTTCTTCTTTTAATTTTTTTTTTAATTTAGTGAAGGCCCAAATGCCCTACACGATCCACGTTCACTACCCACCGCACTACAGATACTTCTTCCCAAAACAATACCTGGAGCTCTTTCTCCTATCCAAACCAGTTGTGTTTCCACTTTTTACATGAATGTTATAACACCCATCGCACCCCTCCTGCTACGTATTGTTGAATCGCACTTCAATCTCCGTACCTCAGTTTCCCAAGTTTCTGCATGGAACCACCTTCATCTCCTTTCCATTCACAATCTCCTTCTTCTTATTACCAAAAGAAAGCTTCCCTTTTCTCCGCTTAACTACAGTCTACAGAACTCCACACCACTGCTAATTCCTTGCGTTCTGTCCTTCTCCTTGCTGTGTAATGAACCCGCGACTGTAATTGACGTGGAACCACATGATACATACATACGGTTGAAGGGATCGTCTTGCGAGTTTATGTATATACTTGCTTGATAATTTCAGAGGTGTAAATACTTTGTTTAGAATATTACGAAGCCATGGAAAATGGTTTGAAGTGAAACAAAAAGGAAAGAAATGCGGTATTCGTGATGTATTTATAATGAGGGGTTACTTCGCTGTTAAGTAAAATAATATCCTTCTTCCCGAAGTAAACAGTGATTAGCCTTGACATATATAGCTTAGTAGATGAAAACAGTAGGACTGCCATGAGTTTTCAAACTCATGTAGTTGTGTGAGGTATAGAAGCCTGCAGATGTACTTTTAGGGTAGGAAAAACTTAGCTGTTAAGGAATTAAACCAATACGTATATTTGTTAAAGTAAATAAGGTACTGACTACGCAAGATTTCGTTCATTTACGACCATTATAGACAAAAATAAAAATATCATCATGTCAAGCGATGTGTCACGACTCCAAAAATATAATAAAATAGACTAGTTAGCTTATTCCGTGAAACCCCAAAATGCTGATGTAGGTTGTAAAATACTCCAAATAAAAAGTGGCTTATTTTCCCAATTAAAAATTACAGTAAAATTCTAAAAATTAAATTATAAGTACGTCTCAAATATCTTGTCCAAATTTGAAATAAATAATTTATAATAAATACATTATCGTTATGGTTTATAAACGATTTCATAGCGGCTATTCGAAAATTTGATTTGGACATAACTCTCAATCTACAACACAAAATCTCGATTTTTCACTTTTATTAGAAAAATACAGTTTAATAAATTCAAAAGTTTCTTGTTTCACGGAAATCCGATTTAAAACAAATCATTTATACTCAGTTGAAGTTCAAATCGTAATATTATGAACTACCGTGACATTACGAGCTCGATTATAATTTATATTATAATTAATACGTTCAACTGCCATTTAAATAATACATTCGTTACTATAACTCGAATATAAACCCGATTAAATATCTTAAATTATCCGATTCACACAATACTATTAGTTTAGCTATTTCTGACTATTTCGGAAATTAAATTAAATTATCACATTATTTATATTAATTTAAATATTTGAAATATTTAAATTCAAACCATTTAAATTATCAAACCATCATATAAATAAATTATTATATCGCAAAAAATTACGGAAAGTTACATTCCTTCCCCCTTTAAAAGAATTTCGTCCCCGAAATTACTAAGGTAGGAAAAATGCTACAAATCTTTATTGACCAGGTAAAAATCATTTGTATTACTTCTTGACATTAGTTTCAACTGAACCAATTAATTTTAATTAAATTATTAATTCATTCTTACGAACAAAAAAATTCAAAAATTCTGAAATTTTCTAACACCTTAGATCTCTGAAAAATTTCGCCAGCGTCTCCTTTGCACGGCTCCATCAGTACAACTACAACTCGCCTCTCTAAGCCTTTTCCAATCCAAAAGAAATTCAAACAGCCAAGCGGCTTGCCAAATAGGCTCATAAATCTCATATTCGAATAAAACGTAAACTTGTACCTTTTTGTTGGGCATTCAACTTTATCTCTTCCATTTGCTGTTACTTCAGCATATACAAATGTATTCCCAATTAATCTCTAATCAACTTGTTCTCAAATCCAACCATTCGCTTCTACTCGAGCCAAAATCCATTCAAACTCCAATTCTAAATCCCAATTCCAAACTCTTAACTTATCATCTCAATTCCATTCTAGATGATCCCCAATCCAATTTTTATTTAACTTAGTTTAAGTTAAATTCTCATTTATATATTCATTCTTACCATTCAATTTATTTATCTTCATAAGTTAAATTTAATTTCATAATTCAAATTCCTGGGTTTTATTTCAAATCAGTTTGAAATCATATATATTATAGTAGCAATTCAAAACATTTGAATTTATGAATATGTATTCCCTTAAAACAAACTCTTTAGTAGTAATCCGCCACTTGGAAACTCGAAAATGAACACTAATGATGTGGCTAGCATCATCAGGGTTATTTCCCAGTGATTGAAGTGAGTTCAATACCATATCATTTTCAAATCTCATTCTTAAGCATTTCTTTTTTTGAAATTATTTCAAAATATCCTTTACAATGCTTATAAAATAATTTAAAATCACCCAGGATTTTCAAATTCCATATACTTTATCCAAATTCATTTACAAACACCTTTCTAACTTTTCAGAGTTTTAAATCTCAATTCTGGTTTAAATCCAGATTTAATTCATCTGAATTTAAATATCATCCTTATATGAATCCTGATTGGTTATGTATAACCATCTCGATTATAATCTGATTCGATTATATTAACAATCAACCCATCCAATATATATTATAATAATTCAAATATATATACTTTCTTTATATAAAAATAATTTTTGGGTAAAATTATTTCATTTACCCTTATTTTAAAACATATTGTGTCGATTCATCGTATTCGAGCATTTAGAAACCCCTATCTACATTGTGGTGCCCCACCATCGACCAGAACTCATAAGCCACTCAACCAATAAATATCCACAATATAAAACCATTTTTATAAAATCTACAAATACGCTCTCTCGTATATATACTCATACTCAATTTAGGATATTACTAATTCCATCTCTATTGAGTTACGCCAAAGAGCCAAGGTAATCACTTAACCTTCAGCTCTGATACCACTGTAACGAACGCGGATTTTCGACTCCAAAAATCAACACACAACATACCATATCGACTATTTGAGAATCAGAAATACCCGATCATTAATAGAAAGAAATTAGAGGGTGAGAAATAGAAAGAAAGAAAGTTAGAATAGAAGAAGAAGAAGAAGAACACACTGAACAGAATTAGAGTAAACACGAATCTCACAGCGGAACGAATAAAATATGTTATATAACAACTTTGGAAATACAAACTGGTAACTGTACATACATACCATTATCATATAATATCACAGCGGAAATAAACTCTATATATATATATATATATCTAACTCTGAAGCCTCCTGCTCCGAGCTCCTCCATGTATCTGAAAAATCCCTACTTGACTGCCCATAAAAATTTGGTTACCCAAGAGTTTAGGGAAAATAAACAAAATAAACTCTGGGTCAGTCATGTGACTGGTGTGAGTAAACTCTAATCACTTGGTTTAACTTTTAAAATCCTTTTAAAAGAAATGATATCATAAGACCGATCCACACATAAACACAAACGGTGTTTACCTTACGATAACCCCAAATATTTCTTAAGATCAATATTATCTGATATTATAATAATTTCTAAATCAAGTAAATAGCAATCTAGCAAAACACTTTCATCTCACGCTCTACATATATAATATACAATCAAAAATTGCGGGCACTTATTGGGTAATGGATTTCCAACAATGACAAGGTATGGAACCACCTTCTGATCAGTGTACTCTAGAGGCGATACACTGGAGTTCAGCAAGAACATCATACAACTCAACCACATATAAGCGGCCATTCATTTCGCTTGAATGTTCCGAATATATTGTCACCTTGCAGTTGGTATACCAATGTAACCGTTCCCGAGAGATATAGAAGCGAAAGAAGTAACAAATATGAATATTCTCCGGATGGTGACAATATACCCTAATTGGGTGCGACCCACTTAGCCATGCTGCTAGCCCGATTTTCATCATTTCCCGGTTGATGAGGCTTAAGGTCATAACGTACTATTATACAAATTACATCTGTATGTACTTTGAATGCCACATTGTCATACTCGCTAAATCACAAATTGATTTCCCCAAAAATACCACGGGTATAAGCTAAGAGAAACTAATTTCTCCGCCACCAAACGTAAATATGTTTGAAGAGATCAACTTATGCGATCTATTAGATACACTCTGTCAGACATTCGTCCATCTACGTTGTCCTAGGACTGGATAAATCGAAGGAATTATTCTGTAAATCCATCTTAGGCAATTTCTACCTATGATCGCCAGGATAACCCTTGCATAAACTACGTCTTCAATTGTTTTCGATATTTTTGATTTGAAACGATAATGCCCATACAGAGTGGTTTTCAGATAATAACCTGATCCTGGTCTCTCCGTATTGACAACGGATATGGTCAAAAAACTTTGATAGTCAATTATTTAACTATCAAAGGAAAACATGTGTACAAACAACGGTCGTATTCCCAAATGGAAATCTTATCGATCAATCATCATTTCATTTCCCAATTTCCCATTTATTTCTTAAACCCCGTTTTACTTCTCACGATTTTCTTCGAAAACGTTTTCATATATTCACAACTCTTTATATTCCCCTATTTCGAAAATACACGACATTAACACTGGAACACATTTCCATACCTTATTCACGCAACACTATCCATCAGTCCCTAACCGTAAACCAATAAGAGAACAACTCCCTAAGTATTAACCCCAAAGGCCGAAACCATCATCAGATCGATACTCAGAAAGCCACTCAACATAACTAATCTCCAGTCCGTTTCTAATTTCCTTAACTCCGTTTTTAAATTCTTATTTACATAAATCATTTCCATTTATACCCAATTAAATCTTGCAAAACGTTTGCTTTAAAATCATTATTCACTTTATAATGTGAATATTATTTTTTTGTAGAAATCTGGTCTCAGTTTATCAAATCAGATCTTGATTTAAATAAGTTAATCGTTACAATTTAAAATCTCATCTCTCTCGTTCTTTTATAAATCCATATTCGCATTTCACTTTATAAACTCCATTTATAAATCAGTTTCTTGTTAATTATATATCAAGTTTATAACTAAATCTCGATTACACATTCGATTATAAACTATTGGTTTTTAAACCAAATATTAACTATCGCATTAATTTCTAAGTTTTATAATCTATAATTTCTAAAATAAGTTATCTTTATAATATTCGACATAGTCGAAATCAAATTATAATTCCATATGTGTTTATTTCAATTATCTTTACACTTCAAACATCTAAATAAATTTCATCGTTTCCGTTTGAAACAATTAACCAATCTGCCCTTTTTAAATTCATCTTATATTTTCAAATTATTTAATAACAATAATTAATTCACTTTTTTTTCTAACATTTGTTTATAAATCAAACTGCTTGTTTTAATATAACTAAAACAAGTTATTATATTCTACTCCATTTGAAATCCGATTTCTATTTAGAAATAGATTATCCTTTTTAAAACCCCAATTTATTTTCCAGCATATTCGAGTATATTTTACAGTATTCAAATATCAATTATTTCAGGTCAATATAATTCAAACATCCCAAACACACAATAATCAATCACCGATTATTTGTCACATCATATAATGTGATATATGAAAAACAACAATATAATTGTTGAGGAATCCAATCGGATTTCTCCAACCTGTTTCCCTGCATGCACAGATGTTAATCAACATTTATTTCATATCAATATGAAATAAATAATAAATAGAATCCACGTTTAAATAACGACTTGTATATATATAACGGTATCTATATTTTTAACCAATTAATTAGCAAATCATCCAAACAACCATCAACACAACATTCAATTATTTTTATAAATATTAAATAACATTAATAATATTATAAAACTAGATAGAGTTAGTGAGATTACTCACCTTGGTCGTTAATCGTTAAATAATGATTAACGTGGTTGATTAAATCGGACGTTTAATTCCACCATAAATTATGACGAACTCCAAATCGCTCCAGACTAGTTTCATTGTGTAGCCCGAGTTCCTACGATCCCAACGGATCAGTTCGTTCGTGATTCTGATAACGTATGGATGAGACATTTAAAATTTCAAGTTAAGACATATATTAAAATTAAAATTAAACTAAACTTAAATTTTATCTATTTACCATTTAGGTATCATCTCGGCCAATCAATCCCAGGCGTGCCCAACCCTTCACCCAACCGTACTTTCTTCTTTTGTATTCTCGTTCGAACTGGGAAACAAAGCACCACTCACAAAAATAATATAACCCACAAGTATTATATTTTGTTCTTTCATTTTGATTAAATTCATGGGCCTACTCCTTTATACTGTCAGCCTACTACGGAAAGAAAATCCATCCGCGTCCAAACAACGTTCTCTTCTTCTCTGGTATCACACGCTGCTCCGTACTGTTTTTCCAGTAGTCCCATCATGCATGTGTATCATGAAGACATTCACTATATCTTGAACATTAATTATATGCCAACATATCGAATACAAAAGATTCAGGTGCATGGTGTTTGTTACATACCAAAATAGCAACGTATGTTGATCACTTCTACATCATCCTTAATTTATCAGATGGACATCCGCTATCCAGGGCTCCCAGGTCGAAATGCACACCTTGCCACAACGTTTTGCTCCCTCCACTTCTGTTTTCCTTTCATCCATCTTTCTTCTTCTATTTTTTTTTTAATTTAGTAAAGGCCTAAAGCCCAAATGCCCTACACGATCCACATTCACTACCCACTGCACAATAGATACTTCTTCCCAAAACAATACCTGGAGCTCTTTCTCCTATCGAAACCAGTTGTGTTTCCTCTTTTTACATGAATGCTATAACACCCATCGCACCCCTCCTGCAACGTATTGCTGAATCGCACTTCAATCTCCGTACCTCAATTTCCCAAATTTCTGCATGGAACCGCCTTCATCTCCTTTCCATTCACAATCTCCTTCTTATTACCAAACGCAAGCTTCTCTTTTCTCCGCTACACTACAGTCTACAGAACTCTACACCACTGCTAATTCCATGTGTTCCGTCCTCCTCTTTGTTGTGTAATGAACCCGCGACTGTAATTGACGTGGAACCCCATGATACATACACACGGTTGAAGGGATCGTCTTGCGAGTTTTTATATACTTGCTTGAGAATTTCAGAGGTGCAAATACTTTGTTTAGAATATTACGAAGCCATGGAAAATGAGTGAAAAAAAAAGGAAAGCAATGTGGTATTCGTGATGTATTTATAATGAGGGGTTACTTAACTGTTCACCAAAATAAAATCCTTCTTCCCGAAGTAAACGGTAATTATCCCTGACATATATAGCTTAGTAGATGACAGCAGTAGGACTGCCATGAGTTTTCAAACTCATGTAGTTGCATGAGGTATAGAAGCCTGAAGATGTACTTTTAGGGTAGACTTTTGGGGTAGGGAAAAACTTAGCTGTTAAGGAATTAAACCAATACATATATTTGTTAAAGTAAATAGGGTACCGACTTCGCAAGATTTCATTCATTTACGACCACTGTGGACAAAAATAAAAATATCATCGTGTCATGCGATGTGTCACGACTCCAAAAATACAATAAAATAGACTAGTTAGCTCATTTTATGAAACCCCAAAATGCTAATATAGGGTGTAAAATACTCCAAATAAAAAGTGGCTTAATTTCCCATTTAAAAATTATAGTAAAATTCTAAAAATTAAATTATAACTATATCTCAAATATCTTGTCTAAATTCGAAATAAATAATTTATAATAAATACATTATCATTATGGTTTATAAACGATTTTATAGCGACTATTCGAAAATTTGATTTGGACATAGCTCTCAATCTACAATACAAAATCTTGACTTTTCACTTCCATTAGAAAAATACTGTTTAATAGATTCAAACGTTTCTTGTTTCACAGAAATCCGATTTAAAACGAATCTTGTATACTCAGTTGAAGTTCAAATCGTAATATTACGAACTGCTGCGACATTACGAGCTCGATTATAATTTATATTACAATTAATACGTTCAACTTTCATTTAAATAATATATTTGTTACTATAACTCGAATATAAACCCGATTAAATATCTTAAATTATCCGATTCACACAATATTATCAGTTCAGCTATTTCTGACTGTTTCGGAAATTGAATTAAATTATCACATTATTTATATTATTTTAAATATTTGAAATATTTGAATTCAAACCATTTAAATTATCAAACCATCATATAAATAAATAAATAAATAATTATATTGCTAAAAATTACGAGACGTTACACCTTCTCCCAATTTCATCTCCTCTGCCGGAGAGAGTACGAGAGTAGACATCTACTCATCTCCTCCGGCGAACCCAAAGAAGCCGCTCCTCTGTCAGCTTCCGCCTCTCTTTCCTCTTCCTCATCGTCATCTTTACGACCCATTGAGCTACCTTCGGGGAGTAAGCCTGACATATGGAAGAGATGGTCTGACAACAAAGTCTGGACATCGTGAAATGCATTTGGCACATTCCTCAACTTCAAGACTCGCTCAAAGTAAACACCGTCTGTGAGGACCGCTCATAACTTCTGCACTTAACAAGGGAATAATGCGCTGAAAGACGTGCTAGGCAGCTAGGGACGATCATTGAGATATGAAACACAAGCGAGACCTATCGTATAACTCACAGCGCAAGGATAAAATATAATCGAATATATACAACAGGCAATAATAGAGAAACATATTTGCAAAAAAATTGAAACTTTCATATCATCCAGGAATATCCATAACATCTTTGGATTACATCAACAACTCTGTACAAAAGTCCTCGCTACAACACTCAAAAGAAATCATAACAGGGGAAAACATCCAGGTAAGTATAGTAGAAACAATACACAACCCTCATGCTCCTCTTCGTCCTACAACATCCCACCAAGATATCACATGTCGCCTGCTACTCAGTTTGCTCATCCAACACATGGATGAACAACCCAAGGTAATAAGAGGGAAACATAAAACCTTGAGTCAGACAACAGTCCTAGTGAGCGATAAAACAACTATTTAACATCATCAATGAAGTATATGAGAATAGGTAGATAAATCATCTAATCTACCAATCATATCATCAGAGAAGAAACCTGGCCCGTCTTCCCCACATCCGACAGTGATAGCCTTTACAACAACCAAATAGAAACAACAATACATCCATAACAGTCAGTTATCAAGCATAGACCATTCTAATTGACATTGACATCTCCCAAGCGCAAGCCCCAGAGGCCTAAACCAATATCAAACAAACACCAAAAGAGATATCTTCTTCGACGTCGAATGATCTACCCAAGATGATACAAGAAAAACAATCATCGTCCATGACTCTGGCTATCACCGCCAATCCTGCTTTGAAACCATCATTAATCGTATGACCGACCAATCCGGTCATTCGTCAAGGGCTAATGGTAACCCCGGTTCTAGCCAAACTCCATACGCCATATGCATTATATGTTTGTCTTACTCGACGAAGACAACTAGGTCCATCAAGTTATTGCCGAGGGTACTTGACTCATCTGGTCTTTTAGGCGTTCCCAACGTACCCCTGCTTTGAGCCCGCTAGAACCTCTGACTAACGATAATCTCTCGGCCTTCAGTATCTCTAGTCGTTATCGACAATGACTATCCATAAGCTCAAACATCTTTTGAGAAACCATTATCCGCTGACTCAACATCTTTGAGTCGTCTTCACACTCGTTGCATTTCATCGAATAATGATATTCACAAACTCAACATCTTTTAGTATCCACATTCGTTGCATTTCATCGGTCAATGAACGCGTCGCGCACTTCAAACATTCCATCTTGAACTCCCGTCGAAGCCACATCTATTCCTAAGCCAAAAATAGCATCAAATAGTGGCTCACCATAGTCGGGTTGTTCCCCCTTAGGTCGTGACCGACCTAAAACCAATGATTCGACCTAACCATATCGCCCCATCATTCCACGATCCAATTCCCCAAAGACCCTTCCCAGGTCGTTATATCCAAACAATGAACTATCAGGTCGTTCCACCAAGCCTACGACCCATCAGGTCATTTCCACGGCCTGCTTCATCTCAATACCAGGCCGACTGGAAGTCCTTCCTTTCAGACCGACCCGCCTTGTACCCCAAGCCTTCGACCTGACTTCTTTCCAAAGCCGAACAACCTAAATCCATGCGACTTGAGTGCCATGACCTGACCTTCAATCTACATGCTGACCCGATGCCAACCATCTAGCCTCGACGACCCGACTCCAGAGAAGCTCTTGCGACCTGACTTCCACGATCCAAGCTCGTCTCCACACCGGATGACCCGCTTTTCATCTGAGCAGATCGACCTGACTCGTGTCTTGCTCCCCAAGAACACAACCTGATACCCACGACCCATTCAAAACGACCTGAGTCCAGAATCTTCCAATCTAACTCCAAACTCGACCAAATCATCGCCAAACGACAACATCGATGCGAACAACTCATCCAAGTCAACCATACACACTTTATGAAATCATCATTGACATTAAAGCGTCAATTATTCATCAATATTCATACGAAGTTCACTAAATCATGATAAATCAATGATTAAACAAAATAATGGATCTAAACTTGCATACACATACGAATTATGTCTGAATTATCAGTCCAAACAGTCAAGCATAAGGCGTGAAGTGACGATACGTTCAATTTCAGTTTCAACCCGATCGGTGGACTTTGCGAGACGATTCAAGTTCGCAAATTCACGTTTTGAAGTAGAAAATTCTCTAAGTATTTTTAGGATAGGAATTGAAAATTCGTATCCTCGGGGTGCACGAAGTTTTTGACTTCTGAAAAGTTCCATCCCCTTGAAAAATTCCCAAGTGTTCCCGGATACAAATTTGATTTGCTTATCCCGAACGCTTATATTTTCACCACTTCTCATATCTCGTCTCCTGAAACTCTCCTTTTCCACTGATTGCTCTCTTTCTCGTATCCCCCATTTTTGTCTTCCGAACGCTCCAAAAATTACAAGTTTTTGGGATACAAAAATTGATTTTGCATCCCTAAAACCGCAACGTTCGGGATACGAAATCAATTTTCGTGTCCCACTTACGCCTTTTTCGTCCACCTCTCCTTCCTCCTGCTTCATACTCCAAGGAGTCCACCCAGCTCGAACTCTAACAACACGCCACAGCCTCGAAGCCACTTGCTCCTCCATCGGCCTCGATTTCGTCTTCGTCCATCCATAAAGCCTAATTCGCAGACTAAGTTGGGTTTAACATAAGACCACATGTCAGATCGGCCCACCTGAATCAATAAAGGCTCAGAGATAAGCTAAGGGGTGTTCGTGGGTTCAATCAACAAAGCTGGTGACTTTGATGGCCTGTTGCAGAGAGTTAGGAGGAGTTCGAAGTTCTAGGGTCTCAAGATTCTATGTCCTCAAGAGTACGAGATTCGAAAGGAGATAAAAAAATTCGAATTCGGCCTTTTATAGTGGGGAGTGGGGAGAATTCCAAGAGCTTAGAATTTTTCTAAGCATACTAGGATAGGTAATATGTAACACCCCACCTCCGCTAGGCTCTTTCATGCACTGCTTGGATTTCTCTTGGCTATGTCTTGCTTTGCTGTTTTACTTGGGGAATGATTTATGACTATGGTTTTCATGTTATGTTTACCTAGATAATGCTCCACCAAAGCTAGTGCATTCCCTTTGTGAGTGACCCTAGCGGAGGTGGGGTGTTACATAATAATTCCAGGATCAGTAGCGATCCCTCTTATAAAGAAAGGAGGAAAGGGCGAAGAAGTAAAACTTGGCACGGTGAAACTTTCAAAACTTAGGTTAAGACTACACTCACACATACGTGTTTTCGAAATCTTGATTGTCGAAACCAACCCAACTCACTAACCAATCACATGCTCACGAACCTAAACGTTCTAGAGTACGCGCTAAGCGATCGATTTTCTGATTCGATAACATTTCCGAAAACCAACTTGCACGATCGCACGTCCAAAACATACTATTCTGATTATGTTTTATTATAAACTTTGATCATATCGCGCAAACCCATATGCAAACGTGTGAGTATATATGCAACTCTATGCCGACAACGACTCGTTTGCGTTCCGATGTAAGCATGAGTCGGAGATTAAAGTTTAATTTCTTGAATCGACGGGAATTAGACACTCACCTAAGCAATCAGATAGGCTACAGTCCGGACGACAAAGTTCAAAGCAACTAGAATTCTCAACAATGTTGGAACCGCGTACTTGTACCAACGAGCTTCGACAAAGCTTCACTATTGCTCAGAAGCGACATACTCTCAAGAATGCGCTAATCAATGGAAAGGTCGCGACCAATCACTCGTCATAACTTGGAGATCTTTTCCACTTCCAGAAAGACTTGTCTCAACTCAAAGCACATCATGTCAACATAAGACAACCTTTGGAGGGTAAGTGTTACCCAGCCTTTTGGCCTCACTACCAGAAACAGTTCAGGCTCACACGATTCGGCCCATCACATGAATAAACGGCCTAAAGGTGCCGCCAAGATATCCATGAATCAAGCTCAGATAGAGTCTTTCAAATGTAGTCTTCGTGATTTGTCGAAACTACTCAAAATGGTCAAGTACTTCGAGATCGATATCCATCATCCATCAATTTTTTGTATCTTGCTCCTACACCAATTTTGTATCCCCACAACCAAACTCTCAAGATCGGTGCAAACCTCCCTCTGTAAATTCGTATCCCAAAACTCACTTTCATATTTCGTATCCATGTAACCTCTTTAACCACTCGTATCCCAGAGCCTCTTCACTAATTTCGTATCTCAACTTCCACCCGCTTTTGTATTCCCATAAGTGAACTTCCAGATCGATACAAACCATTTCGTATCATGGGATACAAAGACGAAGAGCAAGATGATTCAGAGCTTTAGAACTTCGGTAGCAGGGCCAAAAATTAGCTAAGAATCCCGAGATACACCTGGGAAAGGAAAAACGATGGGCACGTGCCCACCAGCCTCCTCTTCTACGTGCTCTCATCTGCTATAAATACCCACCATTATGCTCCGAGAAAAGAGTTGGATTCTTGCTCTTTTGACATCTTGGAAAGAAGATATTGTCTATTCCTCTCTCAAGCTTGCTTCATCACTCCGAAAAGAAGAAACTTGCTTCTTTTTAAACACTTAGACTTTTTGGACTACATAGGCGCTTTGGGAAGAACTTAAGCTCCACTTTGGACCTTGTTGAACTCACTTTCCACCATTGCTATTGTAAACAACAGAAATCATTGCTCCTACCAATATACTCTACCGTAAAAGTGATTAAAAAAAGCAAAAACCTTCCAAGTGGACGTAAGTTCTCGCGGACCAAACCACTATAAAATACCGGATTAATTTACTTTCCTGCATAATTCTCACTTTGGACATTTAGTTTCATTGTCTTAAAACTCGTTGGGTGTTGTTGCCAACTTTTACGCATCAACAGTATCATACCCTCATTCACATCCAAAACCATTTTCGAATATCAGATATTGTTTAATTTATTAGCTAATGATTAACATTTTTCATTCTAATATCATGGATTATAAAAGCATACAAAATCAATCGGTATAATGACAATAAATAGTTTGAAGCAGTTAATATGCATTTAATCCAAATATAAACTATTAAGTTAATAAAACAATAAATTTTCATTGTTTATTATGTTAAAATACATGTAAATAATCCATAATTTTACATTAATTTTCAAATGTGAATGCTTTCATATCTGCATTCTTTTATGAATATCGAATATTTATCTGTTTTTGAAATAGGAACAAATTTCCAATTTTTCAATTATTCATTGTACATGTAGAGGCAACACTGCGCCAACATTCATAAGAGCTAAGGCAAAAATAAATGCCCTTTTTAGTTATTTCTATTAATTTGTAATTAAATCAAAGTCAACATCTATTTCGCACAGTTCCAATGTGCTTTTTTCTCTTTGTGGAAAAAAAAAAATATGTTGAGGGAGAACGGTAAGCATCAAATAAGAATCCGGACCAGATTTACACAGTATCAAATAAAAATACAAACATGACAAAAACATCATTTGTTGCAAGTTGCAAGCGCGCAACCTCAGGATGTAAACAGGGCAAATCAAAGATAAAAGTAAATCCAAACATACATTAACAAGTTAAATAATTCAGCACTACAGCTCCACTGAACCAAACTAATCAAAAAAAATAAAGAAAATTAAAATTCACGCATCAAAGAACAAATAGTTCACCACCACTGAATTTCCATAAGAAACGCCTGCAAGCTTAAGTAGATAAAAATCTCCAGGCACAATGCAAGGTCAGTCAAATTTGGAAAAAGCTCACTTTCAACAGCTTATTTAACCACACACTTGGTTGTACATTTTTCCCTTGCCCCTGCTCCTGCTTATGTAAAAAAACGCAAAAAATAAAGGTTATTTAAAGTCATGAGCAACAAGCTATGTAATTTGTGCTGTTGACATCCAGAGAAATAGTTAAGGTTCTTTTTAACTAAAGCCTAAAAGTAGCTTGTTTAAGTTGAACCAAGCAGGTTATTAACTTACCGATGCTGCAGTAGAAAGTTCAGAGTACTTGACACTCTCGATTGCTTGACAGTAGAGACATGCTATAATCCTGAAACAAATATTAATAACTCATATCTGACTTATAAACAATCCATTTACAGTTATATAATTTGAAGAACAGGGAAATGCTGCTACTTAAGCCAAAAAGGTAAATGAAAGTATGCCATGTTAATTTTTAGATCATCACAACATAGTAAGTACGGGTCAAAACATAAGTGTAACATATATTGTAAAGAAATTATCAACAAAAAACTTGTCTTACTTTAGGAGATTACAGAGAGACGTCGAATGCTATGGTTATGACGAAGTTAAAAAGGTTTTAAAGAATCCGGATTGTCATCGTTGAATGCTTTAAAGACATCGAATGCATTACTCATGACAAAGGCAAAAATTATAGCAGCACTGTTATCATTGAATAGCAATATTAAAGCAAGGAAAGGATATGAAAATGCATCCCTGAGCTCTTTCTTTCTGTTACTAGTCATCAAAACTAGTTCTTAAATAACCCACTTCTCTTTATAATGCAAGCATTAAAAGATTTGTAATTGAATTTGGACTGAGAACTTTGAATCCTCTAATTAAATCCATCCAAATATCGTATTTTGTTAGATACAATATATAGCTGATAGGAATAACATTGGTATCTGTAAATGTGCCGTCTAAGTTATCATGTTTCGTATGCGAAATGTTGTGCATTATAATTACATATTCTACTATTACTTGCTATGAATAATGACATTACATAAATTGCTATTTGGAATCCAACATCACATGTATGACTTTTTTTATTTTATATGCCTTTTTTACGTAAGACAATATAATCTTCCTCCTCAATCATAAATTGCTATTTGGAATCCAACATCACATATATCCCTTTTTTATTTTATATCATAATATATTAGTATGTTATGTTGTTTAATACTATCAACATCTAATTTCAAGTAAAATAATGCAGAAATTTAATTCAATTAAATTAGAATATCAAAGCGTTAATCTTCAATTGGTAACAAAAACAGATAGCCCATGGTATCTACAATTCAAACCATTCAAAGATAACCAAACTTTCGGCATTCAACATGCCAATTCCGTACCAAACCACATTTTAATTTTTTCTTCAAAATACAATGTTTGAATTTATCTAGTGTGTCGTGATATGGATACCTCCAGTCCAAAGTTCAGACATTTTCGCCGACATGTTGGCTACCTGTATTGATGTCCATTTGTGAAGCAAGCAACAGACATGCTAACACATATTAGTTATTTTCCTATATCTTCCATCATATGAAATAAATAAGTATGATATACTCTAACAATATTAGAATTGCGCATGTATAATGTTCTACTTATATCCGTAGCGTATATCATATGGCGACACATATACATCATGAATCGTTCAAAACAAATGACAAATTCACAAATCCTCCTTGGAAATAAATAAATTTCCCTTCCATATAAATATGTTCTTTTCCTATATCAAACTAGGATAATTCTTTATTATTTACTAAATAATACAAACATCACCTTTATTTAAATAGTAAGCTTTTACTGATTATTTCACTCATAATATGTTTTACTAAATAATACAAATATACGTTGTACTTTGTCAAAGTAAAATAAAAATCTAACAAAATAAAAATAATGAAAAAATAAGTATCCCATAATATGTTTTCCCGACGATCCACAAACAATTCCCAACAATTAAAGGATCAATCACCTACAAACTTTGCCCACCTTATGAGGATTGTATACAAACAAAGATCAAAACACTACCTATGTCTCATAACTATCTTCTGGATACTACATTGATATGAACTTGAGCTTTGATGCCAAGAATCCAACGCCATGTCTCTATATTAATACTACCAAAAGATAATACAGAGGCGATATTGTATGATAGACGGAGGATAAGACTATCATAGGTGATTTGTCTTACTTATTCCCCAGGGATAACACTGAATACATCATCATTTGAAATTGTACTTGCTCCCGACATAAATGTTAGACATAAAGCAATGGTACGAGAATTTTTTCCATAACAAAACGATGCAAATTTAGATAAATATAAATATCCATACGTAATCGGATATCGAAGCAGAATAATATATGATACATCTCATATACACAGTGTTGTTCAAATGAATTATTCTAATCATCATGTCCAAATACAACGCCACTAATCCATACCCTATGAATAAATATACACATCTCAATAAGATATCTCATGCACATATCGATCCACAGTGACGATAATAGCTATCGAACCTCTATAGATTGTCTTCCAAAACCTGCTGATACTAATGAAAGCTAAACATATACATCTTTTTACCCAGGGTAGTCAATAATGAATAGCGCAATGCTTGCACTATATGATATGCACTGCATCACGTGCTATTTTATTTGTTTCTTTTCTTTTTGAATTTTGTATATTTTTACAATTGATGTGTTATACTATTCCAAATTTAATGCAATTTTTTGTAGATCATGTCATATCCATACCGTTCAAGATTTTAAATACAAACATTACCATGCTTTTTGCACGCATTAAAAATATTAATGTAAAATGCAGTTATTGGTAAAAAGATGATTTCATGTTGTATATTTAAGATTATTAACAGATATAACATATTCTTGTTTTAAGAATTTGAAATTTATTTGTATCTTTGAGAGTTGTGAATTTATGATGAGTTAAAAAATGCATGGAAAATATGATTTTGTACAAAATGCATAAGATTTTCTATTTACAAAACTAAGGAGAAAATATAAATTATAATGTTACAAATTGAAAATATGAAGATCAAGCGAAAATGAAGATATCATAAATCTACAACGGCAAGATGCAAATAAACCAAGTCAACCATGACTCAAGTCTACGGTAACAAAGCTTAGAAATTATATACATACAATATGTGTGTATAGGATCAAGAATAGTCCTTATCTCCCCCTCTTAGGCTACACCTCTTAGGCAAAGAATTAATATTAAAATCGGAATGAGTGGTTGAAAATCAGGGGGAGATAAAGGTGTAGCGGAACATTTTCCATGTACACACACACGCGCGCGCACACACACACACACACACACACATATATATATATATATATATATATATATATATATATATATATATATATAAAGTTTCTGAAACCTAATCACTAATGTCATCCAAATCGCAATTTATCATCATTATCTAGATAATTGTTCGTTTCTTCTTCTTTCCCGTCGTAATTTATGTTGTCTTTCTTGCAATCCACCTTCAAAGTTAACCTCGTTATCATCAAACATACAAAGGCTTTGAACCAAAAGCTAAAACCTTTCATTTTCGCTTCAGCTTAGTTTGGTGCTGTCTAGTTTTGTGTACACTTTTTATGCTCCCTACATATATGATACATTACCTCAACTTTGTATATCATTCTCAAAAACCAACCCATCTTCTATGTCTGAATTATCCACTCATCTGAATCGTCTATATCTTATAAAGAAACAGGCAATAATACAACCCTTCTCTTGAAACAATTTTTCAATGTTTGCTTGTACTTGATAAAGCAAAGTTTTATAGTCTTTGGTGTTCAACCATATTCCTTCTCGTGCTACGAGTCTAGTTCAAAAACATATTTTGAACCAATTTTTGGCTTTATTTACTATGCATAACTAGAAGAGAAAAAACATAATTGTATTTTAGGTTATGCGTTATTTTATGCTTTTAAAAAATAATGCGCTAATTTGCGCTACAGATGACACATGCGCTATTATAAGCCAATTAGCAGTTAGCACACACCCTGGGTAATGCGTTGTATTGTGCTATAGCACGTGCAATGATAACTTTGCTTTTACCGACCTGATAATTTATTAAATAATAGTAAAGCAGAAGAATTTCTTGCTCTCTCCTTGATTCTAGGAGTTCTCACTTCTGTCTAATTCTCTCTTGATATTTAATATTTGAATTTTTTTAATTTATCAATTAAACAATTTACCTAAAACTTTCATTATTTACAGTATGGTATACATCATTAAAACTTGTATAATTATCTTTAAATAATTCATTGATTAACTTCTAATATTTTATATTCTGGTTCATACATGTATATTAATTACATAATACAAAATTTAAACTTATTAAATAAATTTAGTCAACTAATAATTATTAATATTATAACTAGATTCTTAAGAACCATAATTCAATATGTATATGGCTACTGTACTAATAAAAATGGTAAAATTAATTTTTTTGTTCAGTTACAATATGTAAATCGCAAAAACAACAATAACATGTTTAATTATTATTTTTCATTTATCATTTTACTTAAAATAAATATATTTAAAATATTAAAATATATTTATCATGCATTGCATTATAAAATTCTACATTTAACTTAAAATACTTATATTTAAAATTACCGCAATTATTTACAAAAATCACCTCAGTTTCTCTTATGTTTTACATTATGTTTAAATTAACTAGGCAATCTTAAGTTCAAAATAGTAAGATAAATGTAATTGTACGATATAATATTCGTTACTCGTTAGTTCAGTCACTTAAAACAATAAGAAAATTTCAATAATATACATCACACCCATATTTGTAAACTATGGTAAAATTGTATTTTAATTAAATTAAAACACACAAGTCACACGATATACAATATAATATAAACAATAAGAATTTTTTGTAAAATACACTCTTTAAATTTCAAAATACACAAATATTCTTTCTCAAAAGACTTTTAGGTCCAACCAATTTGGAAATATCTGTAGTAAAAATAGAAAATATTCTCTTTTGCAAAAAAAATACACTTTCAAACACAGAAAATGACGACCCACTGAGATCTGGAAATGCCGACAAGTTCACAAGTCTCCCTCCTCTTTTCCTTAATCTTCCTCCTTCGTTTCACTTCATCATCTCGTTCTCTACCATCTCTTGAACTTGTTTTCGACATGCTTGGATCTCAGAAGTTACACACCTCTCAAATCCCCTCCCCTCCCTTCCCCCCACCCCCCAACCTCATATATCGGCGTTCGATTTCTTCTTTTACCCTAAATTGGCTTTGAAGCCTTTCTACACCTCGCAATCGAACTACCAACCCTCATGCGAGACTTTTTTACAAAGCTGACGAGGGTTATGTATGATATGGTGAAGGGCTTTTGAGGTTTCTACCATGTTGTCTGTGATTCCATGTTTCTGTTTGTCTGCGTCCTAGACAGTTTTAGGGTTTCGAGAGTATTTCGCATTATGGATCTGTTTTTGTATGATTTGAGCAGTGTACTTTGGAGTTGGTAGTCATGTGTTTACACTTTCGTCCATCACCTCTCGCTCAGCAATGTGTAAAGTTTTTGCTCTGTTTGCTGTGTTATTGTGGTGGTGTCCCCCCCCCCCCCCCCCCTCTTTCCTATGTCAAAGTACTATGCTATGATTTTATTGTGTTGGCCTTGGCCAAATCTTTTTGGTACACGTCATTGATTTTCTTCCTAGTTGAAGATGTTATGCTAATTTGTTAGCTCTTTGTTATGCTTCCTTAGTGTTATGTCAGTGACCAAGTTAATCTGCACTTCGATTCTGGTTTTCGAGTGTATGTTCGAAGGCTTATGCCTCATGTTGTGTTATTGTTTCCAAGTCTACTCGTGGAGTTTTTAGGGAACGTGTAGTTGTTCACATGTCATACTGCTACTGGGATGGGGAGAATGTTGCTGATCTTTCGTTTACTATGTTATAGGGTACTTTGTTGAGATATGTACCATGTTGGCATAGTGTGTTATAGGGTTATAGGGTTCTTTCGTAACTATGTTATATAGCATGTTTCTTCACTTTGTCAATTTGGTACTTTTTGTGTCAATTTAGTAAAATGTAGTTTTTATTTTTAAGCACTTTGTCAATCTCTCCCTCCATGGAGATGTGAGGTCATTTATAGTCTAGAAATAGTGTGTAGCTCCAGTGTCGTAACCTAGATCGGATGGTGGTGGTCGGTCCACCCTAAAAACCGAATTTAGTAACTAGACGATCCGTCTACTCCTATTATAATATATTTATTATTTGTTATAATAAAAAGTGTTACTGACCACTATAACAAACGGTCGGCGCTACCAAAAAAACTTGCACTATTCGCAAAGAAAATTAAAAAAATGTTTATGGAAACATGAGATGAAGTACAACTTTAGTTGTTGATATAAAACATAAAATAGTAGCAAATAAAATCAGAAAAAATCTCAATACATTCGCCATGCAGTATAAAATTATGTTTTCTTACAGCAAAAACCTTAATTTTAATGTTCCTACAACCTTTTATTCAACTATCTCAGGTTCCTTCTAATAACTTATATTTGATTTCATATATTAGAGTTAATCATGAATCTTAAAACTATAATTAAATTTAGTAAACTACTAATTGTTGGTGTGTCAAATAAATCATAAAAATATGAAAATTTCAAAATTTGCACAATATTCAACCAAAATGGGCATAAAACCGATTTGGACAAACATCAGTTAAATAACATAATTATATATGTAAGCAATAATTGCAAGTTTAATTTATGATTCGTCCAATTTGTCTATATAATTGCAAGTTTAATTGTAAACTACTAATTGCTAGGGAGGAGGCACGACCTAGGGTGGTGGTTGGCCATTTCAAACGTTGGCAGTCCATTTCATATAAAAGGCAGTTCGGATTTCAAGACAGGGAGGAGGGTGAGGTTCGCTAAGGGGAAGCCGAGTTGGGTTGGCCGCCGAATCTAGGTTGGTCGAGGTTGGCCTAGCAGTGTCGGGTGGTGGCGATTTGATGGTATGATGGCCGATGAACTAATGAAGGCCACGGGAATTTCACGGTTTTTATGTGAAATTTCATGAACAAATTATTCTATAAACCCGCGAAAATTTGCAAACTGGTTACAGAACAAGTTACTCCATTCTAGCATGATTTTGATGCCTCATGATTTGGTTAATATCATTCATTTCAGGTTGAGGCACTTTGCAAAAAATGTAAAACTTCATATATAATTCATTTTTTCCTTGAACAATTCATGGTTTAATGATTTTAAAACCTAGCTGGGTTTGTAAACTCTAATTTCTTAGAAATAAAGACGACGTTTCAAGTACACCAGATTATAATAAAGAGAAGATAGAAATTTATAATTCTAAATTAGTAAATTACCCGAAGACATGGATCTGTAAAGATGTGATATAGATTTTTAAAGAAAAGAAGTTTTTAAGAAGAAGAAATAGTTGTCTCGATAGATATAAATATAGTATATAACGGGAAATCTCCGTAAATAACCATCTCCAGATCTCTCAAATTCTACCGTAGTTTAACTAGTGGGATAACGTGGCTCAACAAGATTTCCCAAGAAGCTAGATTAGATAATAAATAAGATTATTGTTTTAAAACATTGCATCTTTTCACAGATAAATCAATGTTTAATGCAAACAGAAACGGGTTTCATGGAACGAAACACGTAAATAAATTTATAACTACGACTGAGATCATAAAATATAAAAAATTCAATATTTTTGAAGTTTCAATTATAATTATTCAAAATTTCAAGTTTTGACAAACTTGACAATGTATTTCACACATTTAAATCTCAAAATATCATCGCAAGATATCTTATTTCAATTATATTTGAAATTTATAATTCAAAAATAATACAATTTAGTTTAAATTTAAAATTCGCCTGGCAGTTGCAAGATGTTGCTCGAAATTGATAAGAGTTAGTTACTACTCAGACGGGTGAGGTCCGTATTTTTTATGGTCAATTTAGGTATAAATGCTTAGTAGTTTAGTCATCTTTTCCTCCGAATCTAGATCTAATCCTAAATTCTTTGGTAGGGAGACTTTTATCGTTAAGTGGATGCCCGAGGTGGACAAGTCTCAACTTTAACGTAGGTTCATTGATCTTCGTCATGGTGATGACATTTTCTGAGTACAAGGAAATTTAATGAGCTTTCGCAGTTTGGACCAAGCTTGATAGATACTCCATTGAAGAAGAACGAGATGTTTATTCTTAGAGCGCCCAGAATTCTACGACAATTTGATGAACCACATTTGAAAGACTTTTTACTAGCTTGATGAATTATACTACTCGATTCGAGAATTCTCCTAATATCAAGGGAAAGTAGACCGCTCGGACATCTGTGGCTCAGGTACCCTCGGGTGAATCGAAAAAGAGGAAACACAACTTCAACCAGTAGAAAAAGAATTAGCAAAAAACTCAGGGGATTGGATTTTCTGCACAGAAACAACCAGTGAATTTATCTTGTATCACTTGTTTTAGATGTAACCAGCAGGGACATTATGCAAGTCATTGCCCTACTTTGGATGGTTCTAGTGTACATCCTCCAGTTAATTTGGCCCAGAATAATCAATCATTTTTGTCTCCAGTCTGGTTATTATAAGAAGGATTTCCCCTCGCAACAGAAGGGCAAGACTTCTGGGTGTTTTATTTGACTTCTTCCACCCTTCCTTTCGGCGAGGATACTCAAGGTACCTTTACTTTGTTTTCTCTTTATGTTCGTGTTTAGGTGTTAGGAGGTGTTTAAATTTATCGCATAGGTCAACAGATATAAAGCTATGAGATGCATCAGTATCAAACAGAACACGAACAGAAATTGAAAATGAAGTAAGATACCTGAAGCGTACGCTGAGTATCGTCACTGGAAAGAGGGGTGGAAAAAGTCAAAGCAAAAACTCCCAAAGTCTTGCCCTTCTACTGCAAGGGACAATCCTTCTTATAATAACCAGGTTAGAGGCAAAGATGACAAATTATTCCGAACAAACTGAGCTGGAAGAGGTACGATAGAACAATCCAAAGTCGGGCAACGATTCGCATAATGTCCCCGCTGGTTACATCTAAAACAAGTGATACAAGATAATTCTGTTGCAGAAAATGCAATCTTTTGAGTCTTTTGCCAATTCTTCTTCTGCTGGTTGAAGTTGGGCTTCCTCTTCTTCGATCCACCTAAGGGTCTCTGAGCTACAAATGTCTGAGCAATCTACTTTCCCTTGATATTAGGAGAATTCTCGAATCTGGTAGCATAATCCGTCAAGCTAGTAAAAGGTCTTTCAATGTGGTTTATCAAATTGTCGTAAAACTCCGGGCACGCTCCAAGAATAAACATCTCGTTCTTCAAAGGAGTATCCATTAAGCTTGGTCCAAACTTCAGTTCACTAAATCTTCTCTCGTACTTAGAAAATGTCAAATCATCCTGACGAAGATCCATTAACTCGCGATAAAGCAGATACTTGCCCACCTCCGGCATCCACTTAATGATAAAAGTCTCTCTACCAAAGAATTTAGGATTAGAACTAGATTCAAAGGAAAATATGACTAAACTACTAAGATAACCAAGGATTTATACCTAAACTGACCCAAAAAATACCAGCCTTATCCATCTTAGTAGTAACTGATTCCCACCCGTTCCGAGCAGCATCTTGCAACTGCCAGGCGAATTTTAAATTTAAACTTAAACTAAATTGTAGTAACTTCGAATTATAAATTTAAATAAAATTGAAATAAGATATTTTACGATGATATTTTGAGATTTAAATGTGCGGAATATATTGTCGAGTTTGTCAACTTAAATTTTAAATAACTAAAACTGAAATTTTAAAAATATTGATCTTTTTTATATTTCATGATCCTACTTGTGGTTATAAATTTATCTACATTTTCCATTTCATGTAAATCGGTTTCCGTTTTCATTAAACATTGATTCATCTATGAAAAGATGCATTTGTTTACAATGTTTTAAAATAATAATCTTATTTATCATCTAATCTAGCTTCTTGGGAAAGCTCGTAGAGCCACGTCATCCCACTAATTAAATTACGTTAGAATTTGGAAGGCCTGGAGATTTATTTACGAAAATTTCCCTTTATATATTCTCTATTCCTATTTACTGAGACAACTATTCCTTCCTCAAAATATCTCTTTCTCTGTAAATTTGTATCCCATCCTTGTAGATCCACGTCTTCGGGTAATTTACTAATTTAGTTTTATGAATTTTCTTCTTCCTTTTTTATAATTTAATGTGCTTGAAACCCCATCTTCATCTCCATGAAAATAGAATTTGCAAACCCAACCAAGTTTCAAAATCATCAAACCATGAATTGTTCAAGGGAAAAAAAGAATTATATATGAAGTTTTACATTTTTTTTTTTCCTTTTCAGAAAAGTGCTTCAACTTGAAATGAATGATATTAATCAAATCGTGAGGCATCAAAATCATGCTAGAATGGGGCAACTTGTTCTATAACCAATTTGCAAATTTTTGTTGGTTTACAAAATAATTTGTTCATGCAGTTTTACACATCAAAACCGTGAAAACCCCATGGCCTTCAGCAGTTCATCGGCCATCATACAACCGAATCGCCACAACCTGAGACCGCTAGGCCAACCCTGACCAACGCAGATCCGACGGCCAACCCAACTCCGATCAACCCAGCTTCCCTTAGTGAAACCTCGCCCCTTCTCCTTGCCTTGAAATTTGAATTGCTTTTTATATAAAAAAATGGGCTACCAACGTTTGACATGGCAAGCCACCACCTAAGGCCGCGCCTCTGCCCTGGCCAGCTATGCACCTTCCAACCAACTCTAGCCTGGCCACGACTGAACACTCTTCCTTCCCCTTTACTTACAACGACCAAGAGTATAAAAGAGAAAAATAAATAAAAGGGGAAGCTTGCTACAGTCGAGATCCCCAGACCACCAACGCCTAAATCCACCAAAACCCCCACCCACCCTTACCTACCTCCCACCCTCGAACACATGGCCAACCCTCGAACACCTCCTGCTGGCGAGCTCCACCCTTGGTCGGGTTATAGAGTTTAGAAGCATTGGGCTTTTGTTTTCATTATTATTATTATTGTTATTGTTATTATTATTATTATTATATATATATATATGCTAAACTATGGTTTTGTTGAAGTTTATATTTTCTGAAACTTATATACTTCACATTTGACAAATATTATCTTCATCTTAGATGTTGTTGAAACCACATCTTGGTGGAAATTATTTTAGTGAAACCATGTTTGTGTTTTAAATATTTCTTCCTAGGTATATATATATATATACACACACACACACGCACACGTATGTAATATATATATCGGTGTTATTACTGACGCATGGCGCAAACCCTTCCTAGAGTCATGGCGTGGCAAATGGCACTGCAAATGGCGCACACTTTTTTAATTTACTGTGCATGTTTATTTTTATTTTTAATAAATTTAATATTTAAAAAAAATCTATACTTTTTACTAAAACATATGTAACAATGTTTTTATGCATTTTACAAAAAAAAAACATGAAGCATAAAATTTCAAACATAATAGTTTTCAAATCCAAAATAATAACACACATTATTGATAAACTAGAAATCTGAATCTGATAAATTTAATGCTTGGTTGTATTTAACAAATACCAAATCATGAAATATTTTTATGTTACAGACAAATCGTACAAAGATATTGGACATAATCACATGCAATTTTTTTTCTAAGGGTATGTTTCAGAACTAATTGAATGTTAAATTTCTGAGAATGTCTTTTCTTCCTCCAAAGATGCTTCTCTTGATTTAACGGTCACGGACACTCAGTCTCATTCATTTGCTTTTGCATCTATGTTAGACAATAGTTTATGATCTTTTATACATTACATTATATTTCTGACAATATTAAAACGAATGTAAACAACTTTGGATAATAAAACATATGTCGGTTCTAAATGTCGGCACGCTAAGGTTAATCAATTACATACTTGTAAGGTCATTAACTCGTTGATGATCAAATAGAAAATAATAACGATGTGATTATGTTTTCATATAATCGAAAAAAAGATATTAACAAAATTATTCACATTTCATGTTATTATGATAATAATAGTAATAGTAGTATTGATCGTGGTTGTAGTGGTGGTAGGAGTATTTGTAGTAGTAGTTATTACAGTTTGAAATGCAAAAAAAAAAAAAAAAACATAAAATAAAGAAAAGGCATACATGACTGTTAGACAGTGCAGAGGCATACATGTAAGGACTTGTGATATATATATATATATATATATATATATATATATATATATATATATATATATATATATATTCATGACGTGTACGAGCTATACGTGTTAGGTAGTCATTTGTTTAGTTTTGTATAAGCCTTGCCATGTGCATGTAAAAAGAGAAGTTTTGGCTTAGGTTGCTGAGTTAAAGTGTTGTTGTGTCTCTCTACCATGTGCATAAAATAATATATATATATATATATATATATATATATATACATATACATATTCAGATATTTTGAAATCAAACATTGCTGAATTTATACGTGTCTTGAAATCAAACGGAATGACATTGTATTGACTTGATATTTGATATTCCTGTGTTTACTTAATTGTTGAATGTCACACTGCAAGTTCCCTATAGCCTAGATAAATCATTATGGGTTGAAATGATACATATCTAAATCACTATATAGATTTAGAAAAATAAATTTTAATTGATTTGGGATGCAGGTTGAAATGATACACACCCCGAATTCGAAATTAAATGGATTGAAATGATATATATTTGTACTACTTGACCTAGGTATATCTTTATATAGGTATCATAGTTGTCGAGGCGAAAAAGCCCCAGGCCCTCGTTTAGCGCTTTTTTGCGCCTAAGGCTTTTTTGGGTGCCTTGAATGACATTTTTTTCTTTAGTTTTCAGCCTTAAAACCGCATTTAGAAAATGCAATAAAACACAATTTTTATTTCATAAAGGGCATATAAAAGCATTATTAAATAAGAAAACACCATACGGTTAACATAAATCAAACTAAGAACCTGCAAAATCATTCAACTAAAGTTTACAAACAATAAAATACATAAAATACAAAAATTAATAACAACATTACGTAAAGTCTTAAATAGAGTTTTAACCTTCCACGGACTAGGTTTTTTTGGACGATTCGACGAAAGAAATTTTTGACATTTCTTTTCAACTGGTTGACAAAAGAAAAGCAACCATTATTTTATAGAATACGCTTTCAATCAACAATCAAACGAGCATAATTTATTTAGCATGTTGAATTTTGGGCTCCTATTGAACCAAACTAAAATTTTCAATTTCTACTCAAATGTTGCAAAAAGCACACTCTTTTGGCACTTCACAAGGCGAGCGCCTTGGCACCTTCGGGCCTTTTTTGGCGCCTTATGCATCATAGGTGCCTTGAAAGGAAAATAAGCCCCAGGCTGAGGCCTAGGGCTTTTTGGAGCCTAGGCGCGCCTAGGCGAGGCTTTGATAACATAGATAGGTATATCTTTACTACTAATCAATTGAGCATAAGCAGTATGGATAACCAAGCAAGCTATCAAGCATTAAAGAATGGGTGCATGTAAGCATGTGTTGTTTGGTTCTTCATTATCTCTTTTCATATTTTATTTTAGCGCCTAGAAATGGAAAAAGGAGTCTTATCTGCTTATCAGTTACAATTGTTATTAACATGATTTATGAATATATTAAAAGAAGTGTCTTTCAATTGTGATTAACATGATTTATAAATGTATCAAAAGAAGTGTTTTTATCTGCTTATTGGTTACTATTGCTTCGAATATTTATAAACATTTAAATCTCGTTGCTTCAACTACTTTGCTTCAAATATTTTACAAATATTTGTAGTTAATAATTCATAATTTACATATTTATAAATATAATTTCATACTTAAAAAATCAATTATTCTCGATATTAGTAAATTCCTATACTTCGCAACATTCAAAATATACAACAACAACTAAGCCAGTAATCTCAAACAAGCAAGAGTTGACTAGAGATAGAAAAACCAAACGACAAAGTCGATTTAAAGGTAATAATGATAACAAAAGATTTAAAGGTGAAAACATAAATAAAGATAAAATAAAATAAAGTAAAATAATTAAACAAATAATAATAGTAATTTAAAGGTGAAAACATTCAAAATATATCTCACATTGTTTACTTCGAAAATATATAAATATTATCACTTCGTATTCTCGTAAAATAGCAATATTGATCTTTCAAAACCTTCCCTTGGAGTATTTAAAATTTAATACCACAAATCCTCCAAGTATTTGCTTCAATGTTTCACAAATATCATTGCATCATATCTATATATACACATAACAAGGATTTAACTACGATTTGCTAGTCTAGGTAATTTACTCACCTTACAAAAGATTGAAAATAATTCAAATAAAGAATTCAAACCTTATTTATTCTAAACCACATGTAATGTAATCAGACAACATGATAATCTCATTTAACCATACATTGAACACATCAATTAAATTCCAACCAATGTTGAACTGTATCTTAAATTTAATTCAATTGATCCTCAACATCTCATGAAATCCACATTATACCAACAGTCGTTATCAACTTATCAACCATGTTTTATTCATTCAAATTATAACCGATTCAGGCCAAATTCGCACTTATAGTATGAAGTTTAAACACACATTAACAAAAAGCGTTTGATATTATAGAAAAACTGGGATTGATAGATTTTTGGACTCACATCAACATGCTAAAACATAAAAATCAAAATACGCATTTAAATTCTATGTTGAATAAAATTTGAATAATAGATCCACTCACTGACTCGATGAATTCAAGGTGCAAAAACCCTAGAATGCAGACGCTGTCACCAGAACTGCACCTCCTGATCAGTCACCTGCAAAACCCTCGCCAAACATGCCTCCTTCCCCAACCGAGCTCCTTCAGAATAACGCACCCCAGATTGCTAGTCATACAAGCAACCCGAGCCCACGGATCGTTCGCGATCTTCTACCGCCTGCTGCCTCACCATCCTCCACATTTTCACGCCTGCCAGTTTTACGCGGGTACCACTCCTCCCGTGCTCGCCTCTTTTTTTTTTTTTTTTTTTTTTTTTTTTTTTTACTTATTCCCTGATTTGGTTTAGGGATTTACTTCATTAATTCAACCTTAAAACATACTTCCTCTAATATAAGAAGGCTGGTGCTAAATGCAGTAAAAATTTCCTTCATGCAGTAATCAAAAATTGGTCTAATTTACTATAATATCCTTAACTTGTTTTCTGTGTCCTTGCTAAATGCAGTAAAAATTTCCTCCATGCAGTAAATGCAGTAATTGCCGTTTACTGTATGGAGAAAATTTTTATTGCATTTAACAGTGTTTTAGGACGTTTGCTTTGTTTCAATATATAAGATGTTTAAGCTTGTTATTCCAACTTCATCCCTGATCCATAATAAATGTCATAAATCCAAAAGCTACTTTATGAGTATTTTTATGCATGAAAATTAAGAAGTGGTTGATGAGAATAGAAAAAGTAGTTGACAACACATGAAAAGAGAAATGAATGTAATTTAAGTATGGATTAAAATATCATTTGAAATTTTTCTTAATTCTTGTGCCAACCTCTAAAACTTCTTATATTATAAATCGGAGGGAATAAACTCTAATTTAATTCTACACATAGAAAAATAATAATACATGAATCATAAACGTTCTGCACACATGAAAATAACATATTCAAGCATTGTTTACTTTAGTTTTCATTATATAAATAAGCATGGAACACAATAACAACAAATAAATACATACAAAACACACTAGCCACAGATGGAAAAAAAAGTAACAACATACACATACACTAAACACGGTATGAACATAGGCATAAACTCACTTAGCAAACATTTGTTTTAATGTTGAAATATGTACACTGTTTTAATGTAATTACTTTTGATAAATCATCTCACAGCGAGGTTGTTTTTCTTATCAAACTGTAAGATCCAAACCGTAACACACTATATTTACCCTCGAACAAAATCCAAACTTCCATGACGAATTGTATTCATCATTCGTGCAAATGAACGAAATTCATCCGCTTTCTGCAAATTGTATCAATCCTTTTCAACAAAATCTAAAATTTCAAAAACGGAATTTATCAACGTTTGAATTTTTTTTTAACCTCGCTGCGTGTTTGGATCGAACTGAGATTGAATTTTGATCGATAGGGTTAAGAGATGACGAGGCAGAGATACTTTAGTCTATATTTTATTTTATTTTTAAAATTCCAAATCCCCCTTAACATATAAAAAATAAGATGGAGTCCCCTTAAATTTATCCTCCCTTAAAAAAAATGGAGTCTCTTTAACAATTCCCTATTATAAGTGCACACTTGTGCGTTTCAACTCGTTAGTGTGAATTGTTGAGTAAACACAACGGAGAGAACAATGTAATTTCGGTTGTTATGAAAATGGTTACCGTTACTATTTAACAAATATCGTTATCGTATCATTTTTACTAGTAAACCAGAATTGTTTACCGTTACCGATAGACTGGTATACCGATAATTTGGTAACCGTTACACTGATAATGGTAAATTAACGTTTGTCAATCAATGTATGTATCTTGACATATTTTTTTGTACATAGTGCATCTTTATTATGCGATATGTAATGTTATCTAATAAAAAATATAAATGAGAAAAATAATAAGTGTACTTAGAATTACCCGACGCTCCTAGCTTAGTTGGTTAGAGGTGGGCGAATTGGGATGAGACATGGGTCTCAGGTTCGAAGGCCACATCTGCCAATTTCTAGGGGTGACTACCTAGATAGTGTGAAGGCGTTGAAAAAATCGGGGTATATCACTACCCGTGGGGTTTACCAAGACCGACAAGCAATGGCTTGAGTGAAGTCTTAGGTTCCACACGTAAATCAAAAAAATATGTGTACTTAGAATTGTTTTACCTGATTATTGAACTAAATATAATCATTTATTTGGTTCTAAATTACATGTAATAAAGCATATCAGATGAATATACATATGTTTTAAATTTATTTGTAACATTACCATTACCGTTAGTATTGAAGAAACGTTACCGATAATTTACCATTAAAAATGATAAATTTGCCTTATCATATCGTTTTCGCTGGTATACCGATTTCAATCAAAAATGATTACCGATCGGCTGGCTGGTAATGGTATGTGAATGATAAATTAACCGTTACTATAACAGCCCTACTTTCAACTGTGGGGAAAACAAAATAAGATATATCTACGAAAAAATCCAAAATCCACCGTGGAACTGGAGAGTGTTTTGGAAAATTTGTGAACTAAAAACTTGAATCCAAAAACAACATTCTGTGAATGGCTGGAGCATACGATCAAGCAATGGTTTTAACCATGTCTATGTCCATGTTGTGATTTCTACCTCCATATTATGATTTTCATTCATATTACCTATAAAGATTCATTACATATATTTTTGATAATAGGTTTTGTATTCTGCGGACATGCTAAAACTTAATGATTGAAATAACAGAATAAATACATGAGTTCAACATATTTTTAGTAAAAAGAAAATGGAGAAAGGTTTAAAAAAAACGTAATGGTTCAAAAGGTGGAAAAATGCGAACAGGAAAAGTAAATAAAACTAAGCAAGCCCGGCAGAACAACATAGGAATACAAAACACAAATAGCGGCAGGAAAGCATGCCAAAACTGCAGCATGACACATTGAAATAGCAATAAAGTACCTTGTACCAATATATGTCAAAACCAAGCAGCATATCACTGCTTAGAAGGATGAATACCATCAGTGTCGGCCCATCAAATTTGTTGCCCCAACCCAAAATAATTTGCAAAAGAAAACCAGAACGTAAAAGTTAACAAAACAACATGTATTTGCCCCTGCTAAGAATCGATCCCAGGTCTCACGTTTTTGCTCACCACACACATACCACCAGACTACCACTCTATATGCAATATAAAAAAGCCACAGAATTTATATATCATGGTACTCAATGTAAAATATATTTTCCTTGTCCTTGGCCCAGTAGACTGCTCCAACACGAGGACGTGGTGGGCTACCCTTTGGGCCGGCTCTGAATACCATACCTCTGACCAATGTACGGCTTTGTTTAGATTGTTGCATACCTCCTCCATGTTGTCTCTATTATGCAAGTAGAAAATAGATATAGATGATAGCTAACGTAGCCTACATATTTTAGGACAAAGTTTAAATAAAATACCAAAGGAAATCAAATACTAATATATGCTATCAACTCCTATTGTAGATGGATTTTTTGCATGTACTCCACATTTAAACAATAAAAGACGTAACTTAATGGTTTCACTGACAATCAATGTCTCAAAAGCAATTCACTATCACATGCCAAACAATAGAATTCATTTGGTGCACATAAACATAACACTCTTTTGATTTACACAAAGCTAGCAAGGTTACAAGAGGCATATGTAATGCTAAGTATTATAAAAAACATGGTAGAATATGTCCAAAGCACACGACATAATATAATAGACATGTTAAGTATGAATATGTGTCCATGTATACGTTTGTCATTATAGCATTACTAACATCTGTGTGTGACTTGATGGAAACCTTAATTATGTATATATCTGCATGATAGAACATGTTAATGTGTTAACAAAATTTATTTGTTTATTTCCACTGTAATAATATCTTTGAGTCTGCGTAATCAACCCTAATAAATTTTGTGTAACAATATAACGCCAACAATTCTTTTATTTGTTGAGTTTATGAAGTAAGAATTTATTATGTTAAAATTTATTTGTTGATTTTATTATGTTAAAATTTAGTATGAAGAAAGAATTGTTGATTTTATGAAATTATAAAATTTATTTGTTTATTTCCCAAGGAATATACAACTGGTTCTATCGGCTTATAGGGCAATCCCAAGAATGGCAATGCATGCATGAAAGAAGCAATCCACTTGAGGCAATAATTTTTTTTATCAAATTCGTTTATCTATGAAAAGTCAAAAATATGAAGCATATGGCATGTTGACTCAGCAAAGTAACATATTATGGACTAGATGAAAGTACACAATACGAATTATAAAGGAGCTAAACCTTGTTTATTGAACGTCCACTACACCAAAAAAGGCTTTTTGTAGCATTGAAAAAACGCTGCTAAAGCTTTTAGTAGCGTTTCAATAAACACTACGACACGACATGCAACTAAAAGTCTGAAAGTTTTAGTTGCGTTGTAGTAGACCCTACCAAAAATGATCATATTGTAGCGTTTCTAAAACCCTACAAAATATTTTTTGGCAGCGCCTAAAAATGCAACCAAAGTGGTATTTATATCTTTTTTTTGTAGCATTTTATCTTTCCTACTATATACCTTTTGTTGCGTTTATTTCTGCTACGGTATTTTTTTTCCTAAATTGAATTTTTTTCTTATGGCACTTTTGAAGGTCTACTAAAACTCATTGATTAATGTACAAAACATTTTATTAGTGGCTTATATCATTTCCAACAATCACTTATATATAATAGTCATATTAAAACCAATATTCGATCACATAATTATCAATTTCAAACTAACATCGATAATCACCATTCAAATAATAAAGTTTAATAACCATAATCATTTCAATAATAGTATTTCGACAAAATAAACGAATCCACATACCACAGCCGTTTATAGACAAGTCTGCACAACTAGTACAAGCAAAATATTATGAAACATAATAGTTAAAGTCTTGTTCCTAATTTAATTACCAACTGTTCTTTGATGCGGCTGTTCTTCACTTCCGAAATGCTAATAACATGTACATAAGTATAACGGTTTACAGTTAGAATTATAAACAAGTCGTTACATTTACATACAAGTATAATTTACTATATATCAATTTCAAATGTGTTGAATTTCAAAGTATGTGTTAATTTGCATATAAACAGTTTCATATATACAGATCAGTTTTGTATTCATATCAAACTTTGAATACATGTTAGATCCAATTTCAGAAGTTTCAAATACACGTATTATGATTTATGAATAAAGATAAATGCACGATCATACTATTCCATACAAAGATAGTCAATGCATTGACTACATTCACTATCATTGTTAATTGTAATATAAAATCAAGCCAACCACGAAAAACACTAAATTATCCTTATAGATGAAAACTACTCATAAACCGTAACACTATTAAACTGAAATTAGAAAATAAGTAGGACATACCTCACTAATGCAGCATAAAAAGTTTATTGAGTAACAAGTCCTATAATTTAGTTGTCCGTCTTGGAAGACGAGGGGAAGAAATTGAAAAGTTATTAATTATAACCCTTAAAATTATGAAGATGGTCACCTATATATATATATATATATATATATATGTATACGTATATGTATATGTATACGTATATGTATATGTATACGTATATGTATATGTATACGTATATGTATATGTATACGTATATGTATATGTATACGTATATGTATATATCTGTGTGTGTGAGAGTGACACCTCTGAATTGACACACCACCAACCATGGCCCTAACACTAGTTTCAGATCAAACCACATTGGCATCCAAAATGTACATAATAAATTAGACATACCACTTCAAAAGAGGCCGAGCACCGTCTCCAAAAAAGATAAGAAGAAAAGAGTATAGAATCCAATAGGACAACCACTCTTCATTGTCAAATTCTGATGGACTCTTTGTTGTCACAACAGATACATACATGAAATCGATTTGAAATTTCAACAGCTCCCCAAAATAAACGAATCGAATCAGACCTACCCAAGAATTTACTTGACAGAATACATTTACAAAGGCTACAACATATGCAAGAAAAACATTTAATTCATAGCGTTCACATTTTCATTGGTTTTAACTTAAATTTAAAGTAGTAGCATATACAAGTTTTTTTCCTGAAGATTATTAAAATGATATGCTACGAATAGGTTTCACCTGTATTTGTTTATCTTCTGATTCCCAGATATACCATAATCAAAACATTTCATTGAGCTACTAAGCAATGAAAACAAAAAATGAGTTGCTCATCGTTTGTACGTCCCTTTCCAAGGATATGCCAGTAAAAGGATAAATGATCCAAAACATAGCATAAACGTTGAACATACATTTCCTATGAAACAACATATTGTTGTATTTTATTGCATGTGTTAATGCAATTCCTGAGAGAATAAAACAAAGTCAACGTACCTTTGTAGGCTTCATCTATCCCATGAATTTTCACAGTAACGTCACTATCCCCAGTACGCTTATCATGATGTCATTTCTAGGAATTAACCTCACAGTCTCCATATAAAGCTAATTCACAGTTACATGTCACTGAAATGGACATATAGAGCAAACAATGTGAATGATACAGTATCATATGCATCGTTTTAGGACAAGAATGAAAGCTTCAGTAAACATGCCAAACATCCAGATACTTGTTCGAACGGACTATATATATATATATATATATATATATATATATATATATATATATATATATATGACGAGGAGCGTTCCGCTACACCTCTTATATTGCACATGAACTCTCCCCTTAATCTCCACCACTCATTTCCCCACTCATTCTCTCCCTTCCCATTTCAATATTATTTCTTAGTGGGAAGAGAGAGAATGAGTGAGTAAATGGGTGGTGGAGACTACGGGGGAGAGTTCACGTGCAATATAGGAGGTGTAGCGGAACGCTCCTCATATATGACACACATACACACACAGAGATATATATATACCAGTACATATGCACGCCCGATGGGCGTGTGCATAGATGTTTTTGGCCAAAGCTGGTATTGAAGTAAAGACTGAGCAGTATTAAGAGGAATGAGTATGCAAAAATTCTGTACAGTCCATCAAGTGAAAAAAGCACAAAACAGTTCGTGCTGATGAAAATTGTATTCAGATAACAAAGGAATGCAGGAAACCTGCGGCATTACATCAGAACAGAAAATGACAATTATTACACACAGACAGACCGCAGTGTTATTTCTGCTGAAGCCAGGAAAAAAAAAGATGACAGCATAATTAATAGTTACGAAGACATCAGAAAATCAGAACAAAATGATGAACGGGAACGCATGTAGATTTTGGAAGCTGCAGGTCTATTTGTTTAATTGTCTGGCCATGTACTCTCTCTCAATCCCCTCAACATCTGCAAGCTGGATAAAAAAGCAGAAGTAATAAGTAGTTAACATATAAATGTGATGATAGTTAGGGAAGTAGTAGAAGTTGTTAACAAACCAATTCAGGGGAGCAGTAATGTTCATCTTCGATAATTTCTGGAATGTCATCTGCAAAAGTGGTAGTAGTAACACTGGGAATCCCAACCAAATTGTCAGTGGGTGGAGAAATGTCCGGTTGAGTTGGTGAAATAGATTGCTGGTGGACGTGAGACACAGAAATGGTGCTGTTAGAGGCCGAAGGTTGATGCTGCCTTGTAAGACGTTTGCTCTCGCGTTGTATCTTTTTAGCTGGAGGTGGTGGCGTGGTGTCGTTATTTCGTGCTGAAATTCTGGTCTGCGGCATTAAATACCATAGTTAGCATATGAGGAGTTAAGTAAAATAGTTGATGGAGAAGAAGAAAGTAAAAAAAAAAGAGTATGAGTTGTGTGTGTATAGAAGATGTACCTTTGGCATTTTGAAGAATAGAATGGTAGATGATGACAGAATTAAGGAAACGAATGAGGAAAAAATGAAGTGTAGCAATGCATATATATAGTAGTTAAAACAGATGAGTAGTTGGGAGATACGACTGATAAGCTTAGTAAAAGTAGTTGAAGCAGTAGTAGTGGAGAGAAAGAAGGAGAAGAAAGGCCTAAATGAGGACTCAGTTGTGCAGGAGGAAAAAAAGCAGCTAAACTGGGTCAAGTAAAATTTCATGGAGCATGTGCAGAAAGTTGTGAAATAATTGAAAATTTGGTGAAAACACGTACCTGTTCGAAATTGTATAGGTCAGAGTTTATGCAGGAGGTGATATTTTCAAATGTCACCCAACTTCAGTACAAATAATGGAGCCTGTTCATAAATGAAAAAATGAGAAATTACATATTGCAGTTTGCAATAAAACGTTAGAGTTAAAATAGGACATGTGGAAGTTAAACGGATTATATTTGTTCATTAGACTAAGGTAATAAGAATTGTAGATCGTAAGGTAAGCATAAGGTTATGTCATGTAGCTTAATAAGAATGCATGTAGGGAAATGGTAGTCAAACCCAGTTCATTTTCAAGCACATTCAAGCATTGTGTACACAAACGACGCAATGTTGTCAGAGAATTCCTTAATCAGAAAACTGAAATAAAATATTTGAACCATATAGATATAAATGATGAAGTTATAGTTCTCAAATTATACTGGTACTTGATAACTGAACAATGAATGGATGATAGTATCTTAAATCATCAAGAGTTTAAATGAGGTTCGAGAGGCTAGATGGCAGTGGGTTTAAATATATTTGTGTCATAATTGAACAATATGGGCAGCCAAATAGAATGAAATCTACTGAAACAAAACAAACTGATAAAAACTGTAGAGGGGGCAGGCTACTCACAACGTGAAGCTAGAAGACGTACATTTCTTGTTAATTCCCAGCAACAACTGTGTACTTCTGTGTAAGTTGTTCGCACTTCGCAGTTATTGGTCCATCACTGAAATTGAATACCGACGGCAAAAACTTTCTTCAAAATAAGCGTCTGTAGTAAATTTTACTGTGAAATCGCCTGGAAATGGAACGGAAATTAAAACTGGGGAGAAGGGATAGACTGTAAGTCATATTTTCAGTATATAGGTAAAAATTGAATGGGCGAATGTGAAGAAGTGCTTGCCGTTTAGACGTACCTGCATGGTAGAAAGAAACAGTTAGTTTTTTGTATAGCCTAATGCAGTTTGACAGAGTGTAGTTGACCACGGGAAAACATTGCCAAATAGTAACAAAAACGGAGCCGTAGACATGCATGTGGTTGTTGTTGAAAAAGGAAACTCATTATTAGTATGTAAAATAATTTATGACAAAATAGCATATAATTAGGCACAGAAGTTCAAATAAATTAAATATGCATGTTTTTAATCACTCTATGATTTAGATTGTGTTTGGTCAGCATTTCATTTACGAACAGCAAGAGAACCGACTTCATTATCAAGCTGACATGTTAGATTACTATGTTGGCTCATGTACCTTATATTTAACAGTGAAGATAGTAGAACCCCTGAGATACAACGTTTTTGAACAAATAATTTGGCATGATAGTATGATACTTGTAATGTAAAAATATATTATTATGTATGCTATATAAATAAAGAAATCTAATAATAGAAATATTATTTTTTTCAGTTTGGTTGAATATGTAATGAAAACATAAATGAATCAGATAGGAAAATGCCAGTATTAGCAAATATAAAAACATGTAATATAACGCATTATCAAAGTGCAAAGATATGATACCAAACCTTTTTGGTATTATAATTCATGGTCTAACATAGTTGGATGTAATAGATAAAGGAGCATAGAAAATTAATTCTTGTGAATATTTAGTTCATTTGAGATTGATGAGTAAAAAAGCAGAAATAAAAATATACATCAAAACTTAAGCTATTTTAACAGATGGTTAACAGCTCGGTTGTTGCAAAATGTGGATTACACAGAAGTTGAACATATAACATATAGTCCAGCATAACCCAGAAATACATATTGATTGTTGGTTTTGGCAAGCATGAACACTTAAAACACTAACTGCATGGGATGGTCGATAATGGTTAGAAATAATTTTTTTTCTCATTAAATCATGTAAGCTAACAACGTACCTGCCTTGAGAACCAACGTAACTCCCATGATCACCTTCTCATGGTGTGTAATATCTACAAAAGATTATGAGAATGATCACGAATAGTAAAAATAAAGCATGAAAAGTAAAAACCAAATAATGAGCTGACTACATATAGAACACTGGAAGATCAGTGATAAGATGAATAAATTATTTATTTGATTTTTACATCCACATTTCATCAAATAGCTTATTCACGGTAAAACGTTTACAAACGTCCGTAAGTGGTGTTCTTTGTGTACAATATCAAAAATATAACAAAGTGATCTGAAATGAAAGTACTTGTTGAATAAAATATTAAGAAAATATCAAATATTGAAAAATATAAATCTATGAGTAAAAAGGAGACAAAATAGTTAAATGTGCAACTATGTACCTTTCTGCAAAAATAGTAGCAGTGTAGGAACCTGCGGATTAAGGACTTCTGGTTAGTCTACATGCCAACAAATTTTGCGTATACGTTAGAAAATGACGTGCTTAAATTTTTATAACATTTCCAGACAGAAATAAAAAAAATTTATGATATAAAAATACCTGTGTTTTATGGGAATGTCAACAGTAGGTGAATGGTAGACACGAATCACATTCCTTTCCTTTTGTGTTCATCGCACATCAATCCTCAATGTCTATTAAAAACAAAAACAAAAATCAAATAAATCATGTTTCAATTGTTCTAATTTAGCACGGAAAATTCTAGTTGTTATGTCGGGTCTGTCTTGCGGTAGTTGCCCGGGAAGCAGTTCGTTAAGTATTTCAGGCCATTTAGCATTACATGTCATCGTAACAAAAAAATCAGTTTTCCCATACCTTTGCACTACGGCCATTGCATCTTGGTAGCGTTGATGCATATCTCGTGGACTACCAATATGAGATGATGGAAGAATTTTTTTTTATTCCTACATTAGCTGCCAATGACATTGCAGAAGTAGATGTAAGATAAGTATGTATGAAGCAAGCGTAAAATAAGTACGTAGGGAAGCGTTAGAAAATGTAAACTACCGCTCGACGTTTCGTCTGCGATCACTGCATCCTGCAGGCCTTGATACAAATCAGCCCTTATTTTATCTTGATGAGTATGAACATATCTCAGTCTCATCATTTCAATTTTAACATACATATCTACCACATATTGTTGAAAAAGCCGGCCGGCAAGCAACAGAAGCGATGTGTCTCCAGGTCGTATCTGCGAGAAAGCGAATGTATTACGGAATGTAAAGGTCAGGTACAAAAAAATAAAATTAATGTGGACAGTGAGTTAATCAAACAGAATTAAAGCATTACGTAAAGAGGGTACGAAATGGGAAGTAATGTGAATCCATAAGATTAAAATGAAATAGCAGTAATAATAAGATGCAAATGAAATTATAAGTATGTGCTGTGAAACAATTGTGAACAAACGTAGCATGATATAAGTGGGGCACAACATAGTGTCGGCATAAGGTAAAATAAGTGTGTAATGTTAAGACATAACCATGTAGATCGACGGTTGTAAACATAGACTTCAGTTCATCAGGTGTTGACATATGATTTTGAATTACCATAAACATACCTGTATAAGGTGTGAGTAATAAGATGCGCAACTAATTTCATTGTCTCCACTATCGTGTAAGCTCAAATCCCAACCATGGTGACCATAGGGTAGCAATAGTGGATACTGAAGTGGATCATAATATCCAACTGTGTCTGGAACCCGTTGTAGATTTCCAGACTGTGTTCTGACAATTATGTCCCTACCTTGTAATCATCGGTTTCGTCGCCTACAATTATGGCGGCAACTTGTGATGCAGTAGGCATCTCATGAACATGTCGGTCAATTATGATCTCTTTAATTTTAATTCTGCAAAGGTGCATATCAGGACGTTGTCCCAACTGACGTAGAACGGAAACAAATGGATTAACTGAATTCAAAACATCTGTTAGAATTTGAAGTAGCTCAGGTCTTAAAACTACATTATCCAGCTGTCGATTTTCAGTTTCATGTTCTGTGTCGTAAATGTATAGTTGTAAATATCGTGGTCTGGTTCCATCAGCAGGTAGAACACTGCCAATACGGTGGTAGATGGAACCATGAGCACGATATGAGTAAACTCCATCCATTCCGTTAGCTGAAGTTTGGTCAATTTCAGCACCCATTGATGTGAAAGCAAACGCATTATTGTAAGATGTTATATTAGTTCCGAAGTGCGTGCCAACTTCAGTTTGATCAGTAAACAGGGCAGTCAGCGAGGGAGGTGGAGAAGGTAGAGACATACGAAACATACCATTTGAACAGCAGGAACCTGAAGTTTCAAATGCAAATTTTTTTGCTGTGCAGAAGGTACAGATTGTTGGTTGTGGGAGGACATGTTTGCGAAAGGCACGACTGGTTACAAAATTTCGTGCGCAGTTAAGGGATGTTCTCAATGTTTCAACCGGAACAACATTATTATCAACTGGTTGAAAAAGAGTGAAAAATAAGTTAAAATGACATATAAATGCACGATACGGGATGAATGCAATAGAATTTATGAATATCATATGAAATACTACCATTGTTAGGTCCAGCTTGTTGTGCGGTAGACTGAAGTCGTTGTGAACGACGTCGTTGTCTACGGTTAGCCAGATGTTGTTCATGCTCATCGTCAGACATCCTAGCACGTCTAGTTCGCTGAGCAAGGCGTCTATGTTCTCGCTGTTCACTATCCATGGGGGTAATGAACAAAGTTGAAAGAGTAGAAGCGTGTGAGCAGAAGAGTGAAGGTAAAAATATGGCAGCGGATATTGTAGAAATAGTTTGATGGAAAGAAGGTAAAGATAGGAAGAGGAAAACAGAAGTTGGTGTAGTCGTATAAATATTTTTTCAGGTGGTAAAAAAACTGCATAAAATAAGGAGGAAAAAATGGAAATTTTAAAAATAATGGAAAATTTGAAGGAGGGCCGAGCAAATTTAAAAATAACCGTTGGTTTTTTAATATCTTAGTAGTAAATATAGGATAATAATGCAGCATTACAAATGGTAGAAATGTGAATAAGTATAATACATTATAACTTGAAATCCAAATGATTGTGTACTCGTAATATTTGAAAAAACTGAAATATGAATAACTCATACTTTTTGACATATATATTTGCTGGAAATATGTGCGTAAATTCCGCTGAAATCATATTCGTCCATCTTAAATCATATAAATATAGGTCATTGTAGCAAACACAAAAGAGAAGCTTTCATATGCTGGGTTGTACAAAAGTAAGTATAAGAATCGAATAGCAAAGATGTAAAGGCTGAGTGTAGGTTCAGGAAATACGTACGGACGCAATGTAATGTCAAATGTGAGTTTTTTACATAAACATGTAACATAAGTTGAATGTTAATGCAACGTGAGGACATTACTACTTTACAAATGGTATGCAATAAGTGTCGATCGTATTACGATGAAAGTAAATGCAGGCATTTGATGCATACCTTTTGGTGGTTGTATCGGTGGTGCCGCAAATACGACAAGTAAAGAAGAGAGAGGAAATATGCTTCCGGAATTGAGCTGGTTGAATAATCTTAGCATGCAAACGTAAGTGCATATCGCTTGTGGTCCGCATGTTGATCCACCTTTCACATATCAAACTGGATGCAACAGTTTGTAGAACAACTGATGGGAAGCCCAAATTTCACCGGTAATCTCTTCATGTGAGCGGTGTCGTCATAGTTGAGAAACTGTGTCCCTCCATGTACAATGGCTGCAACAGTTTCTTCAACATCTGACTGGCAGAAGAAAATCACTCGTAATCTATTCAGGCCACACTTGTCCTCATAGGTGACAAACTGTGCCTCGCCATTAACAATGGCTGCATCAGTTTGTTCAACATCGGACGGGCAGCAGAAAAACATGCGTAATCTGTTAAAGTGAGTACGTAAGTATAATAGCAGTTGGTTAAATAATTATGATAACAATCATGATTATATTTTTTTCAATAAATTGCAGTACAGTTTACCTTCCCCGTCTAGTCGTCTACTTATGTCTTTGAAGCAAATTAGTAAAGCAAGCCATACTTATTGCCGCTTCATGGCCAGTTAGGTCAACTTCTTTGTATTTCATACAAATTTGTGCATATTCATACTCTGTCCCACTGCATGTTCTTCTGACTACCTTTCACTTGGTCGCACATCTTCTGCCCTCCATTTTACCTTGCATACAAATATCCGTAATCCACAAAATTATAGTGACTGTTGAATATAACAGAAAGCAAGATAAATAATAGGATAGTACAATCAGTTGTGTAAATAAATATGATAACATGCATGATTAAAAGTTATGAGTAAATTAACCGCAGCTTGCTGTGGACGACATCATCTGTCACTCCTTTCTACATCCATTGTCGATGAATGAGAAAGGAGGAAGAGAAGAGTTAATGATAGTTGACAGAAAATTGTTAAAATTCTTGTTTATCCAAACAATATTCAAGTGTTGGTAGAACTGTGTGATGGTTAACGATGCAGAGGAAAAAAAACAGCACGACTATATTCTCAAAATATGATCAAGTAAAAGGAATGATCAAAAAATATATTTAACAAAAGTTTTAACGTGCAGAACACAGTTATATTAAAAAGTGTAAGGTGATTAAATTACTGTTGAAGAGTACATAACTGTAATACCAGTTGTGTAAATAATAGTGCAGGTCTACCAAATGTAACAGCGTTTGCAAAACGACTATACACAACCCAAAAGATTTCACAATTTAAACGGACAATGCTGTCCGTTTAAACAATGAAATCTCATGAATTGTGTAAAGACATTTTGCAAACAAATGGTTATTATTTATGCACTACTATTTAATTACTAAGATTACGCTTTTATGTAGTATAATAATCGACCGATACATGGACGTAGGACAGATTTAAATTATAAATTTTGTCAGAAAAGAATAGCATGTTAACAGTTAACCTCTTGGCACTTAAATGTACTTTTCGAACAAAGCAGTTACAAAATGTTTGGCATATCATATTACTATTACCATACATGGAAATAACGCAAGTTAAAAAATAAAAAATTTCGCCAAAAGTAATATCATTTGAACACATAACTTGTTGCCAGTTATATTTTGCAAATAAGGAAGTTGAAAGTCATTGCCAGTATTTGTCGGTGGAAAGTCATTGACAATACAGATGATGGGGTAAGAGTGATTAAGGTAATAAGTAACAATTTAAAACAAAAATTAAGTAAGATAAAAGTATGGTAACAACTCAGAGAAAACAGAACAGCAGAACGAAAGATAAAGAGACATACATATAATGTAGCGGAAAATGAGTAAAAAAACTGTTCTTGCCTTTTGTTCTTCGATCCATTCTTTTGTCAATTTATACAACGCATGCTATAAAACATCCTGCATTATCATTGAAATCTGTCAAACTGGGTAGCTCCTCCATGCCGTCATAATGATACAGCCCGTGGGACGAAAATAGCGCAAATGTATTAACAGAATTTATCAGCTAAGGTTAACAAATTGTTCGTAAAATAAAAAGACAAATATCGATGAATATTTTGTACAATTAAACAGTACAGGTGGATAATTCAGTCCGACCGTATCGATTGTTAAAACATATGAACAAAAGTTGTTTGTAGTCAGAATATTAGTTAAACATGTCAGTGTTTCAAAGTTAACTACGTAATAATTAGTAGTAATATAGGTCATACAAAGTTGGTACGTACCTCGATGATACATCGGACGAATGGATGTCCAGGTGGACAAACATGGGTAACTGGTGGTTTGGAGAGAATACCATTATGGAAGAGAAGTAGGGTGAAGTGATTGTACGTGCTGTCAAAAAAGAAAAACATGTGTTAGATAGCAGTATGTGAGATAATCACAAACAGCAGTGTGTGAGAAAGAGTAGTATGGGACATAATGACAGGTATTATTTGCTTACTAACTACTGACATGTTTGATATAACTACAAAAAATTTAAATCAGGCAATATAATTAAACATGAGTTTGTGTAATCCATTTTTCGTATGTGCTAAGTATCAGTTTAATGAAATAATTATCAGTTCATAAATAATCGGTAATAAATTTGCGTAAATACAGAAACTGAAGGTCTACAAAGACATCAAGCTAGCAAAGTTTATGGTGATATGATATACGTAAGCATATCAGACAACAGACTGAGGTATCAAAACTTTTTGGTGATATCACTGTTAAGAAAATAAGCAGAAATCGTAGTAATATAGATCGTATAAAGTTTGTATGGACCTCGGTGGTACAGGACAAAAATCAATTTTCAGTTGCACAAACGCGGGTACCTGCAGGTTTGGTGAAATTAACGTTAGGGAAGAGCAATAAGGTGAAATTAGTCTATTACAGTTGAAGTTTACCTGGACTGAGCACGTCAGCGACGGAAAAAAGGTTGTGGAGGGTGTACAGAAGCAGATCTGCATAGTAGTAGGGCGTAAACATCCAGATCTGGGCAGACGGAGGTGGGGTTAACGGGAAACCACAAATAACTGGTGGTGAAGACGGAAAAAAGCAGACGGGGGTTGGTGGTAGGAGGAGATGTGAAAAGAACGAAAAATAACTGGGTAGTCCAGTTGGTTTGACGGGAAGACGCCATTAATTTTTATAGAAGAAGAAGGAAGAAGACGGGAATAACGGAGAGGAAAAGCGGAGAAAAGAAAAACTGCCGACATAGTTTGACCAAGGGTAAGCGTCGTGGGTGTGGGAAATGTGTTTTTGCAATGAAAAATTGGTCCCTACCGATGAACATTGCACTTAAGTTCAATTGCGGTGAGAGAAAAGGATTGTTTTGACCATTCAAAAAAGCTTCACCGTGGAGAGGTATTTGTATATATAGTATAGATATATATTTGGAACTTACATACATACATACATACATACATATATATATATATATATGGAAAAGTCTAAATGAACAAAAAATTAAATGCACAAAATCTAAGCCATTAGATCTTCCCCTGAATTCCACCTTACACATAAAGACAAACAAATCTTGTGGTCCAGATTTACGTAATTTTCGCTAGTACATAATCTACCTGTTGTGTCGCCTTATTTGCGTCGGTTGAATCAAAAACCATCGCAATAGTACTATTTACGTCCGATTTTCTTAACATTGGTCGCAATTAGTTTGTAAAATGGGGGTACAAATGGGGAAAATAAATTATTGCGACGGATCAAATTCACAACAATCGCAAATATGCACAACTTGCGTCTGTCCTCTTTTGTGCCCGTCGCACGATTAGGCCCTTACTTGAGACCCGACCCAATCTCCACGTTGAGAAAAGTAATTCACAGTACCATATAGCACTATCGTCCACACACAACACGAATTGCTTTCAAATCAAAAATAGAAAAACCAAAGATTTGATACGACTGCCATTGATTTTCTTCTCGGATGCGTGTGTGCCTGCCTTATTTTTAGATCTGTCAAATACCAGGTGTATTTTTGGTTAGTTACCGTATTGATTCATAGATGATGTCGTAATTTTCCTTTTTTTGACAGAGAGATGATATTATATTGATTCATAGATGTTATCGTACTGATTTATAGACGCTTGAATCCCTTTTTCCCTTTATTTGAAAGAAATATGATATCGTATTTATTTATAGATTATTGGATGATACAGATGATTGGTTGATGGTTTGTACAAGATGATAGGAACCAAATGCAATAGATTAGTGCGTTTGTATATTTGTGGCAAAAAGCCAAAACTTCAAATTTCTAATATTATGTTTTATTTCAACATGGTTTAGATGATTTTAATTATATATAGTTTAGTTTAGCTTTGAATCAAAGTTGTGAATGGAATCTTAAAGGAAATAATTTGATTTAAAATGGGACTGAAATTGAAAAAAAAAATCAGATTTTGAAAACGATGATTATTATCCTGCAAGTCAGATGCATAAAGTTTGTGCTGTAAACTGATCAATAAAAGACTGGGAACTAAGCGTAGTTTAAGCTAGTAATGGTTGTCTGTATTTGTTAAGTTAGCTAAGCAGAACGACGGACTCTGAAATAGAAATATCAACTCTCAATGTATTAATCAAGTAAACTTTACCATTTAGTGGCAAATACTGAAATGTGTTTCTACAGCACCTTAGTAAGAAGTTTATGATAGCTCGCTGCCTCTTGATAAGTAGATTTTATAAAATCAACTCCCAGTTTATGAAAAGAATATAAATTTCTTTAGAAAAAATCCTAGAAATAGAAATACATGTACTTCTATTAAATCAAGCATAAAATTTGTCCTATATAGTTAGAATTCTACATTTCTGATTGTTATTAATGTTTTGTGAATATCTCCATTTATTATCCAGTTTATTCGTAAACTTTTCAGTGCCAGCATCCAACAATCTGTTTTAAACAGGTCTATGAAGTAATATATGTTACTGTTAATAATCTGCTCTGTTTAGAAAATGGCGTTCATGCCTCGAACGTTCCTTGCAATGAACTCCATCTGTAAAGAGGGGCTGAGATAACCACTTCAAACCAAGGATGTAGCTTTCTTTGTATTTTTTTCCTTTGGCTCTTAATTGATTCACGGCGTTGTTTCAGGTTAGGCTTTCAATAACATCTAAAGACACTGTTACTTTAAACTTGAAAGGTGTTTCATCAAACCTGGTTTCTCTTGTGGATTCTAGTCTCGTTGAAGATTGAGTGGAAGATGGATGGTCAGAGTTTGACTCGGTTCTAGCTTTGTGGTGTTGACACTAGAGCTAAGTTTGGATACGTCTGCATCTGTCTCATTCTTGATAATACTGCAGCAAAGATTGATGTATTGTGCCTCATTCTTGAAAACAATAGATTAATTAGGTGGAGAGCTGGTTGAGGATAGGTCTAACCACGCATATTCAGCAGAGTCAGAAAAATTATTGGTTGTCATCCTTTTTGTATTGTTATGATTCTTCGATTATATTGATTTAAGGATTCTCGCTTTGCAAAGTTATTGGCTCTACAAAAAATGTTGCATGGTATTAAAAGAAGACGTGATTAGTTAAATATAAGAAACCGATAAAAACACAGTATACATAAATCTGATAAAACTGATGTGTGTGTGTGTGTGTTGATTTCTGGTATATAATCGCATCTATTGTTTTATAGTCATATAGAATAGCAAAATATGGAGTATATATAAATGAAACGAGTATTATATACATGCTTATCAATTATACATAAAAATTTATCGGTATACAAAACTTTTAAATGCCTTCTGCAGTTTAATGTATTACCACTGTAATAGTGTTGTTGGATGATCATATGTCGTATTGTTCAAGTTACCACTAACCTAAATCTGATTGAAAGTTCCTTCTTATATGTCTAACCCAGCTTATAGTATTACTTTATTGGGATATATTTTTTTAACAAAAATTTAACAAAATTAGTTCATGGGTGGAGAGATAGATAGTGACAGGCGTATGTTAACTACTCAATTATCATCATTTAAACTGTTTATATAAAACTAAGATGAGAAATGGTTCAGACCTTGATATTATATTAAACGCAAAAATATAAGTTTCAATCCACTATGATATAATTGTTTTTTTTTCTAATAAAGATTGTGTAATCTATTATTATTTCCAAAAGATTACCTGGCATTGTTAAATAGTTTCATTTTGACAAACAAAATGGGTATTTGAACAGGAAACTTAAGGTGGGTCCAGGGGTCTGGTTAGTAAGATTTTATGTCATCTCCTAAAAAGCCTTTCACAGTTGACGGACTGGAGGCTGGTGCTTTCAAAACTCATGGACCCCTTAGCTTCTTGAAGGTTAGAATCAAACCGATAGATGTTGATATTTGTTATCTACTTTATACTAGGCTATATGTTTCCAAATAAATAAATGTTATTGATAGATACTGGGAACGACACAGTAGTCCCTTATTATTGTTCAGACATAGTGCAAAGTAATACCGAAATCATAATCACAAATGTTCTTACTGTGCTGTAAGACTAAAATTTCTTGTGATTGTTTAGGCATTGTAGCTGCTATTGTATTGTCTGAGAATAGGACCTTTGAGGGTCATGTGCATCCAACTATAATCTAGTGTGATTATTTAGATATTATTTACATATTGTGATTGTCTAGATATTGTAGCTGCTGTTTGTTTGCTGTTTAGACATTGTAGCTGCCGTTGTTGTATTGTCTTAGCTTATGCTTTTGCTGGCACTGTAAGCAAATACCAATGATTTACCTTATCTATAGCTTTATACTTCATTTATTTTGTAGATGCATATTGTTAGTCGTTACTCAATAATCTAACAGCCTAAGTACAACTGCACCTCCTACTCTCAGGTAAACATTGATTTATACTTGATTTTTTAAAAGAAATTAAAATTAAGGGACATATATATACATATATACATACATACATACATACATACATACATACATAAATATATATATATATATATATATGAGGAGCGTTCAATGACACCCCAAATAGTGAGCATCCCATTTGCCCCCCTACATAAACCAAGCATTTATATTAGAATAAGTGAGTGAGAGGTGAGAGAATGAGTGGAGGGAGAGAGAAACGGGATATGTGGTGGAAATCAGGGGCCATTTAGGGGTGCTGCACTGTTTGGGTGCCATTGAACGTTCGCATATATATATATATATATATATATATATATATATATATATATATATATATATATATATATGTTAGAAATCAAATGAATGAAATTTACTTTAGTCCCACATTGGCAAAATAAAGAAAAGATTTAAGGATATATACCTATTCCTCACTCCATATATTGTCCCTTAGGGTCAGGTAATTTTGTGCGAGGGGGAGGACTTAGATCATGTGAACCAAACACACATGCGCGCAGCCCGCCCGTCCCGTACCAGGCCGGGCTTGGGTTTGGTAAGAAATCTTATTTTTGCTATAGAAAACGTCACCATATTTTTTTTTTAAAATGGATGCGGCAATAAAAGAGGTGCGACCCAACAAGAAAAGCAAACGGGTGCGACCCGCATGAACGGATGCAACCCGTTAATATTCGTTACCATTTGAATTCAAACAGTAACAGGTATTTTCCAAACGGGCGCGATGTAAATAGATGCATCAGTTCAAACAGACGCGAGTAGGATTATATAAACTAATCGATCCTGATCAAATCGATATTATTTTAAAAATTCCCTTCTTGTCTCCATCTGTCTCCTGCTTTCTCTCTGCCGCCATTAACGAGAAATACTGACTGACATACTCGTCACAATTCCGTGCAGCATCGTCTGTTGTATCCTGGGAGGCTGAAAATAAAGTCTTAAGGAAACTGTATTTACAGGCCTCGGACGAACTCAGTTAGACTTCATTTTTTGTAGTTTAACTTCTCTCTGTATACCAGTTACTACTGTATACTGTAGCAATACTCAACTGTTGTATGCTCTAATATTCATCCTACAAGCTTGTGATATAAGTTTGTGTTGTTGTGAATTCTGTTTTGGTCTAATAAGATCAACATCTTAAGACTTTACTGGTTTTTTGACAAAACAGAAAAGGCAGTAGAGCAATTGTCAATCAAAACTGGCAATTTGAACAAGCCAGACTTGTTCAAAGGCGAAGGTGATGATTTTCTGACGTGGCAGAGTCAGATGTTGTTCTATCTCACCACCCTTGGTTTACAGAAGTATCTTGAAGAAGATGAACCAGTGCCGCCTACACCAGGAAATGCCAAGGATGCAACTAAGCATGATGGTCCTTCTATAGATGCGTGGAGGCATTCGGACTTTTTATGTAGAAACTACATTCTCAACTGCCTGGACAAGGTCCTGTACAAATTTTACCATCCCATAAAGACTGCAAAAGCTCTTTGGAATGCACTGGCTACAAAGTACAAGACGCAGAATGTGAGTTTGAAAAAGTTCATCGTCGACAAGTTCATGGACTACAAAATGGTGGACTAAAGTCAGCGACTTCTCAAGTGCAAGAGCTGCAGATTATTATCCATGAGATGGAAGCAGAAGGTCACAAAGTCGGCGAATCATTCCTGGTTGAAGCAATTACAGGAAAATTGCCACCATCTTGGAGGGACTACCGCAACTACTTGAAGCACAAAAAGAAGGAGATATCCTTACAAGACCTCATCGTCAGATTAAAGATTGAGACAGATAATCGCGGAGTCACTCAACCTAAAAGTGAAGAGGCGCTTGTTACTGAAGGGTCAAAGAAGAAAGGACACTTCAACAAAAACAAGAAAAGAAAGGCGCCAGAAAATAAGCAGAATAACCAAAAGAAGTCCAAGAAATTCAATGGTGAATGTTGGGTTTGTGGCAAGACTGGTCATCACGCAAAAGAGTGCAGACACAAGAAACAGAAAAATTCGAAAGCAAATGTGGTGGATAACATGGACATCGATGAATCAAACTTTTCAGGAGTTGTGTCCGAATGCAACTTGATTCAGAATTCTGCACAATGGTGGTTGGACACGGGTGCTACTAGGCATATATGCTCTGATAAATCCGTCTTTTCAACCTACACCAAACTGGATCAAGATGAGAAACTCTATATGGGAAAATCATCGGTTTCCATGGTTGAAGGCAAAGGAACAGTCACCCTCAAGTTCACTTCTGGGAAGACTATTAGACTGAATGATGTCCTTCATGTTCCAGATATCCGCAAGAATCTCATTTCTGGATCCGTGCTTTCGAAGAAGGGATTCAAATGGTCTTCGAGTCAGACAAGGTGGTTCTGTCCAAGGCAGGAATCTATATAGGAAGGGGTTACTTATGTGATGGCCTATTTAAGGCAAATATAGCCGTAATCGGCAATAATATGTATTCTGATAATACTATAAATAAAAAGGAAGTTTCTTATATCTTTGAGCATGAAACTTTATTATGGCATGATAGATTAGGACATATTAATTTCCGAAAAATGAAAAAACTTGCAAATTTAGAGTTAATTCCTAAATTTCAAGTGGATAAAAACTACAAATGTGAGACATGCGTAGAAGCAAAAATGGTTAAGAAACCAATTCATACTATTGACAGAAGTACTGAACCATTGGGAATGATTCATACTGACTTATGTGATTTCAAAAACTTACCTACAAGAGGTGGGAAAAAGTATTTTATCACATTTATTGATGATTATACACGATATTGCTACGTATATCTTTTAAACAGTAAAGATGAAGCAATCACATCGTTTATAAAATATAAAGCTGAAGTAGAAAATCAGCTAAATAAAAAGATCAAAATATTGAGATCTGATCGAGGTGGAGAATATGAATCGCCGTTTGAACAATTCTGTGCAGAAAATGGAATAATTCATCAAACGACAGCACCATATTCGCCACAACAAAATGGCATAGCCGAGAGGAAAAACAGAACGTTAAAGGATATGATTAATGCAATGCTTTTAACGTCTGGTCTACCGACGAACTTGTGGGGGGAAGCCTTGAATATGTCTAATCACATATTAAATAAAGTTCCTCACAGTAAAACGGGAAAAATTCCGTATGAGTTATGGAAAGGACACCTAACAAGCTTCAAATACCTCAAAGTGTGGGGGTGCTTGGCATAAGTTCCAAACCTGCCTCCCAAGAAGGTCAAACTTGGACAAAAAACAGTAGATTGTTACTACTTAGGGCCAACCCAAAATAGTAGTGCATATAGATTTTTGGTATTCAAGTCTGATATAGATGATATCCATATAAATACAATCATGGAATCAAGAGATGCCTCATTCTTTGAAGACGTGTTTCCACACAAAAGAAATGAAGGAAATAATGTCCCCAAAAAAGACACGAGAAGAATCAAGTAGCCCACATGAAGATGAAACTCATCGTGAAGTTGATGAAGTTGAACCAAGAAGAAGCGTAAGGGCTAGAACTTCCAAGTCATTTGCCTCTGAGTTCCTCACTTACGTACTTGAACATGAACCTCAAACATATAAAGAGGCCATGTCATCTTCTGAATCTTCATGTTGGAAAGAAGCAATCCAAAGTGAGATTGATTCAATTCTAAGTAATAAAACTTGGGAAATTGTTGATATTCCACCTGGAATAAAACCAATTGGTTGCAAATGGATTTTCAAAAAAAATGAAAGCAGATGGCTCTATCGACAAATATAAAGCCAGATTAGTAGCCAAAGGATATTGTCAAAAAGAAGGAATAGACTTCTTTGACACATATTCACTCGTTACACGAATAACCTCAATAAGAATGTTAATAGCAATTGCATCCATATATAATCTAGAGATTCATCAGATGGATGTAAAGACGGCGTTCTTGAATGGAGATCTCGATGAGGAAATCTACATGGAGTAACCCGAAGGTTTTATATCCAAGGGAAATGAAAATAAAGTTTGTAAATTGGTAAAATCATTATACGGACTCAAACAAGCTCCAAAACAATGGCACGAAAATTTTGATAGTGTCTTGATGCAAAATGGTTTTCGTATAAATGAATGTGATAAATGTGTTTATTATAAACAGATTGGACATTCATATGTCATGATTTGTTTATATGTGGATGATATGTTAATCTTTGGTCCTAACGTAAAAGTTATTGAGACCATAAAGAAAATGCTGATCAACAATTTCGATATGAAAGATTTAGGAGTTGCAGATGTTATTTTGGGAATCAAAATAATAAGAACCCCTAATGGAATTGAATTATCTTAGTCACATTATGTAGACAAAGTGATTGAAAGATTTCATAATCTTGGGATTAAAGAAGTAAAAACACCTTTTGATCCGTCAGAAGTACTGCATAAAAACACTAATGAGAGTGTAATGCAACTAGAATACTCTCGTGTTATAGGATGTCTAATGTATCTTATGAGCTGCACGAGACCAGGTATAGCTTATGCAGTAAGTCGACTAAGCAGGTATACATGTAATCCAGGAAAGGAACACTGCAAAGCACTAATGAGAGTGCTTGGATACTTAAAGAATACCACAAATTATTCTTTGCATTACGGAAAATATCCAGCCGTATTAGAAGGATATAGTGATGCAAACTGGATTGCCGATTCAGAGGAATCAGAATCCACAAGTGTTTATGTTTTTACTCTAGTAGGAGCAGCAGTGTCGTGGAAATCTACTAAGCAAACATGCATAGCTCGATCAACGATGGAATCTGAGTTTATTGCTTTAGATAAAGCAGGCGAAGAAGCAGAATGGCTTCGTCACTTCTTAGAAGATATTCCACTTTGGCCTAAACCTGTAACGGCCATATGTATTCACTGCGACAATCAAGCAGCGCTAAGTAGAGCGAAAAACTTTGTGTATAATGGCAAATCTCGACACATTCGTCGACGCCATAACACAGTTAGGCATTTACTCTCAAATGGAACTATCTCCATTGACTACGTAAGAACCAATGATAATCTAGCGGATCCATTTACAAAAGGGTTATCAAGAGAGAAAATTGACTGCGCATCGAGGGGAATGGGTTTAAAAGCCTAAACCAACAAGAGTTATCTTATACGGAAACCGATCCTAGCGACTGGAGATCCCACGGACTAGGATCAATAGGCAAACCAGTTCTGAATAACTCAAGACGTAATGCATTTGGTCGGACATTGTCCTACTCCATTCCTATGGTGCACAATATAAAATGCATGCCTACAGAAGTTTCACAGGATAAAGCTATGCTTTTTAATGATGATCATATCTTGTAAAATAACAAGTGGGGTATATGTAGGATACTCCTAATGGTAGCGATCACCTATGTTAGTGTGAGCTGGGTCGGCTCTATGAGAATATTAAAGGCTTATATTCTCTATATACACTCGCAGAACCAGAAATTGTTCAGGACCAAAATGAACACAACCAAGAAATTGGACGAGAAGGGAAATAATGTTTTGTAAAACTTATTGTCTGGTTATACAAAAACGGCAGACGGTTCAAGATGAAATAATTCACCAATTAGCCAAGTATATCCGATAAGTTTTAACTAAGGAAAGTTCAAAGTGAAATATCTACTTATCCTAAATAAAGCATTATTCCATATGTAGTTAGTGATATTTCAATTTGTGTGGGGGAAAAGTATATTATCATTCATGTGGGGGATTGTTAGAAATCAAATGAATGAAATTTACTTTAGTCCCACATTGGCAAAATAAAGAAAAGATTTAAGGATATATACCTATTCCTCACTCCATATATTGGCCCTTAGGGTCAGGTAATTTTGTTCGATGTGGAGGACTTAGATCATGTGAACCAAACACACATGCGCGCGCGCGCCGCCCGCCCGTCCCGTACCGAACCGGGCCGGGTCGGGTTTGGGTTTGGGTTTGGTAAGAAATCTTATTTTTGCTACAGAAAACATCACCATTTTTTTTTAAAATGGACGCGGCAATAAAAGAGGTGCGACCCAACAAGAAAAGCAAACGGGTGCGACCTGCATGAACAGATGCAACCCGTTAATGTTCGTTACCATTTGAATTCAAACAGTAACGTGTATTTTCCAAACGGGCGCGATGTAAATAAATGCATCAGTTCAAACAAACGCGAGTAGGATTATATAAACTAATCGATCCTGATCAAATCGATATTATTTTAAAAATTCCCTTCTTGTCTCCATCTGTCTCCTGCTTTCTCTCTGCCGCCATTAACGAGAAATACTGACTGACATACTCGTTACAATTCCGTGCAGCATCGTCTGTTGTATCCTGGGAGGCTGAAAATAAATTCTTAAGGAAACTGTATTTACAGGCCTCGGACGAACTCGGTTAGACTTCATTTTTTGTAGTTTAATTTCTCTCTGTATACCAGTTACTACTGTATACTGTAGCAATACTCAACTGTTGTATGCTCTAATATTCATCCTACAAGCTTGTGATATAAGTTTGTGTTGTTGCGAATTCTGTTTTGGTCTAATAAGATCAACATATACACACACACACACATACATACATACATACATACATATACATATATATATAGCAAATACATATAGGATAAATGAAAATCTCTGTATCAACACATGTATATATTGACTGTGTTACTGTTTGTTACTTTTATCATTTTAAATATATTGTTGTATCATATCATCCCTTGTTTATTAGTTAGATGTGTTGGTTAAATTTTTCTAAAGAGAAAAGTTGGAATCTCACAATGATGCCCCTCTTTCATCTATTTTCTTTTAGATCTTACTGTGATTACATCTATATCTTATTAAGTAAAAGATTATATACTTTCGTACAGTTATGTAATGTATTTACATATGATGTTGATAGTGTGATAATATTAGCTATCATATTTAGTAAGTTTAAAAATATCTAGCTTTATTATTATTTAGTTAATTAAAGTCGATATTGACATATTGTGAAAGTAGTTTTGTTTGAAATTCAGATTTTAGATTTAAACTACAAGCAATTGTAGCAATTATATATATATATATATATATGTCAAAAATATTATTTCTGAATTATAATTTAGTCTATAAATTTCGAAATATATAATGTACTATAATACAATATGATCTAGTTAAAGATCTAATACATTATAATTGTTAAAATAGCTTATAAGGTAATAATTATAATGTATTATGTCTTAAAATCAAGGAAAACTGACAATTCATTTTTTCCCATGATTCACATGGAAGATTAATGGCATAACTCAAGGAGAAAATATAACCTCATTTGTTATGTTCATGCTCGTAGCTTATGTTCTTCTCCGTGAAACTGTAGTTCTAGAGGAATTTATAGCTTGCATTTAGAACTTGTAAATTGTGATTCTTTTATTATATTCCTCACATATAGGCACAATAACGAGATTCCATTATTGTATTTCTTCTTTACAGTGTAATACTTCAAATATAAACATGATAGTCTCATTTTTAAATTACAGATTTCAGTATAAAATGGATTACTTATTGTATATTACTTCACTTTCTTACCAGGTATTGTTGACTATATGCAGTCTGCATCTTTAGTCAGAAGTCATGCAGGTATAATTCCCAAAGCCCTAAAATTCAATTGATTGTGTTTTCTTGTAAGTGGATTTATTATTACCAATGGCAATGTTATGATATTGTGTACACTAAACGATAAGGCCATATCCTGTTGCTTTGTATTTCCTATTGCATTTCTTTACTTTTCAGAAGAGTGGAGATGTAACTTATTTTGTTTTTAGGTTGAATCCACATGAATTGCACTTCCAGGCAATCATGAACAAGTCTGCTGGACCTTGATAGTATTTATGACTTCAAGTTATCAGGAAAGTATTGAAACTTCTGTAGTGCTAAATGCTAATAGTGAAGCTGCATAAATATCCACTTCTTTAGTGCTAATAACTTCATTGTTAGCATTTACCCGCATATTTACAACCAAATAATATGTTATTTTAATTTTTTAATGTAATTTTCTTTATATCTGCGAATAAATTCGATTTCTTTGGTAAAAATTAAACTGTGCATAAAATTGTATATTTTTACAAACATCATCATACATAGAGAGAATTCCAGTTTCATTTGTGCAGATATATAAATATTTTTATATTTTTTTATATATTATTCAAGTTTTATTTTATATATTATTCTAGTTTAAGGCAAATTCAAAAGGTTGTTGTCTCGACAATTCAACATTTAAACTTTATGCACTTATTGGTATTTATGTTTTCAACTTGCCAGCATGTTGGGGTTGGCCTTCTTACTTGACAATTATCTATCTTTGTACTAATAATTTCTCATATTGAATATTTTGGTTGTGAAATAACAAAACAGTTTCATGTATCCAGTTTAAATCTGTGGAGATCACTGCCATTATGAATGATTTCAACGAACCTGGAGTTGTTATTCGTTTATACTAGTTTGTTTCTTGGTGGTACAAAGTACATGGTAATCCAATGAGAACCTGGAGCTGTTATCCATGGAAAGAAGGTGATCTTTAATGCATTTTTTTTTGGAGTTCTAGCATTATATAAATAAGATGTTTGACGGCAATTCATGAATTACCCAACTTTGAAGTATGTTCATCTAAATGATATTTCCGCAACATCATCATTTATTCTTGCTTTTACCTTATTTTTTTCATAGGTTATTTTGGCATTTGTAGTTAGGGCTGTCAACGAATGCTTTCGGATACGGATAGTGCCATATCTGTATCCGAAACTATTTTCGGATATTGGATATCCGTATCCGTTTAATTTTCGAATATCAGATATCTGTATCCGCTTAATTTTCGGATACGGACGAATATCGGATATTTATCCGCTCCGCTAGTAATTTATAAATTTAAGAGTATAAATAAAAAGTTTGAATAACCATAAAATAATTTGTATACTAATGTTTATAAAAACTAGGAAATAAAGAAATGTGATGATGAAACATTGTTTTATACTAATATCCATAAGCATAACCAAAATATTCCAAAGTTAAATGCTAAAAGTACTATTATTCACTAAGCATGGACAAAAATTTATATCGCAGTAACATCCAATAGTTACAGAATAATTATTAACTCTATTTTCTGTTCTGGATTATATATATTACATCAATTAGTCGAATGAATATTTTTCGGATACAAATACCACTATAACATATCCGTATCCGAAAAGCTTTTAGGATATCGGATATCCGTATCTACTTTTCGGATAATGCTGGATGAGGGATATTTTTCATATTTTCGGATACGGGTTCAGACGGATATCGTATTTTTTTGGGTATTCATTGACATCCCTAGTTGTATTAGCCAAAAGCAATAATGTGTTCAATACAATTTTCTTTTCCCATTTGGAAGCATGTAAGTTCTGTTTACTTTTTTCTTGAATATCTGTTAGAGATGGATGTAAATCGGTTCAAACAAATTTGGCTATTTTAAACAACATTATTATTGCATTATTATTATTATTTGCATTTATGCATTGAATTACCACCTTAGGTCGAGAAATAGTTACGATATGAAAGCGTTTATTTCTTGTGCTATGTCCGATTTGCATCTTGTATGGTGAAGTGTTAACTAGTTATTAATATTTACAAATAAAGCACCCGAGTGAAAATTTTCTCCTTTCATAGTCAGTTAATCAACGAATGATCAGATCCTTGTTTGCATATTTTTTAGTGTCTAATTTCACAGTTCGTGATACTATGTTTGATATATTTTCAATTGCAGTTAAAATAATGCTATGTTGGTTTTTTGACCGATGCTGATTCAAGCCAACCATCATGAAGACAAGTTGTGCTATTTTATGTTTTAATTCAGCTGGATGATCCACATGTTCTTTTTTAGTCATGTGAAGAATGTTAATTTCTGGTGAAATAAGTATTCTGTAGGTATTTACACGTATTGGTTGGAGCTCAACTTATGACTTGTTATGATTCATGCAAACTAATTCTGTTGTATGGTTACATGCGTTAGTGTTTTCTTTTCAAATGATATCAGATTTTGTTTACTGTGTATGTATTTTATTGTATTCATATATTTTGTGAACTGCTTATATATTACATAAGCTTGGAAATATTGAATTGTATTGACAGCTGACAATCAAAATGGCTGAGATGAAATGTGATTGGATTAGCCTTTTGAATTCATAAGTTACTCTTTTGCATCAGTTGTTAAAAAAACGTCGTAATAATTAACTTTTTTACTACTGTTGTAAATAAAACACAGTCGCAAATGTCAAACTTATTGCATCAGTTATAAAAAAACCATCGCATTAGGCCAATGTTTTGGAGTTAAATATCAGTTTGTTGCTATGGATGTAAAAAAACCGTCGCGAATAAATCACTCTACAGCGACGGGTATTCTATAATACCCGTGGCAAGAACGAGTATATTGCAACGGTTTTATAACCGTCGCAATAAATTTACACTTGTTGTGACAATTGCATTTGCCACGGTTTTAGAACAGTCGCAAATATGCTTAAACAACCGATGCAAACGACCTGTTTTGTACTAATGTTTGTGTCCCTATAGTCGCTTCCTATATATATATATATAGTATTGCTCATAGCCCTTAGTTTAGAACATTTGACAACTATAGTCTGATGAAAATAGAAAGGACTTGATAATGTACCTAGGCAGATATTAACAATTTACAACCATGAAAGGAAAGTTCTCCTGTATCTACTAATTACAACTTTCATTGGATTTTTTAAATACTATGCACGTCACTGCAACTTTACAACTTTAATTCTAAAATTAGTGTGGTACTAGTTCAATTTTGAGCAGTCATTCATCATTAAGCATCACAAAAAAATTAACCATAAAACTACATGCTAATAGCAGCAGCACAATACTTTGTACTCTTCTAAATATTAGAAGAAGGAAACGTTGTGCCCTCAACAATCCTTTAAATCAGAGATAGGTCAATGGATCAAATGGAAAAGAAATGACCAATATCTTTAGGATCCCTAAATTACAAAATTAAATGCATCTTGCACTCCTATCATATAAAGTCATAAACTGATAATAGATCCGAAAATTACAAAATTAAATGCTTATTCTGCATCTTCTCTTCTTCTCAAATTACACAAAAACATCATCTTATATTAATATTAAAAGAACTGACAGAACTCAGATTAAATTCCAGTTATATAGCTAGAAAAGTTGAACCGAACATATAGCTAGTAATATAAATCAAATGTAATGGGCCTTAAATTCAAATTTGAATTTTTCTAAGAAAATTAAAGAACCAACGAAAAGCTCACCGATGTAGCATGGGATGAGAGGCTGAGAAGTGAAATAATGTGCGGAGGAAGTAGGTAGGCTGGATGCTCAAGCCGTAACGGGATGAGATTCCAAGCTTAAGAAACATGAGAAATGATTTTTTATAGATCTGGACGAATACATTTTTGTGTTATGTGGGGAGGAAGTTGGATTTTAGGGATTTGGTTATCTCTGAACAGGGTTTTGGTTATCTCCGAAAAAGACAGGGCATAATGATAATGAGAGGTAGGTATAGAAAATATTGGTGGGACAAGTAAAGCAGTGTTTTATTTCATAATTCATTTTATTTTTATATAATGGATGCACTTAGCTGTCAAACGCAACTATATATAGCAACCAAAAATAGATTTTCTTATAGTGGTCATAACCAAGTAACATCATATGCAAGTGTGTGACACGGTAATTGTATGTGGAAATAAATTTTGGTTGTCAATACTAAGGAGGAGAAAAATGGAGCAAGTAAGGTAAATGTGACGACCCACCTTCCTTCCCGGTCTGAACCAATCGCTAGACTGACCTAAACTGAACAAGAAGGCAGATTGTCATGAGAACACGGCGCATTAGAACAGAACACAAAAGAACTTTTCATTGCTATTATGACAATATTACATCAGAGTATAAGATTATCAGAGTGCGAAAATAAAATAATACATAGAGGAAAAATAAATATCGGAGAATAAATAATAACAACAATGCCGCAAAAATAAAATTACATGAATACAATGATATAATGCACAGCGGAAAACATCCACTAACACAGCCAAGGACCATAAAAATATCCAGAATACAAATTCCGCCATAATCCAGAATCCTGTGTATAAAAAATCTGCAAAACCAAAACTGTTAGTTGCCCATGTGGAAAATATGGGCAGCCAGAGTTTAGGTGAAAAACAATAAACTCCAAGTCAGTCATGGAAATGGTGTGAGAACTAAAAATAATTATTAACTTTATTTTAAGGTGAGGCATATCAGGGGACCACACCATATAACACGGAACGGGTTTACTCCACATGAGTACCAATTTAAAAACAAAAACAATGCAATGCTTTTTGAAAAATGAAGCTATTATAATACTCAGGTCCCATCACACAATGCAAGCCCAAGCCGGAGCATAGAGTTTTGTTGGAGAATGGAGTTTTGACGGGAACAACCTTATTTCAATTATCATTGATTATAAAATATATACTAACACCTCTATCTAGAATATATATACATATATATGCAGGTTTTGTATACAGGACTTAAATACTGAAGACCATACAGTTTTAGAGATTCAGAATTCAGAGAAGATTCAAGACTCATGAGTAATCAAGTTATCAAGAATTCAAGAGTTAAAGACAAATATAAGAGTCTAGTCTATATGTAATACTCTAAATAGCACTCCAGGTTCAAATTCAAATTCTGTTTTTCAAATTCTTTCAGATTTTAAAATTTCATAAAACTTGTATAATTTTTAAAGTTTATATATATATAGTTATATACTTGTATGATTTTATATTTATATAGTTTTAAACCTTATAATTTTATAAATATGTTTATATAATTTATATTTATGTTTTCATATGATTTTATACTTTATAATACTCATTTATATCACTATGTTTTAATTCATGGATTTCCAGAATTATATATATAGTTAAACACTTGAAAAAAATTCAAAATTCAAATTTTTAAAGAGCATATGTCGACATACAGCTGTCACTTTTTCAATTTTGAAAGGAAGTACCTTTTCACTATTTGTAACATACCAGAAGCGTTGCAACCTTTCAAATCTTATAAATAGGCGTTGAATTCAAAATTTTTAACTATTATTCTTCTCCATCTTCACCCTTTTTCATTCCTCCATTATTATTTCATTTTTTATTGATTTATACACTTCTACTTTGTTGATTTCTATTCTAATTACATAAAACTTCTTCTCTTCTCACTCTCTACTCATTACTCTCTGAATTGAAGTGTTATCAAAGAGTTATAGGGCTGTTATAATAATTTGGGATTGTCTAGGAAAGGGTGTGTTTCTTGTAGCCCTGAAATCAAGGAAAGGAATCGGTGTTAACCTCGTAGCTGCGAAATCAAGGGTGTGAAATCGGTGTTAACCTTGTAGCCGTGAAATCAAGGGGATTGTACTTGGATATTGATAAAGTAACAAAACTCTGCGCAATCTAGCGTTGCGTGGGACTGGACGTAGCAGTAATTCGAACCAGTATAAAATCCGGTGTGTTCTTTCCTTTTCTGCATTTTATTTTAGTGTTTGTGTTTGATTCTGTGTCTGTGATCATCTCTGTGGTGTGTGATTCATATAGTAAATCATATAAGTTTTAGATTTTCTTAAATTTCTTAAAAACACTATTCACCCCCCCTTCTAGTGTTAGTTTTGCCTTAAGATCTGTATTCGCATTCCCTAACAATTGATACCAGAGTCGGGTTTTTCAAAAGATCATAATCTGATTTCTGAAAATATTAAATGGCAACCAACATTGATAATAATAGTTATTTTGTAGAGTGTCAGTCCACTGTTAGATCACCACCATTTAATGGTAGTAACTATTCATGTTGGGCATGTAGAACGAAAATATATTTACAATCAGACACATCGAATAGTACACAGAATGAGTTTGTTGAACCCACAACAATTTTTTCACAATGGACTAATGAATAAAAGGCTACTGCATAAAGCAATTCTAAAGCCATGAATATATTTTTTGTTCATTAGATAGAAATGAATTTAATAGAGTGTCAGTCTGTAAAACTGCTTATGAAATTTGGACAGCTTTACAAGTTACTCATGAAGGAACTAGTAAAGTTAAACAAACAAAGATATCAATGCTAATTAATCAGTTTGAATTATTTAAAATGACCGAGAATGAATCTACCTCCGATATGTATTGCAGATTCCAAGAGATATTGCATTCGTTAATAGCATTAGGAAAAACTTATTCAGAAGAAGATCAAGTCAGAAAAATATTGAGTTTATTGACTCTAGAATGGGATCATAAAACATTGGCAATTGAAGAAGCTAATAATGTCAATGAAATGAAGATTGAGGAGTTAATCGGAAATTTGATGTCTTTTGAAGTCCAATTACATAAAAAAAAATAGGCCAACTGAAAAGAAATCTATTGCAATCAAAGCGACAACAAATACGATTCATACAAGCTAAATCTTCTAATCGAAAATTGGGCCAAAGAAAAAATTTGAATTTAATGAACTCTTTCGTTTTCCTGCTTTATTCGTAGGATCAATCCACAACCTCTCCGAGTAAAAAAAATAATTGTTCTTGGTTCATTCCGCCATCCCGCCTGCTTAATCATTTGGATTTAAAACTCCAATTCGAACAGGAGGAGTACGCCATGCTAATGTGCACCGAGATTTGCTTTATCGGGTATCAAACGGGAACTGCGAGCAAATAGAACACCTTTCAGTAGTATCAATACAGTTCAAGCAGTGAAGACGATGATGAAACAACCATAATGATAAGACATTTCAGAAAATTTCTGAAATACAGAAACAAAAATAATTTTTAAAGAAATAACCAAGGAAGTTTGGGAAAAAATGATGATCTATGTTATAACTGCAATAAACTATGCCATATAAAGAGATTATGCCCCTATCCAGATAAATCAATTCAACAGACGGACAATAGCAATTCATCAAAGAAAAGAAAGAGTGCACACGCAATAACTTTAGACGATTCAGATTCATCATCAAGTGATGAAAAGCCAGAAACTGGAAATTCAAATATGTGCTTCACAACAATTCAAAATTCAAAAAATATCAAAGAAATGGATCTAAAAACCGGTACGCCTTAATTAATTTTTAAGTTTTTGGTTGAATGAATGCATTGTTTGCCTTGCTTGTTTGCATTGTTTTTGAAATTTAAACTTTAAAATTTAAACTTGAAATTTAAAATTCAAATTCAAATTTTGAATTTTGAATTTTGAAATTCAAAGTATTAATAAAATAATAAAATAAATTTTGGATGTTTGCTAGGATTAATATTATTTCAAGAAATAGTTAAACTTGAAATATAATTCGATAAATATAAAACCAAAACTCAAAAGTTATATGCCCTTTGAATTTCTGCATGTATGTCGACATACATAAAAGAGCATGTCGACATAATGACCAGAAAATTGGAATTCAAATTTTGAATTTCAAAGGTTTAAACTTTCAAATTTTCACCAACTCCCAAGGACTAAAAAGATGTCATTGATTTTAGAAAAGTTGTGCCCATTCAAAATCTCTATTTATATCTATTCTATCTTATTTCTCTACCTTTCATTCAAACTATTCTTCATATCTATACTCTTTGAAACTGTCTAATGGCTTCCTCTAGCAATACTCAAACTGTGAGATTATCCAAAACCATTAAAGGATATCTCTACAATGATAAAGAAGCTATCAAAACCTATGTTGACTATGTAGCAAATGCAAAAGTCAACACGGGTTCTTTCGGCATCTTTGGGGACTTTCCATCCTACAATCTTACTTCTCTTTTCAATCACAATGAAGTGTTGAGCTTGATAGAGGCCCGGGATAACGACGAATTATTTTACCCGAAACTCATCAAAATGTTCTATGTAAACCTCAATCGTGGTTTTTACGAAGGAGGTGAAAACCAAATTTGGATTAGCTTAAAAGGCACACAAATTGTTCTAGATTGTGAAATTTTTGGAAATATTCTAAATTGTAAAAGTACGGGCTCAAAATTTTCAGAATTTGAAATCAAAGAAACAGATTTAGAAACCTATCACCACATTTTTAAAAGCGATGCTCACATGGAATTCAAAAATCGTTTTTTCCACCCAAAAACAAGAATCGTAAACCTTTTCCTTCAACATACCATCACTCCTCGTTCCAGAAACTTCACTAACCCAGCTCTCAAAGTCCAAAAAGCACTCTTTGCTATTATTTGTGGATATGACATCAATTGGGCGGATATGATCTTAAAAGAACAAAAGCCCAAAGAAATGTCAACTCATGATAACACTTAATCACTCGTATCTTCAAATATTTCGGAATTGATTTCAAGGGAGAAGAATCCATATCAAGAAAGGTATTTGACTCTATAAATATACACCTTATGCGAATCCCACTCACTTTCAAACCTTATGAGTCATTCGAAGACAAACAAGCTCGAATGCAACAAGAACAAAAGCCTATGGAAATCGAAGAAGAAGAAGAAACTTATTTGGAAAGTGTTGAATGTCCAATCAACACTAGAACCATCTCTAAAGAGATGGTTGTTCAAGATCAAGTGAAAATAGTCAAAAACCAAAAGAAGCTCAAGAAGACTTTTACGAAAATGACTAAGTTCATGGGTAAAATAGGAAGAAAACTTGGAATTTCATCTTCATCTTCATTATCCGCTGAGATCTAAGCCAATCTAGTTTAAGTTATCTTTAGTATTTGCTTGTACTTACTTTCGAATCTCGTATTTAGTGTCTCGTAATTAGTTGGATGTATTTTCTTCTTAAGTAGTTATGAATGGAGTTTCATTTATGTCAAAACCATCTTTAAGTTACTATGAAAACATTAGAATTAAATATATTAGTATAATATAATATCAAGTGACTCAAAACTAAAAATTTATAAAAATTTGCTTATGTATGTCGACATACATAAATGCTTATGTCGACATATAATTGCCAGTTTTTCAAAATTAATCAAAATTTAAAATAAAATAACTAACTTATGTCCATTCAAATCCAACGTATTCCAGACCCTATTTAAACCTATTTCTTCCGAAAACAATCATTTTATCATTCCTTTTTCCTCTCTAATCAATTCTTAGTAAAAAAAAATTAAAAAGTATGGCAAATCCAATTCATAACTTAAGTGAAAATCTTGAAGAGACTTTGAATTCCTTCAAGAACATTCTATTCATAATACTACGAAACCAACGTCATCTTAATTAAGTCAAATCAAAATGGTAGAGCAACAAGAGAAGCACTTTGATGCCATCCGTGGGCTAATCTCCTCTCTTTTCAAAGATGAAGAAAACATGTTGAAAACAAGATTGCGATTAATGCCAACAAAAGAGATTGCAAGGGAATCATGTCATAGAGGTAAGGTGTTGTATATATATATATACACATTGAGCCGTGTTAGAATTATTATAAAATCTATCCTCAATTATAACACGAATAAACAAAACAAAGTGTATATATATATATAAGGCCTTAAAAGCCAGAACTGTGCAAAAACAGCTCTACCAGTTGACTGGTAGAGAAATAACTGGTCGACTGGTCCGACTATTTTTGTATATAACGGCTAATTTTAAAAAGTTTTTTATCCAAACAATTTAAAGTTTAATTCTACTAGTCAACTGATGAAATTTTAGCTAGTCGACAGATTCGAAACAACAAATATTTTCTGAAAGGTTGCTTTCATTCATGAAAAGAAATCTCTTCATTTCTGAGAGGAAATGGAAGCTTCTTTTGATTATAACTCTCCATAAAGATTGCTACCTTTCTACTATTATATAAAAACTTCAAAACATGATTTCAAATCACTGATTATCATTTTATTTTCTCTATTTTCTGAAATTACACTTCTATATTCTTTGCAATATAAAGCTCTCCAAAATTCTATTTACTTGTTGAATCCTTCATAACATTTCATATATATTGATTCTACAAGCAACTAACTTCCTTAAATCTTCAAATTCATTTCAAATACTCGAGGATAAGATTATAGGAAGGTTGTATTTAAATCGTTGACTATCCGTGTTGGTTCAAGAACACAAAGCAAAAGCCAAAACACTTATGTTTGTTGAAGTTATGTGTAGTTACTCAGGCAAGGGGCATCCTTGTTGGTTCTCGGGTGTACTGACCTATTCCTTTGGGTTAAGAGAGGGCGTGGTAGTGAATTCCAAAGAGGAGCTTCGGGACTGGACGTTGGACGGGAAGTCCGAACCAGTATAAAATACCCGTTGTCACTTTACTTTACTTATTGCTTTTTTCTACTTGTGGTTTATCATATTAGCTCTTATTTATTTGCATAACTATTATAGACTAGCTAGTTAGTATATCATCTATATTCCCGCTATATCCATATAGATCCTGCATAAAGTCGTACACACCGCCTTATCAATTGGTATCAGAGCATGGTTATCATTTAACCATAAAACGGTTATCTGATACATAGTCAATATGAATAATAACACTAGTGCTAGTAATAATACTGGATATACTGAAGGCCAATCCATTGCTAGGCCACCCATCTTTAATGGCATGAACTATAGTTACTGGGCTAACACAAATGAGAATTTATATGCAAGCAAATAGCTTCGATGCATGGAATATCACACAAAAGGAATACACACAACCTACTACACTATTTACTGAATGGTCTGCATCTGAAAAAGTAGAGGCTACTTCCAATGCTAAGGCTATGAACATGTTGCATTGTGCTTTAGATAGAAACGAGTTTAACCGGATTTGTATGTGCAACACAGTATATGAAATCTAGAGAACACTCAAAGTCACTCATGAAGGAACCAACAAATTGAAACAAAGCAAAATATTTAAGCTTAAGAATTAGTTTCAAAACTTTAAAATGAATCCATAAATGATATGTATTCACGTTTTCAAAATATTTATCATTCTTTGTTAGGATTAGGAGAAAAGTATTCCGATTTGGATATAGTGTCAAAAAAATTAAATTCTTTAACGTACGAATGGGATAGAAAGGTATTAGCAATCGAAGAAGCTAATGATCTCTCTGCTATGAAGCCAGAGGAATTGATCGGTAATCTAATGTCTTATGAAGTAAACTTACAGGCAAAGAAAGCACAAGGACAAGATAAGAAAATTTTAGCTTTCCATGCTGAGAAAAAAATCCGATTCAGATGAAGAAGATATTGCTTTCGTAGCAAAGAATTTTAGAAAATTTCTAAAATAAAGAAAGGGCCAAAGCAAGAATGTGAAAAATAATTCATCAAAAGAGCCTGACCCTGCACTGGTAGAATGATTTAATTGTCATAAGACCGGACATTATCAAAAGTGTTGTCCAGAATTGAAGAAAAATCGCAAGAAGGAAAAATAAAAAAGACGAGCATTTTCAGTCACTTGGGATTACTCGGATTCATCTTCTAAAAGTGATAGCGATAGTGACAGTGAGTGTAACGACCCGTAATTTCTACGATATATAATTAACTTATTTAATTATATAAATAGTGGTTTAGAATTTAAATTGGTCATTGAATTAAATTACAGTGAATATTTAATTAAAATAATATATTTAATTCTGAAATAATCAGAATTTGCTTAGATGGCGATATGGTGTGAACTTGGAAATTCAAAATATATATAATTCAGTTTAAAATTTGAATTGCGATAACGAATATATTTAATTAACGATGGTTGAATGTAAAAATTATATTATAAATATAATCGAGCTCAAAATGGCGTGGCAGTTCGCGATTTGGCGATTCGAACTTTAAACGAATATATAAAAGCCGTTTTAACTCGGATTTCTGTGAAACAAGAAACGTTAGGAGCTGGTGAAGTATATTTTTCTAGTGGAAGAGAAAATTCGAGATTTCGTCGTGTAGATTTTGATTTATGACCAAATCAAATTTTAGAAAAGTCGCTGTGGAATTCCTTTATAATTTATAACAATTTATTTATATTTACAAAAGGAATTTCATTATAAATCGAATATCGATTTATATCGGGATTTGAAATATCGAGTTAGAAATTCATATTGGAATATTCTAGAGCTGTATGGTATTCTGTGTGAATATATACGATAATATTTATTATTAAATATTTAATTTAATTACTTTTAAATATATTTATATATTTAAAAGGGTTATTTAGGGCTTTCAAAATAGCCAGTTTAGCAACCGACCTCAGAATTCGACGAAACCAATTTTGTTGGATCCGCAATATTAAATTATTGTTAGATTCCAAGTTTAGTGATTTTTAGAGTCACTGTGTGGCCGTATGGATTTTTAAAGTGAAAAACAGTCGATATTTTGACGGTTAAAAATACGCTGTGTGAGCAAACGGAGTCAGAATTCGATGAAACCAATTTCGTCTGGTCCGTAATGTCAGACTGTAGCTGCGTGTCCAGTTTCGTGATTTTTGGGTATCGTGTGGGATCACACGAATTTTTGAAAACAAAAATAAGAAAAAATAAAATATCTAAACAAAACTTGTGAACACCAAAGGAGCCACCTCCTCCTCTTTATCAGCCACACACACAAATATGACCCCGTATATAATTGTTCTTTGAGGCCGCCACCGTTCTTTCATTTCACAGTAAAACACCATCTTTCAAAAATCTCAAACAAATCAAATACAAATGGAATAAAATTCCAGAAATCCTAAAACTAATTGCATTCGCCTCCTCTTGGCAAGAGTATCGCACGGGTATGGGTTCTGTCGAGTTCGATGTTGTTTTCTGGAGTTCCAAATGTCCACCGTGAGAAGGGGTTTGCTCGTTCATGAGTTTTGTACATTGATTCGAAGAATTGAGGTTTGTTTGGGGTTTGGGATGGCACGAGTCAACTTTGGGCTGAGTTTGGTGAAATCTGAAGCAAATGAGGGACGCGTTTTTTTGTACAGCGATGAGCAGGTGCTGAATCGCGTTTGTGAAATGAGGCTTGGGTTCGGCGAAAATGGTATGGACCCGTAGAGGGGTTGAAGAGAAGATGATGGTATTTTTTCTGTGATTTGCGGTTGAGTAGAAGTGGAGCGACGGTGGGTTGAAGTTGCCGTAATGGCCACTGAGTATAGGAGCTCGCGATGGGGATTTTTGGGGAAGAACATTGTTATGGCGGGTCTGGGCTTTTGGAGTTGGGGTGGGCCAAATTAAAATGGGTAAAGCCGATCTTCTTATTTAGATTTAATTTAAATTAAAATAAAAGGATGTATTAACTTTAATTTATCGTAAATTTATCATACGATATCAGAATCAGACGAAACGAGATCCTTTGGGATCGTATGGATGGGAGCAACACAATGGAACTGACTAGGAGTGAATCCGAGCCCATTACAATTTATAGCAAAATAAATTGTCCGTCTGAATCAAGCGATGGTTATCGTTATTTAACGATGATCGTCCAATGTGAGTAAAACTCACCAACTCTGAACAGCTCTATTTTTATAACATTTGCTTAGAACTGATAATTTATCTGTTGATTGCTGTGTGTTAACTGTTTGGTTGAATTTCTTATGTATTGGTTGAAATTATAGATAACAATGTATATATATAAATCATTAATCTAATATCGATTCTGTTTAGCAGAATATTCCATTGAGAAATATTACCGATGTTAATTATATTGTTTAACATCTGTGATGCAGGGAAACAGGTCGGAGGTCCTCAACATTTATTTTACTGTTATTTATATAAATTGTGATATATGATGTGATATATAATCTGTTATTGATTATGTGTGTTTGGATGATATCGACCACTGTGTTTGGTATTTTAAATACCGTAAGAAATAGTGGGATGTAAAAAGGATATTTTCAAAGTATAATTTGAAAATAATTTATTTATATAAAATCATTGGATTTTATATATAAAAGGAAAAAAGGATTTTTATAAAAGGAAATAATTATAAAATCAAAGGAGTTAAAAGAATATGTTTGTCAAACAAATATAAAGGAAATATATTTGTAAAACAAGTGAAATCGAAGGGAAAATATTTGTCAAACAAATATAAAAGGAAAAATATTTGTAAAACAAATATAAAGGGGATTATTTGGAAAACAAATATAAGAGAAAATATGTGTAAAACAAATAGAAAGAATATAGGAATATTTATTTGATAAACAAATAGAATTGAAATGGAATATTTATTTGAAGTAAATAGAAGTAAAAAGGGATTATTTATCTGGGAAATAAATAAGAGTTATAAAGGAAAATATTAGTAAAACAAATATCAAAAGAGAAAGATATGTAAACCCTTTACAAATAAAATCAAAAGAGAAAGATCTGTAAACCCTTTACAAATGAAAATCGAAAGAGGAAGATTTGTAAACCATTTACAAATGAAATCGAAGAGGGAATATTTGTAAAACATTTACAAATAGAATTTAAATAGAAATATTTGTAAAACATTTACAAATAGATTAAATGGGATCATTTATTTATTTAGGGAATAAATAAAAGAAAAGGATTTATTTATTTAGGGAATAAATAAAAGAAAAAGGATTTATTTATTTAGGGAATAAATAAAAGAAAAGGATTTATTTATTTAGGGAATAAATAGAATAAAAAGGGATACTTATTTAGGAAATAAATAGAAAGATAAAGAGGAAATATTTATTGGTTAAATAAATAGGGATTAATCAAAGGAGTTAATAAAAGGAATTAATCAAAGGAGTTAATCGAATTAAAGTTAATCGATTAGAGTTAGAGTTAATCAGTTAGAGTTAACCAGTTAGAGTTAATCAATTAGAGTTAACCAGTTCGAGTTAATCAGTTAGAGTTAATCAGTTAGAGTTAACCAGTTAGAGTTAATCAGTAAGAGTTAATCAGTTAGAATTATCTAGACAAAGTTAATCAAATAGAGTTAATCGAGTTAGAGTTATCGAATATTAGTTATTCGAATAAAGTTAAAAGGAGTTATCGAATATTAGTTATTCGAATAAAGTTAAAAGGAGTTATCGAATATTAATTATTCGAATAGAGTTAAAAGGAGTTATCGAATATTAGTTATTTGAATAAAGTTAAAAGTAACATAATCGAATATAAGTTACTCGAAGTAAGATAATCGAATATAAGTTATTCGAAGTGAGATAATAGAATATGAGTTATTCGAAGTGCGATAATGAATATAGTTTATTCGAAAGGAGATATCGAATATAGTTTATTCAAAAGGAGTTAATCGATAAGAATAAATCGAAAAGAATTAATCGAAAGAATTAATCGAATAGAGAAAATCGATTTAAGTAAATGCAATAGAGTTAATCAAATAAAGTTAATTGAATAGAGTTAATCGAATATAGTTTATTTGAAGAATAGAATTAATCGAATATAATTTATTCGAAGGAAAGAGTTATCGAATAGAGATTATTCAAAAGAGAGTTACATAAGGGAGTTTGTTAAAGAATTAAAAGGTGAACTTTGTCTATTTCAAGGTTAGAAATGTTGTTCAGTTGAGGTCTGAGAGGTAGTATTACCACAACTTGATTGGCTTCGTTTTAACTAAGGAATGGTTAAGGTTCGGCAGTAAAGGTTGGTTAAGTAGATTTAATTAACGAGTATAAGGGTTTGAGTTGGCATAGCGATGTTTTATTTAAACATCTGCTTAATCTAAACGTAGTAGTTTTGGAAATGTTTTCCAAACAAGAATCAGAGATGTTTTCTAATATAGAAAACAAGAAATGGAAATGTTTTTTTCCAATGTTAATACCGTATATTTTCTAAATTTAGAAAATAGCAAATGTTGAATATAGGGAAATAGGAGATAAGTAAATTAGTGAACTAAATAGATAAATGTTAAATGATGATTGATCGATATAATTTCCATTTGGAAATAATATCGTTGTTTGCACACGTGTTTTTCTTTGATAGTTAACTCACTGACTATCGAAGTTTTCTGACCATTTTAACGTTGTTAATATGGAGAGACCGGTTGGATTATTATCCGAAGAACCACTCCGTATTGGCATAAGCGTTGCGAATCATATATGCCAAAGATAATTGAAGACGGAGTAAAGTGCAAGGGCTGTTGTATAAATCTTAGGTAAAGATTTGCCTAAGATGGATGCACTAAATAGTGCCTTCGGTTTGTCCAGTCCTAGGACAACTTGTATGGACGAAGGTCTGACAGAGTATATCTGATAGATTGCGTAAGTTGATCTCTTCAAACGTATCACGTTTGGTGGCAGAGGAATTCGTTTCTCTTAGCTGTATACCCGTGTTATTTTTGGATAAATCAATTTGTGATTTAAAGGGTATGACAATGAAACATTCTAAGTGAATGAAGATGTGGCATGTAAAAGATAAGCGTAGCTTCTAGCCTCACATTCGGTAAATGACAGAAATCGGGCAGGCAGCATAGCTATTTAGGTCGCACCTATTAGGGTGTATAATCACCTGATCTAGAGTTTCATTTACTTCTAAAAATCTATTGTTGATGCTGTCCCATTCGGGAAACGGTTGCTGATCCCAACCGTTGGTGATATACATTCGATACACTCAAGCGAAATGAGTGGTCGGTCATGTGTGGCCGGGTTGCAAGATATTCTTGTTGAACCCAGTGTATTCTTCTCTAGAGGTACATTAGCGAAAGGTGGTTCCATACCTTGTCATAGTTGGAAATCCATTACCAAATACGTGCTTGCGGTTTTGATTGTATACTATATATGTAGAACGTGAGATGAAAGCGTTTCTGCTAGATGATTATTATATTGTGATTGATAGATGTTATTATAACATCAAAAGCTTTTTGATATAAAGATATTTTGGATTCTCATAAGGGAATAACCCGTTCCGTTATACGGCGTGGTCTTATGAGATATCGTTAAATTGCTCAAACTGTTTTAATCTGTTTTACTCACACCAGTCCATGTTGCGTGCTTGGTGCATGTGTCGCATGATAGGGGGTTCTCGCTTTTCGTTAAGTGGTGAACATGAGACTCTTACTCCTACATGTCCCTAGTAATGGGTTGGTTGTGAAGTCGAAAGGCTGGCCGTAAAATATGGTGCTGGGGTACCAATGTAAGCCACGGTGGGGTATTACCTTGCTACTTTGGGGATTGGGGGAGAGGATGGTTGCAAAGCCTACTTGAACCTAATTTTCGAGTCGTTACAGTTGGTATCAGAGATTAAGGTTAAGTAATTACCTTGCCTCTGTGGCGTGACTCGGTAGAGATAGGGTTAGTAATACCCTAGATTGAGTTGAGTGTATATATACGAGTGAACGTATTTGTTATTGATATAAAAATTTGTTTTATATTGTGGAGATTTATTGGTTGAGTCGTTTATGAGTTCTGGTCGATCAGTTTGATCCATTGTATCCGTAGGGATTTTGTAAACACTCGAATACGATGAACCGTCATGGTATGTTTTGAAAAGAGGTTAAACGAAATAATTTTACCCAAATTATATTTTGATATAAAGGATTTATATTGGAATGATTATAATATATTGGATATATTGGTTGTCATTATAATCGAATAAGATTATAATTGAAACGGTTATGTAAATAACCAATCAGAATTCGTATAAGTGTTACGAGATGAATTAAATCTGAATTTGAATCAGAATTGGAATTAAAACTCTGGAAATTTGAATAAGTGTTGATTAATGGATGTGGATTAAGTACATGAAAATTTTAAGATCCTGGGAGAATTGGAAATGTTTTCCAAGCTTTATGAAAGATTTTTGAAATGGATTTCAAAATGAAAGTATTTAGAAATGGTTTTGAAAGAGATATAGTATTGAACTCACTTCGATAACTAGAAAATAATTCTGATAATGACTACAACATCATCAGTGTTCATTTTCGAGTTCTAAGTGATGGATTACTACCAAACATTTTGTTTTCGAATTATTTTGAGAGAACAAGTTGTTTGATTCCGAAAGGGAATATTTAATTTGTGAAAAACAAAGTTATTTAAAACTCCCAGGAAATGATTGTTCGAATTAAAACAAATTTAAATAGAAATTTATGAAAGTAAGCTGGAATTTAATTGAAATCAGTTAAGTTGGAATAGAATTAGTTTGGTAAATCAAGATTTGGAATCAAGAAGTGAACTTGAGTTGGAAATGGAATTTGTCTTAGTTAAAAGCGAATGGTTGTATTGAGATAAAAGTAATTGGAGTTTGACCGGAAGGACTTTGATATATGCTAAATTGGTAGCAGGTGTAAAGGATATAACGATATGCCCAACAAAAAGGTACCAGTTTATATTTTTTATGGATAAGAGATTTATGAGCCAAATTGGCAAGCCGCTTGGCTGTTTGATTTTCTTTTGGGTTGGAGATGGCCCAGAGAGGCGAGTTGGAGTTTGACCTATTGACCAGTACAAAGGAGGTGTTGGCGAAATTTTTCAGAAATTTAGGAAGTTAGAAAAATTTTCAGGATTTTTGAAAATATTTGTTAATAGAATTAAATTAATAATTTAATTAAAATTAAATTGGTTCAGTTGAAACTGAAGTTAAGATGTGAACAAATAAGTTCTAACCAGTCGATAGAGTTGTTTTCTACCTTAGAAATTTCGAGGACGAAATTATTTTAAGTGGGGAAGAATGTAACGACCCGTATTTTCTGCGATATATAATTAACTTATTTAATTATATAAATAGTGGTTTAGAATTTCAAATGGTCGTTGAATTAAATTATAGTTAATATTTAATTAAAACGATAATTAAATAATATATTTAATTCTGAAATAATCAGAATTTGCTTAGATGGCGATATGGTGTGAACTAGGAAATTCAAAATATATATAATTCAATTTAAAATTTGAGTTACGATAATGAATATATTTAATTAACGATGGTTGAATGTATACATTGTATTATAAATATAATTGAGCTCGAAATGGCGCGGCAGTTCGCGATTTGGCGATTCGAACTTTAAACGAATATATAGAAGCCGTTTTAACTCGGATTTCTGTGAAACAAAAAACGTTAGGAGCTTGTGAAGTATATTTTTCTTGTGGAAGAGAAAATTCGAGATTTCATCGTGTAGAATTTGATTTACATCCAAATCAAATTTTAGAAAAGTCGCTATGGAATTCCTTTATAATTTATAACGATTTATTTATATTTTTAAAGGGAATTTCATTATAAATCGAATATCGATTTATATCGGGATTTAAAATATCGAGTTAGAAATTCATATAAGAATATTCTAGAGCTGCATGGTATTCTGTGTGAATATATACGATAATATTTATTATTAAATATTTAATTTAATTACTTTTAAATATATTTATATATTTAAAAGGGTTATTTAGGGCTTTAAGAATAGCCAGTTTAGTAAACGACCTCAGAATTCGACGAAACCAATTTTGTTGGATCCGCAATATTATATTATTGTTAGATTCCAAGTTTGGTGATTTTTAGAGTAACTGTGTGGCCGTACGGATTTTTAAAGTGAAAAACAGTCGATATTTTGATGGTTAAAAATACGCTGTGTGAGAAAACGGAGTCGGAATTCGACGAAACCAATTTCGTTGGGTCCGTAATGTCAGACTGTAGCTGTGTCCAGTTTCATGATTTTTGGGTATCGTGTGGGATCACACGAATTTTTGAAAGCAAAAATAAAATATCTAAACAAAACTTGTGAACACCAAAGGAGCCACCTCCTCCTCTTTATCAGCCACACACACAAATATGACCTCGTATATAATTGTTCTTTGAGGCCGCCACCGTTCTTTCATTTCACAGTAAAACACCATCTTTCAAAAATCTCAAACAAATCAAATACAAATGGAATAAAATTCCAGAAATCCTAAAACTAATTGCATTCTCCTCCTCTTGGCAAGAGCTTCACACGGGTATGGGTTCTGTCGAGTTCGATGTTGTTTTCTGGAGTTCCAAATGTCCACCATGAGTTTAGGGTTTGCTTGTTCATGAGCTTTGAACATTGATTCGAAAAATTGAGGTTTTTTTGGGGTTTGGGATGGCACGAGTCACCTTTGGGCTGAGTTTGGTGAAACCTAAAGCAAAAGAGGGACGCATTTTTTTGTACATCGATGAGCAGGTGCTGAATCGCGTTTGTGAAATAAGGCTTGGGTTCGGCGAAAATGGTATGGACCCGTAGAGGGGTTGAAGGAGAAGATGATGGTAATTTTTTCTGTGATTTGCGGTTGAGTAGAAGTGGAGCGACGGTGGGTTGAAGTTGCCGTAATGGCCACTGAGTATAGGAGCTCGCGATGGGGATTTTCGGGGAAGAACACTGTTATGGCGGGTCTGGGCTTTTGGAGTTGGGGTGGGCCGAATTAAAATGGGTAAAGCCCATCTTCTTATTTAGATTTAATTTAAATTAAAATAAAAGGATGTATTAACTTTAGTTTATCGTAAATTTATCATACGATATTAGAATCAGACGAAACGGGATCCTTTGGGATCGTATGGACGGGAGCAACACAATGGAACTGACTGGGAGTGAATCCGAGCCCATTACAATTTATAGCAAAATAAATTGTCCGTCTGAATCAAGCGATGGTTATCGTTATTTAACGATGATCGTCCAATGTGAGTAAAACTCACCAACTCTGAACAGCTCTATTTTTATAACATATGCTTAGAACTGATAATTTATCTGTTGATTGCTGTGTGTTAACTGTTTGGTTGAATTGCTTATGTATTGGTTGAAATTATAGATAACGATGTATATATATAAATCGTTAATCTAATATCGATTCTGTTTAGCAGAATATTCTATAGAGAAATATTATCGATGTTAATTATATTGTTTAACATCTGTGATGCAGGGAAACAGGTCGGAGGAATCCAACTGGATTCCTCAACATTTATTTTACTGTTATTTATATATATTGTGATATATGATGTGATATATAATCTGTTATTGATTATGTGTGCTTGGATGATATCGATCACTGTGTTTGGTATTTTAAATACCGTAAGAAATAGTGGGATGTAAAAAGGATATTTTCAAAGTATAATTTGAAAATAATTTATTTATATAAAATCACTGGATTTTAAATAAAAAAGGAAAAAGAATTTTTATAAAAGAAAATAATTATAAAATCAAAGGAGCTAAAAGAATATGTTTGTCAAACAAATATAAAGGAAATATATTTGTAAAATAAGTGAAATCGAAGGGAAAATATTTGTCAAACAAATATAAAAGGAGAAATATTTGTAAAACAAATATAAAGGGGATTATTTGGAAAACAAATATTAGAGAAAATATGTGTGGAACAAATAGAAAGAATACAGGAATATTTATTTGATAAATACATAGAATTGAAATGGAATATTTATTTAAGAAATAAATAGAAGTAAAAAAGGATTATTTATCTGGGAAATAAATAAGAGTTATAAAGGAAAATATTTGTAAAACAAATATCAAAAGAGAAAGATTTGTAAACCCTTTACAAATAAAATCGAAAGAGAAAGATTTGTAAACCCTTTACAAATGAAAATCGAAAGAGGAAGATTTGTAAACCATTTACAAATGAAATCGAAGAGGGAATATTTGTAAAACATTTACAAATAGAATTTAAAAGGAACTATTTGTAAAACATTTACAAATATATTAAATGGGATCATTTATTTATTTAGGGAATAAATAAAAGAAAAGGATTTATTTATTTAGGGAATAAATAAAAGAAAAAGGATTTATTTATTTAGGGAATAAATAAAAGAAAAGGATTTATTTATTTAGGGAATAAATAGAAGAAAAAGGGATACTTAATTAGGAAATAAATAGAAAGATAAAGAGGAAATATTTATTGGTTAAATAAATAGGGATTAATCAAAGGAGTTAATCAAAAGAATTAATCAAAGGAGTTAATAGAATTATAATTAATCGATTAGAGTTAGAGTTAATCAGATAGAGTTAATCAGTTAGAGTTAACCAGTTAGAGTTAATCAGTTAGAGTTAACCAGTTAGAGTTAACCAGTTAGAGTTAACCAGTTAGAGTTAATCAGTTTGAGTTAATCAGTTAGAGTTAACCAGTTAGAGTTAATCAGTTAGAGTTAATCAGTTAGAATTAACTAGATAGAGTTAATCAAATAAAGTTAATCGAGTTAGTGTTATCGAATATTAGTTATTCGAATAAAGTTAAAAGGAGTTATCGAATATTAGTTGTTCGAATAAAGTTAAAAGGAGTTATCGAATATTAGTTGTTCGAATAAAGTTAAAAGGAGTTATCGAATATTAGTTATTCGAATACAGTAAAAGGAGTTATCGAATATTAGTTATTCGAATAGAGTTAAAAGGAGTTATCGAATATTAGTTATTCGAATAAAGTCAAAAGTAAGATAATTGAATATTAGTTATTCGAAGTAAGAAAATCGAATATAAGTTATTCGAAGTGAGATAATCGAATATGAGTTATTCGAAGTGCGACAATCGAATATAGTTTATTCGAAAGGAGATATCGAATATAGTTTATTCGAAAGGAGTTATTCGAATATAGTTTATTTGAATAGAGTTAAAGGAGTTATTCGAATATAGTTTATTCGAAAGGAGTTAATCGATAAGAATAAATCGAAAAGAATTGATCGAAAGAATTGATCGAATAGAGAAAATCGATTCAAGTAAATGCAATAGAGTTAATGCAATAGAGTTAATCAAATAAAGTTAATTGAATACAGTTAATCGAATATAGTTTATTCGAAGAATAGAATTAATCGAATATAGTTTATTCGAAGGAAAGAGTTATCGAATAGAGATTATTCAAAAGAGAGTTACGTAAGGGAGTTTGTTAAAGAATTAAAAGGTGAACTTTGTCTATTTCATGGTTAGAAATGTTGTTCAGTTAAGGTCTGAGAGGTAGTATTACCCCAACTTGATTGTCTTCGTTTTAACTAAGGAATGGTTAAGGTTCGGCAGCAAAGGTTGGTTAAGTAGATTTAATTAACGAGTATAAGGGTTTGAGTTGGCATAGCGATGTTTTATTTAAACATCTGCTTAATCCAAACGTAGGAGTTCTGGAAATGTTTTCCAAACAAGAATCAGAGATGTTTTCTAATATAGAAAACAAGAAATGGAAATGTTTTTTTCCAATGTTAATACCGTATATTTTCTAAATTTAGAAAATAGCAAATGTTGAATATAGGGAAACAGGAGATAAGTAAATTAGTGAACTAAAGAGATAAATGTTAAATGATGATTGATCGATATAATTTCCATTTGGAAATAATATCGTTGTTTGCACACGTGTTTTTCTTTGATAGTTAACTCACTGACTATCGAAGTTTTCTGACCATTTTAACGTTGTTAATATGGAGAGACTGGTTGGATTATTATCCGAAGAACCACTTCGTATTGGCATAAGCGTTGGGAATCATATGTGCCAAAGATAATTGAAGACGGAGTAAAGTGCAAGGGCTGTGGTATAAATCTTAGGTAAAGATTTGCCTAAGATGGATGTACTAAATAGTGCCTTCGGTTTGTCCTGTCTCAGGACAACTTGTATGGACGAAGGTCTGACAAAGTATATCTGATAGATTGCGTAAGTTGATCTCTTCAAACGTATCACGTTTGGTGGCGGAGGAATTCGTTTCTCTTAGCTGTATACCCATGTTATTTTTGGATAAGTCAATTTGTGACTTAAAGGGAATGACAATGAGACATTCTAAGTGAATGAAGATGTGGCATGTAAAAGATAAGCGTAGCTTCTAGCCTCACATCCGGTAAATGACAGAAATCGGGCAGGCAGCATGGCTATGTAGGTCGCACCTATTAGGGTGTATAATCACTTGATCTAGAGTTTCATTTACTTCAAAAAATCTATTGTTGATGCTGTCCCATTCGGGAAACGTTTGCTGATCCCAACTGTTGGTGATATACATTCGATACACTCAAGCGAAATGAGTGGTCGGTCATGTGTGGCCGGGTTGCAAGATGTTCTTGTTGAACCCAGTGTATTCCTCTCTAGAGGTACACTAGCGAAAGATGGTTGCATACCTTGTCATAGTTGGAAATCCATTACCAAATACGTGCTTGCGGTTTTGATTGTATACTATATATGTAGAACGTGAGATAAAAGCGTTTCTGCTAGATGATTATTATATTGTGATTGATAGACATTATTATAATATCAAAAGGTTTTTGATATAAAGATATTTTGGATTCTCATAAGGGAAAAACCCGTTCCGTTATATGGCGTGGTCTTATGAGATATCGTTGAATTGCTCAAACTGTTTTAATCTGTTTTACTCATACCAGTCCCATGACTAACCCGGAGTTTATTTTGTTTTGTTTTCCCTAAACTCTTGGGTGCCCAATTTTTTACGGGCAGTCAAGTAGTCGGGATTTACAGATACTTGAAGAGCTGGAGCAGGAGTGTAACAACCCGAAAAATACGAGCCAATTTAAAATTTTTAAATTGGTTATTTCAAAGGAATTTGAACAATTGAAATAGAATATTTCATTAAAATAGTGAATTAGAAATAGTGAGTCAGTTTGAAAATTTGAATTCAAACTTTGACTGACTGTGCAGGGTGGAAAATATAACGGATTTTAGTAAAACCAAAAATATTAAAATCTGTTTATCAATACCTTTCTAATGAATCTGAAAAATCGAAGTTTCATAGCGGGAATCAAAAGTTATGGCCGAATGAATTTTCAAAAAGGTCGCTATATACAATATATAGCCCTGGAAAATAGATATTTTGCAAACGACCTCGGAATTGGACGAAACCACTTTTGTTGGGTCCGGGATGTCAAACTATTGCTAGGTTTCAAATTTCATAATTTTTGAAGCTAGTATGTGAGCGTGGCAAAATAAAATGTGTTTGGTCAGTTTCTGTTAAATTGGATCGACCAGAAAATGGCCATTTTTCAAACGATCTCAGAATTCGACGAAACTAGTTTTGTTGGGACCGTAGCGTCAAAACATAGCTAGATTTATTTTTCTGGAATTTTTCGAATCAGTTTGTGGCCCTGGCAAATTGAAATGTACGTTCAAAGTTAAAATTAAATGTTTTATATTTCAATTTGAAGAATAACTGACTGTAACAGTCGAATTGGCCAATGAAACATATCCCATTGTGTCCAGGATGGGGGTAATTAGCTAGGGACGACAGTCGATGGGTTTGAATTGGTGTCCGTGTGGAGAAACACTATTTAAAAATTTATTAAAACCATGGGCGAATCAAAATTAGCCATTCATTATATTAAAAATAAAAAAACGCAGAAACCCTTTTTCTCTCTCTCGACCGACGATCCACGTCGTTCGCCACTTCTCCTCCAAATCGCCGCCGCCACAGGCGATTCCAGCCTTGGCCACCCCCTACCTCGAAGCGCCTCCCTCTCCTCTTTAAATCTGACCCCACCTCGACGCTTCCCATCACCGCATCGACGAGATCCACAGCCACGAACGTCGACACTTCCCAGCGCCGCCCCAATCGCCAGAGACCACCGAACAACCTCCGACCACCACCGATCGACTCCCCTTTCCTCCCTCTTCCACACTGTACCCTCTGATCATCCTATCGTGCCTCGGTTCTCGCGAAAACTGCAACCCTTGTTTTGAACCATCGTGAAAGGTGAGTCCATTTTGATGTTTGAACTTTGAAAAATCATATCTTTATGTTGTGTTGACGAAATTCGATGAAACATGAAACATCGGTACCGCAAGGAGGCTCTCTACCACATAGAAGAGACCGCGGATTTTTCTGAGTCATCTACGATTTTTAGCACTCCGAAAACCAATGTGAAAAATCTAAATTAAATGAATTTGAATGGAAAATGTCGTGTATAAATTATATAAGCGAAATATAAATTACACACGTGTTGTATACCTCATGTACATGCGTTGTGTAAGCTATATAAGCGAAGTATGAATTATACATGCATAGAATAATTGATATATGTGTTGAAATGCAAGTGAAATATAACAATTATATATATATATATACTCCCCTCGTCCACAAACCTTGGACGATATTTATTGTTGTGTATTGGATGAAAAAATGCGAATGGTTGAATAATTGTTTGTGGTTGATATTGATTGGTTGTGGTTGAAAAATACCCATTGGTGATTGAAATGAATTGGAAATAATTGTGGAAATAAAAATAAAACATGCCTCCTGCGTGCGAATTAGATGCATGAATCCCCATTGTCAAAAACCGTGAGGATTTAAGGTAGAGCGAGGAGTCGTACGAGGGACGGTGCCGGTTTTAACTACCCTGCCGTTATGTTGCCGAAATTTTGAATAATATTCATGTGTTAGAATTATTTTCATAAGTTGAAATTATCTTCATGCGTTGAAATTAAAGTCATGTGTTGAAACTATATCCATGTGTGGAAATTCTCTTGTGTTGAGAAGTGATGTGTGAAAAGTAAATTCATGTGTGAATGAATGAAGTGTTAAACAATAAAAATCACATTTTTATAATATATATGAAGTATGTAAAATATTCGCCTTATATATAAATAGTTTCAACAATAAAAATTTCATCTTTCTTATATGAACAACATATATAAATTATCCATGTGTGGAGATGCTCATGTGTTGAGAAGTGTGTGTATTGGAAAAGTTCATGTGTTGAATAAAAAGATCGAACAATAAAAATTATATTTTTATTGAAATTATAAAGTGTTAAAAACATTCATTGGTTGAATAAATATTTTAAATGATAAAAATATCATTTTTATCATATATGTGATAGGCTAAAGATATGCGAGCGTTGAAATAAATATTTGTGAAAGAAATATCATTTTTAACATGCATAGGAACTAAATAAAATAGTCATGTGTTGAAATATATTTTAGTTCGCCAAAATTATCATCTTTGAAATGTGAAGTGTTAAAGATGACCATTTGTTCAAATAAATATGCATGTGTTGAAATATTCATTAATTAGCTAATGATATGATTTTTGCCTATGCATGCAACATTAGAATGAATGGTGTTTTTAAACCAAAGTGAATCGAATATGAAGTTGAATGGAAAATGATAAGTGATAAGAATTGCATATATGTACATGCATATTTATTGAACAGGTTATAGCAAAGAGGCTAGAGAAGAGGAATTAAATTTTGTGCCCGACAAATAGGTACACGTTTACCGTTTTGTTTGGGTGATGATTTTATGAGCCTATTGGCTAGCCGCTTGGCTTTTTCTTTTTCTTTTTGACATGAGACGCCCGTGTGGCTATTTGGGAATTTTCCCAGCCCCTCCCGTACAAAGGAGGTTATGGCGAAATTTTCCAAAATTTAAAGGCGTTAGTGAAATATTTGAAGTGAAAACGATATAGGAATTTTTGAATGAACTATATTTATATAAATATAAATAAAATTAAAACGAAACGTGGCCGTGTAGTTCGTGTTTTGAACCATGATTTCAAACGACTAGTGCGGGAAATCCGACCATTGGATTTTCCTGAAACTGCAACCGTTGAGTTCGCCTTGGAAATATCTTTCTAACGGCACCAACTTTGTAAAGATCCGACGGTTGGATTGTATGGAATATTTAATTCAAATCTGAAGAAAATCAGCACCAGAAACGATTATATTTATATATATATATATATATATATAATTAAATTAAATCGAATAACGACGCTGCAGTTCATAATTTGAAATCGTAACTTCAAACGACTAGTGTGGAAAATCCGACCATCGGATTTTCCCGAAATTGAAACCGTTGGATTCATTTTGAAATGACCTTTCTAATGATATAAAATTTGTGAAGATCCAACGGTTAGATTTTCAGATATGTGTAAAACAAATTTAGTGAAAAACAGTGCCAGTGCCTCGGCATGACCTGAAACGTCGTTTAATTATTTATGGCCGTTTTAAATAAATAAAAATGGCGATATATCATTATAAAATACTATAGACGACATAGAGTGGAAATAAACCAATTTTGTTGTGTTTGCTTGATATGTGATGGTTGAATGTATTTAACATAAAAACTATATTAATGAACTGAAATGTGAATGTTGAGTGATTTAACCATGTGATGAATTGATTTGAAAATCTAAATATACGTGGGTTATTTGAAAAGGCCGAGTTTAAACTCATTTCAAATAATCGATCGACGTTGAGAAGTCGAAGAGTCGAAGACGGTTGAAGACCGACGATCTTCACATCGGATGGATATGCGCTACTGATGCTCGTGATCGGAGTAGCTACCTTGAAGGAGCTGAAGTAGTAGCCGTCCAGACATATTGTTGATTGTACGGATATACGAGGAAATTGGTGCCTCCGGTTTCGTTCAAACCCAAAACGGACTTGTAAATGGACTGTGTGTCTGACAATCGATTTTGTTCTGTGCTGATTGATCTCTGTTAAATATATATCTGTTTGGCAGCGGAGAATTTATTCTCTTGCTTAACGCCCTTCTCTGAGACGTACGAGCTCAGAGGTTATGTATTGATAGAAATCAGTCGCATGGAGTAGATTGCCTGTGTGGCACGCCTAAGTAGCATATGATCAAGGCTTCTGTTGCAAAGAAAAGTCTTGTGGTTGATGATCAAAGCATGGTATGTGTGACGTAGCTTTGTGTATTACATGAATTCGCGAGCCTCACACCCCGGTATGAGTCAAAAACAGGAGAAGGACCCAAGGAGTGCACGACGTTTCTTTCTAGCTATGGTGGTGTCAATGACCTCCCAGCCCTGACGTTTATATCTACTTTTCACCTGTGTGGTTGTTGGAATATGAGGCGCCTCGATTATAGGTCTGTAAGGACCGGGAAACGTGTGTTCAGGAATTTCCAATCCTCAAAAGTAAGAGAGGACCGACCTTGGAGGATCCAGGGATTGCTGTGTGCGGTCCCGAGGCATTTGCTAGAGTGTCTCGAACGGAGAGGAGCTTTCCCCTTGCCTCGACTCATGAAGGAATCCAATTTCCAATACGAAATATGTGAATGTGATTGTATTACTAGTATGGCGACATAGTAGATGGTAGCTATGCCGCCTAGGATTGATATTTATGATTGAAATCGCTTTTGAAACATATATGCACTAGTAATAATATCAAACACTTTTGTTTTATACGTATGAAGCATTTTTGGCCATTATAAGGTAAAACTCTATCCTCCGGCTTGCGTTGCATTGTGTGATAGGACCTGAGTCTTATAATGGCTTCATTTTATAAAAAGCATTGCGATGATTTAATCATTTACTTTATTTCATGCACTAGCACTCATTGGAGTAAACCCGTTCCGCGAAAGTGGTGTGGTCCTTTGATTTGCCTTATTATTGTTGTTAATAAGTAAAGTAGATTTCTCATACCAGTCCCATGACTGACTCGTAGTTTGTTTCACCTTGCAAACTCGGGTGCCCTCGTTTTCACACGGGCAGCCTAGTTACAGGTATCTGGTGCACTTTTGGCTCATGGTGAGGCTTGACTACACCGTGATGACTTTGACTCTTTCCGCCATTATAGTATATGTATTATGATTCCGCCATTGGCGATGTAGACTGATATTTATTTTGTGTACTCTTTATGTATGATTCCGCCTCTGGCGATGGTGACTGATTATGTATTATTATGCACTAAGTTGTATCCTGCACTGTGCTCTCTGATGTGGTGATATCTATATGATTCCGCTGTCATATGTGTGTAAATTATTCTATTTTATGTTTATGCTATTATCTGTGATCTTCTATTGATGATTAATGTGTTATATTCCAATGATTATCCTTGACACCGTGTCACGGGGTTTTGGGATCGTCACAACTAGTATCAGAGCTTTGGTTAACCTTAGTTCTGGAGTCTAACACATTAAACACTTCGTAAAAATAGAATCAGTAGTATTCTAAGGCGAGTAGCTCATTAGAGATAGGACTAGTAATGTCCTAGAATGAGCCAAGCAAAATAGCAAAAACAATTTGATCAGTCCATCATTATCTTTCCTTAAGTTTTTTTGCTTAACCATGCAATAAAATTATCATTTCTGTAGGCTGACTCTTTTCTTGCTTATATAGAATTTGAAAAATGGCTACCCGAGTAGCCGCTGCTAGAGGAGGCCGTGCTGGCCGTGGCAGAGGACGAGGAGAAGTCCCAGTTGAAGAAGGACCCTTGATACAACCCCCGGCCGCTCAATGCTTCGAGCTGGACCGCGTAGCTAAGAGATACAAAAACCTAGGAGGCAAGACCTTCTCGGGAACTGGCACTGTAATAGAGGCCCTTGCATGGATGAAAACATGCGAGAAGGTACTAGAAGGCCTAAGGCTTGGAGATTAAGATAAAGCTATTATGGGTGCCTGGCTTATGCAGGAAGAAGCTGAACTATGGTGGGAATCTCTCACCGCCAGGAATAGAGAAGCTGGTAGAACCTGGGACGGATTCAAAGAACTCTTCAAAGAGAAATATGTCCCAGAACAAGCCCTAGAACATATGCATGATGACTTCACCAACCTCCAGCAGGGGGATCTTTCGGTGCAGGATTATCTGAATAAATTTACACAGTTCTCCCCCTATGCTCAGGAGCTCGTCGCCACTGCAAAGTCCAAGAATAAGAGGTCCATCCTCGGGCTGAAGCGATAGTATCATGATAGAGCAATGGCCCACATCAAGATAGGATTTAATGAATTGGTGGAAATGACGTGCAACTACGAAGACCTTGACTAAAGGCACCTGGAGCAGGATCGCGCTAAAAGCCAAGCCGGAAACAAACGCAAGCCTGCTGTGAATCAAGCTGAGTCAAGCCAAGCAGCATACTCGAAACCACAGACTGGCAGACCGCCAAAAGGAAGCTGCTATAACTGTGGCAAGATGGGGCACTTCTCTAATGTTTGCACAGCCCCGAAGAGGCAGAAGACAAATTCACAAGGTTCAAGCCAGGGCTCTCAGAACCCTCGCTCTTGCTTTAATTGCCGCAAGACGGATCATCTTGTCAAAGACTGCCCTTTGCTTAAGAAGGCCGCAGTAGCCCACGTGTATGACGGGTCGAACCCGCCAGCTGCTTCCGAAGGAGCAGGTAAACCCGATGTTTTAGGAGGTATCCTTACAATTAAAAATATTCCTGTTTCTGTATTGTTTGACACGGGTGCATCACGTAGTTTTATTGCTAGTAACACAGTGCACAAATTAAAGTTAAAACAGAGAAAGCTTAAAGAATCGGTTGAAGTACATAATCCAATAGGAGGATCTCTTATTCTCAGTTCATATTGTAAAGTGCCAGCCTCTTATTCTTTCTACAAGTTTCCTTTTGATCTAGTCGTTATGGACTTTCCCGAATTCGATATCATTCTCGGGCTTGATTGGTTAACGAAATACGAAGCTGAGGTAAAGTGTGTAGAATGAATAGTAAAAATTCGAACGAAGCTTGGATATATTACTGTACCATGCCATGGTTCGAATCCAAATAGAGAAGAATTTTGGTCGGTGTTAGAAGTTATCCCCACTTCCATAGAAAAGATTCCTACTGTTAGAAACTATGCGGATGTGTTTGAAGAAGTCGAAAACTTACCTCCGCAAAGAGAAATAGAATTCAGAATCGATCTAATTCCCAATGCCAGACCAGTGGTACATCCAATTCGCAGAATGACTCCAAAGGAAAAAAGAAGAATTAGGCGATCAAACTCGTCAACTGTTGTGGAAGGGTCTAATTAGACCTAGCTTTTCTAATTGGGGTGCAGCTGTAGTGTTTGTCCCAAAGTCAGACGGTACTCTTCGATTGTGTGTTGATTACCGAGACCTCAACAAACAGACACTCAAAAACAAATACCCATTACCCCGCATCGATGATCTGCTAGACCAATTAAATGGGGCGAGAGTATTTTCTCGAATGGACTAGCTACAGGTTTTCATCAATTGAGAATAGCAGAGGAGTGTGTTCCTTTGATAGCTTTTAGAGGTCCAGACATATTTTATGAATGGTTAGTAATGCCGTTCGACCTGTGCAACGCTCCAACATACTTTGTCGATCTAATGAATAGAGTGTTCAGGGGAGTTCTGAATAAATTTGTCCTCATATTCATTGATGATATTTTAATCTACTCCAAATCAACACCCGAGCATGAAAAACACTTAGAACAAGTATTGGAGATTCTAAGGAAGAACGTCTTCAAAGCCAAATTCTCTAAATGTGTCTTCTGGCAAGAAGAAGTGAAGTTCCTTGGCCATGTCGTTTCAAAGAAAGGGATTTCTGTACATCCGAGCAAAATAACAGCGATTCAAGACTGGAAACAACCCACTACACCCACAGAGGTTAAAAGTTTTATGGGGTTGGCTAGTTATTATCGAAAGTTCGTTAAGGATTTTTCGAAGATATCCGATCCGTTAACGAAGCTCACGAAAAAGCATGAGAAATTTAAGTGGACTTCCGACTGTGAAGAAGCTTTCCAGGAATTGAAATCGAAACTGACAACTGCTCCAGTGTTAACGATTATTGATGGCAATCAGGATTTAACGGTTTGGACTGATGCTTCTATTAGAGGTCTTGGTGCAGTGTTAATGCAAAGAGGCCAAGTAGTCGCTTATGCAAGCCGCCAACTGAAACCGCATGAGAAGAATTATGTAACTCATGATCTTGAGTTGCTGGTTATCGTTTTTGCGTTAAAAATCTGGATGCATTATTTATTGGGCGAAAAATTTGTACTGTACACAAATCATCAATCATTGATGTATTTATACACCCAGAAAGATCTGAATTTGAGACAGCAGCGTTGGCTAGAATTTCTTGCAGCGTATGATCTTGATATCCTATATACGCCGGGAAAGGCTAACGTTGTAGCAGATGCGCTTAGTAGAAAAACCGCAATCATTTCCAATCTTATAATTACGCCTGGATTGATTGATAAGATTTCAGCCCTTCAAAAAGACGATGAATTCATTCAAAGAATCAGTCAGAGGGTCAAGGAAGGTGAAACCACAAGTTTCCGTATTGATGATAAGGGTGTTCTCAGGTTAAATGATAGGATTTGCATTCCAAATATTCCAGGCCTTTGAAGAGAAGTGCTAGATGAATGCCATAAATCTAAACTTTGCATTCATCCTGGGGTAAGTAAAATGTACAACGATATCAAACGCACTTTCTGGTGGAGGGCAATGAAGAGGGATATTTCTTTGTATGTGAGCAGATGCCCTACTTGTCAATTGGTCAAGAGCGACCAACAGAAGCTAGCTGGATTGTTGCAACCGTTGGAAGTCCCAGGTTGGAAATGGGAACAGATTTCCATGGATTTCATAGATGGTTTGCCGCGAACTAGGAAAGGTAATGACAGCATTTGGGTAATCGTAGATCGCTTCATGAAGACTGCCCATTTCATACCTGTCAGATCCAATAGAACCGCTCAAAGTCTAGCACAGATATATTTCAAAGAAATCGTTAAGCTGCATGGAATTCCCATCAGCATAGTCAGTGATAGAGACCCAATATTTGCTAGCAAATTCTGGGAGGCATTCCAGACAGAATTGGGAACGAAACTGAATATGAGCATCGCTTATCTCCCTCAAACAGATGGCCAAACTGAGCGGGTGAATAGAATTCTAGAAGATTTATTGCGGGCGTGTATAATTGATTTTGGTGGGTCATGGGAAGATCACTTGCACTTGGTAGAATTCTCATATAACAATAGCTATCAAGCAAGTTTGGGAATGTCGCCATTTGAAGCATTATATGGCAGACCGTGCAGATCTCCAGCATGTTGGGTAGAACCTGGCAACAGACTTGTGTCAGGGCCCGATATGATTAGAGAAGCATCTGATAAAGTCAACTTCATCAAAAAGCGATTGAGAACCGCGCAAAGCCGACAGAAAAGTTATGCAGATTCTAGAAGAAGATATTTGACATTTGCTGTTGGTGACCATGTTTATTTGAAAGTTTCTCCGATGAGAGGAGTAATCAGATTTGGCAAAACTGGGAAGTTGGCACCGAGATTTATTGGTCCCTTTCCTATACTTGAACGAATTGGAACTCTTGCTTATAGGGTTCAATTTCCAGATTGGTTGCCTGGAGTGCATGATATATTTCACGTAACTCAACTTAGAAGACATGTGCATGATCCGGATCTTGTTGTAGAAGAAGCAGCGCAACAGGATATAGACATAACTCACGATTTAGCAGTCAGAAGAGAGCCATTAAAGATTGTTGGCAAAGAAACTAGAGAACTAAGAAGCAAAAAGGTTCATTTAGTTAATGTGCAGTGGAGTAGTGATCCTAGAGACTGTACTTGGGAGACTGAGGAAAGCATTAAGCAAGCTTACCCCAAATGCAGAGTGGACATCTCTGACTAACTCCGGCGCAAGGTACCTTTACAATACTTTGCATTTACATTTTGTTTCCTACTTTACTGTTCTTTCCTTTTTGGGGACGAAAAGTTTAAGTGGGGGACATTGTAACAACCTGGAAAATACGATCCAATTTAAATTTTTTAAATTGGTTATTTCAAAGGAATTTGAACAATTGAAATAGAATATTTCAATAAAATAGTGAATTAGAAATAGTGAGTCAGTTTGAAAATTTGAATTCAAACTTTGACTGACTGTGCAGGGTGGAAAATATAACGGATTTTAGTGAAACCAAAAATATTTAAATCTTTTTATCAACACCTTTCTAATGAATTTGAAAAATCGAAGTTTCATAGCGGGAATCAAAAGTTATGGCCGAATGAATTTTCAGAAAGGTCGCTATATAGAATATATAGCCCTGGAAAATAGATATTTTGCAAATGACCTCGGAATTCGACGAAACCACTTTTGTTGGGTCCGGGATGTCAAACTATTGCTAGGTTTCAAATTACATAATTTTTGAAGCTAGTATGTGAGCGTGGCAAAAGAAAATGTGTTTGGTCAATTTCTGTTAAATTGGATCGACCAGAAAATGGCCATTTTTCAAATGATCTCAGAATTCGACGAAACTCGTTTTGTTGGGACCGTAGCATCAAAACATAGCTAGATTTATTTTTCTGGAATTTTTCGAATCAGTTTGTGGCCCTGGAAAATTGAAATGTACGTTCAAAGTTAAAATTAAATGTTTTATATTTTAATTTGAAGAATAACTGACTGTAACAGTCGAATTGGCCAACGAAACATATCTCATTGTGTCCGGGATGGGGGTAATTAGATAGGGACGATAGTCGTTGGGTTTGAATTGGTGTCCGTGTAGAGAAACACTATTTAAAAATTTATTAAAACCATGGGCCATTCATTATTTTAAAAATAAAAATAAAAACAAAAATGCATAAACCCTTTTTCTCTCTCTCGACCGACGATCCACGTCGTTCGCCACTTCTCCTCCAAATCGCCGCCGCCACAGGCGATTCCAGCCTTTGCCACCCCCTACCTCGAAGCGCCTCCCTCTCCTCTTTAAATCCGACCCCACCTCGACGCTTCCAATCACCGCATCGACGAGATCCACGATTACGAACGTCGACACTTCCCAGCGCCGCCCCGATCGCCAGAGACCACGGAACCACCTCCGACCACCACCGATCGACTCCCCTTTCCTCCCTCTTCCACGATGTACCCTCTGATCATCCTATCGTGCCTCAGTTCTCGCGAAAACTGCAACCCAAGTTTTGAACCATCATGAAAGGTGAATCCATTTTGATGTTTGAACTTTGAAAAATCATATCTTTATGGTGTGTTGACGAAATTCGATGAAACAGGAAACATCGGGACCGCAAGGAGGCTCTCTACCACATAGAAGAGACCGCGGATTTTTCTGAGTCATCTATAATTTTTAGCACTCCGAAAACCAATGTGAGAAATCTAAATTAAATGAATTTGAATGGAAAATGTCGTGTATAAATTATATAAGCGAAATATAAATTACACACGTGTTGTATACCTCATATACATGCGTTGTGTAAGCTATATAAGCGAAGTATGAATTATACATGCATAGAATAATTGATATATGTGTTGAAATGCAAGTGAAATATAGCAATTATATATATATACTCCCCTCGTCCACAAATCATGGACGATATTTATTGTTGTGTATTGGTGTGAAATATTGGATGAAAAAATGCGAATGGTTGAATAATTGTTTGTGGTTGATATTGATTGGTTGTGGTTGAAAAATACCCATTGGTGATTGAAATGAATTGTGAAAATAAAAATAAAACATGCCGCTTGCGTGCGAATTAGATGCATGAATCCCCATTGTCAAAAACCGCGAGGATTTAAGGTAGAGCGAGGAGCCGTACTAGGGACGGTGCCGGTTTTAACTACCCTGCCGTTATGCTGCCGAAATTTTGAATAATATTCATGTGTTAGAATTATTTTCATAAGTTGAAATTATCTTCATGCATTGAAATTAAAGTCATGTGTTGAAACTATATCCATGTGTGGAAATGCTCATGTGTTGAGAAGTGATGTGTGAAAAGTAAATTCATGTGTGAATGAATGAAGTGTTAAACAATAAAAATCACATTTTTATAATATATATGAAGTATGTAAAATATTCGCCTTATATATAAATAGTTTCAACAATAAAAATTTCTTCTTTCTTATATGAACAACATATATAAATTATCCATGTGAGGAGATGCTCATGTGTTGAGAAGTGTGTGTATTGGAAAAGTTCATGTGTTGAATAAAAAGATCGAACAATAAAAATTATATTTTTATTGAAATTATAAAGTGTTAAAAACATTCATTGGTTGAATAAATATTTTAAATGATAAAAATATCATTTTTATCATATATGTGATAGGCTAAAGATATGCAAGCGTTGAAATAAATATTTGTGAAAGAAATATCATTTTTAACATGCATAGGAACTAAATAAAATAGTCATGTGTTGAAATATATTTTAGTTCGCCAAAATTATCATCTTTGAAATGTGAAGTGTTAAAGATGACCGCTTGTTCAAATAAATATGCATGAGTTGAAATATTCATTAATTAGCTAATGATATGATTTTTGCCTATGCATGCAACATTAGAATGAATGGTTTTTTTAAACCAAAGTGAATCGAATATGAAGTTGAATGGAAAATGATAAGTGATAAGAATTGCATATATGTACATGCATATTTATTGAACATGTTATAGCAAAGAGGCTAGAGAAGAGGAATAAAATTTTGTGCCCGACAAATAGGTACACGTTTACCGTTTTGTTTGGGTGATGATTTTATGAGCCTATTGGCTAGCCGCTTGGCTTTTTTTTTTCTTTTTGACATGAGACGCCCGTGTGGCTATTTGGGAATTTTCCCAGCCCCTCCCGTACAAAGGAGGTTATGGCGAAATTTTCCAAAATTTAAAGGCGTTAGTGAAATATTTGATGTGAAAACGATATAGGAATTTTTGAATGAACTATATTTATATAAATATAAATAAAATTAAAACGAAACGTGGCCGTGCAGTTCGTGTTTTGAAACCGTGATTTCAAATGACTAGTGCAGGAAATCCGACCATTGGATTTTCCCGAAACCGCAACCGTTGGGTTCGCCTTGGAAATATCTTTCCAACGGCACCAACTTTGTAACGATCCGACGGTTGGATTGTCTGGAATGCTTAATTCAAATCTGAAGAAAAACAGCACCAGAAACGATTATATATATATATAAATATAATTAAATTAAATCGAATAACGACGCTGCAGTTCGTAATTTGAAATCGTAACTTCAAACGACTAGTGTGGAAAATCCGACCATCGGATTTTCCCGAAATTGAAACCGTTGGATTCGTTTTGAAATGACCTTTCTAATGATATAAAATTTGTGAAGATCCAACGGTTAGATTTTCAGATATGTGTAAAACAAATTTTGTGAAAAACAGCGCCAGTGCCTCGGCACGACCTGAAACGTCGTTTAATTATTTATAGCCGTTTTAAATAAATAAAAATGGCGATATATCGTTATAAAATACTATAGACGACATAGAGTGGAAATAAACCAATTTTGTTGTGTTTGCTTGATATGTGATGGTTGAATGTATTTAACATAAAAACTATATTAATGAACTGAAATGTGAATGTTGAGTGATTTAACCATGTGATGAATTGATTTGAAAATCTAAATATATGTAGGTTATTTGAAAAGGCCGAGTTTAAACTCATTTCAAATAATCGATCGACGTTGAGAAGTCGAAGAGTCGAAGGCGGTTGAAGACCGACGATCTTCACATTGGATGGATAGGCGCTACTGATGCTCGTGATCGGAGTAGCTACCTTGAAGGAGCTGAAGTAGTAGCCGTCTAGACATATTGTTGATTGTACGGATATACGAGGAAATTGGTGCCTCCGGTTTCGTTCAAACCCAGAACGGACTTGTAAATGGACTGTGTGTCTGACATTGGATTTTGTTCTGTGCTGATTGATCTCTGTTAAATATATATCTGTTTGGCGGCGGAGAATTTATTCTCTTGCTTAACGCCCTTCTCTGAGACGTACGAGCTCCGAGGTTATGTATTGATAGAAATCAATCGCATGGAGTAGATTGCCTGTGTGGCACGCCTAAGTGGCATATGACCAAGGCTTCTGTTGCAAAGCAAAGTCTTGTGGTTGATGATCAAAGCATGGTCTGTGTGACGTAGCTTTGTGTATAATGTGAATTCACGAGCCTCACACCCCAGTATGAGTCAAAAACGGGAGAAGGATCCAAGGAGTGCACGACGTTTCTTTCTAGCTATGGTGGTGTCAGTGACCTCCCAGCCCTGACATTTATATCTACTTTTCACCTGTGTGGTTGTTGGAATACGAGGCGCCTCGATTATAGGTCTGTAAGGACCGGGAAACGTGTGTTCAGGAATTGCCAATCCTCAAAAGTAAGAGAGGACCGGCCTTGGAGGATCCAGGGATTGCAGTGTGCGGTCCCGAGGCATTTGCTAGAGTTTCTCGAATGGAGAGGAGCTTGCCCCTTGCCTCGACTCGTGAAGGAATCCAATTTCCAATATGAAATATGCGGATGTGATTGTATTATTAGTATGGCGGCATAGTAGATGGTAGCTATGCCGCCTAGGATTGATATTTATGACTGAAATAGCTTTTGAAACATATATGCACTAGTAATAATATCAAACACTTTTGTTTTTTATGTATGAAGCATTTTTGGCCATTATAAGGTAAAACTCTATCCTCCGGCTTTCGTTGCATTGTGTGATGGGACCTGAGTCTTATAATGGCTTCATTTTATAAAAAGCATTGAGATGATTTAATCATTTACTTTATTTCATGCACTAGCACTCATTGGAGTAAACCCGTTCCGCGAAAGTGGCGTGGTCCTTTGATTTGCCTTATTATTGTTGTTAATAAGTAAAGTAGATTTCTCATACCAGTCCCATGACTGACTCGTAGTTTGTTTCACCTTGCAAACTCGGGTGCCCTCATTTTCACATGGGCAGCCTAGTTACAGGTATCTGGTGCACTTTTGGCTCATGGCGAGGCTTGACTACACCGTGCTGACTTTGACTCTTTCCGCCATTATAGTATATGAATTATGATTCCGACATTGGCGATGTAGACTGATATTTATTTTGTGTACTCTTTATTTATGATTCCACCTCTGGCGATGGTGACTGATTATGTATTATCATGCACTAAGTTGTATCCTGCACTGTGCTCTCTGATGTGGTGATATCTATATGATTCTGCTGTCATATGTGTATAAATTATTCTATTTTATGTTTATGCTATTATCTGTGATCTGCTATTGATGATTAATGTGTTATATTCCAATGATTACCCTTAACACCGTGTCACGGGGTTTTGGGATCGTCACAAGGAGGCTTCAGGATCATATAGCTATTGTTTATTTCCGCTATGTTGTAAGTGTTGTACTTTGGAAATGATATGTATATTCAAGTACAGATTTGTATTTCAAAGTTATGTTATGAAATATATTTATTCGTTCCTCTGTGAGATTCGTGTTTACTCTGATGTTATGTATTCTTCTTCTTCTTCTATTCTAAGTTTCTTTCTTGTCTTTCCTTACCCTCTAATTTCTTTCATTAACCATCCGGTAATTTTCGACTCTTGATGTTCGATATGTGTTGTATATCGGATAATCAAGGTCGCTAATTTTCGATTCGTTATAGTGAGCAAGCAAACGTATGCTTCATGGCTAAGGATAATGATTTTTGAGACGATTCGAACTTCCCCGTGTAGGAAAGCACGGATAGAATTGAGGACAAGACAAAATAGAACGCATACAGAAGAACATTTCATTGTTATTTCAACTATTCCATCAGATACAAGAATATATAGAGTATAAATGAATAAATTACATTCGACAAATATCAGAGATTACAATAAATTACATAGCAGCGGAAAAATATACAAAACACAACTGAAAGTGATACACGGATACAGAGCTTTCCAGATATCGTTCCAGCTGTAAATCAGGACCCTGTGAATATAAATCTGCAAAACCAAAACTACTAGCTGCCCGTGTCGAAAGTAGGGGCACCCAGAGTTTAGGTTAAAACAATAAACTCCAGGTCAGTCATGTGACTGGTGTGATAACTAAAACAGTTATAATTCTTTATTTTAAAATTCGGTAAATCAAGGGACCACGCCGTATAACACGGAACGGGTTTCCTCCCAAGAATACCAGTGCATAAAACAAACAGCGCAATACTAAATAAAGAAAAATGAAGCTGTTAACAGACCCAGGTCTCATCACACAATGCAACGCAAGCCGGAGGATAGGGTTTTTACCTTATAACAGCCAAAGCATGCTTGATACGTTTAAAACACATTATTTGATACTATAATAAGTGTATAGTGTCAAAACAATTTCAATCATAAATATCAATCATAGACGGCATTAATGTCCCATACCACTATGTCGCCATACTAGGTTCTACAAATAAAACCGCACTATCACGTATTGGAAATTGGATTCCATCATGAGTCAAGGCAAGGGGCAAGCTCCTCTCCACGTTCGAGACACTCTAGCAAATGTCCCAGGACCCCACTTTGATCCTTGGAATCGGTTGGGCCGGTCCTCTCCTACTTTTGAGGATTAGTTATTCCTGAACACACGTTTCCCGGTCCTTACAGACCTATATCTGAGGCGCCTCGTATCCAACAACCACACAGGTGAAAAGTATATAAATGTCAGGGCTGGTAGGTCACTGACACCACCCTAGCTAGAAAGAAACGTCGTGCTCTCCCAGCGGTCCATCTCCCGTTTTTGACTCATACCGAGGTGTGAGGCTCGCGAATTCATGTTATACACAAAGCTACGCCACACAGGTCGTGCTTTGATCATCAACCACAAGACTTTGCTTTTCAACAAAAGCCTTGATCAATTGCTACTTATGCGTGCCACACTGGCAATTCACTCCATGCGACTGGTGTCCATCGATATACAACCTCTGAGCTCGTACGTCTCAGAGAAGGGCGTTAAGAAAGAGAATAAATTCTCCGCTGCCAAACAGATGTATATTTAATAGAGATCAATCAACACAGAATAAAATCCAATGTCAGACACACAATCCATTTACAAGTTCGTTCTGGGTCTGAACGAAACCGGAGGCACTTTCCTCGCATATCCATCGATCTCCAAGTACGTCTGGACGATCACCAACTGTTTCCCTCATCTTGGGTGTACAGCCCAATCAAGATCATCAGTAATCACCCAAACGATGTGAAGACTTCTGGTCTTCAACCACCGTCTTCATCTTCGACATCTCGTCGAATCTGTTATTCAGAATGGGTATAAATCCGGCCTTTTTGAATAACCCACGTATATGATAAACAAATGTTACACAAACCCAACAAACGCCTCATTCCAGTTCAAAATATTCTTTTATTCACAAAATCACATTCTTTGGGAAGGGTTCCCATTAATTTTATCCAAGATAAATTCTTCTACATTTATTCTTTAATCTTCCTTTGGATATCATTTCAAACTAGTCGGGATTAGTGAACCACACCGAAGTAATTATTTATTTTATTTCTCAATCCCAACCTATATATCCCATGGAGCAAAACTGGTGATACTCCATTCCTAACACCACGGTGTTATCGGCAAAATTAATTACCGTTTCACGTTCAAATCTAATTAAAGATTTAACTATTGCTTTGGAGCAAAACTGGTGATACTCCACTCTCGATCACTTTTCAGATTTGATAATTTAAATTATCAATTCACATTTTAATCTAATTAAAGATTCATTAAAACTCCACTTAGTTTTAATCTTCTCAAAATTCAATATTCTGTCTTTAACTGGGTTAAAGAACCAATATCTTCTAAAACACAATTCACGACAAACCCAAATCACATTCGATATTAAATACAAGGCTCTGAATAGAAAATATACCGGCTTATATTCAATATCAAATTCTGAAACCAACAAATATCGTATTGGAAATAACGATATAAAATATATCTTTCAAATTCCCATAACAATATCTGTATAGTCACGAAATCCAACATCGAAATATTCCGAAGATAATTTCGATTCAACTCCAGTCCAATCCACATATTGGGAATATTGATTATTTTTAAAATCACTTTCAAATTCAATTTATTTATTTCAAAAATAAATTGATTTTAATTCTAGTTCAAAACTAGTTCATTTCAATAAAAATCTATTTTTATCTTTTCAAATATGGAGTTTTTCATCCCAGTTCTTTCCAATTCATATATTATGATTTTACACAAATTATTGATATTTTTAATGATTTTATCAAGGCCCGTACAGTCGATTTCCAACAACGGCCATCGAACTGCACTTACAACGACCCTTTTTAAATTTGATTTGGACATAATTCCAAATCCAACCGTTAGATTTCAAATTTCAAATATTCATTGGATTTCGATACGAACCCAACGGTTCCGGTTTTAGGAGAATCCGACGGTCGGATCTCCCGTAATGTGAATTCGAAGTCAATGGTCGAAATTCACGAACTGCCGCGGCGCGTTCTATTCAGGCCATTATATTATATATATAATATATATTTCGTCGATTCCTATTTAAAACGTATTTTATAAATCGTTTCAAATTCGTTTTCAAAAACAATTTCAACTTGCATTTCAATTCAAATCAAAATTGAATTTTTCCTTATAAATTCGTTTTAAAATTCATTTCTATTCAATTCAAATTTCAATTCAATTTGAATTCAATTCAATTCGTTTTCCATTTAATTCAAATTCGTTTTCAATTCAATTCATTTCGAATTCGTTTCATATTCAATTCATTTCAAATTGGTTTTCATTTCAATCCAATTCAAATTGGTTTTCTTTTCAATTCAATTCAAATTGGTTTTCATTTCAATTCAATTCAAATTGGTTTTCTTTTCAATTCAATTCAAATTGGTTTTCTTTTCAATTCAATTCAAATTGGTTTTCTTTTCAATTCAATTCAAATTGGTTTTCTGTTCAATTCAATTCAAATTGGTTTTCTTTTCAATTCAATTCAAATTGGTTTTCTTTTCAATTCAATTCAAATTGGTTTTCTTTTCAATTCAATTCAAATTGGTTTTCTTTTCAATTCAATTCAAATTGGTTTTCTTTTCACTTCAATTCAAATTGGTTTTCTTTTCAATTCAATTCAAATTGGTTTTCTTTTCAATTCAATTCAAATTGGTTTTCTATTCGAATCAAATTCAAATTTGTTTCTCAAAATATTCGATTTCGAAATCACTTTTCAGATTTGATTTAAAAATGAATAAAATCGATATAAATATCGTTCACGTCAAAATGGCGTCAATCTAATCAACACGGCTTCATATATTTCTATTTTCAAATATTCTATTTCAAATATTTCTATTATTAGAATATTTCGTTCAACACATGACTAATCTCAACGGATGAGTACGGTCAACACATGAACCTTTATTTTATATTATTCTTTATTTTCTAAATTGGAATGAGGCCCAATCAATCACCATATAATGTTAATTATATGGATTTTCATACATCACACGTATATAATAGCATTGAAAAATAATCAACCAAAGTGCACTACACTGTATAAGCATCAAATATAGATGTCTAACGCTTATAACAGCCTGTCAATCAATCGATCGACATATTTAATCAATCAGGATGAGTGAACTTCAAATTTCATCCCAACACCCGTGTGGGGTTTCAAACAATCAAACACAGATTTTATTTGTGCAGTTGGGCGATGTGTAAAATTTATCGACCCAATCAATATCAGTCAAATCAGTGTATATAAACAAATCGGTCGATTTGTTTATAAATATTTATTTATTCACATTCACGTTAAAAATTATATTTTTAACGATAAAATATTTTATTTCAACACATGAATTCCTATTCAGTTCACTTACACAATAAAAATGATATTTTTATTTTTCTAACATATTTTAGAAAATTTCAGCGGCATAACGGCACGATACTAGAAACGGGACGAGGCCTAGCCTTATCCCCGGTCTAGTGAAGGCCCACGTCATTCACACATCAATCAAATCCATTCATTTCACCAAACAATTCAAATTTCAATCAAATAATCTAACTAATTTTTGCAATCAAACAAACAAGTCCATGGTCTGTGGACGATTGTGTCGGGTGCTACTAAGCACCGTCTGCATCCTAGTATATATATAACTAGAAAAAGAAATTTTGAGTGAGAAGTTCTCACTGATAGCTATCCCAACTTCAAACACTTCTTAAGTAGGAATCTTCGTCGTTCTCGTCTCTTATCACTTTCGTCGCCCGTAGCCACTACATATGTAAAAATCGAATTTTTACTTTGCTATTCAATATACAAAAATCGAATTTTTACTTCGCTATTCACTATATAAAAATCCCATTTTTACACCGCTATTCACTATATAAAGATTTCGCCTTTTCAATTTCAAAAATCTAATCTTTTCTATTTTAAAAATCTAATCTTTTCTATTTTAAAATCTAATCTTTTCTATTTTAAAAATCTAATCTTTATAAAAATCACATTTTTACATTGCTACATATAAAAAGATGATATATTTTTCCTAATTAAAAATCATATTTTTCTTCTATGAAAAATCAAATTTTTATTCCACCAAATCATATATTTTTAACCTGTATAAAAAGGTTTATTTGCTACGATATATATCGAATCTTTTGTCACTAAAAACCCATTTCGAAAATCAAATAAAATCAGTTTGAAAATCAAATAAAAATCAGTAAAACTTACTGTATTTTTCAGAGGGAGGGGAGGGGTGGATTCGCTGAAGGGAGGAGGAAGAGAACGGAGGAGGTGGCGGCGCGGTGCGGCTTTGCTGGTGGTGCGGCTGCGTCTGGAGTGGAGGCGGAGGGGGTGAACGCGAGGGCGTCGCGAGGGAGAATGGAAGAAGGAGGAGGAGGCGGCAAAGGGGGAAGGAAGGGGAGAAGGGCGGCGGTGGGTTTTGGGGAAGAGGAGGGCATCACGATGTTGGCTGCGCCTGTGGCGCGGTGGAGGGCAGCGCCTCCGGCGGTGGCGCGCTGGAGGTGGATGGGCGGCTCAGTCCCCTTTTTTTATATCTGATTCGATTTCGATTGAAAATCTGAGGGGGGGCAACGGTTTTGAAGGGGAGGAGAGGAGGATATACTTTTTTTTAATTAATTAATCCCAAAAGGTTGACTTTTACATACGACGTCTAAACGAGGCCCACCGCCTGTCGTCCATTGCTAATTACCCCCATTCCGAACACAATGGGATATGTATCGTAAGCTGATTCGATCGTTTCGATCAGTTTCCGTTAAAATCAACATATAACTCTATATATTGAATTTGAATGCGTATTTCAATTTACCGGGGTCACATACGAACTCTAAAAATTGCAGAAAAATATTTTCTAGCTTCGCATTGACGATACGGTCCTAAAAAAACTAGTTTCGTCGAATTCTGAGACCGTTGGAAAAATGGCCAATTTCCAGTCGATTAAAATCAACTGAAACTGGTCAAACGCGTTTTCCTTTGCCACGCTCACATATTGATTCAAAAAATTATGAAATTTGGAATCTAGCAATAATTTGACATCACGGACCCAACAAAAGTGGTTTCGTCGAAATCCGAGGTCGTTTGCAAAATTCCCATTTTTAAGGGCCTGAATTCCAAAGCGACTATTCAGAATTTTCAACTGGACATATCTTTTTATCCACGCTATGAAATTTCAATCTTTCGGATTCGTTGGAAAGATATCCTCAAATAGATCCTATTATTTTTGGTTTCACTAAAATCCGGTTTGTTTTGCACCCGGTACATTCAATTGAAGTTTGAAATCGAATTATCGAACTACCGCGCCATTTTCAATTCCTTTTATAATTATATATAATTATTTATATTCTACGACGACGTATATAACATATACGTCGAATTCTATTCAAAATAAATTTCTCGTCGATATTACTTAAAATAATCTATTTTAAATGTTCAAAATTCGCTAAAATTGCCAAAATAAAAATTTTAAACTGGCCCAGATTTTCGGGTTGTTACAATCTCCCCCACTTAAAAATTTTCGTCCCCGAAAAGGAACAAAGTCGAAAGTGGTTTGATTAATCAACTCTACGTTCGATCTGGCTTTCATTCTCCAACTTTTCAGTTTCTGAGAATTTTCAAATTCTTCAAAAATTTGGCTAACACCCTAAATTTTCAAAAAATTTCGCCATAACCTCCCCTGCACCGGGAGCCACGGGAAAATCCCGAAATTGCCATATAGGCCTTCTGATCTCAAAAAGAAAAAGAAAAAGCCAAGCGGCTAGCCAATAGGCTCATAAAATCATCATCACCCAAACAAAACAGTAAATTATAGTAAACATGTACCTATTTGTCGGGCAAACAAATTTTATTCTCTGCTCTAGCCTTCTTGCTATGACCTGTTCAATGTAAGTACATGTATATGCAAGCAAATGCGACCAATTTTCAATATAATTCAATATTTGATTCAATTAGGCTAAATGGCTAAAAATTAGCAAACAAATAAACAAACAACACAAACATCAATCAATTAGTGAATTAGAGTTTCAAATTCGTAATTTGATATATATACAGAAAATCATGTTTTTGATGCCAAATCACAACAAAGTATTCTAGCTATATTGGTTTTGGTTCTCACACCAGTCTAATGGAAATATATAGATATCACACCTTCGAAACACGAAACTAATTACTGATGATGACGCGTCAATCATCCGAATCAGGTCTGGGCGACTAGAGTGTGATTCTACATCTATCTAATATATTAAAACTTCGGATATACGTTCATGACGCGTATATGCAAAATCTTTATATACTAGATTGTCCAAATCAATATAAATAAAATATTCAAATACGTATAAAATGGTTTAAATTTTCAAAACAAAATTGTTTTCATTTGAAATATATACTCTTCACACTCGTTCTAGGATACTACTGATCCTATCTCTAACGAGTCATTCTAATTGGATATTACTAATCCAATATCTGATGAATTCTTTCGTATGGTTCTAATGTGTCTTGTTCTCGAGCTCTGTAAACCAAAGCTCTGATACCAAACTGAGACGACCCGAACTTCCCCGTGTAGGAAAGCACGGATAGAATTGAGGACAAGACAAAATAAAACGCATACAGAAGAACATTTCATTGTTATTACAACAATTCCATCAGATACAAGAATATACAGAGTATAAATGAATAAATTACATTCGACAAATATCAGAGATTACAATAAATTACATAGCAGCGGAAAAATATACAAAACACAACTGAAAGTGATACACGGATACAGAGCTTTCCAGATATCGTTCCAGCTGTAAATCAGGACCCTGTGAATATAAATCTGCAAAACCAAAACTACTAGCTGCCCGTGTCGAAAGTAGGGGCACCCAGAGTTTAGGTTAAAACAATAAACTCCAGGTCAGTCATGTGACTGGTGTGAGAACTAAAACAGTTATAATTCTTTATTTTAAAGTTCGGTAAATCAAGGGACCACGCCGTATAACACGGAACGGGTTTCCTCCCAAGAATACCAGTGCATAAAACAAACAGCGCAATGCTAAATAAAGAAAAATGAAGCTGTATAAGACCCAGGTCCCATCACACAATGCAACGCAAGCCGGAGGATAGGGTTTTTACCTTATAACAGCCAAAGCATGCTTGATACGTTTAAAACACATTATTTGATACTATAATAAGTGTATAGTGTCAAAACAATTTCAATCATAAATATCAATCATAGACGACATTAATGTCCCATACCACTATGTCGCCATACTAGGTTCTACAAATAAAACCGCACTATCACGTATTGGAAATTGGATTCCATCATGAGTCGAGGCAAGGGGCAAGCTCCTCTCCGCGTTCGAGACACTCTAGCAAATGTCCCAGGACCCCACTTTGATCCTTGGAATCGGCTGGGCCGGTCCTCTCTTACTTTTGAGGATTAGTTATTCCTGAACACACGTTTGCTGGTCCTTACAGACCTATATCTGAGGCGCCTCGTATCCAACAACCACACAGGTGAAAAGTATATAAATGTCAGGGCTGGTAGGTCACTGACACCACCCTAGCTAGAAAGAAACGTCGTGCTCTCCCAGCGGTCCATCTCCCGTTTTTGACTCATAGCGAGGTGTGAGGCTCGCGAATTCACGTTATACACAAAGCTACGCCACATAGGCCGTGCTTTGATCATCAACCACAAGACTTTGCTTTTCAACAGAAGCCTTGATCAATTGCTACTTATGCGTGCCACACTGGCAATTCACTCCATGCGACTGGTGTCTATCGATATACAACCTCTGAGCTCGTACGTCTCAGAGAAGGGCGTTAAGCAAGAGAATAAATTCTCCGCCGCCAAACAGATGTATATTGAATAGAGATCAATCAACACAGAATAAAATCCAATGTCAGACACACAATCCATTTACAAGTTCGTTCTGGGTCTGAACGAAACCGGAGGTACTTTCCTCGCATATCCATCGATCTCCAAGTATGTCTGGATGATCACCAACTGTTTCCCTCATCTTGGGTGTACAGCCCAATCAAGATCATCAGTAATCACCCAAACGATGTGAAGACTTCCGGTCTTCAACCACCGTCTTCATCTTCGACATCTCGTCGAATCGGTTATTCAAAATGGGTAAAAACCCGGCCTTTCTGAATAACCCACGTATATGATAAACAAATGTTACACAAACCCAACAAACGCCTCATTCCAATTCAGAATATTCTTTTATTCACAAAATCACATTCTTAGGGAAGGGTTCCCATTAATTTTATCCAAGATAAATTCTTCAAAATTTATTCTTTAATCTTCCTTTGGATATCATTTCAAACTAGTCGGGATTAGCGAACCACACCGAAGTAATTATTTAATTTATTTCCCAATCCCAACCTATATATCCCATGGAGCAAAACTGGTGATACTCCATTCCTAACACCACGGTGTTATCGGCAAAATTAATTACCGTTTCACGTTCAAATCTAATTAAAGATTTAACTATCGCTTTGGAGCAAAACTGGTGATACTGCACTCTCAATCACTTTTCAGATTTGATAATTTAAATTATCAATTCACATTTTAATCTAATTAAAGATTCATTAAAACTCCACTTAGTTTTAATCTTCTCAAAAATCAATATTATGTCTTTAACTGGGTTAAAGAACCAATATCTTCTAAAACACGATTCACGACAAACCCAAATCACATTCGATATTAAATACAAGGCTCTGAATAGAAAATATACCGGCTTATATTCAATATCAAATTCTGAAACCAACAAATATCGTATTGGAAATAACGATATAAAATATATCTTTCAAATTCCCATAACAATATCTGTATAGTCACGAAATCCAACATCGAAATATTCCGAAGATAATTTCGATTCAACTCCAGTCAAATCCACGTATTGGGAATATTGATTATTTTTAAAATCACTTTCAAATTCAATTTATTTATTTCAAAAATAAATTGATTTTAATTCTAGTTCAAAACTAGTTCATTTCGATAAAAATCTATTTTTATCTTTTCAAATATGGAGTTTTTCATCCCAGTTCTTTCCAATTCATATATTATGAATTTACACAAATTATTGATATTTTTAATGATTTTATCAAGGCCCGTACAGTCGATTTCCAACAACGGCCATCGAACTGCACTTACAGCGACCCTTTTTAAATTTGATTTGGACATAATTCCAAATCCAACCATTAGATTTCAAATTTCAAAGATTCATTGGAAAGCTATTTTCGATACGAACCCAACGGTTCCGGTTTTAGGAGAATCCGACGGTCGGATCTCCCGTAATGTCAATTCGAAGTCAATGGTCGAAATTCACGAACTGCCACGGCGCGGCGCGTTCTATTCAGGCCATTATATTATATATATAATATATATTTCTTCGATTCCTATTTAAAACGTATTTTATAAATCGTTTTAAATTCGTTTTCAAAAACAATTTCAACTTGCATTTCAATTCAAATCAAAATTGAATTTTTCCTTATAAATTCGTTTTAAAATTCATTTCTATTCAATTCAAATTTCAATTCAATTTGAATTCAATTCAATTCGTTTTCCATTCAATTCGAATTCGTTTTCAATTCAATTCATTTCGAATTCGTTTCATATTCAATTCATTTCAAATTGGTTTTCATTTCAATTCAATTCAAATTGGTTTTCTTTTCAATTCAAATCAAATTGGTTTTCTTTTCAATTCAATTCAAATTGGTTTTCTTTTCAATTCAATTCAAATTGGTTTTCTTTTCAATTCAATTCAAATTGGTTTTCTTTTCAATTCAATTCAAATTGGTTTTCTTTTCAATTCAATTCAAATTGGTTTTCTTTTCAATTCAATTCAAATTGGTTTTCTTTTCAATTCAATTCAAATTGGTTTTCTATTCGAATCAAATTCAAATTTGTTTTTCAAAATATTCGATTTCGAAATCACTTTTCAGATTTGATTTAAAAATGAATAAAATCGATATAAATATCGTTCACGTCAAAATGGCGTCAATCTAATCAACACGGCTTCATATATTTCTATTTTCAAATATTCTATTTCAAATATTTCTATTATTAGAATATTTCGTTCAACACATGACTAATCTCAACGGATGAGTACGGTCAACACATGAACCTTTATTTTATATTATTCTTTATTTTCTAAATTGGAATGAGGCACAATCAATCACCATATAATGTTAATTATATGGATTTTCATACATCACACGTATATAATAGCATTGAAAAATAATCAACCAAAGTGCACTACACTGTATAAGCATCAAATATAGATGTCTAACGCTTATAACAGCCTGTCAATCAATCGATCGACATATTTAATCAATCAGGACGAGTGAACTTCAAATTTTATCCCAACACCCGTGTGGGGTTTCAAACAATCAAACACAGATTTTATTTGTGCAGTTGGGCGATGTGTAAAATTAATCGACCCAATCAATATCAGTCAAATCAGTGTATATAAACAAATCGGTCGATTTGTTTATAAATATTTATTTATTCACATTCACGTTAAAAATTATATTTTTAACGATAAAATATTTTATTTCAACACATGAATTCCTATTGAGTTCACTTACACAATAAAAATGATATTTTTATTTTTCTAACATATTTTAGAAAATTTCGGCGGCATAACGGCACGATACTAGAAACGGGACGAGGCCTAGCCTTATCCCCGGTCTAGTGAAGGCCCACGCCATTCACACATCAATCAAATCCATTCATTTCACCAAACAATTCAAATTTCAATCAAATAATCTAACTAATTTTTGCAATCAAACAAACAAGTCCATGGTCTGTGGACGATTGTGTCGGGTGCTACTAAGCACCGTCTGCATCCTAGTATATATATAACTAGAAAAAGAAATTTTGAGTGAGAAGTTCTCACCGATAGCTATCCCAACTTCACGACACTTCTTAAGTAGGAATCTTCGTCGTTCTCGTCTCTTATCACTTTCGTCGCCCGTAGCCACTACATATGTAAAAATCGAATTTTTACTTTGCTATTCAATATACAAAAATCGAATTTTTACTTCGCTATTCACTATATAAAAATCCCATTTTTACACCGCTATTCACTATATAAAGATTTCACCTTTTCAATTTCAAAAATCTAATCTTTTCTATTTTAAAAATCTAATCTTTTCTATTTTAAAAATCTAATCTTTGTAAAAATCACATTTTTACATTGCTACATATAAAAAGATGATATTTTTTTCCTAATTAAAAATCATATTTTTCTTCTATGAAAAATCATATTTTTATTCCACCAAATCATATATTTTTAACCTATATAAAAAGGTTTATTTGCTACGATATATATCGAATCTTTTGTCACTAAAAATCCGTTTTGAAAATAAAATAAAATCAGTTTGAAAATCAAATAAAAATCAGTAAAACTTACTGTATTTTTCAGAGGGAGGGGAGGGGTGGATTCGCTGAAGGGAGGAGGAAGAGAACGGAGGACGTGGCGGCACGGTGCGGCTTTGTTGGTGGTGCGGCTGCGTCTGGAGTGGAGGCGGAGGGGGAAGGGAGGAGTCGCGTCGGATTTAACGCGGGGAGGAGGGGGGTGAACGCGAGGGCGACGCGAGGGAGAATGGAAGAAGGAGGAGGCGGCAAAGGGGGAAGGAAGGGGAGAAGGGCGGCGGTGGGTTTTGGGGAAGAGGAGGGCGTCGCGATGTTGGTCGCGCCCGTGGCGCGGTGGAGGGCAGCGCCTTCGGCGGTGGCGCGCTGGAGGTGGATGGGCGGCTCCGCCCCCCCTTTTTTTTATATCTGATTTGATTTCGATTGAAAATCTGAGGGGGGGCAACGGTTTTGAAGGGGAGGAGAGGAGGATATACTTTTTTTTAATTATTTAATCCCAAAAGGTTGACTTTTACATACGAGCTCTAAACGAGGCCCACCGCCTGTCGTCCATAGCTAATTACCCCCATTCCGAACACAATGGGATATGTATCGTAAGCTGATTCGATCGTTTCGATCAGTTTCCGTTAAAATCAACATATAACTCTATATATTGAATTTGAACACGTATTTCAATTTACCGGGGTCACATACGAACTCTAAAAATTGCAGAAAAATATTTTGTAGCTTCGCATTGACGATACGGTCCTAAAAAAACTAGTTTCGTTGAATTCTGAGACCGTTGGAAAAATGGCCAATTTCCAGTCGATTAAAATCAACTGAAACTGGTCAAACGCGTTTTCCATTGCCACGCTCACATATTGATTCGAAAAATTATGAAATTTGGAATCTAGCAATAATTTGACATCACGGACCCAACAAAAGTGGTTTCGTCGAAATCCGAGGTCGTTTGCAAAATTCCCATTTTTAAGGGCCTGAATTCCATAGCGACTATTCAGAATTTTCAACTGGACATATCTTTTTATCCACGCTATGAAATTTCAATCTTTCGGATTCGTTGGAAAGATATCCTCAAATAGATCCTATTATTTTTGGTTTCACTAAAATCCGGTTTGTTTTGCACCCGGTACATTCAATTGAAGTTTGAAATCGAATTATCGAACTACCGCGCCATTTTCAATTACTTTTATAATTATATATAATTATTTATATTCTACGACGACGTATATAATATATACGTCGAATTCTATTCAAAATAAATTTCTCGTCGATATTACTTAAAATAATCTATTTTAAATGTTCAAAATTCGCTAAAATTGCCAAAATAAAATTTTTAAACTGGCCCAGATTTTCGAGTTGTTACAATTTTACTTTTGATGATTTAGTAGAAATTAATACTGAAATCTTAGAGTCTAAAAAAATGTTTAAGTGAAAGTTTAAACAAGCTAACGAAGATAAAAAGAAAGCAGAATTTGAAAGAGATCTTTTAAAAGATGAGAAAGAAATTTTAGAAAATGAAATTAGAAAATTACAAGAGTCACTTTCAGCAGCAAATTCTCAGATATTAATATTGAGTCAAGAAATCGAGACTCAAAAGAATAAAAATGATTTATTAGCTTCTGAGTATCATGATTTAATTACTAAAGTTAAAATTTTAGAATTGGAAAACTCTAGTGTAAAAATTAAGTTAAAAAGCATTTCTAAAAATATTAACAATTTTAATAAAGGTAGAAAGAATTTATCTAAAATATTAGAAAATTCTCAGCCAATTTTTTGCAAAAAAGGACTTGGATATAATCAAAAAGTCAAATCAAAAAGGAAATCCAATTCAAAAAATTCTAATGCTAAACCAGAATTTTCCAATTGAAAATTAAATATTTCTACTAAGAAAAAATTCTCGGAAAATATTTGAATATGGATTCCGAAAACAAATAATATTCTTATTAAAAATAAATATATTAAAACCTTTTTAGAATCTGTTCATTATAATAATAATTATTTATTCAAAAAGGAACCTGAACCCTCTTGGGTTTGGCTTCCTAAGACTTAACCCTTAGGACCCTAACGGAGGAAGTGGGTACCATTTTTTCTCTTTTGCAGGTACCACAAAAATTTATGATAATGATTAGCTAAAACTAAAAGGAGGTCTTTTACACTCCCTCTTCTCTGTAAGTTATTTTTGTTAAACATAGACTTTGAAAAACACTAACTTTTATATAATTCTTTAATAATAGTTATTGCTTATTTAAAATAGACATACTATTTTTAGTATATTATCTAATGTACAGACCATTTATTAAACACACATTACCTAGTTTTTACCAAACATATTTTCGAATCTTTTAAAGGAATGGCTAATACTAGCTTTTCCATTCATTTGATACACTATATTTAGTATACACTTTTGCATAAACTCTACAGAAAAAGTGTTTTTGTTTTTTTTTTAAAACAAATAAAGAAACGATAACTAAGAATCTTCTTATCATGTCAAAAAAAGAAAAATCCCCTTCAACACCAACCAAATCTTCAGACAAAACTTCATCCGATTCAATTAATATCATCACATCTCCTACTCTAAACAACGAACCAACTCTTCGGTGGCAAGAGTATCAAACCAGATACACTCCGGAAGCCAACAAGAGAAGAGAAGTTTCGGTGTCTCCCTCAACAAAATACAAAATTGATGATATTCGACATTATCAACATGAACAACTAAAATCACAAAGGGAAATATATTATGAGCAAAAGAAAACTTCAGATAGATTAACTTTTCTCGAAACTGTAGCTCTTCGAATTTGTAGAATATCGGTTGTCCTAGAACCAAGGCATTACCCTCTTTCTACGACTCATGAATCATCAAAGAGACCTTCTACTTTATGGAGTGCATGGAATAAAACCAACAAAAATAAGAAGGAAAGTCCAAATTCGTGGGAAAATAACTATCAACAGAATGATGGAGCTAGCACACCACGGAAATCAACCTCATTTGAAGAATAGTTATTGAATCATAGGAATATTTCCTTTCGCTTAATAAGACTTAAATTGATCAATAATGCAAATTTTCCAATGATTTGTTTGAGTCATAGAGTATATGTTTCATCCTTTTTGCATAATAAAAATATATTTCTATTTATAGTTAAATATATTTGATTTTCATATAATATTTTAGAAAATAAGAGTTGTTGTGCAATTTATCAGCCACCAGTCGACTGGTATATTGAAAACCCAAAAACTGGATTTCTGCATGTATCGTGAGTTATAACCCCACTACCCCTTTTTTCTCACTTCTTAAAATATCTAAAAACTTCCAAAAAACCTAGAAAATTCCAAATTTCATCATGGCTCCTTTTAAACATCAATTAGACACAAGATCACCTTTAAGAACAAGATCAAAGAAGCCAGCAGAATCCTCTATTGATCAATGGTTTTGGAATGACCTAGCTAGGCAAAGGTGGAAGCTTTTATCAAGTTTGAAATTCATCCCAGGGCCTTTTGTGAAATTCGAAGACTTTAATTCCTATGGATTACAACAACTAGCTCGTCAAGGTAGACTTGAATCACTCTTAGATTTTTCTCAAAACAATATCAAAATAAATGTCACCATGATAAAGTTATTCTTGGCCAATATGAACTTAGATCATCAAAATCCGACTAATTCACAAAATTGTGTGTGGAGTCTTGTTTGTGGGCAACCTATCTTCATTTCTATTGATAGACTAGGTCAAGTTTTAAATTCGCCTACGGATAGGATAGCTCTAACCGAGTTGAATTGTGAATACGGGGTAAGAGATGAAATAAGTCATCTCTTTATGGATGATGACTCGGACGATTCACGAACCAAAGGGCTATGACCTAATGCAAGAATCCTTCACCATACTCTTACTCGAACAATTCTACCAAGATCCGGAACACATGATCTTGTGTATTCAGATACTTTTCGAGCTTTGTATGCCACTTTTGGTCACATAAAAATAAATTGGATGCAAACAATTATGGACCTTCTTCTTTACACAAATGGAATGACTACATACTTTCATTATGGAGAATACTTGATGTGGATCTTTGAAAGTGCAAAAATACTGAAATCGGACTCAGAGACAATTGAAATAAAAATAATGGATAAGAAAATTTTGAAACAAATGCATATGCCTCCTCCAACTATTCGACTCATGAGATTGGAAAGTTGGATAAAGAGAAGATTGGATCAACCATCATCAAGTACTACTCATGCTAATCCTGAAGATGTCTGACTAACGGAACCGTCTCGAACATCAAGACAGCACTTGATGTTGTTACTCGCAACCAACTTCTTCTAGAAGCAAGGCTTAAAAGGATGGAAAAGAAGTCGGATAAAAAGTTTGATAAAATCAGAAGTTTTCTTGGAAGGATGTGGGAATCTATTTCATGTTCTCTTGCAGCTATTGGTCATGTGACAGATCCGGAAAAACGACATATTTCTCCTATCAATTGGACTTCTTCTGAAAGTACCGAATCCGATGACTTTTAGCTTAGTAGTACGTTATGTATGTTATTTGCTTTAGTATCTTTTTATTTTTTTTCAAACTTATGCTTTTGGTTGTGTAATAACTTGTGGTAGGAAACTTTATGATTTTGTTTGTGTTGAACTTCATGCATGTTATAAAATGATTATATGTTTATTCTATCAATGTTTCTATATTGTTGTTCGATTACTATGTGCTTATCATGATTAATTGCTTTTTAATCGATGAAATAGGGGGAGAAATATTTCTATCCTATGATGAATCTAAGATATATACTATATGCTCTTAATCATAAAATATTTTTTGGAATATATGTGCTAACATTTTACAGGAATCAAAACAGTAAGATTATATCTTTATCAAACAAACAAAATGTTGCAGAAATTCAAGGAGAGCAAATACTCAGGGGGATAAAATCAGATATGTTGTCATCAATCAAAAAGGGGGAGAATGTTGAAAACAAGATTCTGATTAATGCCAACAAAAGAGATTGCAAGGGAATCATGTCATAGAGATAAGGGTTATATATATATACACACACACTCACATTGAGTCGTGTTAGAATTATGCTAAAATTTATTCTCAAGTATAACATGAATAATCAAAACAAAGTATATATATAACGCCTTAAAGGCCAGAACTGTGCAAAAACAGCTCTACCAGTCGACTGGTAGAGAAATGACCAATCGACTGGTCCAACTGTTTTTGTATATAATGGCTAGTTTTGAAAAGTTTTTTATCCAAACGATTTAAAGTTTATTTCTACCAGTCAACTGATGAAATTTTAACCAGTCGAGTGATTCGAAACAACAAATATTTTCTGAAAGGTTGCTTTCGTTCATGAAAAGAAATCTCTTCATTTCTGAAAGGAAATGGAAGTTTCTTTTGATTAAAACTCTTCATAAAGAATTACTACCTTTCTACTATTACATAAACACTTCAAAACATGATTTCAAATCACCGATTATCATTTTATTCTCTCTATTTTCTGAAATTACACTTTTATATTCTTTGCAATATAAAGCTCTCCAAAATTCAAGTTACTTGTTGAATCTTTGATAACATTTCATATATCTTGATTCTACAAGCAACTAACTTCCTTAAATCTTCAAATTCATTTCAAATACTCGAGGATAAGATTATAGGAAGGTTGTACTTAAATCGTTGACTTTCCGTGTTGATTTAAGAACACAAAGCAAAAGTCAAAACACTTGTGTTTGTTGAAGTCCTGTGTAGTTGCTCAGGCAAGAGGCATCCTTGTTGGGGCTTGGGTGTATTGAACTATTCCTCCGGGTTAAGAGAGGGCATGATAGTGAACTCCGAAGAGGAGCTTCGGGACTGGACGTAGGACGAGAAGTCCGAGCCAGTATAAAATATCTGGTGTCACTTTACTTTACTTATTGCTTTTGTCTAGTTGTGATTTATCATATTAGCGCTTATTTATTTGCATAACTATTACAGACTAGCTAGTTAGTATATCATCTATATTTCCATTATATCCATATAAATCCTGCTTAAAGTTGTACACACCGACTTATCAAAACAATCTCACTAAGGAATCACCAACAAAAGAAGATGAAGATTGGGAGGTCATCAAGAAGGATCCAATCTTTGGAGGAGATGTGTAATAACCCAGAATTTCTGAACTAATTTAAAATTTTTATTTTAGCAAATTTAACGGATTTTGAGAATTTAAAATGATTTACTTTAAATAATAACGACTAAAAATTTATTTAAATCGAAGTTAGAACGTATAATTTTATTTTAATTATAAAACGAGCTTGAAATGGCTCGGTAGTTTGAAAATTCGATTTTAAATTTCAATTGAATGTATAGGATTCAAAATAAATCGGATTTCAGTAGAACCAGAAATATTTGAATCAATGATATCTTTCTAATGAATGTAAGAAACTGATATTTCACTTTATAAATTATAAGTTATGTCCAGTTTAAAATTTGAAATAGTCGCTATGGAATTTATATATATATTAATATAATATATAGCCCTTAAAATAGTCATTTTTCAAACGACCTCCGTTTTCGATGAAACCACTTTTGTTGGATCCGGAATGTCAAATTATTGTTAGGTTTCAAATTTCATAATTTTTGGAACCAATATGTGAGCGCAGTGAACTTAAACTTGTTTTGAAATTTCAATTTGAATTTAATCGACTGGAAAATGGCCATTTTCCATACGGCCTCCAAATTCGACGAAATTAGTTTTGTTAGGACCGCATCGTGAAAACATAGCTAGATTTATTTTTCTATAATTTTTGGAGTCCTTATGTGGCCCCATTAAATTAAAATGTTCGTTTAAATTCAATATATATTGATTTATATTTTAATTTTGATACAAACTCATCGAAACAGTCGAATTGTCTTACGGAACACATCCCATTATATCCGAAATAGGGGTATTTTGCGAGGGGCGGCAGTCGTTGGGTCGGATTTGGAGTTCAACGCGTTAAACAAACTAAATTGGAATAAAATAATTATATATATATATATATATATTCTAACCCTTAAAACTCTAATTGCCCAATCAAAATTCTACGCTGTCGTTCTTGCGATTTATGGTCAGAATCGCTCGATTCTTCTTTGTCTCCTATCTCTCGATTCATTCAATAAAATCAAAAACATATTGAAGAAAAATTGTAGAGCTACACGAGCTCTTCAAGATCAACAGGCATGATTCGATTTAATGTTGTCGATTGGGAGAATTTGCTTTAGGAAGAGCTAACGTTCGAGCTCGATTTGCTGACGCAGGGGGGTGCGAATGGGGCGGCGCTCATGGAAGGGGCGGCGACGCGAAGGGCTTCCAAATGGCGACCGACGATGGTGGTCTGGACCACCGTGGTAGCGGCGGCGGGGGAAGAATGAAGTCAATGTCCATTTTGGGGAGCGGTTTTCACAGAGCGGGAAAAACAAAGGGAAACGCCACGTTTTTGTTAAGCGTTGTTAAAGGTTAATATAATTATTTTAATTATTTATTTCAATTTTGTAATGAAATGTATGTAATACCATATCTCTTTCATACGAGATCAAAATTGAACGATTTCAGTCACGTTGGAATCGTGGGATCAAACTCCACATTTCAGAACTGACTAGAAGCGATTTGGAGAAAATTCGAATTTAAGGTGATTTTAAATCAAAACAGAACCATTCAAAAATAAAAGAATGGCGGAGTGGAACCCAATGTGAGAACTCCTTCTCACTAAATTATATTTTATCATGTTATTGTATTCATATATAAAAATATATAGAATTTCCAATGTAGATTTTTATCAGTCTTAATCATTATAAATTGTATACGGTGCCTGTTAGCTCACCTCCCTCGTCCGCAGACCATGGATGATTTAATTGACTGTATTGTGTTTAGACTGTATTGTGTGTTGATTGTGATGTTTAAAATATTAAAAATAATTTAATATTATTTTGTGGTAGTTGAAATTAAATTATAAATATTTATAATTTAAACAGTGAAAATTGGCTAATTAGAAAAATAATTCAAATCGAATTAGAACTGGTTAAATTTATTAACCAGTGATTATTTTGAATCGACTTTTGTTGTTTGGAAACCACACATGGGTCTAGGGACGATAATATATTCACATCTCCCTTGAATTTAATTAAATGTCAATCGATTGATCAACAGACTAAGATAAGCGTTATTAAATTATTTAATGCTTATACAGTTGTAAATTGCACTCTGGATGTGAATTGACTGTTTGATGATTATTTATCATTATTGTTGAATACATGTGATGTATGAAATCAATATAACTGAAATTATATGGTAACGGATTGAGTCGCATTCCAATTCAGAAATAACGAATATATTAAAATAATGAATATTTAAAATAAGGAATGTTTTAAAATAATATTCAGTAAATAATCAAAATATGATTTTGATGTCCGATTTTGGATGGACACGAAAACATAAAAATATATGAAGCCTGGTTAAGTGTAGAAACGCCATTTTAACCCAAACGGGTTTATCGATCGATTTTAAGCCATTTTTTCCCGAACGGGTTTATCGATCGACTTTATTTATTTTATAATAAATATCGAAAAGAATTGATTTCAAAATTAGATATTTTGAAAATATTATCTTTTAAATTTTATATGATAAGGAATATTCAATTTTGATTTAAAATTGAAAGGGAAATTAAAATCGTTTTAGAACGAATTTATAAAATATGATTTAAATGGAAATCAATGATATATATATTATATATATTAAATGGCCTGAATAGAACGCGCCGCACAGCGACCGTTCGCGAATTTCGACCATTAACTTCAAATTAATGTAACATGAGACCCGACCGTCGGATTCTCCTAAAACTGGAACCGTTAGGTTCGTACCGAAAAGAGCTTTCCAACGAATATAAGGGATTTGAAATCTAACAGTTAGATTTTGATATATGTCCAAATCAACTTTAGAAAGGTCGCTATGAATGCAGTTCGGTGGCCGTTATTGGAAACTAACTGAAGGGCCTTAATAAAGTTATTAAAAATTTGGAAAAATTACGTAAAATCATAGATTTGGAAAGATTTTGGATGAAAAATTCCAAGTTTTGAAAAGATAAATGATATTTTTATCAAAATGAACTAGTTATTAACTAGTATAGAAATCCAGTATTTTCAAATAAATAAATTGGATCTGTAAATGGTTTTGAAATAACCAGGAATTCCAACGTATGAGTTGGAATGGATTTAAATGGAAATAATCTGTGGAATATTTTGATATTGAATTCCGTGATTATACGGATATTGTTCTGGGAATTTGGAAGATACAGATATCGTTATTCTCAATACGATATCCGTTGGTTTCAGAATTTGATATTGAATATAAGCCGATATAATTTTTATTGAGAGCCTTGTATTTAATATCAAATTGGATTTTGGGTTTGTCATGAATGGTGTCTTTAATAACACTGTTCTTAAAGCCCGATGAGAAAAGAATAAATCTTTTAAATAAGATTTAGTGAAGTTTACCAATTAACTAATATTTAATTGGAATTGAATAAAAGAATTGGATTTTTGGGTTTATTATGAACGGTGTTTTAAATAACGCTTGTTCTTTAACCCAATTTACAATGAAGATATGATTCGGAATTTGTAAATCTTTTTATTAAGATTTAATGGAAATTTTACAAAGTAAAGCTTTCCAATTTAATATATTAAATTGGAATAGAATGGAATTCGATTTGTTAATAATCGAGATGAGCTTCTATGAATGAAGGCCATTACTATATATATAATTTAAAAGGCTTGCCCATTATTCAATTTATATTATTAGTCTAATACGGAAAGTCATATCGATCATATATTGATCTGTTTTCCATGAAGATTCAATATTTAATGGAAGAGGATTTAGGTTTATCGTGAACGGTGTTTTAAATGACATTAGTTCTTTAACCCAGTTATAGGATTTATTCTCCTAAAGTTGAATAATCATTAAGTAATGATTTTTGAGATTAAAACCGAACTAGAGTCTTAATGAATCTTTAATTAGATCGAAATGGTAATGGGGTAATTAAATTTACCAAATTCAAGAAATGATCGAGATATGGAGTACCACCAGTTTTACTCCAGGCGATAGTTAAATCATTAATTAGATTTGAGCGTGAAATGGTAATTAAATTTACCGATAACACTGGGTGTTAAATATGGAGTCCTATCAGTTTTGCTCCATCGGATGAAAAGGTTGGGGTTGGGATTAACATATAAATGATTGCTTCGGTAAGGTTCGCTAATCCCGACTAGTTGATAAACCTTAATTTGGGTTAGAATTGTGAAAGGATAAAGTAAAATCTTTTGAAATGAGATTCGAAGGAAGATTAAAGAATAATTTTAAAAGAAATTATCTTTAATAAAATTAATAGGGAACCTTTCCCTAAAAATGTGAATATTTGAATAAAAGAATATTCTGAATTGGAATGAGGCATATGATGTGTTTTCATAACACTTGATTATTGATTATAAAATACGCGAGTTATTCGAAAAGACCGGGTTTATCCCATTCTGAATAACTGATATAACGAATAAAAGTGGAAGATGAAAACGGTGGTTGAATGTGACGGCCCGCCCCGCACCAACCGACATTTACTCCAAAGGTGCGCTGTACACATGTCCAGTTAGCACGGGACGGTCGTCAGAAGAAGGAAATGAACTAACAAGGAACCTGTAGAATGTCTCACAGCGCATAAGATAAAATATAATAATAACATACTTGACATAAAACAGGTGAGACAGTGCATAAGCTGAAACAACTAACACAGCAGCGGAAAATCCAAGAACAGCTTATGATCCAAAGTTAAACATTATTACAACTCTTTAACTGTCTCAAAAGCAAAAGCAAGATAAAGGAGGTACACTACTAATGCCCAAGAAGCAACCACCAACGACATAGGAAGAATATCTATATATCATACATGGAAGCCTCCTGCTTGCCTCCGAATCAACTACTCGCGCACCACCAGCTAACCTGTCTCTAGTCTGCTTATGTGAGCACCCAGAGTAATAAGAGGAGACATAAAACTCTGGGTCAGACATAAAGCCTGGTATGAGCGATAAGCATCTAAACAGAACAATAACAGGTAGACTAAAACATACATGAACCTGGACCTGCAACCAAAGAGTTAGCACTACATACTGTACAACACTCTAAGGTTCCCTTTCAAATTGTGTAAAGATAACGGGAGTGGGGGTGTGCATGTCATAGTGATGGCAAACAATCAAACATAGCAACCATCCTCACATCTCACACTCAGTGCATAAAGCATACGATATTCACCACTACGATCACCCAACATACCTTGCTACGATCACTTTGCCCCATGAAGTCATAAGTGGCTTCACTGCACTGATAACGTAGCCACTAATCCTTTGCTATGTCCACTTTGCCCCATGGAGTCGCAATGACCCCACTGCACTGGCTCATAGCCTCACTAATCTTTTACTATGTCCACTCTGCCCCATGGAGTCACAATGACCCCACTGCACTGGCTCATAGTCTTACTACGCATCACTTTGCCCCTCGAGTCGTAATGACTCTACTGCACTGATAACGTAGTCTTCATCCATTTTCAGTGGTGAATCGAAGTTATGAACATCGACAACTCCTTAGCACATGTCCCGCAGCAAAGCCCAACCATGAAATGAACTCATTGGTTCCCCATTGGATCCTGAGCTCTAACTTCCATTTGGACTACCTTTGCATCTCGGGTTGTTGGTCAATACCGGGTCGGGTCGGGTTCCCCTTCTAGCCATCGGTTCGGGTCGGATCCTCTACTTTGAATTGGTTCGGTTCGTGGTCTTCCTCTAGTAACGGTTCGGTTCGGGTTCTCAACGTTGCCTCGGTTCGGGTCGGGTGTCCCCCTTCGGGTCGGGTCGGGTTCCCATCTCCCATCCAGTTCGTGCTCCAGCTCCGGTTGCCTCGTCTGGTCCCGTTCCCTATTCTAATCCGATCCGAGCCCTTCGCCATACTCCGGTCCGAGCCCTTTGTCCTTAAGTCGATCCGATCCCCAGCTTAACCAACATGGCCTTCCTTTTTGCCAAGCCTCCCAAGTGTCAAGTTCCGATCCAGTTCGGATGTCCTTGCCCGGTCACTATTCCGATCTGAGCCCCCACATCCGATCCGAACCGGTCCAGAACCTGCACTTTTCCTACAACCTTTCCAGCAAGTGTTTTACGCCATTCGACGACGTTTTCGACCATTCTAACTATTGAAATCAATCACAAAGCATACCATACAGTCATAGCAACATATGTAATCAACCACAAACAACAAAACATCAATATGATAGGTTAAAATAGATCAAACATACCCAAAACCCCATATTTCCCCTTAAGCATGTTTAGGTGAAACTAATTATGTGATTAGCAAAACTTAACCAAAGTAACCAAAATTCATATCAGAGGTCTAAAACATCATTTCGGATTTTATAAATATTTTTCCAGAATTTTATCATGTTTAAATTCGCTAATTAACACTAATTACCCTTAATTAGCCACAATTAGTGAGGAACTATGCAAATCACTCACCTTAGCCACAAACAAAACTAAGATCTGAAATAAATCTCTGATTTGCTGCGAATCCCGATGCTAAACAGCAGCTCCAATGTTTATTTGGTGTAGATCTCCCTTGATTTGATGTTGCTAAGCTTAATCCTTGCTTAAAAGATGATTTGGAGGTGATTTAGAGGTTGGAGGCCATTTTTAGGGTTTCTTGGAGATAAGTGGAGGCTAGAAAATCGAAATGGAATGATTCTCTAACTCTTTTCAGCCTCCCCATAACCCTAATCCCGAAATGGGTTATGGGCCTACTCACTAATCACCCTATTTGGCCCGGTTAAGCAGTTTTTCACCTTCCAAACCTTATTTCAGCCATATCTCCCAAACGGTAAATCCGTTTTTCACATGTGACCACTCTACGGAAAGGTAAACCACCAAACGAACCTAATGGAAGTGGTTTCAGGTCAAAGTTCCTTTCCAATCAAAAGTTATGGCCAAAACAAGATCAGCTAGGGGCAAAACGGTCATTTAAAAATCAACAAAAATCATGAACATGGGAAATGAGTCTAATGGTTGTTCCCCAAAGTTACATGACCATACGACTTCATATGGGAAAGAAATAAATATTCTATGATCCTCCAATGCGTAGAATGCAGGTTGTTACATTCTCCCCCCCCCCCCCCCCCCCACCCTTAAGAAATTTCGCCCCCGAAATTCCCTAACCAAAACACACAAAGGGTCCCGCATGCCTATCAACCATAAAACAACAATCAAACATGCAAAACAAGCAAGACCAGTCTACCCTAGCATGCGGAATAACTAAATTACAAAGTAAATCTTACCAGACAAAGAGTTCTGGATATGTCTTCCTAATGCTCTCCTCTGTCTCCCAAGTACAGTCATTCTCGTTCTCGCCCCACTGAACCTTGACTAGCCTCACCGCCTTCCTTCGAAGTTGCTTCGTATCGCGCTCGACAATACGAATCGGCTTGCGGTTCCCAACCGCCTCGGGTTCTACTTCGAAGTCCTCTAAATGATCAGGTGAAATAGTCATATCTGGGTCGTGTACGAACTTCCTTAGTTGGGAAACATGAAATACGTTGTGAACCCCCGCCATCTTCTCTGGTAAGCCAACTCTATATGCCAAATTCCCAACTTGTTCAAGAACAGGGAATGGACCAACAAATCTTGGTGCCAATTTGCCTCTCCTGCCAAATCGTATCACGCTCTTCAACGGAGAAACCTTGACAAACACCAAGTCACCAACGGAGAATTTTAAGTCTCTTCTCCTCTTATCAGCATAGCTCTTCGCCTATCTTGGGCAGCTTTCATTCGTTGTTGAATGATCTTAATCTTATTTGAAATTTCCCTCACCACATCTGGTCCAAGCATAAACTTCTCGCCAGTTTCTATCCAACATGATGGTGAATTGCACGGTCTTCCGTACAAAGCTTCATATGGAGCCATACCGATACTGGATTGGTAGCTATTATTATATCCAAACTCCACTAGATGCAAATGGTCATCCCATGATCCACCAAAATCCAATATACAAGCTCTCAAGAGATCTTCCAATATACGATTCACCCTCTCCGTCTAAACGTCGGTCTGAGGATGATATGCGGTACTGAGATGTAATTCTGACCCTAGAGCCTCTTGTAAGCTCTTCCAAAACCCACTAGTGAACAACGGGTCCCGGTCACTCACAGTGCTTTTAGGTACTCCATGAAATCTCACTACCCACCTCATATACAATTCTGCTAACTTAGCTGCCGTTCTGGTCGATTTGACTGGTATAAACCTTGCACTCTTAGTCAATCGATCCACAATTACCCAAATGCTATCATGTCCCGATCTAGTCCTTGGAAAACCATCGATGAAATCCATCGAGACTTGCTCCCATTTCCATTCGGGAATTTCTAATGGTTGCAACAACCCACTAGGCTTCTTTTGCTCGGCTTTAACTAGCTGACAATTCATGCATTTGGATATAAACTTCCCAACGTCTCTTTTCATCCCTTCCCAGTAGTAAGTCTGCTTCATGTCTCGATACATCTTATTACCACCGAGACGTATAGTCAGTTTTGAGTGATGACATTCTCTAAGCACTTCATCCCTCATACCATTTACGTTGGGCACAACTAGTCTTCCATTCTTTCTAAGCCATCCATCCCGATCAAGCCCATACAAATTCATCTCCTCACCATCGATGTTCATCTCTAACTTGGAGATGATTTCCAATAGATTGGGATCGTTCCTCTGGCTGGAACCAATCCGCTCTATCAAAGTGGGTCTGATCGCCAAACTAGCTAGCACTTCTGGATCCAATTCGCACTTTGGTCTGAAATCAAACCCCGCGATATACTCCAGTTGCTTCCATTCAAGAAACATAGCCCCTAAACTGGCATGTCTCCTACTCAAGGCATCGGCTACCGCATTACCTTTCCCAGGTGTTTATGCGATATCAAAATCATACGAAGCCAAGAACTCTAACCATCTCTACTGACAGAGATTTAGATCCTTCTGAGAGAAGAGATACTATAACGATTTATGATCGGTGAACAACTCAAATCTTTCTCCCAAGAGATAATGTCTCCACATCTTCAGCGCAAACACAATCGCTGCTAATTCCAAATCATGGGTAGGATACTTCTTCTCATGCGGCTTTAGCTACCGACTAGCATAAGCTACAACCCTACCTCCTTGCATCAATACAGTACCTAGTCCGGTACCACAAGCATTCGTGTATACTGTCATTTGCTCATTCCCTTTAGGAATGACTAATACTGGCGCACGCGTCAACTTTTCTTTTAGACTCTTGAATGCATTCTCACACACTCCGTCCCAGACGAAGGACTGATTCTTCTTAGTCAACTGAGTCAACGGTGCTGCTATCTTGGAGAAGTCCTGGATAAACTTACGATAATATCCAGCTAACCCCAAGAAACTTCTTACATCTGTTGCATTCTTGGGCGTAGGCCAATCCTGTACCGTAGCCACCTTCGCAGGGTCCACGGCAATACCATTCTAGGAAACAATATGACCCAAGAATCTCACTTCCCTTCTCCAAAAGTGACACTTAGAGAATTTCGCTTTCAATTGGTGTTTCCTCAACACCTCCATCACTATCCTCAAGTGTCCCTTGTGTTCCTCCTCTGTCCTCGAATAAACAAGGATATCATCTACGAACACAAGAACAAACTTATTCAACTGATCTCTGAATACTCGATTCATAAGATCCACAAAGTAGGCTGGTGCATTGGTCAACCTAAATGGCATGACCAACCACTCATAACGGTGTCCTAAATGCCGTTTTCGGAACACTCTCATCCGCTACTCGGAGCTGATGAAATCCTGTCGCGAGGTCCAACTGGGAGAACACTCTTGCTCCTTCCAGTTGATCAAACAAATCATCTATCCGCGGTAGAGGATACTTATTCTTCCTCGTCACCTTATTCAACTCGCGATAGTCCACACACAAACGAAGGGAACCATCTGCCTTAGTGGCAAACACAACTGGTGCTCCCTACTCGGAGACACTTCTTCTAATAAATCCCTTCTTCAAAAGATTGCTGACTTGCACCCCGAGCTCTCGCTGCTCCCTTGGTGCCATACGACGAAGTGGCATCACTATAGGTCTGGCATCTTTCACTAAATCAATACGGAACTCAATCTCTCGGTGTGGTGGAAGCCCGGTCACCTCCTCGAAGACGTCCGGATACTGGCCAACCACGGGCACAACTGACAACTCATCATGCGGGATGTCGAGGGAATTTATAAAACTAGCCATTACCCCATCACTAGGTAGACTACCAAACACTACCCTCCGCCCTAACTGTCACCAAAAAGCCCTCACAGTCTACCACCACCCCGTAACTTTGGAGCCAATCGACTCCCAATATAATGCCATACCCAGTAAAGCCCAAAACAAAGCAATCACAAACAAACATACATCCATGACTCGATAAGACCACATTTCGGCAAATCATACTAAGGCTAGTCGAACCACCAATCGGGTTCGTCACAACCAATGGTCTATCGACTATCTCGGGTTCCAGTCCCAATCTATCTACCAGGTCACTAGATATGAAGGAACGGGAAGCCCCTGTATCAAACAAAACTCAAACTGGTACATCATAAATAGAAAGCATACCTTGAATAACAACATTCTTTCCATTCTCCGCCGCAGTTGGGGCATTCGATGAAGAAGTAACATCATCAATAGCATATGCTTTCACAATCTGCTTCTCCTTAAGAGGTTGCAGACACTTATCCTTATGATGTCCCACTTGGCCACAGTTGTAGCACTTCCTTTCCGCTAGCTTGGCCCGACATTCTTTAGCATAATGGCCCTTCTTACCACAGCCGAAGCACTCAACATCCTTCTTGTTCTTTTTCTGGCCACCCTTAGATTGGTCCTGCTTCCTCTTATTCTGAGAGATATTCTTGCCTCCACCGCCTGCTTGCGGCTTCAGCCCTTCTGCAGATGCAGCCTCAGTCTTTGACTTAGGGTAAAGACTCTCTGATCTCAAAGCTTTCCCCACAATCGATTCAAAAGTCTCATCGATGTGGTTGATAAGTCTTTCCCCCAAGTATCCATCCAACCCAGTAATGAACTTCTCATTCTTCTTCTCAGGAGTATCGATAAGAGATAGTCCATACTTCGACAAAGTGTCGAACTCAGCAATATAGTCAGAGACTACCCTACCATTCTGCTTGAGTTCCAAGAATCTCTTAAACAACACTGACTTCTGGGCAGCTGGAATGAACTTCTTGCTAAAGCGAGCCTTGAACTGATCCCAAGTAACCTGATCTTCTGGAGTAGCTGTTCTAATGGCATTCCACCAATTCATCGCTCGCCCTTGCAGCTGGCGAGACACTAGCCTTCTCTTCATCGCATCCTCAAGACCCAAGTCATCGAAGATACGATCACAGCTATCCATCCAATCTTGAACATCTGTGGCCGACTCCGTCCCGTCGAACGGCTTCTCACCAAGGTTAGTGTAATCCTTGCACAACTTGGCGAAATCGACCCTAGGCGCCTGCACTACTGGGCCACCACCAATTCCGGGATTGGGAACTGCCCCTTGCACCTCCCTAAGCATGTCTCTCATGAGGTCAGTAAACATCTCCCTCATGTCAGCAGCATTCCCATTATTGGCTCCCATACCAGCACCTCTAGCATATCGGCTCATCGTCAATCTGTAAAAGGGAAACGATTAACGACCCCATAGTGCTGCTAGTGCAGTACGACTTCATTCTTATACTACTAATAGTATATACATATATAGCTTTTGAAAACCAAAGTAATCACAAATACGCGCTCTCATATACGTATACTATCTCTCCCTAGTGTCTTTCCCTAGGTTAACTATGCAACCTAGAGCTCTGATACCAAATGTGACAGTCCGCCCCGCTCCAACCGACATTTACTCCAATGGTGCGCTGTACACATGTCCAGTTAGCACGGGACGGTCGTCAGAAGAAGGAAATGAACTAACAAGGAACCTGTAGAATGTCTCATAGCGCATAGGATAAAATATAATAATAACATACTTGACATAAAACAGGTGAGACAGTGCATAAGCTGAAACAACTAACATAGCAGCGGAAAATCCAAGAACAGCTTATGATCCAAAGTTAAACATTATTACAACTCTTTAATTGTCTCAAAAGCAAAAGCAAGATAAAGGAGGTACACTACTAATGCCCAAGTAGCGACCACCAACGACACAGGGAGAATATCTATATATCATACGTGGAAGCCTCCTGCTCGCCTCCGAATCAGCTACTCGCGCACCACCAGCTAACATGTCTCTAGTCTGCTCGTGTGAGCACCCAGAGTAATAAGAGGAGACATAAAACTCCGGGTCAGACATAAAGCCTGGTATGAGCGATAAGCATCGAAACAGAACAATAAAAGGTAGACTAAAACATACCTGAACCTGGACCTGCAACCAAAGAGTTAGCACTACATACTGTACAACACTCTAAGGTGCCATTTCAAATGGTGTAAAGATAACGGGGGTGGGGTGTGCATGTCAAAGTGATGGCAAACAATCAAACATAGCAACCATCCTCACATCTCTCACTCAGTGCATAAAGCATACGATATTCACCACTTCGATCACCCAACATACCTTGCTACGATCACTTTGCCCCATGAAGTCATAAGTGGCTTCACTGCGCTGATAACGTAGCCACTAATCCTTTGCTATGTCCACTTTGCCCCATGGAGTCGCAATGACCCCACTGCACTGGCTCATAGCCTCACTAATCCTTTACTATGTCCACTCTGCCCCATTGAGTCACAATGACCCCACTGCACTGGCTCATAGTCTTACTACGCATCACTTTGCCCCTCGAGTCGTAATGACTCTACTGCACTGATAACGTAGTCTTCATCCATTTTCAGTGGTGAATCGAAGTTATGAACGTCGACAACTCCTTAGCACACGTCCCGCAACAAAGCCCAACCATGAAATGAACTCATTGGTTCCCCATTGGATCCTGAGCTATAACTTCCATTTGGACTACCTTTGCATCTCGGGTTGTTGGTCAATACTGGGTCGGGTCGGGTTCCCCTTCTAGCCATCGGTTCGGGTCGGGTCCTCTACTTTGAACTGGTTCGGATCGTGGTCTTCCTCTGGTAACGGTTCGGTTCGGGTTCTCAACGTTGCCTCGGTTTGGGTCGGGTGTCCCCCTTCGGATCGGGTCGGGTTCCCATCTCCCATCCAGTTCGTGCTCCAGCTCCTGTTGCCTCGTCTGGTCCCGTTCCCTATTCCAATCCGATCCGACCCCTTCGCCATACTCCGGTCCGAGCTCTTTGTCCTTAAGTCGATCCGATCCCCAGCTTAACCAACATGGCCTTCCTTTTTGCCAAGCCTCCCAAGTGTCAAGTTCCGATCCAGTTCGGATGTCCTTGCCCGGTCACTATTCCGATCTGAGCCCCCATATCCGATCCGGTCCAGAACCTGCACTTTTCCTGCAACCTTTCCAGCAAGTGTTTTACGCCATTCGACGACGTTTTCGACCATTCTAACTATTGAAATCAATCACAAAGCATACCGTACAGTCATAGCAACATATCTAATCAACCACAAACATCAAAACATCAATATGATAGGTTAAAATGGATCAAACATACCCAAAACCCCATATTTCCCATTAAGCATGTTTAGGTGAAACTAATGATGTGATTAGCAAAACTTAACCAAAGTAACCCAAATTCATATCAGAGGTCTAAAACATCATTTCGGATTTTATAAATATTTTTCTAGAATTTTATCATGTTTAAATTCGCTAATTAGCACTAATTACCCTTAATTAGCCATAATTAGTGAGGAACTATGCAAATCACTCACCTTAGCCACACACAAAACTAAGATCTGAAATAAATCTCTGATTTGCTGTGAATCCCGATGCTAAACAGCAGCTCAAATGTTGATTTGGTGTAGATCTCCCTTGATTTGATGTTGCTAAGCTTAATCGTTGCTTAAAAGATGATTTGGAGGTGATTTAGAGGTTGGAGGCCATTTTTAGGGTTTCTTGGAGATAAGTGGAGGCTAGAAAACTGAAATGGAATGATTCTCTAACTCTTTTCAGCCTCCCCATAACCCTAATCCCGAAATGGGTTATGGGCCTATTCACTAATCACCCTATTTGGCCCGGCTAAGCAGTTTTTCACCTTTCAAACCTTATTTCAGCCATATCTCCCAAACGGTAAGTCCATTTTTCACATGTGACCACTCTACGGAAAGGTAAACCACCAAACGAACCTAATGGAAGTGGTTTTAGGTCAAAGTTCCTTTCCAATCAAAAGTTATGGCCAAAACAAGATCACCTAGGGGCAAAACGGTCATTTAAAAATCGACAAAAATCATGAACATGGGAAATGAGTCTAATGGTTGTTCCCCAAAGTTACATGACCATACGACTTCATATGGGAAAGAAATAAATATTCTACGATCCTCCAATGCGTAGAATGCGGGTTGTTACATTGAAGACCGGTGTTATTCACATTGTTTGGATGATTACTGATGTCTTGATTCGGCTGTACACCCAAGACAAGGTAATAAGTGGTGATCGTCCAGACATACTAGGAGATAGACCGGATATGCGAGGACCTCTCTCCTGTATTGGACATATGGGACGAGGAATAAGGTGCATCCGGTTTCGTTCAGGCCTGGAACGGACTTATACATGGATGGTATGTCTAACATTGTAATCCTTTATACTGTATTCGTTGATCTCTATTAAATATATATCTGTTTCATGGCGGAGAATTTATTCTCTTGCTTAACACCCTTCTCTGAGACGCAAATGAGTGGTACGGTATGGATTGTCAGTGTGGCATGCTGAGATGCAAATGATCAAGGCTTTTGTCGAAAAGCAAAGTCTTGTGGTTGATGATCAAAACACGACTTTAAATAGCATTGTATCACCCCGCCTCCGCTAAGGTCACTCGCAAAGGAATGCACTAGCTTTAGAGGGGAATTATTGGTAAACATGTACAGAAATATTACAAGACAGAAATATAAAATAGCGGAAGTAAAACCAACTTTCATATCATTAATAAATAAGGTCTAAAGCCTTTTACATCAGAGAATTTCTTACATGAAAACCTGTCTTGCAATAGTAAAGAAGCATAAAATCCTTTTCATAAATTATTCCCCAAGTGAAACAGAAAAGTAGCCATAGCCAAGAAAAGTCCAAGCCATACAAGATGACCTTTAAACAGAAGAAGTCCGAACTAACAATAGCATTTCCTCCCTGTAACCTGGGGGGGAAACGGAAGACAAAGAGGCAAAACAAAACGGGGTCAGTCATAAAGACTGGTAAGTCCTATCTACTTCCAGTATAAAGACTAATAAAGTTAACTAACATGAGAAACTGAGATGAAACATAAGTATGAAGACAAGATAGATAAGCTAAACCAAAACAACAGGATGAACTACAGTACCCAGATAAACTAAGATATCATGATAAACTACGGTGTCATGATAAATCAAGGTATCACATCATCAGGTTTCTATCAAGTATACCATCCCAAGATATCTATCATGTATAACACCCCATGGTATCTATCATGTATACCATCCCATGGTACCTATCATGTATACCATCCCAAGGTATTTGTCATGTATATTTGCACTGCACCTCTCGTACTAGTATCCCAACCCGCGTCATGTATTAACTATGAATGTCCCTTGCCCAATGTCATGTAATGGTCCATGTCAACCTAATATATAGCATATGTAGGTTTTCCCAACTCGTATGTTTTCTTTCCATGTATAAGTTCAGTCCTTTGCTGTAGGCTGTACGGGCTTTCCCATGTAAATCTATACCACCTCCACGTAGTACCATTTTATCCTTGAGGTTATTTTGGCTTGCTACCCTTGATCTGGTTATGTTTTCTTACCATGAACTATCGCGTGTTCACTTAGGATTTATGCCACCTAGGGCCACTAGGGATTATGCTACCTAATGAACGTTTTCGTGTCTCGGTTTGGGTTCAAGCCACCTAGGACCACTAGGGATTATGCCACCCGTCAGCCACGCCCTTTGTCCCACGTATAAGTCGTGAATCGTTTCCATGTCTAGACGCACATGTATCTCAATGTGCCATCCGAATTCCGTGCCAGGTCAAATCGAGAAATACAAAACTCGGTCGGGAGCTTTAAGTCGTTTGCTGATGCAGATATCAAGGTCTGTTTTTGTATCCGTGGCTATGGTCCCACGTGACCCCTCCCTCAACTACTGAAAGGCAACCCAAGAAAAATCATGTATGAGAACTACATCCCGGCCCCACTATGCCCCACTTTCCTATTGGCCAACCTCACCCATGACTCGATAGCAAGAACATGGTCTGTTGGGAGTTCTCTGCCTTTCCGTTCGTACACGATTGACTAAAGATGGTAGGTAGTTGGCGACGTGCTATCCAGGGCAAAAACAAGCATCATCGACTCCACGCTAATCCATCCCAGTCTTTAGGTCGCTCGCATAGCAACCAAGGCATACCCTTGGCTCTTCTACCACAGACCTTAACCTCTGTGAGGCCAGGTTTCATGGACCATCTGCCACCTCACAGAGGGATACCAAGAGTACCCTCACGTCCCCCGAAGCTACCGCTTCGTCACCCAGTTCGCTGGAGCTTTTTATCTAAGTCAGATAAGTTGCTCCTCCTCGTATACTAAGCGATGACCTACCGTATCAGGTTACTCATCTATTTATGAACTAGTCCCATGTCCTTGGCTAAGAATTATTACTTAGTTATTCTTAACTAAGGTTTACCACTTAGCTTCTTTTCCCGTTATCCTTGGTTAACTACGATTTTCTACCTAGTTCCTCTAACTAGGGTTTTGTCTATTGGGTTAAGTGTTATTATTCAAGCCCATGACTTAACCCGCCTACCAACCATGTCATAATCGGCTAAGTGTTCAAGTTCAAGGCTTAGCCCCACAGCTCGTATGTCAAGTTGGTTAAGCATTTGTTTGTCTTAACCCTATCAGATTATCGTGTTAGATTGATTAAGCATAGATTATCTTAATCCCATCAGATTGTCGAGTCGGATTGGTTAAGTATGGGTTAGCTTAACCCCATCCACTAATCGTATTACAATGGTTAAGTATATTTAAAAAGGTCTTGTGACTTAACCCTATCCGGTCCGTATATTAGATTGGTTAAGTATAGGTTACTTAACTTCATCAAATCATCATGTATAATTGGTTAAGTATAAGTTACTTAACCCCATTAAATTATCATGTTAAGTTGGTTAAGTATTAGTTACTTAACCTCATTGAAGTATCAAGTTTTAGATTGGTTAAGTGTTTAACTTAACCTTATCGAATTACTGTGTTTAGATTAGTTAAGTCTAGGTTAACTTAACTTCATCAAATTACCCTGTTTAGATAAGTTAAGTGTAGGTTACTTAACCCCATCTAATTACCAAGTCGGATTAGTTAAGTGTAAATTACTTAACCCCATCGAATTTACCGTGTTAGATTAGTTAAGTATGGATTACTTAACCCCATCTAATTACCAAGTCGGATTAGTTAAGTGTAAATTACTTAACCCCATCGAATTTACCGTGTTAGATTAGTTAAGTATGGATTACTTAACCCCATCTAATTACCGTGTTTAGATTAGTTAAGTGTAGGTTACTTAACCCCATCTAATTACCAAGTCGGATTAGTTAAGTGTAAATTACTTAACCCCATCCCCTAATTGTCTTATATGGTTAAGTGTCATTAAGAAACCAAGTCCGGTTTCACTTAACCTACCCATTCGTGTCATATCAGTTAAGTGTCATTAGTCAAAATTACTTAACCTTTTCATGTGGCATTAATTAGATTAATGCACTCAAACCTCTCACATTAGACTTCGTTGTGGTTACTAGTTAAGCCGGGCGGGTCCGGGTAGATTTATACCACAACCTAGTCTAACCTCGGGTTTTAAGTGCTATGTGACCAACTACTCACATTGGGTCCTATTGTTTGTAGCCACTAGTTAAGTCGGGCGGGTCCGGGTAGATTTATGCTACAAACTCAACCCAACCTCGAGTTGGCCACTTTCATGTTTGGTCTAGTGTCTTATTACACTTACAACCCATACATGTCAAGTTTTCAAGTTCCATGTTCATAGCCAAAATTACCTGTTGTCATGTTTATACCAATTTACCCCAAGTCGTGTTTCATGTCATTAAAGTTTACCCATAATGTAACCCTAGCGCTTTTAAACTCGCATATACATTCGCAACAACGCATAATGGATTTAAGAAGGAACTTGGCAAAGGCATGACAAAAAGGGTATAAGGCCACAAGTTAATCATGGTGGCATATGAGGCATAAATGTGTTCATTAACTTGCATGTTACATTATTAAGCCTAAAAAACATGCATAACCCCAAACTTAGCACATAGGCGAATCATGATGATAGGTGACATAGAAAGATGACTAGAAGTTCGCATATAGCATTATATGCAAGTTATCATAAGGGATATGATAGCTCTCATGTTGCATAATGCAACATTCAACATAAAGCTTATAGCTTTTAGCCCACAAGATCAAGATAATGTCTTTACAAACATGATGGGATACATAACATGATAGCATGTATGATACTTAATGTTCAAACCCAACTTGCAACATTCATTTAACTTCATAGTCTAAAAAGAAAGTAGAAAAGGGCTTACAATGCTATGAAGGCAATAAAACGACATATAATACAAAGATTGAGACGAAGCCACTCAAGCAACACCAAAAACTCCAAATGATAAGCTCCAAATGAAACCCTTGAGTAAATATCAATAGAAATCCTTGCCTTGAAGTAGAAAGGTTGCAACTTTGGCTAGAATGCAACTTATGAACTCTCATACAAACTTGAAATCACTCATATGATCATGTAATCTCTCATGTGAATGAAGATAGAAATTATGACAAGAGGATGGAGGCCATGACTAAACATTTTGGCATAGTTTAGTTGTAGGATCAATTTATGAAGGTTTTAGATTAGGTTAGGGGTCTTTTTATAGAAGATTAGGATAGTTTAGGCCATAGGATTAACCCTAGTTTAGATCCTAGCCACTGAAATTCGTCACAAGCTAACAAACCAGACCAAAAGCATTTCTTGGGGAAGAAGTCAGGTGCACCAGGCCAAACTGGCCAGGCCACCTGTATCGACTCCCCAGTCGACTTGGCAGTCGACTTGGTGGTGTCGACTTGGCAGTCGACACCCCCTTTGACTTAGCCTGTGTTGACTTTTTGAATTCCTGATTTGAATTCGAATCTGTTTTGAACTCTGAAAATTCTGAAAACTTCGACGGACCATATCTTGGTCATATGGACTCCGATTCTCGAAAACTCGGACTCTATTTCGCGTATTTTTCCGAGACGAACGCAATGGCACAGCTCGTTTCCCCTGATTCGGATGTTATAATTTAATTCTGTCTTGATTCTTATTTTAACACGTGGTTAAAAATTCGGGTTGTTACAAGCATAGCTTTGTGTATAGCGTTAATTCGCGAGCTTCACACCCCGTTATGGACCAGAAATGGGAGAGGACCCCAGGGAGGACATGCGTTTCCTTCTAGATAGGAGTGGTGTCATGGTATGGAGCCTAGACATTTTACTTATGTGGATGATGGAAAGAGAGGTACCTCTGATTTGAGTCCCTAGTGGCTCTTGATAAGGTCGACATACTGATCAGATTTACGCCCTATAGGGCAAGGAAGCGTATTGTTCAATAATAAATAATCCACTAAAGTAAGCGTGGACCGGCCCTGGCGCTCCTAAGGGCTTGACTGAGTACTTGTCCAGAGACATGGACTAGACAGTCTCGAATTCGGTAAGGACGATCCCTTACCTTGGTTCATGATGAAAATCCAATTTCCAATACGACATTGTGCGCTTTTGATTGTAAAACTAGTATGGCAACATAATATATGGTACCTATGCCATCTATGATTGATACAATTATATTGGAAGTGTTTTAAACTGACTAGACATTAATAATAATATCAAATGATTTTTTTAAACGTATCAAGCATATTTGGTCATTATAAGGTAAAACTCTATCCTCCGGCTTGCGTTGAATTGTGTGATGGGACCTGAGTCTTATAATGGCTTCATTTTTCTGAAAAGCATTGCGTTGTTATAAATTGTTTTATTTTAGAGTATTCATAGGAGTGAAACCTTCCGTGTTGTACGGCGTGGAACCTTGATTTACCCTATTTTAAAGTGAAGTTTTAATAACTGTTTTAGTTCTTACACCAGTCCCATGACTAACTCAGAGTTTATTGTTTTAACCTAAACTCTGGGTGCCAATATTTTCCATACGGGCAGCTAGTAGTTTTGGTTTTCGCAGATATTTCTTTTCACATGATCCTGGATTTACAGCTGGAGCAATATTCGGAAATCTTTGTATCCATATATTTCTTTCAGTTGGGACAATTGTTATTTTCCGCTACGCATTGTACTATTGTATAATATTTTCCGTTGTTTTGTAATTTAAATCTCTGATATTATTTTCCACTGTATACCATTTATTCGTACTCTGGTGTATTCTTGTACTCTGATGTAAATCGTTGTAATAGAAATGAAATGTTCTATTATTTGTGTTCAGATGCGTCGTGTTCTCAACTCAATCCGGGCATTCCCGTAAGGGGAAGTTTGGGTCGTTTCAAGATGGATGGGTTGAAGTTCTCCAAGCCGTTTAATTGTTTGGTATGATTTGATTGGTTTGATTTGTTTGAATTTTTTTGTAGTGATTGTTTTGAATTGCTTGACTTAAAACCTGTATATATTAAAACATATGTAAATGTTACTTGGATTGGTGTGCTTGGATTGATTTAAAAACTTATATACATGACTTGAAACATATGTAATTATGATATTTGGATTAATTTGTTTATATACTTAGTATAATATAGGCATAAATTTAGGGGGAGTTATATACTTTAGTATAGATCCAAAATATTTTAATCATATGATAGATATAGGATTTAGGGGGAATGTTTTTAGAATTTCTTTTTGATAATGCCAAAGGGAGAGTAATTATAAAATATATACTTAATTTAAGTAGAATATGTAGGATTTTTATTGACAGGGGGAGTATTAGAAGAATAAGAATCAATAGGTATGAACAGGAATGGATAATTTATAAATAAGGTTGTCATCATCAAAAAGGGGGAGATTGTTGGAGAATGGAGTTTTGATAACAACAACCTTATTTCAATTATCATTGATTATAAAATATATACTAACATCTCTATCTAGAATATACACACACACACACACACATATATATATGCAGGATTTGTATATAGGACTTAAATACTGAAGACTGTACAGTTTTAGAGATTCAAAATTCAGAGAAGATTCAAGATTCATGAGTAATCAAGTTATTAAAAATTTAAGAGTTCAAGACAAATATAGTAATAGAGTTTAGTCTATATGTAAGAGTCTAATTAGCACTCCAGGTTCAAATTCAATTTCTATTTTTCAAATTTTTTCTGATTTTCAAATTCTATTTCTAAGTTTAAATAGTTTTTCTATCTTACTTTTGATTTCAAACACAAGTTTTTAAAGTTTTAAAGTTTATATATATTTATATGGTTATATACTTGTATAATTTTACATTTATATAGTTTTAAACCATATAATTTTATAAATAAGTTTATATAACTTATATTTATGTTTTCATATGATTTTATACTTTATAATACCCATTTATATCACTTTGTTTTAATTCAAGAATTTCCAGAATTATATATATAGTTAAACACTTGAAAATATTCAAAATTCAATTTTTTAAAGAGCATATGTCGACATACATATATACATATGTCGACATACAACTGTCACTTTTTCAATTTAGAAAGAAAGAGTCTTTCCACTATTTGTAACGTTCCAGAAGCATTGCAACCTTACAAATAGGGGTTGAATTCGATTTTTTTAACTATTATTCTCCTCCTTCTTCACCCCTTTTCACTCCTCCATTATTATTTCGTTTTTTATTGATTTATACGCTTCTACTCTGTCGATTTCTATTCTAATTACATAAATCTTCTTCTCTTCTCACCCTCTACTCAATACTCTCTGAATTGAAGTGTTACTGAAGAGTTATAGGGATGTTGTAATCATTTGGGATTGTTTGGGAAAGGGTGTGTTCTTTGCATCCCTGAAATCAAGGAAAGGAATCGGTGTTAACCTCGTAGTCGTGAAATCAAGGGTGTGGAATCAGTGTTGACCTTGTAACCGTGAAATCAAGGCTGTTTGAATCAGTGTTAACCTTATAGCCGCAAAATCAAGGGGATTGTACTTGGATATTGATAAAGAAATAAAACTCTGCGCTATCCAGCGTTGCGTGGGACTGGACGTAGGAGTAATCCGAGCTAGTATAAAATTCAGTATGTTCTTTCCTTTTCTGCATTTTCTTTTTGTGTTCTTGTTCGATTTTGTGTCTGTGATCATCTCTGTGGTGTGTGATTCATATAGTAGATCATATAAGTTTTAGATTTTCTTAAATTTCTTGAAAACACTATTCACCCACCTCTAATGTTAATTTTGCCTTAAGATCTGTATTCCGCATTCCTTAACAATTTTTACCTTATAATAGACAAAATGCTTGATACGCGGAATTTCTTTATTATTATTATTGTAAGTGCATAGTGCAGGAAACAATTTCGAATATAAATGTATCAATCTTAGATGTTATAATACCCCATCCCATTATGTCGCCACATAGGTATACAACTAAAACCGTAAAATTACGTATTGGAATTTGGATTTCCATCATAAACTGAGGCCAGGGATACTTCCTCATCCAAACTTCAGAACATCTCTAGCAAAATGTCCCAAGAAACAATGTATCCCTTTGGAGCGGTAGGGCCGATCAGTGGTACGTCGCTGATTGGCATCTCCTGAACAATACGTTTCCCGATCCTATCGGTGCTCTTAGTCAGTACGCCAACCACCATGGCCTTGTGCGGCCATATCTGAGGACCTCGATTCCAACTTCTACATAGGTAAAATTGCATGGGCTCAATACCATGGCAATACTTCTAGCTAAAAAGAAACGCATGTCCTCCCTGTTATCCTTCATCCCGTTTTTGACTCATACCGGGGTGTGAACCTCGCGAATTAATGCTATAATACAAAGCTACGCTATATCAGTCATGCTTTAATCATCATCCACAAAGCTTTGCTTTTCAACAAAAAATTTGATCCATGCATCTCAGCATGCCACATTATCAATTCATACTATACAACTAATATCCACCAATATATAACCTTTGAGCTCGTACGCCTCAGAGAAGGGTGTTAAGCTAAGGGATAAATTCTTCACCACCAAATAGATATATATTCAGTAGAGATCAATTGATATAACATAAATTACAATGTCAGACATACAATCCATTTTCAAGTCCGTTTTGGGTATAAACGAAACTGGAGGCACCTTAATCCTTGTCCCATATGTCTAATACAAGAGAGAGGTCCTCGCATATCTGGGCAATCTCCAAGTATATCTGAACGACCACCACTTATTACCTTGTCTTGGGTCTACGACCTAATCGAGACATCAGCAATAGCCCAAACTATGTGAAGATCTCTGGTCCTCAACCACCGTCTTCAATCTTCGACTTTTAATCATCACAATATTTATTCAGAATGGGTTAAATTTGGTATTTTTGAATAACTCAAACATCTTTAAAATCAAGTGACAAATAAAGATAACATACATCTCGTTTTATTCCAAGATGATCTTTTATTCAAACATCATAATTGAATTATTATTTTGATCAACTACATATCAAAACAAATGAGCACCGTACCGAACCGACAATTCTGACATACACATAGGGTAGAGAAAAAAAAATTAGACTATGGACATATGAATGCTAATTCTGAACTTCGATTTCCAATCCGGTCTCGACGTGACCTTATGATTCGATCCAAGTGTTGGGAAAGGGTCTATGATGACTGTTATCTCAGCTGTAAAATTGAAAATCGTCATTGCATTCCAAAGTGTTTGCTCTAACTACATGAGCATGCACGACACTGCACATTTCACATTAGTTTGCACAAACATGGAGGGCATAGATTATATTACACTAACAATTGTGATTGTTCTATAAGTATAGTAAATTATGGTAACAAGAAGCTCTAGATGAATTTGGGGCTTAGAAGCTGAAAGTGCAGAATTGAATTCGAGTTCGAGTCATTCTGGAGGCGGTTTTAAGCCCACCAACAAGTAACCATACCGCCCCTGAAGAATTGAGCCCATCCCAATAAGTGATCCTTCCATAGGAACAAAATCAGAAGGAGAAAACCGAGGAGTTACAATTTGTATATTAACCAGAGGAAGCGCTAGTTGTCGTGGAAGAGTAGGAAGAGGTAGAGGTAGGTCGAAAAGGCAAAAGACGTAGGCAGTGGTGAAGAGCCCATAGGAGAAGAGGATGTTCCACTTACTCCCATTTCTTCTCCATCGATGAGGACAAGGATGGGAGAAGTTACCGCATTGATATCTCCCATAACCATAATCAATACATCTACATCTATAGAAGTTGAAGGGAAGTTTAATAATCTACACATGATCCCCTTAGAGACCTCCTTTTTCTATTCAAGCAGAAATGTAGAAAGCTTACTAGCAAGCTATGAAATGCAATCGGCTCCATTTGTGCTAGGGAGATAACTTCCTTGAGAAAACTAAAAATTTGTCCATAGGGAAAATACCAGGATACACACTAATAAGAATTGTACGTCACAACACTTACTCGTATGCTAATCTGTCTTCTCTAACTTGTGTTTTATTTTGTGTAGGCATAATAGTCATAGAGAGTGACCAAGAAAAAGACAAAGGGAAGGATAGAGATGAGAGTCGGGATAGAGGTAGAGGTCGTGGCAGCTCCCTCCTTAGGAAACCCAATGTTAGAGGGACATTATTTAAGGGTGTTGAAGGATGTGAGTCACGCCATAAGCACACTTTTAACTATGATTGCAATTATAGCATAAGAGATCCCTATTCCCAACATTTTGAGTCCCACCTTTTGTCACAAAGCTTGCTAAAGCTGAGAAAAGAACAGATTCTAGGAGTACATATCTATTAGCAGCAGCTCCTCCTCCCCATCCTTTTCCTCCTAAGAAATTGCCCCTGCCAACACCACTTAGAGATGTATGTAGAGATAATCCCAACGGAATTCTATGACTACAAAGAAGTTGAAGTAGGGAGAAGAGGCAAAGAAACTGAGACCGCACCAGAAGGTGATGAAATGACCCTATGAGTACTTGCAAAAGAATCTTCCGGACTATTATTTTGATGAACTTGTTTGGTTACCAAAAAGGCACTTTGTCCCATGGTCAATTGATAAATAAATGTTTGGTAAGGTTTTCAATGGGTATAACCAATACAGGATTGTTGGGGTTAGGCTTGAAGTTATCTCGTCTAATCATTAAGAAGAATGCTGAAATAGTTGGCTTGAAGCTTGAGGCTAGTTCTGATCCAAATATAGTCAAGTCGAGGGAGAAGGAGATCAGCAAGCTGAAAGAGCAGTTAAATGCAGTAAATAAAAAGATAGAAGAAGCAGCCGTCGCGGCAGCTCAGGAAAGGGAAAAATATAAAGATGTATTGGGATTCCAGTATACTTGAATTGCAACCATTGATAATGACAACATGAAGCCTACTAAGGAAAATCAAAGGCCGACGAAAGAGAAGAAAAAAACCAAGCGACCGTGGAAAGAGAACGAGGAGTCGAAATGGAAGTTGAAGACCAATAAGGAAGAAGTAAAGGAGGCAAAATAGCTAAAGCGGCAACATAAGCGTTTAATAAAGAAGTATTAGAATATGATGATGAAGTTAGAAAGGGGTTTGAGGCTTATCTTGAGGAGCTTAAGGCAAAAGCTATAGAAGCTGAAGCTGATGTTGAAAAGAAACTTAAGTCAGCGGTTCTCGGGTTTTATTCTCAAGTCATCCTTTATCATAGTATGTCCTGGGTTGATGATTACCTAAGGATATTTGCTCTAACCTAGGAGAGATTCCTGGATGATGAGGCTGTTGCTCTAGATGTTGAGGAAGTGAACGAGGAGGCACTAGCGGCTCAATATTTAAGTTGAGAAAAGCGCCAAGTTCTGGAAGAAGGAAGGTGGCACCTGATGGAGAATGTTGGGGCAGAGTCAGCGGAAGAGGCAACTAGGTTAAAAGGGAAAGCACTCATAACAGTAAGTGTCATCGTTTCTTATTCAGTTGAGGAAAGTGCTTCCTAAATCTGAATCATTCTACTAATAGACACTAGTGTCCCATCTCATATTGATGTCGCTGCTGAAGGGAATGATCTTAATCATCCTGAACTGGGCATCGAGACATTCCTATCACTGACTGAGGATGGTACTACCGCTATAGAAGGTGCAGATTTTGAATTAGAAGATATTTCTACTCTATCTCCAGTACTCAAGAAGATGATTAAAGAGCATGAGGAGGCCGTTTGGCTTTCTACCGAGTTGCAACGAAATAAAAGAAGACTAACACTGCTTTGTCTTCGATGTACATGTACCCTTGGAATGGAAACTCGTATTACTTTTGTGCCGATAATAACTACCGGAGCACCATTTGATAATAAAGAGTACAAATGAGTCATGAACCTAGATTTTGGAGATATTGAGTTATTCAAAGATTTAGAGCCAAAGGAAGTTGATCTAGAGAAAACTTTTGCGAGGATGGATTAGTTGTTTATAGATCAAAGAGAGAAGGAAGGATAAGATGCAGTGATCACTGGTGTTGGCGGCGAATCAAGCGAGCCAAGCTAGGAAGAAATGGCAGAGAAATTATAGGTTGAGCTCTCCATCAAGCATGAGAACGCGAAAGCTACGAAGAAAGCTAAGGAGGAGGCTGACAAGGGGAAGCTACAATAGTTAAGCCTACTCCTTTTCCATAAAAGGTGATTATTCTCTAAGTGTAGAAGAGGAGATAACGGACATTTTGGATGAGGAAGACCCGACTGAGGGCTTAGAAATGGAATCTCATCCTCAATCAACTCTAACCAAGGGAAAGAAAGGAACTGGTGGTAATGGAGGATCTAAAAGAAAAAGGAAAGGTTCGGATAGGAAATCTCTGCCTCCCAAGTTAGGTGGGAAGAAGAAAGGTAGATCATCTAAGTGATTGGCCAATTGTACATGTTGTATATTTTTGCTTTTTTGGCTCGCTGTTTCACAAGTACGCTCCTCGCTTTTGAACTGATACGATAATACTTTCATATATGCATCGTATGTTGTAAGTAAAAGTTTAGATTTTCTTTCATTCTTCCTGAAATTTTCTAGGTGTTTGAGTGTTGGCCTACTAGTATATTGTAACTCATAAGCACACTTAGTTTTAGGTGTATTATTCGGAAATTCACTTCCGAGATCTCCTTTCAGTTGTGAATTCGAGTCATGTGAAGCTCGAGGTTGTTGATTCCACTCCTGATATTTCATTTTGGTCATTAATCTCAAGTCGTATGGAATCCGCAGTTTGGACATTATTCATTCGTCATTTGTACTCTCTTGTCATTACGTTTGAGAAAGAGTTAAATGCATCATTCATTTGCCTATTTATGCTCAGAACCAAGCACTGAGGATCGGAGTTGGCCAATTGAATGGTCGATATCACATCTGCTTAGACTAGAATGGTTGCTCCCAAGTTCATAGATTTAGGGTTGGAGGGCGGACACTCAATTTGCAAGCGTTGTGAGTTTTTTTATACTTGGCTTTATCGTTGGTTTATGGTTCGAGTTAGTTTATGGATGGCTAGATTACACCGTATAGTTGCTACCCAATGCGGGCTTGAAGGAATGAACCAACACCAAGCTCTGAGGCATTGTATTCATTGAGTTATTCTCGTGATGAAAGTCGGTCACATCACAACTAATATAGTACACATTTATGGAGGAACACCAAGAACATGAGGTACCAAGATCCTTTAATAAGAAACTAATGAAAATTGTGGGCAATATTTGCCTTATTACATTGTTATATTGAACAAAGTATTAATTGAAGTTGAAAATATAAAAATACTAAACAAAGGCTTAAGTAAAGTAGTGTCGAAGATGTTTACAATTACATGCTGTAACACCCCGTATTTTCTGTAAACGTTAATGTAACAAATCAAAGTATACTTAATTTTTAAGTGAAGAATTAAGGGAAATGGGTTATGCCATTGCGTTCGTCTCAGAATTCTGCTTGAGATAGAGTCCGAGTTTGCGTGAATCAGACTTCGTATGAAGAAGTTATGGCCTTCAGAAGTTTCAGCTCAAATTTAAAAACAGTTCAGTTCAAATTCAAAACACACAGCCGGGCTAGGCGGGAAATTTCCCGCCCAGGACCCAGGTCGACCAGGGAGTCCACCTGGGTACCCAGGTCGACCAGGAGGTCGACCTACCCTGGTTCGGCCAGACCAGATCTGCAGCGAATTTTTGGCTTGTGTTGTGTCATTAGGGCTACGTGGTAATCTTGATTGGTCTGATGACGATTTTTAATGTGTTGAACGGACCTGATGGCTTCTATGATGATCTAAGGGCTCTAAAACACTCTCTTCACCTATAAAAGAATGCCTAGACCTAAGGTTTCTCCACACAAATTCTTTTAGGTGTCTACATGTTGTTTCTCTCTAGCCTCCACCATTAAAATAAATCTTATTCTCCATTAAAACAAGTTATAGTTCTTCTTCAACTTGGAGATTCAAATCAAGCTAAAGCTTCAAGTTGAACCACAGGCATTCCTCTTCGAGCAACGTCACTCGAATCATAGCAAATCGCCTTTTCTAAACCAATCACTGTAAGTTCGGTTATCCTTAGATTTGAACGTGTAACTGGACTCGTGAATGTAATAAATTAAAATATAGAACTGTGCCTATTTGCGAGTTAATTATCTTTGATTCATGCTTATGTCAAATCTAACGTTATCTATGCCTTTGGATCTGATTCGATTGTGGCCTAGAACTTATTGTGGCTAATTGCCAATGACTATGATTTTGGGACTTTTGCCTAAGACTATTACTATGAAACTATTGCCCATGAAACTATCGCCTATGACTATGATTCATGACAAAGAGACCATTACATATGACTATGACTATAAGACTGTTGCCTATGACTATGACTATGACTATGACTATGACTACGTTTCATAATTTTGAGACTATTGCATATGATTCATGACTATGAGACTATTACTAAGATTCATGACTATGAGACTATTGCCTATGACATTGATTAAGAAACTATTGTGATTAGTCGCTCATGACTATTGTGGTTAATTGCCTATAACTATTGTAGTCAGTGACTTATGCCTATTCCCATTAACCTATTAGGTTGTACTTCGAACTGGCATTATGTTGGAACAAATCACCTATGCCTATTCCCTTAATTATGTTGGATCTCATTTTCGGGGTGTAACTTGTCTAGCTTATTCCAATTCACTGTTATGTACATCAAACCCATTAGAACTATTATCTTTGTATTTGGTTCATTCTTGCATGGCTATTCTTTTATGTCAATTCTTGTGCTTATCCCCTATTCCTTGCTTTGATACTATTAGTATCATTTCATGAGCACATAGAAAAACTTGTGAAATCATTTTATACGTACGATTATGATGCGGGGATTGGGCGTAGCTTAATTTAGTTAATTTGGCATAATAAATATGTTGGCATAAATCTAAATTGGCTATAATAGTGAATGATTTACATGCATATTAGACTTGGGCATAAATTGATAAATTTTAATTGGCCGCAAAGAATGTAATTGGCATGTAAACCAAGTTTTGGACGTAAACGATAAAACTAGAATATTAAATCTAGTTTTGACATAAACTGTAAATTGGAATGTTAATCTAGATTGGGCATGAATTGTAAAAGGGGAATATTAAATCTAAATTGGTATAAACTGCAAGTTGGGTTAATTGATTGGTAAATCAAGTTTTGGGCATAGAATATAAGTATGTTAATTTGCATGACAGTTGAATATGATCTAGGCTAAATTGATTTACGGAAAATTTACATAAATAGTAAATATGTAAATTTAGTAAAAGACGAATATGCCTAACCCGAGGTTAGACTGGGTTGTGGTGTAAAACTGCCCGGAACCGACCGGCACATCCAATGACCACAACAATACCTGTCTAATGTGGGTGGTTAGTGCATCAAGCCCAGAAAGACTCGAGGTTAGACTGAGTTGGGGTGTAAACCTACCCGGAACCAACCGAAACATCCAGTAACCACAACAATATCTGTCTAATGTGAGTGGTTGGTGCTTTAATTAATTAAATTAATTAAGGCTCATGAATAAATCAAGCTAGAAATGGTGAGGTTAAGTAATTAGGGAAACTTAACCGTAATAACATGTTAACTTGGCAAGTGGGCGAGGTTAAGTAAATTTAGAACACTTAACCGTAATAACATGTTAATTAGACAAGTGTGTGAGGTTAAGTAAATTTAGAACACTTAACCGTTGTAACATGTTAATTAAGCAGATGATAGGATTAAGTTAACTACGGTAACACTTAACCAAAATATATAATGACATGTGGTGGGATTAAGTAATACAAGAGGAAAACACTTAACCAATTATATAACATGATGTTTGGGAAGGGTTAAGTTAACACGAGAACAACACTTAACTAATATAACCTGATTTGAGGTAGGGTCAAGTCAACACCAGAAGGAAACACTTAACCAACATGACGTGACGGGTGGATGGGTTAAGTTAACTCGAATTAATTAATGACACTTGACCAATATAACTAGATGAGCGAATGAGGTTAAGTTAAATGGGAAATACTTAACCAATATAACCTGATGAATGAACAGGGTTAAGTTAATAAATCACACTTAACCAATCCAACATGATAAGCAAGAAAGGTTAAGTTAATAAGAACCACTTAACCAACACGACTTGACGAGTAGGAGGTTAAGTACACGTCAGGTAGGTGGGTAATATTAGTAAATATAGGCCCACAAAAACTTAACCATTAAGAAAACATGCTAGAATCGGTGGGAGGGTTAAGTACATCTAGTATAGGTGGGTAATATTTGTATATATAGGCCCACAAACTTAACCAGCAGGAAACCCTAGTAATAAGGACCCGTTTCAGTAGTAACCCACATAGATGTATCATGGTACCCTGAAACTAGGCAGGGTAGGGCACGATTACTGGGCTGATTATAAGTAGTCAAAAATAGCGTCAGGTGGTACGTCAGTGTGGGTTCCGACGGATTACGGGCGTGCATGTACTCCGGAGTGGAAAAAGCAGGCACTGGGTACCAGTAGTTATACACTGTGCATCTTGAATCGTGTCGGGTCGCTATCATAAGGCTTGATACACCTTATGGTGGGGCCAACATAGAGTATCTACACGCAAGAGAGGGCCGATTGACACAGACACATGGAAAATTGATACAAAGTAGGTAGCATAATCCCTAGTTGGACCTAGGTCGCGTAAACCCTGAATCTGAGAAGTGTTCAATAGGTAGCATAAACCCCAGTGGCCTTGGGTAGCGTAAACCCTTGTTGAATCTAGTAAGCACTCGATAGTAAGCCCTATATTAGATCTAGGTAATAAACAGAATCCCCATAATAGAAGCACACCTGAAGGCAACCGCAAATACGGGGATTGGGATCACGTTATCATATGATCATTTTATATAGATCACTAGTTTGGACACTAGTTAGGTAGTGCAGATATATAGAAATCGGTATAAACGGGGTAGTTGCGAAGCCGAGAAGGAGTAAAAGCGCATTCAGTATATTAGTACATTCAGTTTATCGGTACATTCAGTTTATCTTGCCATATCCCATGCTTATCCCATATTATCTTGTTACTATGGTTTAGTCTTATATTTAGTTTATTCATGTCATGACCCTTTTCCTCGTTTAAATACTAAGAACCACTGGACTTACTAGACTTTATGTCTGACCTAGTTTGCTTTCGCCTCTTTTCTTTTGTTTCTCACCCCCCCCCCCCAAGGTAGTCAGCGAGGGAATAGCTCAGGTTTGTTTGGACCGTTACTCTTTCCAAGCTTGAAGACTCTTTAACGTGTTGCCTTGGACTCTCTCTTCTACTGCTATGGCTGGCTCATGCTTTATTTGGGGAAATCATTTTGTGACTCTTTATTTTTGTAAGCCAGACAGGATACTTTGGTATTGTAAAACAATCTTTGTACAAGCTGTTTTCAATGAAATAAATTTTTATTTATTTGCCGCTGCTTTAATTGTCTGTCTTGTAATTTATCTGCATCTTTTACCTATAATGCTCCACCGAAATTAAGGCATTCCCTTTGTGAGTGACCTTAACGGAGGTGGGGTGTTTCACTTGGTATCAGAGCTGAAGGTTACCGGATCAGATAAAAAGATTTGAAAAATTATTTCAAAATGGTTTTAAAAGAAGCATTTTCAAAAGCAAAGTTTTGTTTTAAAGGCAAATTCCCCAAATCCATATGCACTATCTTTTGATCCTCTATTTGAATCCTTGTTTCCTTCTTTCCTAAGTCTCCGGGGCTCCTGGCTTTCTGGGAGGTAACCTCATCGTGGCATGGTTCCGTAATCTTGATGAGACTACGACACTTGTCAAAAGGGAAAATAAGTGCCTAACTTCCACATGTAGTCGTAATTTTCTTTCGAGCTTTGTAGGATTCCCCGTGCGATGGAGGCAACTTTCGAGAGACATGTTAACAAGTTAAACAAGGATGGAAAAGTGAGAATGAGAGGGTCTGGCTACGGAGCACAACACAAGGATGAAGAACCCATGGATATGGACTTGGCTCACAAAGGAGGGGAGGAAAAAAAAGTAAAACCTAAGACAAGAGGAAGTATCTTTACTAGGGTATAACGGGTCATATAATTGAGGACAAGGGCAAGAACAAGGGACAGGATTTTCCGGAAGGCGAGTGCATGCTCTCACCGCCAGCATACTTGAGAGAGAGGCAGTAAGATTTCGGTTGAAAGAGTTTTTCCTTTTTGATTATCCTGTTAGTACTCCTTCCGATTTTAGCGCTTCACATCCGTATATATCTGCTTCCATAGTTGAGTCTATGCACCCTAGATATATTGTGTAGTAGAGAATCCCATTATAGTCTCGAATCCAATTGCTGGTTCGGCCCATCTATCTTTGACTTGTGAGGATTTGAGAATAGCTATATTTATGCTTATGTTTTTTGGGCTATGGGTTGATTCTAGGCATTAATTGGTTAGCTAGTAATTATGAAACAAGGGTAGTTAGACTTTCGACTTACCTCGAGAATACCCTTGAGATTTCGTACGATCCTAAGGGATCAGTTTGTCTTAGCTACCTAGAATCACTTTACTTATCTATCGACGATTTTCGATCCGTTGGGGTAGTCCATGAGTACGCAAGATGTTTTGATTAGGGTAGGGGTTTTCCCCCTAAAACTAGAGATAGACTTCCGCATGTATCTAGATGACACTGCAAACCCAGTTATGCGATCAATGAAAATTCTGGAGCCAGATTGGCGAGGATAGCCAGAGTCGCTAAAGTGCCCAATGGTTTGGTTGTTTTGTTAGTATCATCTCACATAGATCGTCCAAATTTGGAGGAGGTATCCCTTGGGTGCTTGTCTGATAATGGTTTAGGCCTTTGGGGCTTGTACTTGAGGGATGTCGAGTTCGACTAGGTTGGTTTGCATGAGAAATAAATGGTTGGGGCTGGCACCCTAAGTTAGACTGACCTTAAGAGAGGTAATAAGCACATAGTAACCATTAGCTTTAGACCCTCAGATTTGCAGCATGATGGATAAGCTAAGTAGAGGAGAGACCTCTAATCATATTAGGTATATACACTTGGTATCATGATTAACATATGTTTTTCTCGGGAAGATAGTTCGACTACATTGGAAACCCTCTAGCGTGGTAAGTGATCGAGGGCCTATCTTAACTAGTGAGTTTGGAAATGGAGGCCAAGAAGCTTCGCAACCATGAAGTTAAATTAGATAGGGTACAGTGGAGTAAATCTCAAGATGATGTGACTTAGAAGACTGAAAACTAGATACACGCATCTTACCCTATTTGAGGGTATATCCTTGATTCCTCTTTTTCTGAAAAATCTATCTGCATGCTAGTCTTTAGCTTTTAAGTATATCCTCTCGGTCCTATCCTCGATCCTTAGGTAGAAGCCAATGGATGTAAACATGTGTTTGAGACATGTTATGTTTGTTGGATGCAAGTGGTTGCTAGTGTTTTCTAGTGGTTGCTCGTGGATGCATATACACACATAAGGCACTAGATCAGCTCAGTCACTTCCATATTGCATTTGCATATATGTATTTGTTTATGGATTGAACTTGATGTGTTATCATATGGATGTTGCATATGGATGAATGAATATGCACGCTTATAGTACTTACATGACTAGGGATAATTGCATACATGGTGGACTCATGGCACTGACATAATTTGCATTAAGGAGGTCAACTGAATCAGTAGACCGCCTGATTTTACATTAGATAAGGACATGTACACACACTATGCATAGAATCATGAAAGCATTAGAAATCCTTTTTAGGGACAATGGATGCCTGTGATTGAATGGTTGAGTAGATGGATGCTGGATGTTAGGATACATTCTTCTTAACTTGAAGATTTCGGGGACGAAATCCTTTAAGGAGGGGAGAATGTAACACCCCGTATTTTCTGTAAACGTTAATGTAACAAATCAAAGTATACTTAATTTTTAAGAGAAGAATTAAGGGAAATAGATTATGCCAGTGCGTTCGTCTTGGAATTCTTCTTGAGATAGAGTCCGAGTTTGTGTGAATCCGACTTCGTATGAAGAAGTTATGGCCTTCGGAAGTTTCAGCTCAAATTTAAAAACAGTTTAGTTCAAATTCAAAACACACAGCCGGGCTAGGCGGGAAATTTCCCGCCCAGGACCCAGGTCGACCAGGGGGTCGACCTGGGGGTCGACCTACCCTGGTTCGGCCAGACCAGATCTGCAGCGAATTTTTGGCTTGTATTGTGTCATTAGGGCTACGTGGTAACTCCTAATTGGTCTGATGACGATTTTTGATGTGTTGGACGGACCTGATGGCTTCTACGATGATCTAAGGGTCTAAAAGACTCTCTTCACCTATAAAAGAATGCCTAGACCTAAGGTTTCTCCACACAAATTCTTTTAGGTGTCTACATGTTGTTTCTCTCTAACCTCCACCATTAAAATAAATCTTATTCTCCATTAAAACAAGTTATAGTTCTTCTTCAAATTGGAGATTCAAATCAAGATAAAGCTTCAAGTTGGACCATAGGCATTCCGTTTCAAGCAACGTCACTCGAATCATAGCAAATCGCCTTTTCTAAACCAATCACTGTAAGTTCGGTTATCCTTAGATTTGAAAGTGTAATTGGACTCGTGAATGTAATAAATTAAAATATAGAACTGTGCCTATTTGCGAGTTAATTATCTTTGATTCATGCTTATGTCAAATATAACGTTATCTATGCCTTTGGATCTGATTCTCGATTGTGGCCTAGAACTTATTGTGGCTAATTGCCAATGACTATGATTTTGGGACTTTTGCCTAAGACTAAGACTATGAAACTATTGCCCATGAAACTATCGTCTATGACTATGATTCATGACAAAGAGACCATTACATATGACTATGACTATAAGACTATTGCCTATGACTATGACTATGATTCATAATTTTGAGACTATTGCATATGATTCATGACTATGAGACTATTACTAAGATTCATGACTATGAGACTATTGCCTATGACATTGATTAAGAAACTATTGTGATTAGTCGCCGATGACTATTGTGGATAATTGCCTATAACTATTGTAGTCAGGGACTTATGCATATTCCCATTAACCTATTAGGTTGTACTTCGAACTGGCATTATGTTGGACCAAATCACCTATGCTTATTCCCTTAATTATGTTGGATCTCATTTTTGGGTTGTAATTTGTCTAGCTTATTCCTATTCACTGTTATGTACATCAAACCCATTGGAACTATTACCTTTGTATATGGTTCATTCTTGCATGGCTATTCTTTTAAGTCAATTCTCGTGCTTATCCCCTATTCCTTGCTTTGATACTATTAGTACCATTTCATGAGTACATAGAAAAAACTTGTGAAATCATGTTATACGTACGATTATGATGCGGGGATTGGGTGTAGCTTAATTTAGTTAATTTGGCATAATAAATATGTTGGCATAAATCTAAATGGGCTATAATAGTGAATGATTTTCATGCATATTAGACTTGGGCATAAATTGATAAATTTTAATTGGCCGCAAAGTATGTAATTGGCATGTAAACCAAGTTTTGGACATAAACGGTAAAACTAGAATATTAAATCTAGTTTTGACATAAATTGTAAATTGGAATGTTAATCCAGATTGGGCATGAATTGTAAAAGGGGAATATTAAATCTAAATTGGTATAAACTACAAGTTGGGTTAATTGATTGGTAAATCAAGTTTTGGCCATAGAATATAAGTATGTTAATTTGCATGACAGTTGAATATGATCTAGGCTAAATTGATATACGGAAAATTTACATAAATAGTAAATATGTAAATTTAGTAAAAGACGAATATGCCTAACCAGAGGTTAGACCGAGTTGTGGTGTAAAACTGCCCGGAACCGACTGGCACATCCAGTGACCACAACAATACCTGTCTAATGTGGGTGGTTAGTGCATCAAGCCCAGAAAGACCCGAGGTTAGACTGAGTTGGGGTGTAAACCTGCCCGGAACCGACCGGCACATCTAGTAACCACAACAATATCTGTCTAATGTGAGTGGTTGGTGCTTTAATTAATTAAGGCTCATTGATAAATCAAGCTAGAAATGGTGAGGTTAAGTAATTAGGGAAACGTAACCGTAATAACATGTTAACTTGGCAAGTGGGTGAGGTTAAGTAAATTTAGAACACTTAACCGTAATAACATGTTAATTAGACAAGTGGGTGAGGTTAAGTAATTTTAGAACACTTAACCGTTATAACATGTTAATTAAGAAGATGATAGGGTTAAGTTAACTACGGTAACACATAACCAAAATATATAATGACATGTGGTGGGGTTAAGTAATGCAAGAGGAAAACACTTAACCAATTATATAATATGATGTATGGGAAGGGTTAAGTTAACACGAGAACAACACTTAACTAATATAACATGATTTGAGGTAGGGTCAAGTCAACACCAGAAGGAAACACTTAACCAACATGACGTGATGGGTGGATGGGTTAAGTTAACTCAAATTGATTAATGACACTTGACCAATATAACTTGATGAGCGAATGGGGTTAAGTTAAATAGGAAATACTTAACCAATATAACCTGATGAATGAACATGGTTAAGTTAATAAATCACACTTAACCAATCCAACATGATAAGCAAGAAAGGTTTAGTTAATAAGAACCACTTAACCAACACGACTTGACGAGTAGAAGGTTAAGTACACGTCGGGTAGGTTGGTAATATTAGTAAATATAGGCCCACAAAAACTTAACCATTATGAAAACTTGCTAGAATCGGTGGGAGGGTTAAGTACATCTCCTATAGGTGGGTAATATTTGTATATATAGGCCTACAAACTTAACCAGCAGGAAACTCTAGTAACGGGGACCCGTTTCAGCAGTAACCCACATAGATGTATCATGGTACCCTGAAACTAGGCAGGGTGGGGCACGATTACTGGGCTGATTATAAGCGGTCAAAAATAGCGGCAGGGGGTACGTCAGTGTGGGTTCCGACGGTTTACGGTTGTGCACGTACTCCGGAGTGGAAAAAGCAGGCACTGGGTACCAGCAGTTATACACTGTGCATCTTGAATCATGTCGGGTCGCTATCATAAGGCTTGATACACCTTATGGTGGGGCCAGCACAGAGTATCTACACGCAAGAGAGGGCCGACTGACACAGACACATGGAGAATTGATACAAAGTAGGTAGCATAATCCCTAGTTGGACCTAGGTCGTGTAAACCCTGAATCCGAGAAGAGTTCAATAGGTAGCATAAACCCCAGGTGGCCCTGGGTAGCGTAAACCCTGGTTAAATCTGGTAAGCACTCGATAGTAAGCCCTAGATTAGATCTAGGTAATAAACAGAATCCCCATAATAGAAGCACACCTGAAGGCAACCACAAATACGGGGATTGGGATCACGTTATCATATGATCATTTTATATAGATCACTAGTTTGGACACTAGTTAGGTAGTGCAGAGATATAGAAATCAGTATAAACGGGGTAGTTGCGAAGCCGAGAAGGAGTAGAAGCGCATTCAGTTTATCAGTACATTCAGTTTATCGGTACATTCAGTTTATCTTGCCATATCCCATGCTTATCTCATATTATCTGGTTACTATGGTTTAGTCTCATATTTAGTTTATTCATGTCATGACCCTTTTCCTTGTTTAAATACTAAGAATCACTGGACTTACCAGAGTTTATGTCTGACCTAGTTTGCTTTCGCCTCTTTTCTTCCGTTTCTCCCCCCCGGTAGTTAGGGAGGGAATAGCTCAGGTTTGTTTGGACCGTTACTCTTTCCAAGCCTGAAGACTCTTTGACGTGTTGCCTTGGACTCTCTCTTCTACTGCTATGGATGGCTCATGCTTTATTTGGGGAAATCATTTTATGCTTCTTTATTTTTGTAAGCAAGACAAGATACTTTGGTATTGTAAAACAATCTTTGTACAAGCTGTTTATCAATGAAATAAAGTTTTATTTATTTGCCGCTGCTTTGATTGTCTATCTTGTAATTTATCTGCATCTTTTACCTATAATGCTCCACTGAAATTAAGGCATTCTCTTTGTGAGTGACCTTAACGGAGGTGGGGTGTTTCACTTGCTCTTGGTAGCTCGGCGCCATCAATGGTCTTTTACTTAAAAGTTCCATCTCCATGCCTCCGTTGAATGACATAAGGACCCTCCCAGCGTGGACCAAGGTTGGTCGATGTAGAAAAGATCCTTTTTAAGATGAGGTCGCCAATGTCAAAGTGCTTTGGATGGACTTTAATATAAAAGTATCAGGAGACCCTTTGATGATACGCCGCTTCTCTGAGTTCAACTTTTTATGTTTTCTCATCTAACAAGTCTAGTGATTTCACAAGGAGTTATCCATTGGTTCGAGAATCATAGCACGTATGTCACACAATGAGATTGTACTTTAAGCTCAATGGGAATTACTTGGCCATAAGATAAAGCGAACTAGGTATGGCTAGTCGTTAACTTATGGGTAGTTCGATATGACCAAAGAGCTAAAAGAAGTACATCTACCCACTGGTTTCGTCCTTTTTCAAACACTTCTTGAGTATGGACTAAATGATCTTATTAATTGCTTTGACTTGTCCATTGGCTTGCGAATGGACAACTACCGAGAATTGCTTTTGAATGTGATGACATCAATAGAAATCTTTGAACTCAGAGCTATCGGATTGGGACCCGTTATCAGAAATGATCGTTTTAGGAATTTCAAAGTGACATATGATGTTGTTGACAACAAAGTTGATTACTTTCTTCGTCATGATTCTAGTGAGAGGTTCAACTTCAGCCCCATTTGGTGAAGTAATCAACTGGAACAATAGCATAACGAGCACAACCTTTGGCTATTGGTAGAGTTCTAATGATATCAATTTCCCAAATGATAATTGTCCATGGACTAACCATTTGCATGAGTTCAGTAGGCGGAGCTCTAGGAATTTTGGATAGGGTACTTTTGCCTCACATCCCTATTATAGTTTAAAATACAACTCACATCCCTATCATGTTTCATCTTCAAACTCGATCCCCATTTTTCCCCTTCCGCCTGTTTCCGCCTCTTACGTATTTCAAGCAAAAAAAAAATTGTGCTCACATAATTTTTTTTCTAAAATCTGGAAATATTCTCGTAAGTCCACGCAATAAAAAAAAGTTGCACACATGTATGCAACTTTTGCTAATAGTTGCATAGATGCATGCATCTACTGCATACATTGTTTTGTATTGAAAATCTGGACCGAAACTTGCATACATGCGTGCAACTAATTGGAATACTTGCACATATGTTTGCAAGTATTTCATGCAGAAATTTGAACTGATATTTATGCATGTGAATTTATGCACACTTGTATGCCAAAATTACGTAGTACTTGCATAGATGAATGCAAAAATATCAAACGCAGATGCATGAGTTGAAAACATGCATGGATATATGCAAGAAAATACATATACTTGCATACTATTATGCATTAAACTGCAATTTCGTTGTTTTTTCTGTTTTTTGGGTTTTTGACGCCTTGTTTGATGTTTTTTGGATCCAATTTTATTAGCGTTTACGTATTTTATTTAAATAAGAATCAATGTGATTTTTTCATATTTTTTTTACTAAATTTTCGAAAAATAAAGACTACATTTATAACAAGTTTATCGCCGGATGTGAGCCTAATTAAATTTGGCTTTAAGAATGTGTGCCTAATATTCACTTTTGGATAATTTCTATCATTTTTCAATTTTTGTGTGTAGTCAACTACATTCCGATCAACTGTTTGCCAAAAATAATCATAACGGAATCTTTTTTATTAGAGTTTTCCCTCCGATGTGATAACTGCATCGCCCTCGTGCGATACATGTAACACTCATTTGGCATCATTATGCGCTACACGTTGGAGTAATCTAACAGAGAAACCTCTTTTTAATGACCCATATTTTAACAGTTAGATATTTAAATATTGATTCTTAAATATCCAATGAACAGTTCCAAAAAGGTATTTTTTCACAAATGATCAAATCGGGACTTATGGCCAGTTCCATTGAGTCTGGATTGTTCACTACGTGAAGAATAAGTATAAAGATTGCTATATTTTTAGTTTGGACCAGTTGGCGGTCATAACAATCTCGATATACGCGTAAACTGATGTTCTGGTGGCATAGTGCCAGATTACGATGAAACTTATATTTCTGGAATCATCATAGTGTGCACGCTGCCAAGTTTCATAGCGATCGGGTGTACCATATGCTCATGCATAAATTAAACATGTGTCAATTTTTGTACGAGACTAACATTGTATAATTCGATTTTTAAAAGCTAACTTCCATATACGATCGATTTGGCTCTCAAGACTAGTCTCATTATTTCTAGAATATGGTTTTACATAGATGATGGCAGACGACACATGTCGATTAGAATTCGTGGATTATTTGGCCTTTATTGAGATAATGGAATATAATATTATCTTTAATTCCTATCGGGCCACTACAATTAATCATCTCCCCAATTTCTTTTCACTATTCCATTACCGAAATGAAAACCATGGTTGTCCACATCCATTTTCATTATAAAATTTTTATCACCTTCTACACTTTGTCTAAAATCCTGAAATTACACCTGTCCAACTCCATTCGACAATCTCCTCAAGCCCATGTCCAAACTAAAGATGCAACGTCTGTCTTAATGATAATTGCGCCCTTTCTTAGATCTAGGGTTTTAAATTTTGTCCATCATTGACAACGAGAAAGCCTGGGAATAATGGCAGATGACTGGAAACGCTGAGAGATAGCTCCAACGCATTTTTTGTAGGGTCCGGCTATTGGAGAATGGAGTTTTGATGACAATAACCTTATTTTAATTATAATTGATTATAAAATATATACTAACATTTTTATCTAGAATATATATATATATATACACACACACATGCACACACACACATATGCACATATAGGAATTATTACTAAAGGTTGTACAGCTTTATAGATATTAGAGATTCAGAATTCAGAGATGACTCAAGACTTATGAGTATTCAAGATTTCAAAAGTTCAAGAGTTCAAGGCAAATATAGTAATAGAGTCTAGTTTATGTAAGACTCTGAATAGCACTCCAGGTTCAAATTCAAATTCTGTTTTTCAAATTCTGATTTCAAATTCTACTTTCAAATCCTATCTTCAATCTCTATCTTCTCTATTTTACTTTCTATTTTAATTTGAATTTAAACTTAATTTTTATAATTTTATACTTTATAAGTTTTATATATTTATACTTTTTATACTTTATATTTATATAGTTTTAAACTCTATAATTTTATAAATATGTTTATATAGTTTATATTTATGTTTTCATATGATTTCCTACTTTATTATATTCATTTATAACACTATGTTTTAATTCAAGAATTTCCAGAATTATATATATATCAAAACACTTGGAAAATGCTCCAAAATTAATTTCGAACAAGGATATGTCGACATACATTTCCCCCTATGTCGATATATAACTGTCACTTTTTGAAAATTGAAAGGAAGTGTCTTTTCACTATTTGTGACGCTCCAGAAACGTTGCAACCTTTCAAATCTTATAAATAGGGGCTGATTTCGAATTTTTTTTATCATTCTTCTTCTCCTTCTTCATCTCCTTTCTTTACACCATTATTCTTTCTTATTTTTATGATTTCTACACCTATACTTTGTCGAATTCAATTCTATTTATATAAAACTTTTTCTCTTCTCACTCTCTACTCATTACTCTCTGAGTCAAAGTGCTATTGAAGAGTTATAGGACTATTGTAATCATTTGGGAAGTGTATGTGAACGGTGGTACCCCTTGCAGCCGTTAAATCAAGGAAGGGTAATCAATGGTATCCCTTGTAGCTGTGAAATCAAGGAGGATATACTTGATCAAGTGTGTGTGGAACCGGTGGTATCCCTTGCAGCCATGAAATCAACGAGGTTGTAATTATATATTGATATAGTAATAAAACTCTGCGCAATCCAACGTTGCGTGGGACTGGATGTAGGAGCAATTCCGAACCAATATAAAATTCAGTGTGTTCTTTCCTTTTCTGCATTTTATTCTTTTTTATCTTTGTGTTTGTGTTTGATTTTATGTCTGTGATTTTTTCTATGGTGTTTGATTCATATAGTAGTTCATATGAGTTTTAGATTTTGTTTAAATTCTCAAAAACACTATTCAACCCCCTTTAGTGTTAGTTTTGTGTTAACAATCCATTCCGCAATCCCTAACAATTGGTATCAGAGCAAGGTCTTTCAAAAAGTTCATAATCTGATTTTTGAAAATTTTTAAAATGGCAAATTTTGAACAATAGTTTAAATTTATGTATTGCATCAGTATTAGATGAGTCTGCATTTAATTTCATTGAAAAATCAAGTTACTATGATTTGATTTTTGAAATTTAAAATTATGAAATTTGATTTTTTTTTAATTTTTGAAATCTTTGATATATGAATTTGTTACAAACCATCATGATATTATTGTAGTTAGTTATTTTGAGAAGTCATTTGAATATTTGAAAAGTCATTTGAATATTTGAAAAGTCATTTGAATTATTTGAAAAGTTATTTGATTATTTGAAAAGTTGTGTTTTTTATAGGAAAAGATGTGTAATATGACTGTTGGATATTCAAACTCTGAAAAGATGGGTGACGTAGTTGTTGAAAATTCAAACTCTGAAATGGTATATTACATGGCTGTTGAGAATTCAAAATTCTTATGAACAAATGGTAGAAATCAAAAAAGGAGAAGAGTAATGACGGTTGGTGAAATGACATAAAAAAGAAATTGATATATATAAAGTAAATCAGCAAAGAAATGGGTACCAGATCTATTTATAACGTGGATTTTTATATACAACTTATCTTCATACTGTACTTCCCTTCATTTACTTCGTAATGTCGTTGGTTTCATGCGAACCCGTCAAGAATTGACCAAGTAATGATCAAATGAAGTTTTGGTGAAAAAAGAGAGAAGGAAACAAAAACTGTCGACGGTTATCTTCAAATTGCATCCATAGGTTAGACTATTTTGTCCCAATTTTTTTTTCAAATTGTAGTACTCATTCTTTCGGTCGTTTTGATGGGTTGACCATTAAATTTCGATCAAAATTGAGTGAGATATGGCAGTTTGAAGTTGGCGACTCAAAACAGAAAACTGTTACGGGATTTCATACATCTCTCTTACTGTTGCAACTGGCTACACCCCAATACCATCCAAATTCATCCCCAAACTGTTACTAGATCGTAGTCCTTGAATTCCTCTTTGATTTGCCGCTGATTTCGTCCAATTCAGTTAAGAAACGAAGAAGTTATGCTTCTCACAAGATTGATTGAAAATTGAAAAACGGGAAAAAGATGAAGAAGAAGAAGAAGAAGAAGAGAAATGGTTATGATGAGACATGACTTTTGGGCCTTTATATAGTAGTCGAAGTGTCTATTCATTCCAAAATTCAAATTCAAAATTTTGGCGCCAAGTTGGTTAAACTACTAAATCTTCAATATCTTTCTCATACGGTGTCCAAATTCAGCAAATGAATACACTATCTAGATTAGAAAAATGAGACCATCGCAAAAAAGCTGATTTCATCGTCAAATTCAGAGAGATGTGAACATGTGGTTCATAACAATGGGAGGACAACAAAATGGAGGATTGCAAAAAGAGGTACGCCTTACAATATTTTCATAATTATCATTATATATAGGAATATACATCTATGCACATAGTTAGGAATAGAAATCTATCTCTATTATAGTTCTAGAAATTCTTGTTTATATATCAATACACCATAATATACACATACACCAATCTAATTAAAATCTTTTCCTATTTTAAAGTTAAATTTCATTACTATTTGATTTGGATTTGAAAAATTGAAAGGACATCTTTTCAATATGAAAATGTATGTTCAAACTCTAAATTATCAATTTTATCTACTTATGTTTTATATTTTTTTATAAAAATACTTTGAAATTATATCAATCAATAAAATTATATATTATATACTTGAATTTTTTTTTTTCAAACATTTGATATTACTATAAAATATAAATTTATATATCTTTTTTAGTTAAACTTGCATATTTTTCACATATGATTTCACAACAATTTTAGGTTACATTATCATAAATACTATTTGTAATTTAATACTAATTTTGATTTCTTATTAAATTTTATAGAACTTGTATATTTAACTTAATATTTTGTTATAAAGAAGTGTGTATATATATATAAATGATTTTTATGTATTAAATATGTAGTTTAATATAAGAAGTTATAGCTTTCTAGGTTACTTCATATTACCAATCTTTTTTTAAGTTTTAACATATAAGTTTTTTTTTTGCTAATTAAGATGTTTTGTTATTTAAAGTTTAAATTTAAAATTGACTTGTATCACAATATTGATAAATTAAATTTTAAGTTTTTTTTCCTTTTTAAATTAGTTTTATATATACTTATGAATATATGTTTATATCAAAATAGTTTACTTTGTATGATATAATTTTTATATTCTCTTTAAAAATATCTTCAATTTTTACTATAAAAAGTACCCTACTAAGATTATTTAACTTCATGTTTCTCATTGAATTATCCTGAATATTTTACTACTTATCATAAATATTTTTTAATTAAACTCTTATCATTATTATTCTTTCAATCATTTTCATTAGTACAATTAATCTTAGTCTAGAATTTAACATTATATTTGTTTGTTTCAAATAATTTATAATATATATGTATATGCATAATAGTTAGATATTACTATCTTTTACGGAAATACATATCATCATCAAATCATTATTATCGTAATATCATTACACATCTTATTTCATATCATATCTCATTTATTACATTGCATGTCAAAATAAAATCATTTACATCGCAAGTTACATATCATTCAATATATCATCTCATATTGCTTTACATATGACACACAGTTCATACTGCATTATAACCAACATACTACACACACTGCGTTACATGTTAACTTTGAACTCCACACATAGCAACTATACTATATAGGGAATTATTATCTTAGAAATATATAATATTATTAACACATAACATATTTACTTAGACTAGATTAACTTGATTGAACTGATTGGCTTGATTGACTTGTTTGGCTTGTCTGATTTGGTTGACTTGAATAACTTGATTGACTTACTTGACATGGTTAAATTTCATTAGTAGTTGATAAATTTTTTAGAAAAAACTTATGTATCTATCATTAGTAGGAGTTTTATAGGATAAATTGAAATTACAAGAAATGTTTGACTTTATTATCTGAATAGGTGTTTTGTGACAACAAAACTTAAATTGGTTGATTGTTTGGATTAAATTTCTTGACTTATATTAATTTAAGTTGTATCATAGGTTTTAGTATATCTTATCAGAATTATTTCTTAGTCCAGATTAAAGTCTTATTATAGTTTTTAGGGGAATTATAGTTTAGGCTAGGTTTAGTCTTCTATTAGATTAAGGGGGAGTTTTTTAGTTTCTAGGATCAGTTGAAGGTTCAAGAAGTGTTATTTTTGTTGATTTGGTTTAGATTGTTTAAATTGATTGTCTGAATTGCTTGTTTGTTTGATTTTTTTTGTTTGGATTGATTTACTTGTTTGAATTGATTATTAAATTTGTTTGGTTTTGCTTAGTTTATTATATTTTTATTTAGTTTATTAGACTAGTACAGTTATAATTTTAGGGGGAGTTATAATCTTTTAGGCTTAGAATCATATATTTAGAGGGAGATATAAGGATATAATATAAACATGAATTTAGGGGGAGTAACTTACTTTAGTATAGGAATTATTTAGATAATTCTAGGATTTAGGTGGAGTAGTTTGAGAATTTTTTTTTGATAATGCCAAAAGGGGAGAAGTTATAAAATATAGAATTAGTTAATAGGATTCATATAGACAGGGGGAGCATTAGAAGGATCATCATCAACTGGTATATACAAATATGATATTTTATAAACTAAGGTTGTCATCATCAAAACGGGGGAGATTGGTGGAGAATGGAGTTTTGATGACAACAACCTTATTTCAATGATAATTGATTATAAAATATATACTAACACTTTTGTCTAGAATATATATATATATATATACACACACACTGTAACAACCCGTCATTTTAACGATTTAAATTCTGATTTAAATCGATGTTTTTATTTTGAAAATATTCTATGGTTTATCGTAATGGGAATTTAGAATTTGAGTTACGTACAGTGAGATATAGCAGTAGTGAAAATTTCATCGGGAAATTTGAATGTTTGTCGATCGCGCAATTTTCAGTGCAAAGCTGCGCATAATAGTTCAAATTTTAGTGATTTTGAAATCTCTTCAAAACCAGTTCGGACAAATACGAAAAATATTCTATTCGTTGTCACGAATCCAACGGTGAAATCCATTTCGCGAAAATTGGACGTTTTGACCTCCGTTTAATTGTTTTCCTATCCGAATTTTACATTTAAGGAGTCCGTAACGCGTTTTTGAACGGAGCATCCTGACACTGCAAATTATATGTCGTTGCGTCTGTCTCGTCGAGCTGATTACTACAATATATTCGTTTGTCAGTTTCGATGCTTGGTTCGCGCTGAAATTGTAATAATGCTTGCACAGTTCATTTTTGAAACAGAGCCATTTGAGTTCAACTTGTCCCTATTCAGATCCTGCATGCTTTTCTAGTCAATTTGGATCTGCAAAACCCACCCTTTTGTTTTAATAAACCATCCATTAGTTTTTTTTTGGAAAGTTTAGTATGCAGGTATGTTTACTCATGCATGTCTTTATTTTTCCAAACATTTTGCCTTACGTCAAAGTAAGTATTTTCAATGCTAGTTCCTTTTTTGTAAACCATGCATGCACGTTGTACCACTCTCCTTTCCAATTTGCAAAGCCATGCGTCCCTTTTGGTCTTGTAACATCCCAGAATTTTGACAATTGGAAAATGTAATTAATTAAAGATTTATTTTGGATAATCAATTTTATATTGATGTATGGATTAGAAATTTAAAATCAAATACATTGTTTGTGTGTGAATTGGATTTAATTCAAAATGGTTTGTGAAGATCAAATATTTATTTGAATCGAATTTTGTTGGGTATTTGATTTTGATTTGAAATTCAACAGAAAAATATAAATGGATGAATTAAAAATAATAATAATAAACATTATTATCATTAAATAAATTAAATATTTTATTCGTCGATATATATGGAGATTGGCTTGGATACGTGTGTATTTGTGTATATAGAGAAATTGAAGTTTAACATTTTAGATTTCAAATCAAACAGAGTTGTTTGGTGGATAAACGGTACAAAATTGGCGAGCCGATACATAATTTAAAAGTAAAATAACGTCATATGCAAATAAAGTCAAAATCCGACCGAACAAATTTTATTGGGTTCAAAACGCGAATACGAAGAGATACATATAATTTTCGTCACGTTTGGAGACTTCGTTAGCGGTGCGAACTCATAACATTACACGGTAATTCACGGTAGGGATTAAAATTTAAGTATACCTAAGTAAACACTACACCAGGTAACAACGCACCGACCTATACACTGTAAAACGCAGACCCCCATTAACCTATTGACTGACTTCGTTCTCATCTTCACAATTGTATTCTATAAAAACCATGGCCAAAGACAAATGGAAAATCAGAAATCAAAGCTCCTCTTCCACTTTAATGTCCATCGAGGAAACCCTTAATTCCTCCTCCCTTTTTATTTTAGCAGATAAGTGCTCCTAACCAAATCACTTTCTTCCCAAACCCTAAATCACTGTCACCTAAATCATTTCACCCATCATCCTCCTCGAATTTAAAACGCATCTCCACAACCATCATGTCGTCTTCAGAAGCTCGCGTCGAGCACTACCTCTTTCTCTTCAGAAGAAACGAAGACCGACATTAGATCGAAGCCATCGCAGCCCCTAGCCGCCGCGTAGCCTCGAGATGCGCCAAAGCCGCCACCGCAACGACTCCTTACTTGTGTCCACTGTTAAGGTGAGTTATTCACTCATGATTTATCTTAGTTTCAAGTACTTTGATTTCAATTTAAATTGAAATATATTACGGTTAATTTCGGTGGTATTGGCTACTTCGTGGGTGTTGGTTTATCCTAATTTAGTTCATGTTATTCCTAGTACTTGGCTGTCCCTGTGGAGAAATTAGAGACACCTGAAATGATTATATCCCTTACGTGTATACTTGATGAATTTGGGAAAATTTGGATGATTCATTTCTGTGTCTGACCATTTGGAAATTAGCACTTTCGCTGTGTCTAATTAAAACCCTGCCGCTCCTCACTAAGGCCACTCGCCTGCATGTTAATATCTCTTTCCTTTGAAAAAATTATAGTGCCGAAGTATATGAATTTCTTGATACCTGTTTCGTGATGGTAAACTGTCGCTGAAGGGTAGAAGAAGTTAAATAAATCTGTAGAAAAATTATGACATTATAATCACATGTAAACTATACCTATTTGAATGCTTATATAATGTAGTATATAATTAATGTAAATACATACAGGCTTGTATGCTTTGATATATATATATATATATATATATATATATATATATGATGACATAGTGATATACATTATCAACTGTAATGTACCAAACTAGTTCGATCCTTTCAAGTTGTCAGTTAGATTGTCAAGTATAAAGTTAGCAGTCATTTATCAAATACTGTAAAAAAAACAATTGGAATCTGATTACCATGTTATTTTTATGAATTGCACACTTTTCAAAATTTGTTTAGTGATTACTGAGTTATCACGCTATATGTGTTAACTTCCTAATATAGGTGAGTTGAATGACATGGGTAATTTTTGGTAAACTTGTTCATGTTATTGCAGAGATTGCTAACCTGTTAAATGTCAAGTTTGTCCCTTAATGTGTTTAATAAAATTACTACAGTGGGTATTTTAACAAACAAATACTTGACTTATGGTCATATTTGGATCGTGACAAAACGTACCAAACAATCATATGGGTATCGAGCAAATATAAAGCTCCATATGTTTCAAATATACTGGTTATTAATTGATATACTGGGTTGTGTTCTGCTAGTTTCATATTGAACGTATCCGGACACTTGCCTCATTTTGTTCTTGCTGTCATTAACATGAAACATGGAATTCATGACTGTTTCCTGCACCCTGATTTCCTATTCCTATATTAGGTCATACCTATGTTTGTTATGGCTATTGCCTTGTGCATTTTTAAACCTAGTCTTGTATATGGCTTTGATTATGAGATTTCTCATGCTGTCTTTCAATGATTTTACATGTAAATGGGTGCATTTCTTTTTCATGCATAATTATATGATACTGGAAACTGGAACACTATGGCTATAATAAACTATAGCCATTTTAATTACACTACATCACCATATTCTAAAAACTTGACAATGTACTTATGCAACCCATGCTTATGTTACTTGGTGGGTGAACTAAATTAAACCAATAAGAACGGATGCTTAACATGATCATTGGCCTGTAAGTTTGCATTTTATATTTCTGCTCCTTTATTAGAGAACAGGAATGTACTGATTTTGCTTGTGTTGTCGGTTCACTGAAGTTGGGGAATTAATCAGTCATGCATGAATATTTAGTAAAACACCTGACCTTATATATCACAAATACTGGGCTTTGCAACTGGAAGTATATACCCTCCCCCTGATGATGTTACGCGTATAAAAGAAATGAAAATCTCATGCCTGTAGTTCTAGAATATACTGCCATGTTAAAACCATAACTTGCATGTTAATATACCCATCTGGATTCCTGGAAGACATATTCAGTTGACATATCATATATTTATGTTATTGGTTAAAAATATACATGGGCTGCCTTCACGTTAGTGCTGTTGCATTTAGTCGAACAACCATTCATGCCGTCTGGCTGTCCATAATATTCTCCTTATTTTATTCACCTGGGTTAAGCTTTGTTTGGATCCATATTGTACTTATTTTGGCACTCTCTCTTGTTTCTTCCTGTCGTTCCTTGATATGCAAAATGAAACATGTTGAACCCTTTTGTTTACTGAAATAAAACATGCTGAACCCTTTTGTTTACTGAAATGAAACATGCTAAACCCTTTTGTTCACCGAAATGAAATTTGCTGGAACCACTATGCTCACTGGAATCTCTATACGTCGGCTTTCTCTAGATTGCTGAAACTACTTGGTCCACTGAAACTATTACTGAAACTATGCCATATCGTACCCCATTTTGCGTGTTTCTTGGTTATTCAAAGTATGATTTTCGTATACATGTGGTGGCCGGTGCATATGTGTATATATATACTATCGTATGTGTATATACATATCATCGGCATACATGTATACATAAATATACATGTCATCCAAATTTGTTCCATCTCAAGTTGTTATGCTATTATCTCATGCTCGGTATGGGAAGCTGAGGCCATCCACACGTCTAAACACGTATGGATGGCAAGCTCTCATTACCACATGTCCTTGACGATATAACAGATACGAACATATACCACAACTGTTTATTTTATATATGACATCGACGTTCGAAATTAACCGTTATATTTCAGTTTCTATGGAAAATGATTTACTTGAACTATGATAAATCCTGACTCGGGTGTTTTATGTATTTGCATGGAACGCTCGGGTCAGACCCGGGCAATACAGATTTTAAAGATTACAGCTCAGGATTTAAAGGTTGACGAAGCTGGGGATTCCAATGACATGCGCACTCTGAAGATTTTTGAACAGTAAATATTTTTCTTGTATTAAAACTATGTTTTAATTCCGCTGTGCAGAAAAGTTCTTGTATCGAAATTTCTGATTAATATATAAAAGTTTATTTCACTGTTTTAAATACTGTGTTATTTATTTATTCTGTATTTTTCTGTGTTGATTCTGTCTTTAAACTTTGTAAGCTAATAACGAACCGTCTATTTGAACATTTTAAGTTGGTTTAATCACCAATTTGAAGCGGTCAAATGGCGGGACGTTACAAGTGGTATCAGAGCTTTGGTTTATTCAAAACTTAGCTTATTGAGTTTAAAAGCGGATCTAGGAAATAAAAGGATTTGAAGTATGAACTTTTGAAAGTATAAATGATATTTTAGTAAATTTTGAAAATTTAATTATTTTTGAAAATATCAAGTATTTTGAAATTAATACAGCGGAACAATATTTTTGAGATTTAGAATTCTTTTGGAATCCCCGGTCTTCGAATTCAGGCTTGCGAGAGCAAATCGTCGTAAAGGTCCTATTAGATTTGAATTTAGAATCCATCATCAAATGATCTCAAAGAAAGATAAATATATGAGAATCGACGAATCATTTTCTCTAATCGTATATTTTAGCAATCAAAAGACAGATGAAATTGATTAGAAATAAGAATTCTAATAGGAATTTTAATGAAAGAGCGAAATTTGAAAATGTTTCAAAAATGAAACGATGAATTTTATTTTGATATTTGGAATATCGATCATAAAAGGTTATAATTGGAGCTCGACCGTGTCAAATTTTATTAATTAATCAAAACATGGCGAGACGGATTATAATTGATTATAAACCAATAATGTGTAATCGAATATACGAATTTGACTGTAAGCCATAAATTTGTTGATTAATTAACAAGGAGTGAATTATAAACGAGAATTGTAAATGAAGCAAAATGTGAGTAAAGATTTCAAAGAGATATGAACCTATATTTAAATGAATCAAAAGTTAATTGGGTGTGACGAGTCCAGATTCGTATAATAAGGGATAATATTTACTTTTTAGAAGTAAATAACATGTGAAAGCAAAGGTGTTGCAAATGAAATTGTGGATAAAGGAAATTGAGTTGACCAATACAGTGGGATTATTCTGAAGTTCAGAATATAAGAAAAGTGAGATTTTTTTCCAAAGTTCGGATTATGTTATCGAATACGGGATTATTCGAAAGAAGATTATGCGTGAAGTCAATTGTGTTGAATTTCAGAAAAATGTTATTTATTTTTCGTTTTAATTAAAAATTTAATGAATGAAGTACAATTTAAAGCTATATATTTCCAAAGGCGTAAATTATTGTTATAGTTAACAATTTTAGTAAAAGGAGAAAATTCTTAATTTGAATTCGGAAATTTATGAGAATGAGTGTTTTGTTAACTGTGAAGTTGATATATTTCGAAGTTAATAATGTCGTTCAATTAAGGTCTGAGAGGTAAATATACCCCAACTTGTTTGACTCCATTGTTTACTAAGAAATAGTCAAGGTTCGATAGCAAAAGTGGTTTAAGTGTTAATTAAGTGTTGGCAGTTAAGTGAAAATAGCGGTGTTTTATTTAATATCTGTTTTAATTCAAATAACAAATGTAGAGATGTCCCCTTGAAAATAAAGTGTATTTTCTATAGAAAGTAAAGATTTGTGAATGTTTGAAATTGTTTTCCAATGAAAATAAGTGATTTTCTAGAATTGTAGAAAATAAATAAGATAATTTGAAATGTTTTTCAAAAGATTGGGAGAGGCTAACGGGTTTTCAGAATGGCCAGAAAAAGATAGAGAGATCTCGAGAGGTTAACGAGTTTGGATAACTCAGAATGGCAAGGACAGAAGAATAAAAAGCCGCACGTGCGAAAGCAATGAATTTGATAAGAAATTTAGAATTAGAAGTTGGAAACTACTGGAGATTAGTCAAGTTGAATGACTTTCTGAGTGTTGATCCGATGTTGGTTTCGGCCTTCGGGGTTGACACTTGGGGAGTTGTTCGCTTGCTAATTTACAGTCAGTGGATGTGAATATGAAGAGTGATAATGCATGAAGGTGAAATTTGTGATAAGAAGAAATAAAGCATGAATGAGAAATTTAGTATGAGAATGGAAAATTTTAGAAATTTGTAAGAACATAAAAATGTGAATGAAGCGAAGAACTTAATAACTGGAAATTTGGAAAGAAAGAAAAAAATTGGTTTATAACCAATAGAGTCATCAATTTGAGTTGATATTAGATATTTGAGTTGATTAAGAAATAAAAACTGAAATTTTGAAATTTTAATGGGATTTGAGGATATTCGATTTAAGATAGAAATTTTTGGAATTGATACGAGGAATGTATAAGAATATAGCGAAGTCGAGAGTTATTGATTGGGAAGGTAATCGATTTGAAATGAAATCGTATATAACAGAATTTATATAAGAATGATGCGTTGAAAAACATGATTTGGAAATCTTATGTACATTGACATAAGTATGATTTATGAGAAGTATGAAATAAAGTACTATACTTATATAGTATAATATGTTTTCAAAATCAAGATAAGGAAAGTACCTTCCTTCTCTATGAACTTCGAGCTTAGTTGAGATATGCTGCTGGTGGCAGTAGGTTGTCCGGACATAAAACTCATGAGTTGCCATTGAGCACGACTGCTAGCGTAATTCGCAGGGCTGCAGATAGCCTAAGGCGGTCGGATGTTTCCTGAGGGAATCAGGCGTAACCATTGTGATCGCTGCGATCTAGAGTCGTTGGAATTCGACCGTGTAGCAAAATTCGCAGGGCTGCAGATAGCCTACGGCGGACAGATGTTTCTTGGGGGAACCAAGCGTAACCACTGTGACTGCTGCGATCTACAGTCGAATTGTAAGGGCGTAATCCGCAGAGCTGTGAAAGCTTACGGGTATGGATGTTTCCTGGGGGACCCGGGCGTAACCATTGTGTACCTGCGGTCCACTGATATATCTTAGTGATAGTGAGCCACCTGTTTAATGCAGCAGATTGTCTTCGTGACATGATTTGTCTTCGTGATTTGATTCGTCCTCATGACTTGATATATTTTCATAATTCTGTGATTTATTTTTGTGACCTGAGATAGAGCATTCAACGCTCAGTGACCTCAGATATTTTCTGATTCTTAAATATTCTCTCTGTTGATCTGTCTATGACGAAATTCGTAGGGAAGTGATTTCCTACGGATACGGATGTTTTCTGGGGAATCCAGACGAAACCATTGTGTATCTGCGGTTCATGAACAATCAACATATCAATATCACATTGGTACTTTCTGTATCTGTTTTTTTTTTTAAGAATTTTTAAAATATTTTTACTGGGAGTTGAAGCAAGGATATATGAAGTACTTGGAGATTTTAGTCCTGCGCCTGGCCAGCGTATGACTAACATCTGTGAGGACGACGATAGACTTGTCAAACTTCGACTTATCAAATGTTTCAAGTCTCATAGCTTTGAATAATAATACAAATATTTTATGTACAAAAGTTATATTAGATTTTGAATTTTGGAAATTTTCAAGTCGACAATTTGTGACTTGAAGAGAAAATGTTATTTACACTCTACAATGAGTGTTGGAAAAGATTAGATGGATTGAATGCAAGGAGATTGGGTTGAGGGTTGTTAAGCCTAGACCCATTACAATTGCAGCAATAGATAAGTAACGTTGACAAATGAGGTTTATAATGAAAGTTGGAATAATTTGAGTTGCGTAAATTCGACTTATGTAGGAATTGAGATATAAAACGAGATTGATTTTGAAAGGAAATTATATGAATTTGAATCTCTTAAAAGATTAGATGGAATAAGAAATTGGAAAATACCTCAAAATAATTTGAGATAGGGATTGATCGAAGAAATTGAATATAGTTTAAAAAAAAATGAAACTCGATGGGAAATAAAGAAAACCAGGTTTGATCAAAATAGATCTCCAACTAAAAGCGAGGAAAGTTGATTCTCCGAGTTGATTGAATATAAAGAGGATCAATGATTTGAATATCGACATTTAAATCCAATATGGGGAAATCCCATACAAAGGTGGAAATTTGAGGTATATATTGATAACTCTAATGATCTTTCCTTTTCGAGGACGAAAAGTTTTAACGGGGGGAAGATTGTAACATCCCAGAATTTCGACAATTGGAAAATGTAATTAATTAAAGATTTATTTTGGATAATCAATTTTATATTGATGTATGGATTAGAAATTTAAAATCAAATACATTGTTTGTGTATGAATTGGATTTAATTCAAAATGGTTTGTGAAGATCAAATATTTATTTGAATCGAATTTTGTTGGGTATTTGATTTGGATTTGAAATTCAGCTGAAAAATATAAATGGATGAATTAAAAATAATAATAATAAACATTATTATCATTAAATAAATTAAATATTTTATTCGTCGATATATATGGAGATTGGCTTGGATACGTGTGTATTTGTGTATATAGAGAAATTGAAGTTTGACATTATAGATTTCGAATCAAACAGAGTTGTTTGGTGGATAAACGGTACAAAATTGGCGAGCCGATACATAATTTAAAAGTAAAATAACGTCATATGCAAATAGAGTCAAAATCCGACCGAACAAATTTTATTGGGTTCAAAACGCGAATACGAAGAGATACATATAATTTTCGTCACGTTTGGAGACTTTGTTAGCGGTGCGAACTCATAACATTACACGGTAATTCACGGTAGGGATTAAAATTTAAGTATACCTAAGTAAACACTACACCAGGTAACAACGCATCGACCTATACAATGTAAAACGCAGACCCCCTATAACCTACTGAGTGACTTCGTTCTTATCTTCACAATTGTATTTTATAAAAACCATGGCCAAAGCCAAATGGAAAATCAGAAATCAAAGCTCCTCTTCCACTTTAATGTCCATCGAGGAAACCCTTAATTCCTCCTCCCTTTTTATTTTAGCAGATAAGTGCTCCTAACCAAATCACTTTCTTCCCAAACCCTAAATCACTGTCACCTAAATCAATTCGCCCTTCATCCTCCTCGAATTTAAAACGCATCTCCACAACCATCGTGTCGTCTCCAGAAGCTCGCGTCAAACACTGCCTCTTTCTCTTCAGAAGAAACGAAGACCGACATTAGATCGAAGCCATCGCAGCCCCTAGCCGCCGCGTAGCCTCGAGATGCGCCAAAGCCGCCACCGCAACGACTCCTTATCTGTGTCTACTGTTAAGGTGAGTTATTCACTCACGATTTATCTTAGTTTCAAGTACTTTGATTTCAATTTAAATTGAAATATATTATGGTTAATTTCGGTGGTATTGGCTACTTCTTGGGTGTTGGTTTATCCTAATTTAGTTCATGTTATTCGTAGTACTTGGCTGTCCCTGTGGAGAAATTAGAGACACCTGAAATGATTATATCCCTTACGTGTATACTTGATGAACTTGGGAAAATTTGGATGATTCATTTCTGTGTCTGACCATTTGGAAATTAGCACTTTAGCTGTGTCTAATTAAAACCCTGTCGCTCCTCACTAAGGCCACTCGCCTGCATGTTAATATCTCTTTCCTTTGAAAAAATTATAGTGCCGAAGTATATGAATTTCTTGATACATGTTTCATGATGGTAAACTGTCGCTGAAGGGTAGAAGAAGTTAAATAAATCTGTAGAAAAATTATGACATTATAATCACATGTAAACTATACCCATTTGAATGCTTATATAATGTTGTATATAATTAATGTAAATACATATAGGCTTGTATGCTTTGATATATATATATATGTATATATATATATATATAGGATGACATTGTGATATACATTATCAACTGTAATGTACCAAATTAGTTCGATCCTTTCAAGTTGTCAGTTAGATTGTCAAGTATAAAGTTAGTAGTCATTTATCAAATACTGTAAAAGAAAAAACAATTGGAATCTGATTACCATGTTATTTTTATGAATTGCACACTTTACAAAATTTGTTTAGTGATTACTGAGTTATCACGCTATACGTGTTAACTTGCTAATATAGGTGAGTTGAATGACATGGGTAATTTTGGTAAACCTGTTCATGTTATTGCAGAGATTGCTAACCTGTTAAATGTCAAGTTTGTCCCTTAATGTGTTTAATAAAATTACTACAGTGGGTATTTTAACAAACAAATACTTGACTTGTGGTCATATTTGGATCGTGATAAAACGTACCAAACAATCATATGGGTATCGAGCAAATATAAAACTCCATACGTTTCAAATATACTGGTTATTAATTGATATACTGGGTTGTGTTCTGCTAGTTTCATATTGAACGTATCCGGACACTTCCCTCATTTTGTTCTTGCTGTCATTAACATGAAACATGGAATTCATGACTGTTTCCTGCACCCTGATTTCCTATTCCTATATTAGGTCATACCTATGTTTGTTATGGCTGTTGCCTTGTGCATTTTTAAACCTGGTCTTGTATATGGCTTTGATTATGAGATTTCTCATGCTGTCTTTCAATGATTTTACATGTAAATGGGTGCATTTCTTTTTCATGCATAATTATATGATACTGGAAACTGGAACACTATGGCTATAATTAACTATAGCCATTTTAATTACACTACATCACCATATTCTAAAAATTTGACAATGTACTTATGCAACCCATGCTTATGTTACTTGGTGGGTGAACTAAATAAAACCAATAAGAACGGATGCTTAACATGATCATTGGCCTGTAAGTTTGCATTTTATATTTCTGCTCCTTTATTAGAGAAAAGGAATGTACTGATTTTTCTTGTGTTGTCGCTTCACTGAAGTTGGGGAATTAATCAGTCATGCATGATTATTTAGTAAAACACCTGACCTTATATATCACAAATACTGGGCTTTGCAACTGGAAGTATATAACCTCCCCCTGATGATGTTAAGCGTATAAAAGAAATGAAAATCTCATGCCTGTAGTTCTTGAATATACTGCCATGTTAAAACCATAACTTGCATGTTAATATACCCATCTGGAAGACATATTCAGTTGACATATCTTATATTTCTGTTAGTGGTTAAAAATATACATGGGCTGCCTTCACGTTGGTGCTGTTGCATTTAGTCGAAAAGCCATTCATGCCGTCTGGCTATCCATAATATTCTCCTTATTTTATTCACCTGGGTTAAGCTCTGTTTGGATCCATATTATCCATATTGTACTTATTTTGGCACTCTCTCTTGTTTCTTCCTGTCGTGCCTTGATATGCAAAACGAAACATGTTGAACCCTTTTGTTTACTAAAATAAAACATGTTGAACCCTTTTGTTTACTGAAATGAAACATGCTAAACCCTTTTGTTCACTGAAATGAAATTTGCTGGAACCACTATGCTCACTGGAATCTCTATACGTCGGCTTTCTCTAGATTGCTGAAACTACTTGGTCCACTGAAACCATTGCTGAAACTATGGCCATATCGTACCCCATTTTGCGTGTTTCTTTGTTATTCAAAGTATGATTCTGGTATACATGTGGTGGCCGGTGCATATGTGTATATATATACTATCGTATGTGTATATACATATCATCGGCATACATGTATACATAAATATACATGTCATCCAAATTTGTTCCATCTCAACTTGTTATGTTATTATCTCATGCTCGGTATGGGAAGCTGAGGCCATCCACACGTGTAAACACGTATGGATGGCAAGCTCTCATGACCACATGTCTTTGACGATATAACGGATATGAACATATACCACAACTGTTTATTTTATATATGACATCGATGTTAGAAATTAACCGTTATATTTCAGTTTCTATGGAAAATGATTTACTTGAACTATGATAAATCCTGACTCGGGTGTTTTATGTATTTGCATGGAACGCTCGGGTCAGACCCGAGCAGTACAGATTTTAAAGATTACAGCTCAGGATTTAAAGGTTGACGAAGCTGGGGATTTCAATGACATGCGCACTCTGAAGATTTTTGAACAGTAAATATTTTTCTTGTATTAAAACTATGTTTTAATTCCGTTGTATAGAAAAGTTCTTGTATCGAAATTTCTGATTAATATATAAAAGTTTATTTCACTGTTTTAAATACTGTGTTATTTATTTATTCTGTATTTTTCTATGTTGATTCTGTCTTTAAACTTTGTAAGCTAATAACGAACCGTCTATTTGAACATTTTAAGTTGGTTTAATCACCGTTTTGAAGTGGTCAAATGGCGGGACGTTACAGTTGTTCATTCCAAAAGCCACGTTGTTCCTCTCTTTTTCCTTAAACCATTACATGCACGTCCATTCTTTTTCCAAAGTGCCATGCGTTTTCTTTTATGCCAACATTTGATTTTCTCTCCGCCCTTGGTATGTGACACGTATTTTTTTTTTCTTTTACGTCAGGATGTGGTATTTGTAAACAAATTTTTTAAACAAGCATGGATTAATTCTTTTGAACGCCAGCATGTGGCATTTAACTTTTCAAACTTCCTTTATTTTAGCGTCGGGACATGCTATATGGAAACCGAAACCGTCTGTTTACCTTTTCAAACGTCGGTTCCTAGTATATTGCAAATTTTTCTTCCCACATTTTACATTATCAACCGTTGTCCTATGAATTGAAAACTGGCTCAGTCTCCTTCAATACTCCATGCCTTTTCTTTATTCGGTGGAAACAGAAATTAATGGGAGCAGCTCCTATATTTCACATATTTTCCATCCCATATATTTCTCCCCACAAACCTTTACCTATCCCAACGCTAACCTGCTCCGGTCGCAGCCCTCCGACTCCCCTCCTCCTTGCAAGCTTCGACTGTGTTGCGTACATGCTTTATGTTATGCGTGGGTGAGTTGTTGTGTCGGTAGGTGTTTTTGACTTGTGAGTGTACTGTGAGGTTTTGCATTGCGTGTGTGTGCATGAGAGTTGATAGATGGGCTTTTTGTGTTAGCTTGTTTGCAATGTGAGTTTTGCGTGCGTGTATATTTTTTTTTTACGGTGAGTGTTTATTTGTGTGTGTTGCATTGTGTATTTTCATAAATATATAATCGTTTGTTTTATGTGCGTGTATTGTTTTATGTGGTGAGCGCGTTTTAAATAGTATATATACGGATATATGTTTTGTGTGCGTTTGCGATATGTATTTATATATGTATTATTTATATTTTATATTATATTGGGTTTTAAAGTAGTTTGTGGTGTGTGTTTTATAAAAATATATATTATTTTAGTAAATGAATTTATTGTGTTTTATTTTATTTTATTTTGAATTGAACTTGGTGTTGAATTCGAAAACCGTCCAAAAACCCAATAGTCGTACCAATCCATTGAGAAATTCCCTAAACTCCTCGTATGAATAAATATATATTCAGTGGTTACCGTGATCGAATCCATTCTGAGTCGTGCTTGGAAGCTGTCGTTTCGTTTTGTGTCAATCCATCTGTTGTCTTCATTCTGAGCCACGAAAGGTGAGTTTATCTCACACCTGACTTACATTTTTCATGGATGCTAGATCAATAATGACCTGTTATAGGAAATGTATAGGGTTGCTGATAGAAATTGTTTGGTTTGATATATATGCACATTTCATAAGTGACACAATATTCATATGACGCATAGTTACACTGATGATATATATGTTGCGATTGTTGCTATGTGATTGTTGTTTGTGATTGTTAATACCCTAGTTCAGGAAAAATCACTAAGGGTTGAAATGATACATACTCGAACGGACATTAGAATAAGGAAAAATCGTTATGGGTTGAAATGATAGACCTAAACGATTTTTACTAAATTTGGGATCGTGGGTTGAAATGATAGATCCGTAGAAATTTTATAAATTGCGGATTAAAATGATAAATATCCGTATCACTTGACCATAGGGTAGAAGACTATATACGGACACCGTTGGTCGTATTTTTGAAGTATTTTGATTTTTGGAATTTGATTTTTAATAATATCTTACGATTTTATATTTTTATATATTTTAAATATTTAAACTTAAATTTTTATAATTTTTGAATTATATGTTTAAAAATGATTTTTATAAGTAAATATAGATTTAATGCTTATTTAAGTTTTTACTTATAATTTATTTATTTATTTTAAATTATATAATTTAATTATATAAGTATTTTAACCTTTATATTTTTATAAATAATTATTTAAATCTATTTTTATATTATTTTAAACTTATATATGTTTATAATCAATTTCTAATTTATTTTAGAATATTATAAACTTATATATATTTTCAAAATTTATATTCTTATATATATTTTATAAACATTAATAATAAACTCACGATGGATAAGTTAGATTTCATGATTTTTGAAGTTTAAAGATGTAAATTTGTATAACGATATTTGAATAACAAATGTACTCATATTAAGTTATGAATTCGAATTGGTATGAACTTTTAGTAGAGATGAATTTGAATTGCATAAATTGATGTTTAAATTGAAATTTATAATTGATAAGAAATTGAATTGTTTTAAATTATGAAATTTGATAAGGAATGAATGTGAATTGGGTAAATTGATTTGTTTTAATTTATAATCAATATGAATTGAATTCAAATTTTAATTGATTAAACATGAATTGGAATATATATATACATATATATAGATATTATATGCAGAATTGTTTCTTATATCGTTTGGTTTGAATTAAGAATTTGTTAAATCGATGTAAAAAGAATGGTTTTAAATCGTAATTTGTTTGAATGGAAATATAAGATTTTGATTCAAAATGTAGAAGTAACAATTTTGAACTATATGACTTGAATTATAAAGTACGATATAATTTGTTTAAATTGAAATGTAAATTTTGACTTGAACCATATATTCGAATTCGAACCAAAAATGTTAGATTTAAATGAATCGACTTGAAATGATTTCTTATAAAGGAAAATTTTAATTATTTGAATTGTTTCGAACATGAATTCTTGCGAATATAAACTGAACCGAAAATATTATCGAAGTTAAATGTCTGGTATTGATTTAAATGGAAATTAAGACCTTTTAAGATAGGATTTTAATATAAGTCGTTTTAAATTGAAGTTCGTTATACGTATATTTCGAAAAATTTATCGAAGTTAAAAGTTACAGTATTAGTTTATACCATATTCAGAATTTTACGATATGGTTTTAAATCGATTTCGATTAAACGATTTGAGTTGTTTTCAAATTTAAATATAATCGAAGTTAGATATTTACATTTGATTTCAAATTTGAATTTGAGATTTTGTATAATTGATTTTATAAAGTGATTTAGAAAATAATGACCACGGTGTGAAAAATGTAAATGTTTGGTTGTTAAAAAGACCAGGATCGGCTATTGTCATACTCTCTGCCAATACCGAAAACCACTTTAACAACTGTGTACGCGGTGGAGTTCCAGAATGAAGGGGATGATTGGCGAACGACTCCATTTTTATTTCATTTCATATTAATTACGAGACCCTGACTACCTTGAGTCAGCTTGATGTGGCTAAAACAGGAGCTATGCACGGACCAAGTGAGGTCATACCTCTTATCGAGCACACTTCTTCGATATTATTCTATTACTGTTGAGATTCGATTTGGGCCCTTTTGATTATGGGATTGTGTATCGAGGTGGGCGGTAGTAGCTACTATGCATTACCACCAGTTCGGCTCTGCAAACGGTGAATCCACCCTGGCATTCCTTGTGTGCCTTGTCACATGCCTTATACGATCCCACTACGACTTTGTTTTGTACCGTTTTGTATGGAGTTCCCTCTGATCAACCTCTAGTTTACGGAGGAATTACGGTACTGTATATACTATGGGAATATATAAACGGTGTAAGGGTAATCATGGTAATCCCGCTTAAGCTATTTTAATACTTCACTTTACTGATAAACACTATTGTATATAGCGTGTTATACAATATAATATTAGTTTGACGGATCCTTAGAGGATGGTGATCCCAAACATCCTTTAAGTTACTAATTGCATTTCATCGAACATTTCATTTGAGTTGATTTACTTCCATAAGAATGTAAGTCCTGATCCGAGTTGTTTTGTTTTGCATTATTGCTCAAGTCAGGTCTAGTATTCTAGTTTCGAGATTCATCTTTGGAGTTTGGAGCTTATATTGGATTTTTGGCTAACCTATATCACCTGTTGATCAGTTGTTTCAGTCATTCAGTTATTTTTGTCATTCTGTTTCAGACAATTATCAATTATTTATTGTATTAGATTTCCGCTGTATTATTTATGTAAACTCTAATGTAAAAATTTATTTAGTAGCTTCATGAACTACTTTTGTATTTTGTATTTTCCGCTGTGAGATATTATATTACTCTGTATCTGTGTCTGTAATCTGTGATTCTGTGATTTATTCTATTTACCTCAGAAGCTAATAACAATCTATTGTTTTGAACGGTCCAAGTTGACATGTTTTGTCGATTCGGCACGGTAAAAATGGCGGGTCGTTACATATACACACACATATGTAGGATTTATATACAAGAATTATTATTGAAGACTATACAATTTTAAAGATATTAGAGATTCAGAATCCAGAGATGATTCAAACACATGAGTATTAAAGATTTTAAAAGTTCGGGAGTTCAAGGCAAATATAGTAATAGAGTCTAGTTTTTGTAAGACTCTGAATAGCACTCCAGGTTCAAATTCAAATTCAAGTTCAAATTCCGATTTCAAATTCTGATTTCAAATTCTAATTTCAAATCCTATCTTTAATCTCTATCTTCTCTATTTTACTTTCTATTTTAATTTGAATTTAAACTTAAGTTTTATAAGTTTATACTTTGTAAGTTTTATATATTTATACATTATATACTTTATATTTATATAGTTTTAAACTCTATAATTTTATAAATATGTTTATATAGTTCGTATTTATGTTTTCATATGATTTCCTATTTTATAATATTCATTTATAACACTATGTTTTAATTCAAGAATTTCCAGAATTATATATATATATATATCAAACCACTTGAAAAATGCTCAAAAATTAATTTTGAACAAGGATATGTTGACATACATTTTGCCCTATGTCGACATATAACTGTCACTTTTTGAAAATTGAAAGGAAGTGTCTTTTCACTATTTGTGACACTCCAAAAACGTTGCAACCTTTCAAATCTTATAAATAGTGGCTGATTTCGAATTTTTTTATCGTTCTTCTTCTCCGTCTTCATCTCCTTTCTTTACACCATTATTCTTTATTATTTTTATGATTTCTACACCTATACTTTGCCGAATTCGATTCTATTTATATAAAACTTCTTATTTTCTCACTCTCTACTCATTACTCTCTGAATCAAAGTGTTATTGAAGAGTTATAAGGCTATTGTAATCATTTTGGAAGTGTATGTAATCGATGGTATCCCTTATAGCCATTAAATCAAGGAAGGGTAATCGGTGGTATCCCTTGTAGCCGTGAAATCAAGGAGGATATACTTGATCAAGTGTGGGTGGAATCGGTCGTATCCCTTGTAGCCGTGAAATCAAAGAGGTTGTAATTGGATATTGATATAGTAATAAAACTTTGCGCAATCTAGTATTGCGTGGGACTGGACGTATGAGCAATTCCGAACCAGTGTAAAATCTGGTGTGTTCTTTCCTTTTCTGCATTTTATTTTTGTTTATCTTTGTGTTTGTGTTTGATTCAGTGTTTGTGATTGTTTCTGTGGTGTTTGATTCATATAAGTTTTAGATTTTGTTTAAATTCTCAAAAACACTATTTACCCCCTCTAGTGTTAGTTTTGCCTTAACAATCCATTCCGCAATCCCTAACATCGGCTAATTGGAGTGTAGCACAACATTTTTGGTGCCGAAGGTCTCCTCCATGTCACATTTTGGCTCGGGTATAGATATATGGCCTCTCTACATGCACCAGAATGAGGGCGAGACGAGGAGTGCGGGCTGCTGAGATCCATCAAGTATCGAGGGAGAAATCATTTTGCAAGGACAGGACCATGGGTTTAGTGATATAGCTACATGCATGTATCATGATTCTGAGGAAGATGGAATTGAACTAAGTAAGTTAATTAGTTAGTTTTCCATTAGATTCATATTATAGAGCTCTACGTTTTAGAGCTGATTGGTTTGGCTAAGGTGAGTGATTTTATCTCTCAATGGACTGTATTTGTTTAAATAGTATAATTTGATGTTTTAAATTGTTTTCCGGTTATAAAATGTAATATTTTGGATAGTTGAACCAAGTAAATAATAACTAAAAAGATTAGGTAGTGATTTAAGTAGATTTCACCTGATTGTCACATTATTACCTATTGCGCTCTATTACGCGCTATTTGCCCATTTACGCGTTACTACACACTACTTTGATCATACTACTATATTTAGGTTATTTTAACACTTATTTCACTTTAATTGTCAGAGGTAGGTAGTATTTGATTTATTAACACCATTATGGATGCTTGTATGCTAGTATAGGAATTTGTATGACTATTAGTTGCATGGTTGAATTGTTCGCTTAGTTTAGTTTAAAGCGTCTTTCATAGGTGATCTTGTATTGGGAAATATTTCGTTCGTTAGAGTTTGGGGTGTTTATCGATCGAATACACACATTGGTTTATATCGATTAAATGCACAAGGTTGGTAGACTCGAACAGGAAAAATATATTCTCGAAGGAGCTTCAGAGCGCTTGGATGGAACGATGGAGCAACATTGGACCTTGGCGATGGATATGAAGACGGAGCGACGTTGGAGCTTGATGGATAACCTGAAGACGAAGGATGGACTTGGCAAAAAATGCCAAATGTTTTCTTGAGATGCATATTTAAACAATTTTGGTTAAATAGGTGATCCGAGTAGTCTTTATCGATTACTATAAAGTGGTCGATATCGATTACTGCTGTTTTGGACACTTTGGCCAATTTGACATAGATGATGGTGCAATTTCGAGGAGCAGGATATGATAGTTCGTTCGATAGCAATTTCGACAAGATATCGATTTTTATGTGCAAACTCTATGGTTGCAGGTGCAGGACGGGTATGAATCTCCATATCCTCAGTGCCATATACATATGTTATTACGACTTTTATAGTAATTTGAGATTTGCTGGTCGCTCATGCCACACTGTTGCCTGACCCAAGGTTTTATTTCCCTCTTATTACCTTAGGTGCTCATCGACGATGCTGATGAGCAGATCAGGTGATAAGTAGGGACATTACTTGGAGTTGTACATGTAGATTTGCAAGAAGCGATGTTTTACATATTTGTACTTATATCTTTATTATTTATTCCGTTGGGTGACGCTGTGGAGCCTTAATAGTGTTATATATTCTAATTTGAGACTGTCTATCAGTTGAGTTTATTTACCTCTTGTATAAACTCGATTATTGTTTTGTATACTACGGTTAGGTTTGTATAGTTATTGCTGTCATCCGTTTTATATCTATGATCATTACTATTATATGTTATCTGATGCACTGTGAGATATACGAAAGATTCTATGATTGTGTTTATGTTTTGTTGTCTCCTTTCTCTTCTCTTCCATTTCCTTCTTTTCTTTCTCCTTTCTCTTCTTTTCTACCATTTCTTTCTGTTGACGATTGCTTTACATCGATCGGGTGCTTATACAACGCGAATTTTTAGTACTAACGGTGATGTACAATGGGTCGTCACATTTGGTATTAGAGCTTAGGTTGCATTGTTTAACCTAAGCATTACTGAATTCGAGAATTAATATACACGAGAGAGTATGTATTTGTATATATTTTGGTTTAAAAGCTATATATTAGTACTATATATAATATAGGATTTTTTGCACATGAGCTCCATTGGAATAGTTTTTCTTTATTAGCGACGAATCGTTCTAACCACTTATTTTGGATGAATTAGTATTTTAATCTTTGCTGGCGGTAACAGTTGGAATTCTTGATGTCCTACGAGTATCAAGTTTCCTATAAGTACTTATATGAGATGTAGTTGTTCGTGTGTGTCGATTTAGGAATGTACCCGTTCGAAAGCGATATTCCTTTAATGATTGTCATACAAATTGAGAAATGATATCATTCGAGTCATACCCGATCCGTTGACGAGAGATGCTATATTAATATTTTAAAATTTTAGAATGATAACCAAGATATCGAGTCTCATGTGGATTGAAATTAATATCTGATGTACCTTATTAGTTAGGAGAGTATCCTACATGCTAGGATAAGTATGGATGTTATTCTTGTAATTGTTGTTGTGTTGCTTATGCATGTTGATTAATGCTGTTTGCATGTCTATTTATAATTATATGATTATTAGGCACGCAGAATTATTGTATTGTTATATCGTTTATTTATTTGAAATAGATTCCATACATGACTTGACATGCACGTGTTAGATAAATTTTATTTATTTAACATGTTTATTCCCTTGTTGTTATTTCTACTGTTGTATCTAATCCTCTTTGTTGAGTACAAGCCCAGGTACATAAAGCAAGATTTGATTTGTTTGGGTTATGACTCAATTTTATTTGCATTTAAATGCTACGCTTCCTTAAAAAGAGGTATGTGGTAAATGTAGAGTTGTGGTTTTTTTTTCATTCAGTGCATTTTGGTGATTTTTGCCCCATGTGTGGTTAGCGACTTTTGGTGGAACGAGCCTTACATGGCGATTTGTGATTTTCTGGAATGAGCCGTATAAAGGAGGTATTGCCGAAATTTTCCGTGAATTTTTCCATATTTGAAAAGAAAATCAATATACGATGCTAAGTTGAATTGTCTTCCAAATAATAAGTTCTTAATTTTATTTTCCACCATCTAGTTGTTTGAAAAATAAGTATACAACTTAGACATTCAGCTCGACTACATTGATCCCAAGTAAGACAGTGACTATACAAAGGATTGGGAATGTTGGCTCCATGACAAATTCCAAGTCTATTCTTGCTATGGTCGCTTCAATCGTTGTTGTTGGGAGCGATAAGTGACAATTTCTTTTGTACTGTCACTTACTTGAAAGCGATGGGTTTTTTTTGTCCTTAGAGGATTTCGAGGACGAAATCCTTTGAATGAAGAAGAATATAATGACTCGTATCTTGATGATTGGATATTTAAATATTGATCGTTAACTATCCAAGTGACAATTCCAAAAAGGTGATTTTTCATAAAGGAATGAATCAGGACTTGGGACCACTTCCATTGAGTCCAGATTGTTCATTATCTAAAGAATAATTATAAGCTATATTTTAAGTCTAGACCAATTGACGGTCATAACGATCTCGATATACATGTAAATTGTTGTTTCGGAGGACAATGTCGGATTACGATGAAACTTATATTTCTAGAGTCGTCATAATGGATTATTGCACATTGTCAAGTTTCGTAGCGATCGGGTGTACCTTTTGTCTTTGCTTAAATTAAATGTGTGACCATTTCTGTAAGAGACTGACATTGTATAATTCAAGTTTAAAAAAATTATTTCCACATATTGTCAATTTGGGTCTCCGAACTAGTCACATTGTCTATAGAGTACGTTTTTACATCGATGACGGCAGGCGACACATGTTGATTGGAGTTCACGGGTTATTGGGCCTTTATTGAGAGAATTAAGTACAATATTATATAATTTTTTCTTAAAATCCTATTGGGCCCACTGCTGTAAATCCTCTCCCCTATTTCTTTTCACTATTTTATTACTAAAACAATACCATGATCGCTCACTTCCATATTCATTCAGAAATCTTTATCTCCCTCTACGCTTCACCTAAAATCCCAAAATTACATTTGTCCAACTCCCTTCAATAGTCTCCTCAAGCCCAAATCCAAACTAAAAGATGCAACGACCATCTTAGTGATGACTATGCCCTTTCTTGGATACAAGGTTTTAGATTATTCTATAACGACCCAATAATTTCAACGTTTAAAATTATGAAGTTAATTAAAAGTTTAATGCTGAAAATCGATGTTTTGAGAAATGATAAGTTAATTTAGAACTTGTATATTTGAAAATAAACGTGAAATCGAATTTTTATACAATGTTGATTTTTAAATTTGAATAAATTGTTGGAATTTAAAGTTATAGAAATCCGAGCAGAACTAAACTAAAAATACTAGATTTAATTTTAAGAAGCATGCTATTTTTCGTTAATAGAATTCTGACGATTGAATAAATAGTTAACTTTAGTTTCCAACTATCGAACAAGTAGCTAATATTTTTCTCGAGTCTCACTATGAAACGTCCCGGATTTCGCCCGACCCCAATCGATCGCAAGATCGATCAAAACCGTTCAGAATACGCGTACGTTAACTTTGGGCATACAACACATCAGGACAATAACACAGACTTTTATAACATCAATAATAAATGTTACATTAGAGTACAGAATATATCAGAGTACATCGATAAATAATACAGCGGAAGATAAATTACAGCGGAAGATAAATTACAATAAATTAATACATTGCAGCGGAACTAATCTCAGCGGAAGGCCATCAATATTCTGGACCCAGCTTCAGGCTTCAATCCAGGATCCTGCTTAACTATATCTGTAAAAAGCTACTCGACTGCCCGTGTGGAAAGAGGGCACCCGAGTTTGCAAAGTGAAACAAACTACAGGTCAGTCGTGGGACTGGTGTGAGAATTCTATACTTAACTTATCTAATGAGTAGGCTAATCACAGGACCACGCCGCTGACGCGAAACGGGTTTACTCCATTGGATTGCCAGTGCATAAATAAAGTAAATCGTCAAATAACGCAATGCTTTTTAGAAAAATGAAACCATTATAAGACCCAGTTCCCATCACACAATGTAACGCACACCATAGGATAGGGTTTTACCTTATAATGGTCAAAAGATGCTTGATACGTAAAAATGATATTATTATTAGTGTGTATATATACATATATTTAAAACATTTCAAATATAATATCAATCCTAGACGGCATAGATACCATCTACTATGTCGCCATACTAGTTATACAATCAAAACCGCAAGGGCGTATTGGAAATTGGGTTTCTATCATGAGTCAAGGCTAGGGAGGAGCTCCTGACCGATTCGAGACACTCTAGCAATGCCTCAGGATTTGGACGCTGGCGAACCCTTGGATACAGCAGGGTCGGTCCACAAATACTTTAGTGGATTAGTTATGCCTGAACACACGCTCCCCGATCCTATTGGATCTACAAATCAGCCGAGGGCGACCGATAAGAATAAATCGAGGCCTCGCAAAAAAATTCCATCAACCACATAAGAAAATTTCGGGCCATGTTAAAGCCCAACACCACTTCTAGCTAGAAAGAAACGTGTGCACTCCCTGCGTTCCCTACTCCCGTTTTAGACTCAACCGGGGTGTGAGGCTCGCGAAGTCACGGTATACACAAAGCTATGCCTAAAGAGACTGTTCTTTGATCATCAACCACAAGGCCTGCTTTTCAACAAAGCCTTGATCATTTGCATCTTAGCATGTCACATTGTCAGACCCTACCATATTATTGATCATCTACCAATATATATACACTACGCCATAGATGGCCTATCACAACGAAAATGCATGGTGTTGCTAGCTACAATGTTGCCATTGCTATGCTGTTTTCTGTCTACTGCAACGCACACTTAAATGTGTTAGCATATATATCAACATGTGTTGCAGTAGCCTTGTGAATAAAATTATTAATCCGCGTCAACACGATCCAACGGTCCAGGGTAGCGATCCGCGTGAAGAAATGTTTAGTCCATATTAGCAATCCGCGCATGAAATAATGTCTAGGGCGGGAAGCAAATACAAAGGGGGGAAAACTAAAAAAATATTGAAAATTTCAATCGAACTTCACCAATTGATAAGATGTGCCACAATGTTATCAAGAATTGCCGAAAGACTGGTGTGAACTCGAAAGAGAATATGAAAATGAAGATTTGAATGATATCCAGCCTGCTTATGGAATGGGAAATCAAGATTTTGATGTTCGTTGGTGTAGAGATGATGTCCCAATAAGACGAATCCGCCTTCCACGTAGCAAAGTGAAAAACATGGCTTCTTAATTTCATGTTTTTGTAGTCCAAGGCCCTTACAAATTGTGCAAATCGGAGATCGTATACATACACACACTGCTGGTATGTATTTTTGCTTATTTTTATGGTTGGCTGGTGGTATGCTTCAGAATTCTTACAATTTTCGCTTGCTGAAGCATCAGTCTAATTCTAAGATTTCCGCTTACAATTTCTGCTTGCTTATTTTTATGGTTGGCTGGTAGTTCAATGCTGGTATGTAACTGACCATGTACAAGGCTGATGCTTCAGCAATGAACTACAGAATTTTAAGAATTTTATTTTCTCTTCAATCAGTAATGATCGTGTCAGTTCGTAATTGATGCAATGGTCGAGTTTGTACCTGAACGAGTCGTGGCATGTCTACATTTTTAATGCCTCAGGCATTCTGTTGCATTCCTTGATATCGTAAATGCTTTGAACAAGCTGAGTCATTGCATCAATTTGCAACTCAGCCATAGATTGTGAAATACAATTATGTGCTGAAAAGCAACTCTGGCCATAGTTTGTGCTGAAATATCTTTGTGCTGAAGACTGAAGTGCAAGTCAGTTATACTATGGCCATAGTTTGTGCTGAAATGCAACTGAGGCATGCATGTCTTCCATTTTGTGTTGCAATGTAAACAAGGCATTGCATCAGTTTGTAGCCGAGGCATGCATGACTTTGGTTGTGCTGAAATGCATTAGTTGTACTAAAGGCTTTTGCTGAAATGCATGACTTTTGAAACTGCTTTATTTTGCAGGTGAAGGAGGCAGTAGAGAGGTACTGAATGCACTGGAGGCTCGGGCTTTATCAATTTGAAACTGTTTTAGTTTGATGTAAACATGAATTTAGTACCGACTGTGTTTGTAAGTACTATGTAAAACTGAATTTATTGGCTATTTTTTGTTATTCTGTAGTTGACTAACTAGTATTTGTGTTATTGGTTATTAATTTGAAATGAAAAGTTGTTTATTAATTTCAGTGTGTGATGGTAATTGCTGTTATGTTGCAGTATGTTATTTAATGATGCAGTAGCTATGATATAATGTTGCAGTATGCAGTGTTAAATGTTGCCGTAGCTATGATATGGTGTTGCCATAATTTTACATAAATGTGGGCCCCACAACAGGATTCCGTGAACCCGGCTACAGAATTTAGGGGCGCAACAGGATTCCGTGATCCCGGAATTCAGAATTTAGTGGGCCCTACATTTATGTAAATTTAGTGCCTGTAGCAACACCTGTAGCGATGTTACCTTAGGTAGCAAAGTCGTTGCCTTTGACTCTAAGGCAACACGGCAAAAGGCAACCCCAAAAAAGTGTTTCCACAGATCATTTTTTGCCTATACCATCACTTTTTGACACATACTGCGTCATTTCTCTGGGGTTGGCATAGGTCATCTATGGCGTAGTGATATAACCTCTAAGCTCATACGTCTTAGAGAAGGGTGATAAGTAAAAAATAAATTCTTTACCACCAAACAGAAATATATAATCAGTAGCGTTCAACAAATACAGTAGAAATATATACAATGTCAGACACGCAATCCATTTACAAGTCCGCTCTGGGTCTGAGCGAAACAACGTGTCCGTCGATCTCCAAATGCGTTTGGACGATCATTACCAAATACCTTGCCTTGGAAGGCCAATCCCAATTCAAGATACCAGTCATCATCATCCTAACGATGTGAAAACCTTCGGTCTTCAACCACCGTCTTCATCTTCGACTCTTGATCGTCGTGATGATTATTCAGAATGGGTTAAACCCAGTCTTTCTGAATAACTCGCGCATTTTGTGATTAAAAAGCAAATATTGGAAAATCACACATTACGCCACATTCCGACTCCGAGTATTCTTTTCATAAGATATTCATATTAGAAGATTCTCATTAATTTTATCAAAGATAAACTCTGAAAATAAAATCTTAAATCAATTTCCAAAATATGGAATTCCACATAAATCAAATCAATACATAATCGATATAAATTTCTGTATCGGACTAATAATATAAATGGAATAACGGCAAAGCCTCTTAAATTCCATATCACAAATTATAATTGCAAATGCTAGTAATCTTTTAAAAACATATTTCAAAGTAATCGTTAAAAATATTCTTTATATAAAAGATTCTAATGGGAAGTATTCTTTATATTACAAATTCTTATCTTTTCCAAATATTTTATGTTTTAACATATACCTGATTAAAAATATATTTTATGAAAATATATACACTTTATATAAAATGGATTTCTAATGTAAAAATATTCTTATTTAAAAGAACACCTAAACCGAAATGCGTCTCAAACATTTACCATATAATTTGGATTATATGGATTTCACACACACATCATATATATGACAATATCAGTATAATCATCAAATCATCCATATACATCCAAAGTGTAATTTCCACTGCGTAAGCGTTAAAAATTAAATAATAACGCTCATCGCAGCCTGTCGATCTAACGATCAACATTCAACTAAATATTGGGATTAGTGTATGTAAATTTTCATCCCAACACCCGTGTGGGGTTTCAACCAACAAACAAATGATAAACTAATTTGTGCACTTGGGCGATGTGTGAAAATAATCGTCCCAATCACATAAACAAGTCGGGTTACTTGTGAATGGAAGTGTAATACACAATACATATAATGATGAGAAGAAAATATCTCTATTGCAATGAATGAATAAGCATAATAACTTCGCCTCTTTTGACAATTTCTATTTTTGCTAGTTTAAACTCAAGCAAACATGGTTATATTGTTTTGGCAATTCTAATGAGACAAAAATGATAATTTAGATTTAACTAACCTATCTTGACAAGTATATGCCTTGCCAAACATATGATATATATATATATATATATATATATATATATGTAACTATATATATATAATTGCTTCAACTAATTCATTTTAACAAAATGAATATTTCTGACAAAATGTCTATTTTGGTTTAACTAGAATAAATAGACTAAAATAAATAATTGTTTTCAACAAATGTAAGTTGATAAAAGTGAATATGTGTTATTAACTAGTATAAGTTGACAAAAGTGTTTATTTCATTTTATCTAATCAATTTGACAAAAGTGCATATTTTGTTTCCACTAGTATAAATTGATAAAAGTGATTATTTTATTTCAACTAGTATAAATTGACAAAAGTAATTATTTTATTTAAACTAATCAAGTTTGACAAAATGTTCATTTCATTTTAACTAAATCAAGTTTGACAATGATGTTTGTTTCATTTTAACTAAATCAAGTTTGACAAAGATGTTTATTTCATTTTAACTAAATCAAGTTTGACAAAGATGTTTATTTCATTTTATGTTTGCAAATAAAAATATAACTTTTATCTTAGATGTTATATTGCATTGTGGAATGCAAATAAAAGAACAAACTTGATTTTCAAAGTATATTTACATTTGTGATTGTAAAAAGAGCAAATTTTATTTCCAATATATATTTGCATTTGTGAATGCAAATAAAGAAAGAATTTTATTCTCAATGTATATTTGCATTGAAGAATGCAAATAAAAGAACAAATTTTATTTTCCGAATATATTTGCATTTGTGAATGCAAATAAAAGAGCAAACTCTATTTTAAAATATATTTGCATTAGGGAATGCAGATAAAAGAACAATTTATACTTTAATGTATATTTGCATTAGAGAATGCAAATAAAAGAATAAACTTTAATTCCCATGTATATTTACATTAGTGATTCCAAACAAAAGAACAATTTTTCCTTTCGAAATATATTTGCCTTAATGAGTGCAAATAAAAAAAACTAATTTCATCTTCAATGTATTTTTACATTTGTGAATGTAAATAAAAGAATAAATTTTGGTTTCAACATATATTTGTATTGGTGAATGCAAATAAAAGGGTAAATTTTATTTTCAATGTATGTTTGCATTAGTGAATGCAAATAAAAAACTGAACTCAAAATTTCTATTCTAGAATAACATAAAAAGGGTATTTCATTGTTTTACACTTTTCTATGTGTTCTAATAACAAATAAAAGAATCCATTTATTTGTTTATACTTTTCTATACATTCTAATAACATATAAAAGAATATTTTATATGTAAACATTTTTCTATGTATTGTCAAATAAAAGTGAATTTTATTTGTATAATAAAATTATAATTTTTAAATGACAAATAAAAAGTAGATTTATTTGTCTAATAAATTCTGAGTTTCAAATGACAAATAAAAAGTGAATTTTATTTGTGCAACAAATTCTAAGTTCATATTTGTGTTGCAGCATGTATATAAAAAGATGGACTTTATTTCTCTGTCATATTTGTATGGAAAAATACAAATAAAAAGATGAACTTAATTTCTATGTTATATTTGTATTGACAAAATACAAATAAAAAGATGAACTTTATTTCTATGTATATTTGTATTGGTGAATGTAGATAAAAGATGGACTTTTGTTTTTAAAGTTATTAGCATTATTAAATTCAAATAAAAGAATAAATTATATTTTAAAATATATTTGCCAACAAAAAAGTAACTTCTGAAAATAATTTCTTATTTACGTATAAAATGTAAACAAAATGGTGATTTCCAAAATATGTATTTTTATTTGCATAAAAATGTAAACAAAAAAGGTGGTTTCCAAATATAACCTTTGATTTATAAATATAATGTAAACAAAGTTTGATTTTATAAAAATGTTTTAATATCAACAATAAAATTTAGTATTTTATTGTTATTCTAATCCTACAACATCCTACGTTTAATGTGACAGTAAAAAGAAGAATTTTTACCGTAATTCGTAAACCATGTTCTAAATGTAAACAAATAAAAATGGGATTCTACTTTTTAGCCAAATTCTGTTGTAATGAAACAAATAAAAATATATTCTATTGTAAATAAACAAATAAAAATGAAATTTTATATATTCTATTTTCTATCTCGTTACATTAAGAAATGCAAAAGATGATGTTTTAATTTTCTATAGCTTGTTCGCATTAAGGAATGCAACAAAAATGATAACTCATTTGCAACAAAAATGATACCTCATTTTCTACATCTTGTTTGCATTAGGGAATGAAACAAAAATGATATTTTATTTTATTTGTCGTTCAAATCTTATTGCAAAATAAACAAATAAAATAAGGTTTTATTTGTCGTTCAATTTCTATGGTAATATCAACAAATAAAAAAATGAGTTTTTATTCGTCGTTCCAATTCTATTGTAGCATTAACAAATAAAGATATGTTTATTTGTCGTTCAAATTTCATTGTACATTTTAAAATAAAAATGATATTTTAATACCTTTAAAATAAATTAGAGCAACTAGATTACGATTTAAAATCTGAATAAAATATGATTTAGATCTAATTCTCTAACCACAAATAAAACTCAATGGTATATATAATTCAATGCAGATCTAGCCTATCATGAACAACAAAACATACCACAACAACAATCAACAATTCATCAATCACAGAACATTTCAGATTTGATTTAACATCACAATACAATTATTTTTAACGCGATAAAAATAATTAAAAATAATTTAAATAATAAAAATTAGAGTTCTCACATCGATATAGCTGAAAATTCAACTGTCTCGGTTTCAGCTCTGGTCTGCGCCATTGCGAAGTATTCTTCGACACGAGTCCAACGCAACGAAAATCGTCTGATTTCATCGCTGTGTGAATGAATTATGCCCTTTTAAACATTAGTCACTTTAATTAAATAATTAATTTACAAATTACCCTCTAATCCCTTTCTTCCTCCTTCTGTAAACAAGGCCGTGAGTTTTCCCTTGGCTTCGATTCTAGGTCAGGGATTTTCGCTCGACTGGAAGCGCTGCAGGACAATCGGAGGTCACAACGTCGTAGAGGGGGAGGTGGCGCGCCTGGGGAGTCCACGTCGTGGCGTGCGACGGAAGTAGGTGGGCTGGGCGGCGGTCCGTTCAAGGGTCTTCAGGGTCATGGTTCTGGCGATTCACAGCTCCAGGGATGATCGTCACCGTATGAGATTAAAGCTCTCGAAAATCTCTTCGAATTGATATATAGTTTGCCAACTTTCGTTGAACGGATTAAGAGAAATTGATGTTTGAAAATCAGAGCTTTCTGGCCTTCGAATGAATAGGCGGCGGCTGCATTTTTTTAGGGTTACGGTTTTATTTTCGGATTTTTTTATTATTAAATCTCGTAAAATGTGTTATAAAGGTGAAAATGCGGGCTGTCTCCAAATTGGGCTTGCTTACTGTCGATCTTAACGTTTTGAGTCCTTCTGAACGCAATGGGATGGATCTCGGGGTCCAATTCCGAAATCTGTAGAATATTTATTTAAAATTCCATTAAAAATTAATTAATTAAATATCAACTGTACATTTAAATATGCCGGGGTCACATACAACCTCAGAAAATTCTTAAAAAAATATTTTTAGCTTTCTTTTGACGATATGAATCCAACAATATTATTTTCGTTGAATTCTGAGACTGTTTGAAAAATGGCTATTTTCAAGTCGTTTAAATTTAACTGAAATAGTCAAAACACATTTTCTTTTGCCACGCTCACATATTAATTCGAAAAATTCTGAAAATTGAAACCTAGCTATAATTTGACATTCCGGTTCCAACAAAAGTGGTTTCGTCGAAAACGGAGGTCGTTTGAAAATTGATTATTTTCAAGTGCTATATATTTAATATTAAAAATACATTTTTAAACAAATAATTTCCGAAACTCAAAATATACAAGTGTTTATACTTTTTAAATGCAGAAACATTATTCCAGGCTCAATGGATGTGGTTTCGAGTCCAATTTCCTTCATATGTGAAAAGTAGACCTTCGGGCCATATATATTATATATATAAATTCTACAGCGACCTTTCTAAAAATTGAATTGGCCATAATTTTTGATTTCCGCTATGAAATTTCAATTTTTCAGATTTGTTAGAAAGATATGGTTAAACAGATTTAAATGTTTCTTGTTTCACTCAATTCTGATTTATTTTGAATCATGTACATTCAGTTAAAGTTCAAAATTAAAATTTTAAACTACCGCGCTATTTCTAACTCCATTATAATTAAATTAAATTTATTCGTTTTAACTTCGATTAAAATAAATCCTAGCCATTATTATTTAAAATAAATTATATTATAACCTCAAAATACATTAAAATTTTCTAAAATAATTTTTTTAAATTGGCTCAAAATTTGCGGGTTGTTACAATCTCCCCCACTTAAAATCTTTTCGTCCTCGAAAAGGAAATGAAGCTAAAGTTGTTTATTTAACTAATTTAATTTTCATTCTTTAATTTAATAATTTTATTAGTTGAACTCACATTCACACAACACAATCATCAATTAATTAGTTGATTAAATTTTCAAAAATATATAACTTTTATATATATTCAAAAATCATATTTTCTAAAATCGAATTATATATACAATAACAAGTACATTAATTATAAATTTTCCTTCACTCTGACTCATTCTAGGGCATTGCTAACCCCATCTCTAATGAGTTTCTCATTCTAGGATACTGCTGATCCTATCTCTAATGAGTATTCTTATTGGATATTACTAATCCAACCTCTGATGAGTCTTCTGTTTAGTTCTAACGAGTTGTACCCCAAAGATTTGAGCTAACCAGAGCTCTGATACCAGCTGAAACGACCCGGATTTCGCCCGACCCCAATCGATCGCAAGATCGATCAAAACCGTTCAAAACCCGCGTACGTTAACTTTGGGCATACAACACATCAGGACAACAACACATACTTTTATAACATCAATAATAAATGTTACATCAGAGTATAGAATATATCAGAGTACATCGATAAATAATACAGCGGAAGATAAATTACAGCGGAAGATAAATTACAATAAATTAATACATTGCAGCGGAACTAATCTCAGCGGAAGGCCATCAATATTCTGGACCCAGCTTCAGGCTTTAATCCAGGATCATGCTTAACTATATCTGTAGAAAGCTACTCGACTGCCCGTGTGGAAAGAGGGCACCCGAGTTTGCAAAGTGAAACAAACTACAGGTCAGTCGTGGGACTGGTGTGAGAATTCTATACTTAACTTATCTAATGAATAGGCTAATCACAGGACCACGCCGCTGACGCGGAACGGGTTTACTCCATTGGATTGCCAGTGCATAAATAAAGTAAATCGTCAAATAACGTAATGCTTTTTAGAAAAATGAAACCATTATAAGACCCAGGTCCCATCACACAATGCAACGCACACCAGAGGATAGGGTTTTACCTTATAATGGCCAAAAGATGCTTGATACGTAAAAACGATATTATTATTAGTGTGTATATATACATATATTTAAAACATTTCAAATATAATATCAATCCTAGACGGCATAGATACCATCTACTATGTCGCCATACTAGTTATACAATCAAAACCGCAAGGGCGTATTGGAAATTGGGTTTCCATAATGAGTCAAGGCTAGGGAGGAGCTCCTGACCGATTCGAGACACTCTAGCAATGCCTCAGGATTCGGACGTTGGCGAACCCTTGGATACAGCAGGGCCGGTCCACAAATACTTTAGTGGATTAGTTATGCCTGAACACACGCTCCCCGATCCTATTGGATCTACAAATCAGCCGAGGGCGACCGATAAGAATAAACTGAGGCCTCGCAAAAAAATTCCATCAACCACATAAGCAAATGTCGGGCCGTGTTAAAGCCCAACACCACTTCTAGCTAGAAAGAAACGTGTGCACTCCCAGCATTCCCTTCTCCCATTTTAGACTCAACCGGGGTGTGAGGCTCGCGAAGTCACGGTATACACAAAGCTATGCCTAAAGAGACTGTGCTTTGATCATCAACTACAAGACCTGCTTTTCAACAAAGCCTTGATCATTTGCATCTTAGCATGTCACATTGTCAGACCCTACCATATTATTGATCATCTACCAATATATATACACTACGCCATAGATGGCTTATCACAACGAAAATGCATGGTGTTGCTAGCTACAATGTTGCCATTGCTATGCTGTTTTCTGTCTACTGCAACGCACACTTAAATGTGTTAGCATATATATCAACATGTGTTGCAGTAGCCTCGTGAATAAAATTATCAATCCGCGTCAACACGATCCAACGGTCCAGGGTAGCGATCCGCGTGAAGAAATGTTTAGTCCAGATTAGCAATCCGCGCGTGAAATAATGTCTAGGGCGGGAAGCAAAAACAAAGGGGGGAAAACTAAAAAAATATTGAAAATTTCAATCGAACTTTACCAAAGTACTCTGCTGCTCAACCACTCACACACTCACTCTCAGGTTCAATTAGGGCTAAAAGTTCAAGTTTACAAGCTTAATTAGGGTTCGAGTTGGGCAGGTTCGAGTTCAAGTTCAATTAGGTCTTCAATTGGGGTTCGTCTTGGGTTTCAGATTTCAGTTAGGGTTTCGATTTAATCTGCTGCTTCAGGTATCACTCAATATATCAATTTTCTATGATTTGATTGTTGTGTTGTGTAATGTACTGCTTTACTTGTGCCTAATTTACTGCTTTAAGGTATCACTCAATGAACGACGAGGAAAAACTATGGGCAGAACTTCCTAAATTCAGTGAAGCGTACATCAGTGGAGTGAAACTTTTTATTCGAAATACTTTTTCTAGATTTGCGGTAGGTGATGAAATTACATGCCCTTGCAAAAAGTGTCATAATCGCAAGTGGCATTGTCAAGAAGTAGTCTACAACCATCTGATTTGGAATGGTCCATCTGAATTATACATGAAATGGATTTGTGAAGTTTCCTGTTTAGATCCTGAAAGTAGCGATAATAATATGGATTGTGAAGCAGGAATAAATTTTGGAGATAATCTCGATGAGATGTTGCAACGTACTTATGGAAATATGCAGAACAATGAAGATGAATCTTCTAATGGGTCAAATGGAATAGATGTCGATGCTAGAAAATTTCATCAACGTGTTGAAGAGGGAAAACAACCATTATATCCCGGGTGTAATAAATTTTCTCGCTTAAGTTTCATTGTCAGGCTTTATTCTTTAAAATGCCTACATAGAATCACTGAGTCTGCATTCAGCGATTTATTAGAGTTGATGAAAGAAGCTTTTCCAGAAGCCCACATCCCTTTATCTTTCAATGCTACCAAAAATATCATTAAAGATTTAGGCCTCGATTGCCAAAGAATACATGCATGTCCAAAAAACTATTCATCTTAAAGATTCTCAATGGAAGGAATGTTACCGTTACATTCTATTCAATTGTGGTAACAAGGAAATAGAGAGTTTACTTCGGTAAGTATTTTTATTTTAGTAAGTAGTTAAGTATTATCCCTATGTGAAATGATGTCAACTATTAAAAAAAAACTATTTTTGATGTCATCCTTTTGCCAGCAAAATCAGTTCTTTTAAACAATCTACAAACATGTTATTGATTCTAGCCTCACGCAGTGTTAGTTGTAAATTCCAAGTTTCAGCACTTTCAGGGATTTCATGCATGATTTATAGTTAAGCTATGTTCTCATTCATACAGAATTGTTTTCGGTATGGTCAGTTTCAGCTTTAGTAATAGATCCAGCCAAATTTGTTTCTATCTTTTATTAACCTGGTCTTTATTCTAGGGAACATCGAGCTTTAATTGATGGTCATGCATCATCAAAAAAATATAAAAGAGAGAGAGAACACAGTGAAGAATTTTGGAAGTGGTTAAAGGAAGAGGTTGGAAAAAAGGAGGACATTTCAAAAGAAGTACAACTGCTTGCAATGGGGCCTCTTCCAACAGCTAAGCGGTTTACTGGATATGTTATCAATGGATACAGATTTTATACAAGGTTCAGAGATGCCAAATGTACAACACAAAACAGTGGTGTATTTTTGATAGCCTTGACTACTAGCTTTGCAAGTTCGAAAGATCAAAATCCATTGGTTAGTGAAGTTAATTACTATGGATCAATTGAAGAAATATTAGAACTAGATTATTGGGGAGAATTTAGTGTGGTTTTATTTAAGTGTCGCTGGTACCAAGAAGAGAAAGATTTATATGGGCTAACTCGTGTCAATTTTAATCGATTGTGCCAGAAATCTGATCCTTATGTTATGGCTTCACAGGTAAAACAGGTGTTTTATATAGCAGATCCAATTGATAAGATGTGCCACAATGTTATCAAGAAATTGCCGAAAGACTGGTGTGAACTCGAAAGAGAATATGAAAATGAAGATTTGAATGATATCCAGCCTGCTTATGGAATGGGAAATCAAGATTTTGATGTTCGTTGGTGTAGAGATGATGTCCCAATAAGACGAATCCGCCTTCCACGTAGCAAAGTGAAAAACATGGCTTCTTAATTTCATGTTTTTGTAGTCCAAGGCCCTTACAAATTGTGCAAATCGGAGATCGTATACATACACACACTGCTGGTATGTATTTTTGCTTATTTTTATGGTTGGCTGGTGGTATGCTTCAGAATTCTTACAATTTCCGCTTGCTGAAGCATCAGTCTAATTCTAAGATTTCCGCTTACAATTTCTGCTTGCTTATTTTTATGGTTGGCTGGTAGTTCAATGCTGGTATGTAACTGACCATGTACAAGGCTGATGCTTCAGCAATGAACTACAGAATTTTAAGAATTTTATTTTCTCTTCAATCAGTAATGATCGTGTCAGTTCGTAATTGATGCAATGGTCGAGTTTGTACCTGAACGAGTCGTGGCATGTCTACATTTTTAATGCCTCAGGCATTCTGTTGCATTCCTTGATATCGTAAATGCTTTGAACAAGCTGAGTCATTGCATCAATTTGCAACTCAGCCATAGATTGTGAAATACAATTATGTGCTGAAAAGCAACTCTGGCCATAGTTTGTGCTGAAATATCTTTGTGCTGAAGACTGAAGTGCAAGTCAGTTATACTATGGCCATAGTTTGTGCTGAAATGCAACTGAGGCATGCATGTCTTCCATTTTGTGTTGCAATGTAAACAAGGCATTGCATCAGTTTGTAGCCGAGGCATGCATGACTTTGGTTGTGCTGAAATGCATTAGTTGTACTAAAGGCTTTTGCTGAAATGCATGACTTTTGAAACTGCTTTATTTTGCAGGTGAAGGAGGCAGTAGAGAGGTACTGAATGCACTGGAGGCTCGGGCTTTATCAATTTGAAACTGTTTTAGTTTGATGTAAACATGAATTTAGTACCGGCTGTGTTTGTAAGTACTATGTAAAACTGAATTTATTGGCTATTTTTTGTTATTCTGTAGTTGACTAACTAGTATTTGTGTTATTGGTTATTAATTTGAAATGAAAAGTTGTTTATTAATTTCAGTGTGTGATGGTAATTGCTGTTATGTTGCAGTATGTTATATAATGATGCAGTAGCTATGATATAATGTTGCAGTATGCAGTGTTAAATGTTGCCGTAGCTATGATATGGTGTTGCCATAAATTTACATAAATGTGGGCCCCACAACAGGATTCCGTGAACCCGGCTACAAAATTTAGGGGCGCAACAGGATTCCGTAATCCCGGGATTCAGAATTTAGTGGGCCCCACATTTATGTAAATTTAGTGTCTGTAGCAACACCTGTAGCGATGTTACCTTAGGATAGCAAAGTCGTTGCCTTTGACTCTAAGGCAACGCGGCAAAAGGCAAACCCATAAAAGTGTTGCCACAGATCATTTTTTTGCCTATACCAACACTTTTTGGCACCTACTGCGTCATTTCTCTGGGGTTGGCATAGGTCATCTATGGCGTAGTGATATAACCTCTAAGCTCATACGTCTTAGAGAAGGGTGATAAGTAAAGAATGAATTCTTTACCACCAAACAGAAATATATAATCAGTAGCGTTCAACAAATACAGTAGAAATGAATACAATGTCAGACACGCAATCCATTTACAAGTCCGCTCTGGGTCTGAGCGAAACAACGTGTCCGTCGATCTCCAAATGCGTTTGGACGATCATTACCAAATACCTTGCCTTGGAAGGCCAATCCCAACTCAAGATACCAGTCATCATCATCCCAACGATGTGAAAACCTTCGGTCTTCAATCACCGTCTTCATCTTCGACTCTTGATCGTCGTGATGATTATTCAGAATGGGTTAAACACGGTCTTTCTAAATAACTCGCGCATTTTGTGATTAAAAAGCAAGTATTGGAAAATCACACATTAAGCCACATTCCGACTCCGAGTATTCTTTTCATAAGATATTCATATTAGAAGATTCTCATTAATTTTATCAAAGATAAACTCTAATCTTAAATCAATTTCCAAAATATGGAATTCCACAGAAATCAAATCAATACATAATCGATATAAATTTCTGTATCGGACTAATAATATAAATGGAATAACGGAAAAGCCTCTTAAATTCCATATCACAAATTATAATTGCAAATGCTAGTAATCTTTTAAAAACATATTTCAAAGTAATCATTAAAAATATTCTTTATATAAAAGATTCTAATGGGAAGTATTCATTATATTACAAATTCTTATCTTTTCCAAATATTTTATGTTTTAACATATACTTGATTAAAAATATATTTTATGAAAATATATACACTTTATATAAAATGGATTTATAATGTAAAAATATTATTATTTAAAAGAACACCTGAACCGAAATGCGTCTCAAACATTTACCATATAATTTGGATTATATGGATTTCACACACACATCATATATATGACAATATCAGTATAATCATCAAATCATCCATATACATCCAAAGTGTAATTTCCACTGCATAAGCGTTAAAAATTAAATAATAACGCTCATCGCAGCCTGTCGATCTAACGATCAACATTCAACTAAATATTGGGATTAGTGTATGTAAATTTTCATCCCAACACCCGTGTGGGGTTTCAACCAACAAACAAATGATAAACTAATTTGTGCACTTGGGCGATGTGTGAAAATAATCGTCCCAATCACATAAACAAGTCGGGTTACTTGTGAATGGAAGTGTAATACACAATACATATAATGATGACAAGAAAATATCTCTATTGCAATGAATGAATAAGCATAATAACTTCGCCTCTATTGACAATTTCTATTTTTGCTAGTTTAAACTCAAGCAAACATGGTTATATTGTTTTGGCAATTCTAATGAGACAAAAATGATAATTTAGATTTAACTAACCTATCTTGACAAGTATATGCCTTGCCAAATATATGATATATATATATATATATATATATATGTAACTATATATATATATATATAATTGCTTCAACTAATTCATTTTGACAAAATGAATATTTCTGACAAAATGTCTATTTTGGTTTAACTAGAATAAATAGACTAAAATAAATAATTGTTTTCAACAAATGTAAGTTGATAAAAGTGAATATTTGTTATTAACTAGTATAAGTTGACAAAAGTGTTTATTTCATTTTATCTAATCAATTTGACAAAAGTGCATATTTTGTTTCCACTAGTATAAATTGATAAAAGTGATTATTTTATTTCAACTAGTATGAATTGACAAAAGTAATTATTTTATTTTAACTAATCAAGTTTGACAAAAATGTTCATTTCATTTTAACTAAATCAAGTTTGACAATGAAGTTTGTTTCATTTTAACTAAATCAAGTTTGACAAAGATGTTTATTTCATTTTAACTAAATCAAGTTTGACAAAGATGTTTATTTCATTTTATGTTTGCAAATAAAAATATAACTTTTATCTTAGATGTTATATTGCATTGTGGAATGCAAATAAAAGAACAAACTTGATTTTCAAAGTATATTTACGTTTGTGATTGTAAAAAGAGCAAATTTTATTTCCAATATATATTGCATTTGTGAATGCAAATAAAGAAAGAATTTTATTCTCAATGTATATTTGCATTGAAGAATGCAAATAAAAGAACAAATTTTATTTTCCGAATACATTTGCATTTGTGAATGCAAATAAAAGGGCAAACTCTATTTTAAAATATATTTGCATTAGGGAATGCAGATAAAAGAACAATTTATACTTTGATGCATATTTGCATTAGAGAATGCAAATAAAAGAATAAACTTTAATTCCCATGTATATTTACATTAGTGATTCCAAACAAAAGAACAATTTTTCCTTTCAAAATATATTTGCCTTAATGAGTGCAAATAAAAAAAACTAATTTCATCTTCATTGTATTTTTACATTTGTGAATGTAAATAAAAGAATAAATTTTGGTTTCAACATATATTTGTATTGGTGAATGCAAATAAAAGGGTAAATTTTATTTTTAATGTATGTTTGCATTAGTGAATGCAAATAAAAGACTGAACTCAAAATTTCTATTCTAGAATAACATAAAAAGGGTATTTCATTGTTTTACACTTTTCTATGTGTTCTAATAACAAATAAAAGAATCCTTTTATTTGTTTATACTTTTCTATACATTCTAATAACATATAAAAGAATATTTTATATGTAAACATTTTTCTATGTATTGTCAAATAAAAGTGAATTTTATTTGTATAATAAAATTATAATTTTTAAATGACAAATAAAAAGTAGATTTATTTGTCTAATAAATTCTGAGTTTCAAATGACAAATAAAAAGTGAATTTTATTTGTGCAACAAATTCTAAGTTCATATTTGTGTTGCAGCATGTATATAAAAAGATGGACTTTATTTCTATGTCATATTTGTATGGAAAAATACAAATAAAAAGATGAACTTAATTTCTATGTTATATTTGTATTGACAAAATACAAATAAAAAGATGAACTTTATTTCTATGTATATTTGTATTGGTGAATGTAGATAAAAGATGGACTTTTGTTTTTAAAGTTATTAGCATTATTAAATTCAAATAAAAGAATAAATTATATTTTAAAATATATTTGCCAACAAAAAAGTAACTTCTGAAAATAATTTCTTATTTACATATAAAATGTAAACAAAATGGTGATTTCCAAAATATGTATTTTTATTTACATAAAAATGTAAACAAAAAAGGTGGTTTCCAAATATAACCTTTGATTTATAAATATAATGTAAACAAAGTTTGATTTTATAAAAATGTTTTAATATCAACAATAAAATTTAGTATTTTATTGTTATTCTAATCCTACAACATCTTACGTTTAATGTGACAGTAAAAAGAAGAATTTTTACCGTAATTCACAAACCATGTTCTAAATGTAAACAAATAAAATAAGATTTTACTTGTTAGCCAAATTCTGTTGTAATGAAACAAATAAAAATATATTCTATTGTAAATAAACAAATAAAAATGAAATTTTATATATTCTATTTTCTATCTCGTTACATTAAGAAATGCAAAAGATGATGTTTTAATTTTCTATAGCTTGTTCGCATTAAGGAATGCAACAAAAATGATACCTCATTTTCTACATCTTGTTTGCATTAGGGAATGCAACAAAAATGATATTTTATTTTATTTGTCGTTCAAATCTTATTGCAAAATAAACAAATAAAATAAGGTTTTATTTGTCGTTCAATTTCTATGGTAATATCAACAAATAAAAAAATGAGTTTTTATTCGTCGTTCCAATTCTATTGTAGCATTAACAAATAAAGATATGTTTATTTGTCGTTCAAATTTCATTGTACATTTTAAAATAAAAATGATATTTTAATAACTTTAAAATAAATTAGAGCAACTATATTACGATTTAAAATCTGAATAAAATATGATTTAGATCTAATTCTCTAACCACAAATAAAACTCAACCGTATATAAAATTCAATGCAGATCTAGCCTATCATGAACAACAAAACATACCACAACAACAATCAACAATTCATCAATCACAGAACATTTCAGATTTGATTTAACATCACAATACAATTATTTTTAACGCGAGAAAAATAATTAAAAATAATTTAAATAATAAAAATTAGAGTTCTCACATCGATATGGATGAAAATTTAACTGTCTCGGTTTCAGCTCTGGTCTGCGCCATTGCGAAGTATTCTTCGACACGAGTCCAACGCAACGAAAATCGTCTGATTTCATCGCTGTGTAAATGAATTATGCCCTTTTAAACATTAGTCACTTTAATTAAATAATTAAATTATAATTAAATTACAAATTACCCTCTAATCCCTTTCTTCCTCCTTCTATAAACAAGGCCGTGAGTTTTCCCTTTGCTTCGATTCTAGGTCAGGGATTTTCGCTCGACTGGAAGCGCGGCAGGACAATCGGAGGTTACTACGTCATAGAGGGGGAGGTGGCGCGTCTGGGGGGTCCACGTCGTGGCGTGCGACGGAGGTAGGTGGGCTAGGCGGCGGTCCGTTCGACGGGTCTTCGGGGTCACGGTTCTGGCGATTCATAGCTCCAGGGATGATCATCACCGTATGAGACTAAAGCTCTCGAAAATCTCTTCGAATTGATATATAGTTTGCCAATTTTCGTTGAACGAATTAAGAGAAATTGATGTTTGAAAATCGGAGCTTTCTGGCCTTCGAATGAATAGGCGGCGGCTGCATTTTTTTCGGGTTAGGGTTTTATTTTCGAATTTTTTTATTATTAAATCTCGTAAAACGTGTTATAAAGGTGAAAATGCGGGCTGTCTCCGAATTGGGCTTGCTTACTGTCGATCTTAACGTTTTGAGGCCTTATGAACGCAATGGGATGGGTCTCGGGGTCCAATTCCGAAATTTGTAGAATATTTATTTAAAATTCCATTAAAAATTAATTAATTAATTACCGACCGTACATTTAAATATGCCGGGGTCACATCTGACCTCAGAAAATTCTAAAAAAATGTTTTTTAGCTTTCTTATGAGGATACGAATCCAACAAAAAATTTTACGTCGAATTCTGAGACTGTTTGAAAAATGACTATTTTCAAGTCGTTTAAATTTAACTAAAATAGTCAAAACACATTTTCTTTTGCCACGCTCACATATTAATTCGAAAAATTCTGAAAATTGAAACCTAGCTATAATTCGAGATTCCAGTTCCAACACAAGTGGTTTCGTCAAAAACGAAGGTCGTTTGAAAATTGACTATTTTCAAGTGCTATATATTTAATATTAAAAATACATTTTTAAACAAATAATTTCCGAAACTCAAAATATATAAGTGTTTATACTTTTTAAATGCAGAAACATTATTCTAGACTTAATGGAAGTGGTTTCGAGTCCAATTTCCTTCATATGTGAAAAGCAGCCCTTCGGGCCATATATATTATATATATAAATTCTACAGCGACCTTTCTAAAAATTGAATTGGCCATAACTTTTGATTTCCGCTATGAAATTTCAATTTTTCAGATTTGTTAGAAAGATATGGTTAAACAGATTTAAATGTTTCTTATTTCATTCAATTCTGATTTATTTTGAATCCTGTAAATTCAGTTAAAGTTCAAAATTAAAATTTTAAACTACCGCGCTATTTCTAACTCCATTATATTTAAATTAAATTTATTCGTTTTAACTTCGATTAAAATAAATCCTAGCCATTATTATTTAAAATAAATTATATTATAACCTCAAAATACATTAAAATTTTCTAAAATAAAATTTTTAAATTGGCTCAAAATTTGCGGGTTGTTACACACTATTACAAAATACACCTGTTGCATCGCCTCATTTGCTTCGGTTGTGCTCGCAAGTGAAGCAAATAGTATCATTTGCTCCGGTTATGTTAACAACCGAAGCAAATGCACTGAAGCAAAAGTATGCAAATACCGTTATTTGCTTTTGTTCTGCTCACAACGGAAGCAAATAGTCTTTTGCTTCAGTTTTGTTACCAACCGAAGAAAATGCAGTGAAGCAAATAACGTTATTTGCTTCAATTGCTCTTACAATCGAAGCAAATAATGTCATTTGCATCGGTTTCTTAGAAACTGAAGCAAATACACTGAAGCAAATAATTAAAGCAAAAGCACATACCAGTGATTATAAGCAAAATCTTACATACATCATTATTCTTAATTTATTATGATTAATGATTATCAATAAATAATTTGTAATTAGTAATTATTTTAAATAATCAATAATTTCTTGTGCATCTCTATATATAGGTAATTATAAGTAATTAGTAAATCATTATTAATATTAATTTAATACATTTATTATTTGATAAATAAATTAATAATTATTGTAAAATAATTAATAGTTAATAACCAACAATCAATATTTAATCATTAATGTTTAACACTTAATATCTTATTTGTAAGTACATAACATTTAAAGATTAAGAAGTATTCTACAATTAAATAATTAATTATTACTAATTATATAACAATTAAGTCTAAATTTAATACTCAAGAATCGACATTTAGTGTTTAATAAATTAATATTAATAAATATTAATTAATAGTGATCGTAAAAAAGTAATAATCCATATTTAAGGATCTTTTGAAAATCTAAAATTCTACTGCGCCAAATTTTGTAACTCTGATATAATTGTATAAATTAATTCCGCTGCGAGATGTTATATTTAATTTTGTTTGTGATTCTATGATTCGATTATGTTAAACCTCGTAGCAATATGTTGTTTCGAACGGTTTAAGTTAGTTTAATGATCGACTTGAAGCGGATGAAAAGGCATGTCATTAAATTGTCAACCATTGACGATGAGGAGGCTCAGGAATAGTGGTAGATGACTGGTGACGCTGAGAGGCAGCTCTGACGCATTTATGGTGGGGTCCGGCTACTTGGAGTGTAGCGCGGCATTTTTGGAGCTAAGGGTCTCATCCATGTCGCATTTTGGCTCGGACATGGAGACAAAGCCGGTCTAGGTGCGTCGGAAAGAGGGAGAGACGAGGAATGCGGGGTGTGGAGATTCATCAAGTATCGAGGGAGAAATCGTTTTGCAATGGGTTCAGTGATACAGTCGTGCACATTTATAGGATTTTGAGGAAGATCGAAGTAAACTAAGTAAGGTGATTAGTTAGTGATTAATTATATTTTAACTTATATTATTTATTTGAACAATCCATCAAACTTATAACATGTGTAACTTTCTCATACGAGGTCGGATATTACTATTGTTTCTTCCTTTGGATTCATGTTGATAAGCTCATTTTTTAGAACTGCTTTGGTTTGGTTTGGCTAAGAGTGTGATCTTATTTCTTACTGGACAGTCTGGACTGCATTTGTTTAAATAGTATAATTTGACCTTTTAAAATGTTTTATAATTATAAAATGTAATATCTAGGATTGTTGAACCTAGTAAATACTAAATAAAAATGTTATGTAGTGATTTGAGTAGATTTCAACTAATTGTCACATTTTTATCTGATTGCACATCGTTACGTGTTATTATGCACTTTTTTGTTTCTTCCACTATATTTAAGTTAACACTTATTTCACCATGATTGTCATAGGTAGGTTTTATTTGAGTTTTAGCACTATTGTGGATACTTATATGCTAGTCTAGGGATTTGTATGATTGTTGGTTGCATTCTTTAATTGTCTGCTTAGTTTAGCTTAAAACGTCGTGCGTAGGCGATCTACTATTAGAAAATATTTCGTTAATTAGAGTTTAGGGTGTTTATCGATCGAATACACATGTTGGCGTATATCTATTGAACGCACAAGGATGGTAGACTCAAATGGGCGAGATATATTCTGGAAGGAGTTTAGAACGCTTGGATGGATTCGATGATGGAGTAGCAATGGAGCTTGGCGATGGATATGAAGACGGAGCAACGTTAGAGCTTGGCGGCCCACCTGAAGACACAGGATGGACTTGGCAATGAGCTAGACTTCGCAATGAATACTGGACATTTTCTTAGGATGTGTATTTAACCAATTTTGGTTAAAAGGTGATTTGAGTAGTTGTTATCAATTACTATAAAATGGTCTATATCGATTATTGCTTTTATTAGCAGCTTTGGCCAATTTGATATAAACGATGCTACAATTTCGAGGAGCAGGATACGATGGTTAGTTCGATAACGATTTCGACATGATGGTTCTTTGATCAGTGGCTTCGGTTTGAGACGAGGATGTGGTGCTTCTATGCAGTGATTTTTCATTCGATGACGATGATTGCAGGACAAGAAGTAGGGATGCTGCGATGGATAGTTTTCTCCGAGATGCAGAGAAGACGACATTAAGTCGCACTGAGATGGCTATCGTTTGAGGATCGGATGATGCATGGTTTTATGACTTGGAGCGCAGTCGATGAGATCTCACGATAGTGTAGTTTGTTGGGGTAGCCCACTTATCAGTCGACTCCAATCGGGAGTCTTATGGATAGTCTAGAGGCAGATTTTTCTGTGGAAAACGCGTGCTAAGGAGACGTTGGTATTCATGACTTGATTCTCTCTTGAGACAGTCGCAAAAGGGCAAATCAGAGCTAGTGCAGTGTGGACTGATCAACCTGGACCCAGGGCCAATGCAGTGTGGACTGGGTAGGGTTATCGGCTATAGTTCATGCAGTAAGACATAGTGATAGTTTGGTAGATCCCATTGTAGTAGAGACTACCAGTGCCTCGAAGGATTTGGTGACCGGATTACTAGACACCATATGCTTTATGCACTGAGTGAATGAATTGAGGATGGTTGATGGATCCTATGTCTTTTTTACTTGTTTATCGCCATTTAGTTCTTAAACATATATCGTACCCTATTTTTATGATGTTTATTATAATATAGCATATATTGACTGTTATGTGCTAATTTTATGGATGCAGGGGCATGATAGGTATGATTTTACATACCCTCCATGTCATATATATTATTATGACTTTACAATACTTTTAGATTTGTTTAACACTCGCGCTAGACTATTGTTTGACCCAAGGTTTTATTTCCCTCTTATTACCTTGGGTGTTCATTGATGATGCTGTTGAGCAGACTGTGTAATAGGTATACACATTATTCGGAACTATACATGTGGATTAGAAGGAGGCGACGTTTTATGTATTTATACTTATATCTTATTGTTTATTCCGCTGTGTGATACTATGGAGTCTTGACGGTGTTGTATATTCTTATTTGAGACAGTATATCAATTGAATTTATTTACCACTTATAGAAACTCTATTATTGTTTTGTATACTCTGATTATATGGTTTGTATAGTTATTATTGTTTCATCCATTTTATATCTGTGATTTTTACTATAATATGTTATCTGATGCGCTGTGAGATATACGATAGATTCTGTGATTGTGTTTATATTTTGTTCTCTCTTTTGTCTTCCAACTATCTCCTTCTTTTTTTCTCCTTTCTCTTCTTTTCTACTATTACTTTTTCTTGACGATCATTTTACATCGATCAGGTGCTTATACAACGCGAATTTTTAGTATTAAGCACTGGTGGTGTACAGTGGATCGTCACACTCTTTGATAAAATACTCCTTTTTGAATGATATAGTGAGATGCCTTGTAAAGAAGCAAGTGTTTTTCATTGTGATTCTCAAGTTGGCTTTCCCGTTGCATGAATTATTTGATAGGAGTCATCCATGACTCTGGCTTGGGTATAATCCATGTCGCTAATATCCAACAAGTATACATCTGGTTAATACTTAGAGATTCGAGTACTTCAATTGGAACAAGTCCTAAAAGTTGTGCATCCCCAGAACTTGTAAGCTTTGCTAGTGAATCTAATTTTTCATTCTGATCCCTAGGAATGTGTGTAATAGTATAATTGCTTGGAATTACTAAGCAATCCCTTTATCCAATCGAGTTAAGGAGCCAGCCGCACTCCTTCAGCTTGAAACCCTCCTCACACCTAGCATACAATGAGTTGAGAATCTGAAAATATATGAATAGACTTGATGTTCAACTTCTTATGATTTTAAGTCCAATAATCGGGGATTTATATTCAGCATCGTTATTGCTTGCAGGGAAGTCAAGTTTCAAGGCATAATAAATCGAGTTTTCCTCTAGAGTTATGAGCATAATCCCGATGCTAGAACACAGCTTGTTAGAAGATCCACCATATATAATTCCACTAGATGTTAGATGGTTCATTGCTTTCCGATGGATCATCAGGAGTAGTGATTCTACAAGCAAGTCCGCTAACGCTTGCCCTAGGATGGCCCTCCGGGGAACGAACGTGATGTCAAACTGGCTAAGTTCGATATTCCACTTTAAGAGTCTACCAGATTCCTTGGGTCGTTAAAGGACTTGTCATAGCGGTTGATCATATAGATTTTGATTGAATCATACTGGAAATAAAGGCGGAGCTTCCAAGAAGTGATTAACAAGCAGTGTGAGATCTTCTTGAGTTTTGAATAATTTCTTTCAGCTCCTGTTAACCTCTCATTGATGTAGTAGACAGGCCTCTAGATATGATTCTCCTCGCGTACAAGCGCGGAACTGATAGCATGTGCAGAATGGGTAATTAGATGAATAGATCCTTGTGATTAACATGCTTTAACAAGATGTGAGATCTTTCTAAATGAGTTAGTAGTTATTGGAATGCAACAACACACTCCGATGTCTAAGAAAAGTTTTGTTTCCCTCTTTTGATCGGATCGAAGAAAGGAATGCACTTATGAATAGCTTTGGAAATGAATCTACTTAGGGTAGCAACTTTCTCGTTGAGACTCTAAACATCTCCGATGTTCTTCTGAACTTTAGTATTCCAGATTTCTTCGATCTAATCGGGATTGGATTCAATCCCTCATGAGTTGACAACGAATCCTAAGAATTTTCCCGATGTAATTCCCAAAGGGCATTTCAGGGGATTGAGTTTCATGCCACACTTGCGGAGAACATTTAATATCTTTGCAAGATCATTGATGTGGTCATTCGACTATCATGACTTTACAAGCATGTCATCCAACTAGACTTCCATGGCCCTCCCAATCTGGTTCTTGAACATCCGATTGACAAGTCATTGGTAGGTTGCTCATGTGTTCTTTAATCCAAAGGGCATGATGACATAGCAATATAGCCCCTAATCTGTGATGCAACTTGTATGTTCTTGGTTAGGAACATGCATCGGGATTTGATCATAACCTGAGTAAGCATCCATGAATGATAGCAACCGGTGCACTGTAGTTGAATCAACGAGCTGATCAATCTTTGACACTGGAAAGATGTCTTTCTAGCATGCACTATTCAAGTCAGAATAATTGACGCATGTTCGCCCCCTGTTTGATTTCTTTATAAGGACGTGATTGGAGACCCATTCAGGATACATGGCATTACGGATAAAGCCATTGTTGGGTATCTTATCCGCTACTTTTTTGAGTGTTGTCGATCTTTCTAGGCCTAAGATTTGACATTTCTGTTTTACTAGAAGGAACCTTGGGTCGATCTCTAGAATTGACTTGCAATTCCTGGTGCAATACTGCATATATCTGAATGGGTCCAAGCGAATACATCAAGATTGACCCATAAGAATCTGATAAGTTCCTCCTTCATAGTGAAGTTAAGCTATGATACAATCTTCAAGGCTTGAGTCAGGTCATCGAGGTAGACTGGAATGCCGACAGTTGGCTCAGCTGGTGTTGCAATTACATAATCTGCATCATTGTCTTTCTTTTGGTCCAGTTCTTGGTAAAAATGATTGTGTTGTTCTAGCTAGGCCTTGAATGCTGGTTATTAAGCACTGGTTCAAAGTGCAGTCTTCATACCTTTTCCTTTCTCAGGTAGAAGCGTCTTTCGATTAAACGAGGTAGCAAGCTCTACCTGTGATTTGGTCCTCACGAGAACTCTAAATCCATTTTCGATGGGGAGCTTCATGAGTAGGCACCATAATGCCATGCATATTTGGAAATTTGAAAGAGTAGGAGGCCCCAAAAAGGTGTTATAAGGAGAGTAAAGGTAAATGACGACGAAAGGGAGAATTTTGATTCCACTGCGTTCCTCTTTGCCGATATGTACTGAAAGATCGATAATTGCAACTAGTTCATTAGCAAAGTCGCTAAACCCGTGGATCATGGCTTTACAAGGTCTCTAGTCCTTGGCCCACAACTTCATCTGATCATAGGCCTATTTTGAAGAGTATATTGACGGAACTCCCTGAGTCCACGAGAATCTTCCATACAAAGGCATGACCTATAAAGGTTGAGATAACAAAAGGGTCGATTTTTGGAGCTTCCACTCCTATTGACTCCCTTTCATGGAAGTAACTATTGTCATTCATTGTCTTTAGGACTTTAGTTGTTGCACCATCGTCAGAGCTAAGCACTTTTCATATTCAGTGTGCTTAGTGCCATTAACGTACTCTTCCATACGTCTAAAGCTTTGATTTGCAGGGTAAGGCCTAGTGCAAATGGTGTTGATAGCAAGATCTCACTGAGTAGGTAAAGTATTGGATGGTCCTGGCGCTGTTTGAGATTGTGTTGGTGCTGAAGGACCTGTCGCCCCATGTTGTGGAGCATTATTCTTCTTGTATTGCTCAAGATGCATTTCGCATATGAGCTTCTCAATAGCATCTCAGAGATGACAGTAGTCATTAGTGTTGTGTCATGCATCTCATTGAACCTGCGGTACTTGCCAGATTACATCTCCCTCTCCGTGGTTTCCTTGGGATTGGGCTTTTTTATATTAAATGGTATTGCTGGTTTCAAGGTAGATGATCTCCAGTAGAGAAATCAGTAGAGTATAGACCTTACAGGTAGGGAATCAATTTCTCATCTTTGATTCCTTCATTTTTTTGCGGTCAATAGAGTTGTTTCCGCTATTGAGGCCTTACTTGGTCTTTGTAGGAGTATTCCCCTCATTCCTTCTACAGGTCCCTTCGGTTGGTTTAACAACAATGTTAATTTGTACAATGTCCCGATGTGGATTATAGGGATGTCTGTGCAATGCCCTATTCATATGCACTTCTTTCTGGCATAGGTATCCGTTGGCCTACTCATAGAACAACTCCAATGGCTCCAGAGGCTTTCGATCAAGCCATCTCCCAAACTTTGTGTCAGATTAAATTCCCTTTGCTAACTATAGAAGCACAACATTTGGTTGTGGATCGTCAATCTCTGCAAAGGCATTATTGAATTTCTCCAAGAAACTTTTTAATGTCTTATCGGCTCCTTGTAATATGTTAGAAATGATCAAGATGTCTTTCGTCATTGTAGTGTGCATCCTAAACTATTTACAAGCTCTCTAGAAATCTAGTCAAAAGAAGATATGGTTCTCGGCATTAATCGAAAGAACAATAGTAAAGCTGCGCCTTCCAAGAATACAAAAAATCATTTATATTTCACTACATCAATTGCACGAGATGAGTCCATGTGCCACTCATATTGTAACACCCCACTCACAAAGGGAATGCCTTAACTTCAATGGAGCATTATGGGTACTGGAACAGAAATATTACAAGACAGACGTATATAAAACAGCGGAAAGTAAAGTAGAAGTTCTTCAAATCATTTATTAAATATAATTGTTTACAATAAAAGCCCATCAACTTCCAATACCCAATTACATAGTCAAAATATCTGTCTTACTCAAAAAAAACAAAGAAGCATAAAAATAAATTGTAGTATTCCCCAATAAAGCAAAGCAAGCCATAGCCAAGAGAAATCCAAGCCGTACATGAAAGAGCCTTGAAGCTTGGTAAGAATCCGAACTACGCTGTATTCCCACCCTGCAAACCTAAGGGGGAAACGGAAGAAAAAGAGGCGAAACAAACCGGGTCAGTCATAAAGACTGAGTAAGTCCTAGTGACTTTCAGCATAAAAACAGGTAAAGATAACATGGCATGAATAAACTGAAAGTAAAGATAAGCATGATGACAAGATAAGCTACAGGCATGATAACTAAGAATAACATCATAGGATTTCTGTCACGTATAACATTGCAAGGTTCTCATTCAAGATGAACTAAGTATAGTTTCGCAAGATTTCTATCAAGCATCGCAAGATTTCTCTGCTTCACCATTAAAATGATATCTATTTGCTCTGCATCACCTAACTAGTGTCCCAACTAGTAATCTATATAAAATGATAAAATCATAACGTGATCCCAATCCCCGAAACTTAGGTTGCTTTCACATGTACATCTATTATTTATTACCTAGATCTAATCTAGGGTTTTCTATCGAGCGCTTCCTAGATTCAACCAGGATTTATGCCACCTAGGTCCAACCTAGGGATTATGCTACCTATTGAACGCTTCTAGGATTTAGGGTTTATGCCACCTAGGTCCAACCTAGGGATTATGCTACCTATGTGTGTCATACGGCCTCCAATGATTGTAGATACCTATGCTGGTCCCACCATGGGGTGTATCAAGACCCATGGTGGCGGCCCGATACAATTCTAGAATACATAGGTTATACTACTGGTGCCCCAATGCCCTGTTTGTTTGCTCCGGAGTGTGTGCACGCCCGCACCCCGTTAGAACCCACACTGTGCACCCACCGCTGTCGCTTTTGACCGCTTACAATCAGCCCAGTAATTGTGCCCCACCCTGCCTAGTTTCAGGGTACCATGATACCTAATTGGGTTACTGCTGAAATGGGTCCCCGTTACTAGGGTTTCCTACTGGTTAAGTTTGTGGGCCTATATATACAGATATTACCCACCTTCCCATGATGTACTTAACCCACCGATTCAAGCATCCTTATTAATGGTTAAGTTTGTGGGCCTATATTTACTAATATTACCTACCAACCCGATATGTACTTAACCCTCTCCGTCCACCACGTTAAGTTGGTTAAGTGTTTTCTCTTGTTTTACTTAACCCTACCACACATCATGTTATATCGGTTAAGTGTTGTTCCTTATGTTACTTAACCCTACCGCAAGCCTTGTTATATTGGCTAAGTGTTCTCCCTTGTGTTAACTTAACCCCATCGCATGTCATGTCATATTGGTTAAGTGTACATTGACTTAGCCCACCTACATATCATGTTGTGACGGTTAAGTGTTACCCTCTGTTGTTACTTAACCTTACCATGCATCACGTTATATTGGTTAAGTGCATGTTAACTTAACCCCATCCACCCGTCATATTATAATGGTTAAGTGTTACCCTCGTGTGTTTACTTAACCCTACCACGCATCAGGTTATATCGATTGGGTGTTATCAATCTATTCAAGTTAGCCCAACCCATCCGCTAGTCATGTTATAACGGTTAAGTGTCATTAGCCTAGTCATGTTACTTAACCCACTCATTCATATCATATTGGTTAGGTCCACATTTACATGTCAAATTTCCATGTCATCCGACCTAACCCTCTAACCATACCCACGTCTTATTATGGTTAGTATTCCTTAATTCATTCATTATGACGAACAAATCATGGCCTCTCGCATTAGACCGTGCATTTTGTGGCCACTGGATTTGCCGGGCGGTTCCAGGCAGATTTACACCACAAACTGGGTCTAACCTCGTGTCATAAACCGTTACGCTTACAATTTGGCCTTCGACCTCTCACATTAGACTGACACTTTGTGGCTACTGGATTTGTCGGGCGGTTCCGGGCAGATTTAAACCACAAACTGAGTCTAACCTCGTGTCAAAGGTTCATTAATGGTCGTATTCCACCCAAAACCCCAATATCAGTTCATGTGTTTAACATATAGAAATGTTCCTGTTCCAACCACGTTCATATTTCCAGTTATATGCCAATTATCAAGTTCATAATTCACGTTTTTGCCCCAAAACATATTCCCAAATTATTATCATAATTCACTATAAGGTTATGCCAAGTTATAGCCTTTTATTTACAATACATGCCAATTACCCAAAACCCAACTTAGGCGCGTTCATATTAAACCTCTACTAAGTCATAAATTATCATATATATTTCAACTCCAAATTTTACATAATTAACATATGCCCAAGTTCTAGATTACATGTAAATTTTACATATGCCCAATTCGTACCAAATTTACATATGTTCAATTTATGCCGTTTTACATGTATGCCAATTTTATGCCAATTTACCATATCAAGTTCTAGCCAAAATTACATGTACCAAGTTTCATACCCAATAAACCCAAATCATGATTCATGATGTAGTTATCCTAAACTATAATCTTTTTTTTATTACAGTACATGTCAGTTGCCCAAGCTCATAATACATGTTTATGCCAACTATCAAGTTTACGATTAATTTCATGTTCAAATTCCCAATTCTACATATGCCTAATTAACATAAGCCCAATCTTTTGATTTAATTTACATAGTCCCAAACTCGTGATTTGATTTACATGCCAATTCATGTATGCCCAAACTTGCAATTTCAATTATATTGACAATACCCAAATTTCAAATTTCATGTTATGTCATCAATTCCACCAAACACATATATTCCACTAGGCAATATTCCAATATTTCCCCCGTATACTATCGCACGTATATCGTAGTTTTGGCCTAGGTCCGAAATTGACCTAGGTTCATCAAAAGAAAATAAATAGGAGAAGGTAGAATTTTGCATAAAAATAAGATCAGAGAGAAAAACATCATCATAGGCATGAAGATTACAACTTGGTAATAATATCAATATGAATCAAGAAAACTGATTTACAACAGGCTGAATAGATCATAAACTAGACATGGGAATAAAGATAGACAAGTCTCAAAACTCAAGATCCAAGAAGCAACAGAAAAAGATCGATAAACATACTTAAATCCAATTTCACTTCATCACATGCCCATATTATATTTAAATATTTTAATCTGAAAATAACTAGAACTTACAGAGCATGGCTAACAAATTAAGAACTGAAATTGTCAAAGAACATTGTAGTAGTGTTGATTTATTGTCTTGAATCATTGTTGAAGCTTTGTTCTTAGAATTGATTTGAGTTTGAATGTTTGTACTTCGATTTGGAGACGGCGGCTATGGTTCAAGAGGTATTTTAGCAGCATAATGGTGTAAGATTGATTTGATATGAATTAGGTTAGGTATAAGGGTGTTTTTATAGGTGTAGCAACTAGTTTAGGCCCTTAGATTAACCCTAGAATCAATCTAGACCATCAAAACACGTCTCAGGCTTCAAAAATGAGTTCTGGGTCAAACCAGGCCGACCAGGTAGACCTGTAGGGGGGAGGTCGACCATATGGTTGACCTGGGGGCGTAGGTCGACCCTAGGGTTGACCACATGGTCGACCTAGAGCCCGGGTCGACCCCCAGGTCGACCTGCCTGGTCCTGTGCTGCCTAAAATCTACTGAATCTTCTACAGGCCATAACTTCTTCATCCGGACTCCGATTTTCGAAAACTCGAACTCTATTTCATGTAAAATTTCGAGACGAACGCAATGGCATAACCCGTTTCCCTTGATTCTTATTTTAAAATTTAATTATACCTTGATTTCTAGTTTCAACATGTTATTAAAATTCGGGTTGTTACATTCTCCCCTCCTTAAAGGATTTCGTCCCCGAAATCTTCAAGTTAAGAAGAATGTGTCCTACCATCCAATCATCCATCTACTCAATCATCAATCACAAGAATTCATTGTCCTTAAGAGATTTCTAATGCTGTATGAACATATGCAAGAAGTGTGTGTATATGTTCCTTATCTAATGCAAATGATCAGGCTTGATTGGTCTTCTTAATGCAAAATATGCTTAGTGCAATGAGTCCAACATGTATGCAAATAGTCCTAGTCACATAAACACTATATGTGTGCACAAACATCCATCCATATGCAACATCCACATGATAACATATTCAATTTCATCCATAAACAAGTATAAATACTCATACATTTGCAATATGAAAATGTGTCGGAGCCGTTCTAGTGCCTAAGGTGCGTGTATATGCATCCACAAGCAACCACTAGCAACCACTTGCAACCATCAATCATAACATGTCTCAAACACATGTTTACACCCAATTGTTCCTACCTAAAGATATAGTCGAATGATAGAAGCAAGTAAAAACTTTGTGCCCATTAGGTAGTGTCAAAACTGGAAATCTATGTCACATATATACTGATTAGGAGAAGAATTCCCTGAGCACCAGCCCCGAAGACCGAAATTAATATCAGACTGATACCCAAAGAATTAACCAACCAATATATATGTTTCTAGGAAACTAAGCATGGCAGATCCCTAAGGGTTACACTAGACTTCCGAGGTGAGTCAAGAGCCTAACTACCCTCTTTTCATACTTGAGAATGGTACCATTTCTGGATAACCATTCCATCCCTAGAATCAACCCATAGCCCAAAGACATAAGCATTACTTCTAAACTCAACACTTAGCATAGACATTCTCAAATACAAACAAGTCATGAATAAATGAGCTGATTCCCCAACAGGATTTGAGACAAAAACGGGATCCTCTACTACGCTAGTACTAAGGTGCAGAGACTTCAACTATCGAAGCAGAATTAAAAGGATGCGATGTACAAAAACAAAGTTCTAACGGGATGATAAAAAAGAAAAGCTAAACCTTTAACAGAAACGTTACCACCTCTCTTAGGTATGCTAGAAGTGAGAGCATACAATTGCCCTCTCGACGATCTTGTTCTTTGCCCTTGTACTTGTCCTATAATACTTAACTACATGTCCCTTTTTACCATACAAAATATACTCTCTCTTGTCATGGGTTTTATTATTATCTCACTTTGGCCTCTTTCCTTTCACCTTTTCCTCCTTCGTGGATTAAGCTATATCAACAAGTTTTTCATCCTTAGGCTTGTGTTCTTTATCCATGTTCTTACTATCCTTATATAATTTATTGACAAGTTTCTAGAAAGCTACCTCCATCGCACAGGAACTCTACAAAGCTTGAAATGAGATTAGACGCAGATGGAACTATTGCGGCTACAGATGGAAGTTGGGCATTTCTTTGCCCTCCTACATGTGTCGTACACCTAAAAAACTATGGAGAAAAAGAAAGAGAGAAGAAACTCAAGGAGAGAATCAAAAGATAGTGCATATGGTTTTGGGGAATATGTCTTTCGTAAAACAAAACTTTTCTTTAGAAAAATGCTTCTTTGTAAACGTTTTGAAAATAATTTAAGAAGGTTTTTTAAAAGCTTTTTGCCCAGTCTGGTAACCTTCTGCTCTGATACCAAATGTAACACCCCACATCCGTTAAGGTCACTCACAAAGGGAATGCCTTAACTTCAATGGAGCATTATGGGTACTGGAACAGAAATATTACAAGATAGACGTATATAAAACAGCGGAAAGTAAAGTAGAAGTACTTCAAATCATTTATTAAATATAATTGTTTACAATAAAAGACCATCAACTTCCAATACCCAATTACATAGTCAAAATATATGTCTTACTCAAAAAAAACAAAGAAGCATAAAAATAAATTGTAGTATTCCCCAATATAGCAAAGCAAGCCATAGCCAAGAGAAATCCAAGCCGTACATGAAAGAGCCTTGAAGCATGGTAAGAATCTGAACTACACTGTATTCCCACCCTGCAAACCTGGGGGGGGACGGAAGAAAAAGAGGCGAAACAAACTGGGTCAGTCATAAAGACTGAGTAAGTCCTAGTGACTTTCAGCATAAAAACAGGTAAAGATAACATGGCATGAGTACTGAAAGTAAACATAAGCATGATGACAAGATAAGCTACAGGCATGATAACTAAGAATAACATCATAGGATTTCTGTCATCTAAAATATTGCAAGGTTCCCATTCAAGATGAACTAAGTATAGTTTCGCAAGATTTCTATCAAGCATCGCAAGATTTCTCTACTTCACCATTAAAATGATATCTATTTGCTCTGCACCACCTAACTAGTGTCCCAACTAGTAATCTATATAAAATGATAAAATCATAACATGATCCCAATCCCCGAAACTTAGGTTGCTTTCACGTGTACATCTATTATTTATTACCTAGATCTAATCTAGGCTTTTCAATCGAGCGCTTCCTAGATTCAACCAGGATTTATGCCACCTAGGTCCAACCTAGGGATTATGCTACCTATTGAACGCTTCTCGGATTTAGGGTTTATACCACCTAGGTCCAACCTAGGGATTTTGCTTCCTATGTGTGTCATACGGCCCCCAATGATTGTAGATACCTATGCTGGTCCCACCATGGGGTGTATCAAGACCCATGGTGGCAGCCCGACACAATTCTAGAATACATAGGTTATACTACTGGTGCCCCAGTGCCCTGTTTGTCTGCTCCGGAGTGTGTGCACGCCCAGACCCCGTTAGAACCCACACTGTGCACCCACCGCCGTCGCTTTTGACCGCTTACAATCAGCCTAGTAATCGTGCCCCACCCTGCCTAGTTTCAGGGTACCATGATACCTAATTTGGTTGCTGCTGAAATGGGTCCCCGTTACTAGGGTTTCCTACTGGTTAAGTTTGTGGGCCTATATATATAGATATTACCCACCTTCCCGTGATGTACTTAACCCACCGATTCAAGCATGCTTATTAATGGTTAAGTTTGTGGGCCTATATTTACTAATATTACCTACCAATCCGATATGTACTTAACCCTCTCCGTCCACTACGTTAAGTTAGTTAAGTGTTTTCTCTTGTTTTACTTAACCCTATCGCACATCATGTTATATCGGTTAAGTGTTGTTCCTTGTGTTACTTAACCCTACCGCAAGCCTTGTTATATTGGCTAAGTGTTCTCCCTTGTGTTAACTTAACCCCATCGCATGTCATGTCATATTGGTTAAGTGTACATTGACTTAGCCCACCTACATATCATGATGTGACGGTTAAGTGTTACCCTCTGTTGTTACTTAACCTTACCACGCATCACGTTATATTGGTTAAGTGCATGTTAACTTAACCCCATCCACCAGTCATATTATAGTGGTTAAGTGTTACCCTCGTGTGTTTACTTAACCCTACCACGCATCATGTTATATCGATTGGGTGTTATCAACCTATTCAAGTTAGCCCAACCCATCCGCTAGTCATGTTATAACGGTTAAGTGTCATTAGCTTAGCCATGTTACTTAACCCACCCATTCATATCATATTGGTTAGGTCCATATTTACATGTCATCCCACCTAACCCTCTAACCATACCCACGTCTTATTATGGTTAGTATTCCTTAATTCATTCATTATGAGGAACAAATCATGGCCTCTCACATTAGACCGTGCATTTTGTAGCCACTGGATTTGTCGGGCGGTTCCGGGCAGATTTACACCACAAACTGGGTCTAACCTCGTGTCATAAACCGTTACGCCTACAATTTGGCCTTCGACCTCTCACATTAGACTGACACTTTGTGGCTACTGGATTTGTCGGGCGGTTCCGGGCAGATTTACACCACAAACTGAGTCTAACCTCGTGTCAAAGGTTCATTAATGGTCGTATTCTACCCAAAACCCCAATATCAGTTCATGTGTTTAACATATAGGAATGTTTCTGTTCCAACCACGTTCATATTTCTAGTTATATGCCAATTATCAAGTTCATAATTCACGTTTTTGCCCCAAAACATATTCCTAAATTATTATCATAATTCACTATAAGGTTATGCCAAGTTATAGCCTTTTATTTACAATACATGCCAATTACCCAAAACCCAACTTAGGCGCGTTCATATTAAACCTCTACTATGTCATAAATTATCATATATGTTTCAACTCCAAATTTTACATAATTAACATATGCCCAAGTTCTAGATTACATGTAAATTTTACATATGCCCAATTCATACCAGATTTACATATGTTCAATTTATGCCGTTTTACATGTATGCCAATTTTATGCCATTTTACCATATCAAGTTCTAGCCAAAATTACATGTATCAAGTTTCATACCCAATAAACCCAAATCATGATTCATGATGTAGTTATCCCAAACTATAATCTTTTTTATTACAGTACATGTCAGTTGCCCAAGTTCATAATACATGTTTATGCCAACCATCAAGTTTACGATTGCTTTCATGTTCAAATTCCCAATTCTACATATGCCTAAATAACATAAGCCCAATCTTTTGATTTAATTTACATAGTCCCAAATTCGTGATTTGATTTACATGCCAATTCATGTATGCCCAAACTTGCAATTTCAATTATATTGACAATACCAAAATTTTAAATTTCATGTTGTGTCGTCAATTCCACCAAACACATATATTCCACTAGGAAATATTCCAATATTTCCCCCGTATACCATCGCACGTATATCGTAGTTTAGGCCTAGGTCCGAAATTGACCTAGGTTCATCAAAAGAAAATAAATAGGAGAAGGTAGAATTTTGCATAAAAATAAGATCAGAGAGAAAAACATCATCACAGGCATGAAGATTACAACTTGGTAATTGTAGTGACCCGAAAATCCGGTCCAATTTGAGCTGACCAAATAACACAAGTCCAACCCCAAATTGCACTGAAAATTCAAGAAACTAATAAAAAGAAGATAGAGGGTGAGGAGAGATAGGGTAGAAACTTAGAATAGAAGAAGAAGAAGAACACAACATCAGAGTTACACGAACCTCACAGCGGAACGAATAACATATAATATATAACATAACTTTGAAATATAACAGTTATGTATATAATAGCACTTATCAGAGTACAGCACTTACAACACAGCGGAAATAAACTATAGCTATATGATACAGAAGCCTCCTGCTCCAGCTCTTCAAGTATATCTGTAAATCCCGACTACTTGACTACCCGTACAAATTTAGGCACCCAAGAGTTTAGGGAAAACAACAAAGTAAACTCCGGGTCAGTCATGGGACTGGTGTGAGTAAAATAGTTTAAACAGGTATATGAACAAGTAAACGATATCTCATAAGACCACGCTGCAGAACGGAACGGGTTTTTCCCTTATGAGAATCCAAAATATCTTTATATCAAAAACCTTTTGATATTATAATAATGTCTATGTACAAATAGATATCAACTAGCAGAAACGCTTTCATCTCACGTTCTACATATATAGTATACAATCAAAATCGCAAGCACGTATTGGATAATGGATTTGCAACTATGACAAGGTATGGAACCACCTTCCGATCAGTGTACTCTAGGAACGATACACTGGAGTTCAACAAGAACATCTTGTAACTCAGCCATACATGACCGACCACTCATTTCGCTTGAGTGTATCGAATGTACATCACCAACGGTTGGGATCAGCAACCGTTCCCGTATATATATGGGACAGCATTGATAGATTTAAGAAACAAATGAATATTCTCTAGATAGGTGATTATACACCCTACTTCGGTGCGACCGACTTAGCCATGCTGCCTGCCCGATTTCTGTCATTTACCGGTTGATGAGGCTAGAAGCTACGCTTTATCATTACATCAGATTCACTTCGAATGCAACATTGTCAGATCCATCGAAAATCACTAATTGACGTCTACAACCATACATTATGTGTCAGCTAAAAGAAGTTTCCTTCTCCGCTTCCACTCTTGGTACGGTTGAAGAAATCCATGTACGTGACCTCTCTGGAAATACTCTGTCAGACATTCATCCACACAAGTCATCCTCATTCACTTAGAATGTCACATCGTCATACCCGCCAAATCACAAATTGACTTATTTAAAAATAATACGGGTATACAGCTAAGAGAAATGAATTCCTCCGCCACCAAACGTATATACGTTTGAACAGATCAACTTACGCGATCCATTGGATATACTCTGTCAGACCTTCGTCCATACAAGTTGTCCTGGGACTGGACAAACCGAAGGCACTATTCAGTATATCCATCTTAGTCACTGTCATCTAAGACTTATACAATAGCTCTTGCATTTTACTCCGTCTTCAATTATCTTTGGCATATGTGATTCGCAACGCTTATGCCAATACAGAGTGGTTCTTTGGATAATAATCCAACCGGTCTCTCCATATTAACAACGTTAAAATGGTCAAAACTTCGATAGTCTGTGAGTTAACTATCAAAGAAAAACAAGTGTGCAAAGAACAATATTATTTCCAGATGAAAATTATATCGATCAAACATCATTTAACATTTATCTCCTTAGTTCACTTTTCACCTCCTGTTTCCCTATATTCAACATTTTCTTATTTTCCAAATTTAGAAAATATATGTTATTAACACTGGAAAACATTTCCATTTCTTGTTTTCTATATTAGAAAACATTTCTGGTTCTTACTGGAAAACATTTCCAAAACTCCTACGTTTGGATTAACTCTATTTACTTAACTCTATTTGATTTACTCTATTTGATTAACTAATTCGATTTACTCTTTCACTTAACTCTTGTTGAATAAACTTTATTCGATAACTCCTTTAATTCTATTCGAATAAAATATATTCGATTTACTCATTTGATTTAACTCTAATCGATTAACTCCATCGAATAAACTATATTCGATAACTCCTTCGATTTAACTAATATTCTATAACTCACTTCGATTAACTAATAATCGATAACTCCTTCTAATAAACTATATTCGATAATCTCCTCTCGAATGAACGATATTCGATAATCTTCCCTTTCGATTTAACAAACGATAACTCCTTTTCGAATAACTAAATTTGACTACTCCTTTCGATTTAACTAATCGATAACTCCTTTCGATTAAACTATAATCGATAACTCCCTTCGATTAAATTATAATCGATAACTCCTTTCGAATAACTAAATTTGACAACTCATTTCGATTTAACTAATCGATAACTCCTTTCGATTAAACTATAATCGATAACTCCCTTCGATTAAACTATAATCGATAACTCCTTTCGAATAACAAATTCGATAACTTCTTTGTGTTTAACTCTATTCGAATAACAAATTCGAATCACTCTTATTTATTTAACTCTATTCGAATAACTAATTCGATTAACTCTAACTGGTTAACTGTGACTGATTAACTCTAATTGATTTATTCTAACTGGTCAACCTTAATTTATTTACTCTAACTGGTGGTTAACTCTAACTGATCATCTCTGACTGATTTATTCTAACTGGTGGTTAACTCTAACTGATTAACTCTAACTGGTTAACTCTAACTGATTAACTCTGACTGGTCAACCCTAATTGATTAACTCTAACTGGTTAACTCTAACTGGTGGTTAACTCTAACTGGTGGTTAACTCTAACTGGTGGTTAACTCTAACTGATGGTTAACTCTAACTGATGGTTAACTCTAACTGATTAACTCTAACTGGTTAACTCTAACTGAGTAACTCTAACTCGATCAACTCGACTTGATTAACTCGACTTACTTAACTCAACTGGTTAACTTGACTTACTTAACTCACTGGTTAACTTGACTTACTTAACTCACTGGTTAACTTGACTTGCTTAACTCAACTGGTTAACTTGACTTACTTAACTCACTGGTTAACTTGACTTACTTAAACCAACTAGTTAACTCTATTGAACTGGTTAACTCTACTGAACTAGTTAACTCTATTGAACTGGTTAACTCTACTGAACTAGTTAATTCTATTCAACTAACTCGACTCGACTAACCCCTTTCGAATAGCATATTCGTTTTACTAACTTTCGAATACCATATTCGATTTACTCCCTTCGAATACCATATTCGATTTAACTCCTTTCGAATACCATATTCGATTTAACTCCTTTCGAATACCATATTCGATTTAACTCCTTTCGAATACCATATTCGATTTACTTTATTCACTTTATAAAGATTTCCTTTTTAACAACGTTTTATTCATTTGAAAAGATTTACTTTTAAATAACGGTTCTACACTTTAAAAATGATTTCCTTTTTATAACGTTTCCTTTTCAATTCTATTTGCAAATGGTTTACAAATATTCCCTTTTTATTTGGTTTTCCCATTTATTCGTTAAATTTTTCTAACTTCTTAAATTTCCGGGAAAATTCGCCATAACCTCCTTTGTATCGGGAGCATCGGGAAAATCCCTAAACCCGCCACACAGGCCTTTCCATTCAAAAAGAAAATGGTTTGAAATTATTTCCTTTTTGAATATCTCCTATTTATAAAAATTCCAAATTTATAAATATTCCTTATTTATAAATATTCCATTGATAAATATTTTTATTTCAATATCACTTTGAAACTATTCCTTACCAACATTCCGGTATGTTATGGTATTCAATCATATCAAATCACGAGGTTCAATATCGTCCAAACACATATAATCGCCAACAGATTATATATCACATTATATATCACAATATATAAATCATAGTAAAATAACTGTTGAGGAATACAGTTGGATTCCTCCAACCTATTTCCCTGCATCACAGATGTTAGACAATATAATTATCATCACTTTCAGTTCAATATGAATTATTCTGATCAACAGAATCGACATAAAAATATTTAACGGTTTATATATATATATAATTTTCTACTAACTGACCAGTAGTTCAATCAAACAGTCAACACACAACAATCAACATATAATTAACAGTTCTAAGAATACATTGTAAAAATAGAACTGTTCAGAGTTGGTGAGTTTTACTCACATTGGCAGTTCATCGTTAAAGAACGAAAAACTGTTGTTTGATTTGAATCAAACAGTTTATTTCGCCATAAATTCATACAAGCTCGAATCCACTTCCAGTCAGTCTCATTATGTTGCTCTCGTCCATACGGTCACGTCGGATCTTGTTTCACTGAAAACCGGTATCGTATGAGTAAGTTATCGCATTCTGAAGTTTTGAATATAATTTAAATAAAAAAACTTGGACTTTAAATTACTATCGGGCTTTATCCTTCAGACCCGGCCCAACTGAATTAGACCCGTCCCCTTTTAATACCTTTCTCCCCCAATTCCCTTTACAGAACCCGCTCCTCCTAAAAACCGTATCCAAACCCACGTTGACCCCTCCATTTGACCACCTCTCACCACCACATCGGTCATCAACTGACCTCACAACCTCCACCAACTGATTCAGCGCCTCACCCTCTACCGAGTCACCACCATCAGACCGAACTAGGCACAACCTTCGGATGGCGACCGCGACCCCCTCCAGACTTGAGCGACACCATTTGCCATCGAACAAACCTAACACCCTACTGCTTACTCGCCTAAATCCCGCGAATATGTATGTAACTCGAATCCACAAATCAAAGCTTCAATCGCTCGATTTTGCGAACCCTAAGCCTATTGTGTTGACCGTCGAACACAAACAATGGGCATCGAACATGCCAAGACGCATACGGATGTGTAGAGGATCTTTCAAGGAGTTCAGACAAATATATTACATGATTTAAGGAATTTTGTTTTCATTTCCTATGATTTTTTTTGATCGAAAGTTTACTGGAAGATGTAAAAATTGTGGCGGCTCATTCTCTTGTTTTTTTTGCAGAAGTGGATTAGGTCTTAAGGGTAGATAGTTGTGTGTTATTTATAGACCAAACTTTAGGATATTTTTTTCCTTGTTATTTTATTTATTTTCTTCGATTATTTGCTTTCTAAAAATCACCATGATTACATACGATACCTAAAAATCACCAAACTGGACATGTAGTTAGAGTTTGACATTACGGTCCCAACGAAACTGGTTTCGTCGAATTCTGACTCCGTTTGCTCACAAAGCGTATTTTTAACTGTCGAAATACTGACTGTTTTTCACTCTAAAAATATGTACGGCCACACATTGACTCTAAAAATCACAAAACTGGAAATCTAACAATAATTTGACATTGCGGATCCAACAAAATTAGTTTCATCGAGTTCCGACTTCGTTTGCAAAAGTGGCTATTTTTAAAGCTCTAAATAGCCCATTTAAATATATAAATATATTTAAATATAAAATTAAATTAAAATATTAATAAATTAATATTATCATATATATTCACCGAGGAATATCATACAGCTCCAGTATAATTATATACTCGCTATTCCGAGCCCAGATTGAATCGATATTCAATTTACATTGAAAATCCTTTTATAACGTATATAAAGCGTTACGGATTATAAAGGAATTCCACAGCGACTTTTCTGAAATTTGATTTGGACGTACATCAAAATCTACACGACGAAATCCCGATTTTTCTCTTCCACTAGAAAGATATACTCCGCCAGCTCCACACGTTTCTTGTTTCACAGAAATCCGGCTTAAAACGAATCCTGTAAATTCTGTTGAAGTTCAAATCACCAAATCGCGAACTGCAGCGCCATTTCAAGCTCGATTATATTTATAATATAATTTAAACGTTCAACGATCGTTATTTAAATATATTCGTTATTCCAATTCAATTCTAAACTGAATTATATATTTTGAATTCCCCGATTCACACCATATCGCCATTTCGGCCAATTCTGATTATTTCAGAATTTAATATATTATTTAATTATTATTTTAAATAAATATTCCTTATTATTTAATTAACGACCATTTGAATTCTCTAAACCACCATTTATATAATTAAATAAATTAATTATATACCGTAGAAAAATACGGGTCATTATAGTAATAATATCAATATGAATCAAGAAAACTGATTTACAACAGGCTGAATAGATCATAAACTAGACATGGGAATAAAGATAGACAAGTCTCAAAACTCAAGATCCAAGAAGCAACAGAAATAGATCGATAAACATACTTAAATCCAATTTCACTTCATCACATGCCCATATTATATTTAAATATTTTAATCTGAAAATAACTAGAACTTACAGGGCATGGCTAATGAATTAAGAACTGAAATTGTCATAGAACGTTGTAGTAGTGTTGATTTATTGTCTTGAATCATTGTTGAAGCTTTGTTCTTAGAATTGATTTGAGTTTGAATGTTTGTACTTCGATTTGGAGATGGAGGCCATGGTTCAAGAGGTATTTTAGCAGCATAATGGCGTAAGAATGATTTGATATGAATTAGGTTAGGTCTAAGGGTGTTTTTATAGGTGTAGCAACTAGTTTAGGCCCTTAGATTAACCCTAGTATCAATCTGGACCATCAAAACACATCTCAGGCTTCAAAAATGAGTTCTGGGTCAAACCAGACCGACCAGGTAGACCTGTAGGGGGAAGGTCGACCATATGGTTGACCTGGGGGCGTAGGTCGACCCTAGGGTTGACCACATGGTCGACCTGGCGCCCAGGTCGACCTGCCTGGTCCTGTGCTGCCTAAAATCTACTGAATCTTCTACAGGCCATAACTTCTTCATCCGGACTCCGATTTTCGAAAACTCGAACTCTATTTCATGTAAAATTTCGAGATGAACGCAATGGCGTAACCCGTTTCCCTTGGTTCTTATTTAAAATTTAATTATACCTTGATTTCTAGTTTCAACATGTTATTAAAATTCGGGTTGTTACACATATCTGTTGAGGAATCCCCACGGGCGGTCTTCCCCAAGTAAGTAGCAAGTTGTGGCATGTTGAATCTTTGTGGCCATTCGGCAGTCAGAATGGATTCAATGAAAGGATTGTGCCTCGTACTGGCTTTCCAGATGTCGGTTGTACCTCCTTGGGTTTTGCATATGATTCTACAGATAATAGCAGCAACGTCCGAAGGTAAGGTCTTCGTTGGATCCCCAAGGTCATGGTCTTTCTCTAGAGTATAGCGCCTGCGCCTTCTCCTATTTGGCATTCATTGTAACAACCTAAATTTTCTTCTGCAACAATGACTTATACGTATACAAGAATCTCTGCTACAACATCAACATTCTTTTCTCAGTTCTTTAGATCCAGTCTCTGTGAGTTCATGTTGCTTTTAGATATATATGTTTCGAAAAGTAATCCCAACATGTTAATAAACCGGCTCTAAACCTATGCATGTTAAGAAGCTGATTAATATTTAAACAAATCTGCTATAATGACATGAAATTTTCTATACACCTATTTGTTCAGTTATTTCTATATGCCTATTTTTGTTCTTCTTCCTCTCTCATTCCTTTTTATTTTCATAGCCAGACTACCTTCGAGCCTAGGCCGATATCGCTGAAATATGCATACAAACGAAAATGGGTTTAATTGGGAATGGTAATTTAGAGGCATAACCTGTACTATGAATATGACTAAAGTTTGGTATCAGAGTTGAAGGTTACAAGATCGGATAAAAGTCACTGGGCTCGCGAGACTTTATGTCTGGCCCGTTTTGTTTCTTTTTCTCTCTTCCTTTCCTCCAGGTTCTCAAGGCGGGAATACTCGGGGTTGATTAGGAGTCTCTCTCTCCTATTTCTACTTGGAGTTGGATTTTCTTTGCTTAGATGTATCGCTTTGACTGTCTGTCTATCTTCTTATGGCTGTTTTTGGGGACTATGGATTCATATTTATGTACTCTGATGGTTTTAGTACAAGACAGATACTTTAATTTGATGCAATTGGTTTTCAGTATTTCAGACTTATGTTGTAACTGGATTTTTGGACCATGGTATTCTCTTTTGGAAAATAAAGTATTATATTTCCGCTGCTATTTTTTTATATATGTCTTGTGTAATTCTGTGTTTGTTTACCTATAACGCTACATAAAACTTAATGCATTCTAATAAAGTGTGACATTAACAGACGTGGGGTGTCACATTCCACATAACATACTCGCAAGTTAGATTTGTGACAAAGATATGATAGCTTTGGATACTGGTTAGGCAGTATTATTATCGGGGTAAGGCTATATTTTGATTATATTATACTTTATCAATTTTGCTGTGAGATGTTTTCTGAGCTCTGATACCAAATGTAACAACCCAAATTCTGATAGACCGAATTTGGTTTCAAAATTCTAATCTATCGAAACTCGTGCTAGTATGAATCCCAATATAACAACACTACGTCCTACATAGCCCCTCCATCATCATGCTATGTAAGCGTACCGACTGCCACCTTCAAACCATTCGATCGAATCAGATTCAAAATTCTAATATACGCATTCCCTCATCCTACATTTGAGCGACGTATGAATCCCAATATAACAACACTACGTCCTGCATAGCCCCTCCATCATCATGCTATGTAAGCGTACCGACTGCCACCTTCGAACCATTCGATCGAATCAGATTCCATCACAGAGTAATACCCTAGAGTCTACGATACACAACCCGAAGCAGACATGCATGTACCTAGACTTTCTCACGTAAGTATCATCAATCGTACTCGATGCCTTAACCGTACATATTCTCTACTGTGCACCGAGTTTCGTAATAGGGTTGTACAAGAAACACGAAACTCGATCGGGAGCTTTTCAGATATTTGTATACATAGATGCTATAGTCAGCATTTTTAGTAGCTATGGTCCCACCCGCCCCCTTCCTCAACTAGCGAAAGACCGACATAATTGAGAGCTAGTGACCTGGCGCTAGAGCAAACAACAAACAACAATTCCCAATTGGCCTGCCCCTCACATAATATACATCCATAATGTGTACATCCAATTTTTACAACCATTTGTGCACTCATTCAAAGTGTAATACAACATAGTAATACATGTATGCCTAAGCGGTACCTCTTATATGTATGCAAAATTTTCAAAAATCCTTTAAAAACAAGATGCACACATCCTAAATATACTGGCAATTTCTGTATGAATGTAATATTTGAAAATCAAAATACTTTTTCATCCAAATTTTCCCACGTTTTTACTGAGCAAGAGCGTAGTTCATCCAATTTTTTGCATCCAAAACCCTACCAAGCAACTTTATTTTTTTCGAATTTCAGAAAAATCTAATTTCTAAATTCGATTTCTTATGTTACAAAAAGGTGTTAAACAGAAAACTTCACATCTTTCGTTTTTCTTTTATGTACCTTTTTCCAATTGTACTTGGATTTTATGAAACTATTATATAAAGATTCCCTATTTTCCTATCCAAGCACAACCACATAAGAAAACTTTCTTTGTTACAAATTTTCTTTTTCAACTTATCTTGGAAAAATTTACACTTATTCATCTTTTCTCAGAATTTTCCATTTACCCAAAAGTAGCAGAGATGTGGTAGTTTTGGATACTGGTTAGGTAGTATTACTATCAGGGTAAGACTGTATTTTGATTATATTATATTTTATCTATTCCGTTGTGAGATGTTTTCTGAGCTCTGATATATTTTATATCTCTGTCATTTTTGTTGGATACCAAACAAACCAACACAAGTTTCAATAGATTAGAATTTTGAAAAAAAAATTGGTCTACCGGAATTCGGGTTGTTACATTCATCATCATCGTCAAGTTAGACCATATTAGTGGCCCGGATTCAAGGGTGTTGGGAAGTAATGTTCTAGTTTTGGCTGATTATAGGAAGGTTAGAAACCAGATTATGAGCGGTGGCACGAGCATGTATGTCAACCGGTATGGTTCCAGGTCCTTGATTGGAAGATGGACTAAGCCGGGAATGAACAGGTTATCCTGTTCCCTCTTTGACATTGGTTCTCATGCCGTTATGGGATGTTGTTCTCCAATAATTTCGGTTTCTTTGGTAGGATCTTGATGAATATCTTTGAATGACAAGATCGTTGTTAGGAGAATGAAAACTTCGATCTCCCTCCAGGTGAGTAATATCTCTTCAGATAGATTATTGCAGCGCCTCTATCAGTTCAAGGTTTTTTGCGATCTGCCGATTAAGACCCCTTTGACTGCTCCCCAATTTTTTCATCAATTAAACTTCTAAGCTTGTATAACTGTAACATTGGGGTGGAACGAAGTAGCCCCATCGGTTGTGGCAAGTGTATTAGGATTAGAATTGTTAGAAGGTTATCGATGGAGGAATGCCTCTTACGTGAGAAGTTCTAGCGGATGTGGACTTATTTTTCTTTACCATGATATCAAGCCTCATATTAGACCACAGAAGAGTCTGAGGAAGTTCCAAAACTTTGAATGGCTAGAAAGAAATAGGAAAAAATTGAATTTCTTATATCTCTCGGTGAAAGCACCAGAATGTTTACACAAAAAATTAGCACAACATCGAAATAGTTCTATTGAAGTTAAACTAAATAAATGAAAAATGAGGAAGAGAATAATTTAAAAGCAGTAAAATTAGAGAAGATGATTTATAGTGGTTTAATGTAATTCAACCTATGTTAACTTTGGAAGTTTAATCACTTTTTTGCTGAATTTTGCTAAGTACAATTCTCAGATCGGTAAGACTCCCTAGTAAGATACTGCAAATAACAAGAGTGCCAAAAGATTTATATTTTATTTGAAATAGAGCTATTTATAATTGTATTTCATGCTGAAAATTCGGAGATCTAAAATAATGGGAGTATACAGTCCAAAGGCCCAAAATGTCAAAGTAATCAGATCGGTGCAAATTCCAGAATCGATACCGATCCCTCAATTAGACATTTTGGGGATTGGTGTTGATTGATGATTACATGTTATTCTTTTAAAGTGGAGTTAATTACATGCTAGGAAGAACATGCGACATGATAATAGTTGAAATAAACTTAATATGATATCAAGTATGACATGTAAAAATAGAATTACAGTAGAAATTTGGAAGAATGGATACCCCTAAATTATATGGAAAATTTATGGTAGTTAGGAAATAGTAACCGCACTTAGACACGAGGTAATATTCAACTTGTGGTAGAAGTCTGCCCGGAAATGCCCGGAAACGCCCGGTAAATCCAGCATCCACAAGTTGTTAATTTAATGTAAGGCGTCTACTGTGTAAATATATATGTAACAGTGCTAAGACACGAGGTTAAGTCCAACTTGTGATAGAAGTCTTCCTGGAACCGTCCAGCAAATCCAACATCCATAAGCGGACGGCTTAATGTGAGAGATCTGGTGCATAATCATATATATAAATATATGTAAATAAAAATATAGAAATAAAAAGCACAAGTTGTGATAAATGGAAATGAATGAAAGTTACAATAGTAAAAGAAGTGGAATGAACGTGGAATGATAATAGGGAATGATAATAACCTATTATAATTAATTACATTTGGCATCAGAGCAATCTTTCTGGCCTCATTCATCCTTGATATTGGTTTGACCATGATCGGGCTTGTAGAAGTGGGAGTACAAGCCATTGAAGTTGGGAGTAATGAAGTTGCTGAAGATGCGGAGTTTTACCGAACCTGTCTATAGGAGTTGTACTGAATCTAGTAATTGCTTGGGAGTCGTGTTGAATTGTTGAACATTGTAGATTTGAAGCTTCTAGGGTTCTTATCAATCCCTATTGTTGATAATCCAACAAGAACGACTTCAAGGTTTTTCAGATGATCGGACTATACCAATCACAAGTTTTTAGGTGATCGGACAATGCCAATCACAAACTTTCTAATGCGATTGATCCTTTCTTGTAAATGATCAATCCAAGTATTCTGAGTGATCCTTTGGGTCGATCGGGCCATTTCTGAATAATCGAGAAATCCCTGGAGGTGATTAATCCTAGTTGAGCAGACTTCTGATTCTTAGACTACCCATCGATCCTAACATCTAGTCTGTTTTTGTTCAGTCTAGATTGCTTCTGATAGTCAGGCTAAAAGGCCGGATAACAATTATTATAGGGGTTTATATGAAATTACGACGTTTATAAAATTGTGTTATGCCAAGGCTTGAATTCAGATCGTCCTTTCCCCCTTTAACATTCATAATTGTGTTAAACACGTTTTTTTTATGGTGCATCATGTCAATATTATGTTGAAGTAAGAGAACTTTCCAATAAGATAACTTCCAAAATATACTTTATTTGTATCAATTATGAATGTCAGATTTATTGGGAATTTTAGTTTGTACTCCAGTTTCATGCATCTTGAGATAGTCCTTTACAATTTCATATATTTATACACTTGACCAAATCTTTGTTTCTTGCATGTTCTCTTTTTCATTTGCTTTGAAGTTTTTTATCTCTTCTAAAAGTATGATTGAAATGAAGAAAACACTGGTGCCAATCAAATAAGAAAATTTTCTTCTATACCATAAGGAAAATGCTTTTCATGCAATGAGGACAAGCTAGATGGTACTCCATCTTGAAAGAATCCCATATGCAGAAAAATCACTAATAGTCCATAATAAATAAGCGAATATATGAAAATGGAATAAGTTGGTCTCTCAGGTGAAAACTAGACCAAAGTCAAAAAAAATCAAAAGAAGACATAAGCCTCGCTGGTGGCGTTATTACCGAGGAAATTTCCAATGTCACTTTTATTCTAGAATGTTAGAGGCCTCAACTCAGTGACTGGGCAAAAAGACTTGCAAGATGTTGTTTGAAACAAAGATGTGAATTATTTTGCAGTAGTGAAGCATAAATTATCTAATCAATCTATTGCGAGTTTTGCACTAAAATTCTGTAATTGGGAATTTGTTAACAATAATGCATATGACAGTAAAGGAATAGTTATTATTGGATATGACAAAAAAATATAAAAACATCATATTATCTGTATTGATCCACATTGTATTACCTGTAGAATCAATAATGTGGGTGGATTTCAGATCAAACCTCTATTGTATATGGATCTAACTTGCAAACGCTTAGACATAAATGTGGAATCATCTTTTGTGCAATGTTTCCATAGCTAACATTTCCTGGATATTAGCTGGTGATTTTAATGATATTTTGTATACTTCAGATAGGAGGAATTCTCTACATTATCTGTCTTTTACTAGTGAGGAATTTTTTCCAGTGTATTTCCCAGTTAAATGTTATAGAGCCTTACAGCATGGACTTTTTTTACATGGAGAGGATGTGTTAATTTTAACATACATCCAAGAATTGATAGGATTTCTATCAATCAGTGTTGTGCTTCTATGTTTCCTTCTTTAACTGCACAATTCTTAAATTACTATACTAGTGATCTTATGCCAATATTGGTGAATTTAGCTTGTAACATGGTTGATTCAACTTCTAATAAAAGAGCCTCTTTCAAATATAAGAATAGTTGGTGTTTAAAACAAGGCTACTTTAATCTAGTTTCGGGAATTCTAAAAAGGAAATTCCATGGCAATTTGATGTTTACCATTTTTAGTGAGTTAAATCTGATCAAAGCATAGCTTAAAAGTTGGGACAAAAACTTGCAAAAGTCTGCCGAGATTATTGATGATCTTAAAAAAAGGGAGAATTTACAACTTGTTAATTAACCACCCAAAGGATGAACTTATTATTCAGCAATATCAAAACAATTTGTAGAAACTTGAAGAAAGTATACACGAGCAAATTATTGATTTAAAGTAAAACGCATAAATTAAGAGTCTTACGGAGGAAGACATATCATCAGAATACTTCCATTCTAAAATTTCTGCCAATCGGGAGTGGCTCAAAATTAAGTACATTTTGAATAAAGAGGGTAAACAGTTGATTGATATGAATATTTTTCCTTTGAAGCAGTCAACTACTTCTTGAATTATATAATTCTACAAATATTTCTTTAGATTTTCCTAAGATTGTTCCAAAAAAGTCATTACTACTGCTTGTAAAAGAATGCTTGAAAATACTATCAGTATGGATGAGATTAAACATGTTGTGTTTAAGATGCATGATGATAGTAGTCCCAGACTAAATGGGTTTGGTTTAATCTTTTTTAAGGTGCACTGGTTAGAGATTAAAGAGGAATTCTTTATTGCTATTGACGATGCTTTCTACAATGGAAAAATTATCTAAGAGCTTAACTATACTTTCATTACTCTTATATCAAAAATTTAAAATGCTAAAGAACCAAAGGATTTCATACAAATTTCTTATTGTAAAGTTTTATATAAAATAACTAGTAATATTATATGTAGTAGGATTAAATTGGTGCTTCAACACATTATTTCAGAGAATCAAAATGCTTTCATTTTTGGGAGATACATGGTTGAAAGCAATTTGATTGCTTATGAAATGTCGAGAAATTTTAACAGAAGGGGGTTAGATAGATTGTGTTTGAAAGTAGACTTGCAGAAAGCTTATGATAAGGTGAATAGAGAGTTTATTATTTACATGCTGCAGCAAATGAAGTTTCCTCCTAAAATTTGTAAATCTATTTATGAATGCATTTCATATCCTTTATTCTTTATTCTAATAAATGGAATTCTGGTAGGCTTTATTAAAAATAACAAGAGGCCTATGCCAAGGAGACGTTTATCCTCATATTTAATTGCTATTGCCATGGAATTTGTTTCTATTTCCCTTGATATAGAATTTCTGAACGATTACATTTCTCCTATCTACAAAACTGGTCCAATGATTACACATTAAATTTATGTAGATGAACTCCTTATTTTTTCAAAAGCTGATCAAAAAAGTGTATTGGCTATCAAAAGAGATATTACTTTTATGGCTAATATTAGATTATATATTAACCGAGAAAAGTCACAGTTATTTTTAAGCAAAGGATGCAAGCATAAATAATTTATTACCTCTTATCTCAATATTACTACATCAGATCTTCCCGACCGATACTTGGATCTCCCTTTCTGTAGTAAAAATATTAACTACAGGGACATTCGGCAATTACTGGACATCATTAAAAGTAAGATTATATGCTGGAGTAATAAATTTTTATCTACTACAGGTAATATACAAATTAAATCCTCTATTTATCCTATTATTTTTTTTTGGATCCAAACTTATCAAATTCCAAGTCAAATTATTAACAAAATCGAATCTATCTATGCTGATTTTATCTAGAATAATAAACAGCATTAAGTACCCTGGACTCAATTATGTCAGCCCAAACTTAATGGTGGAATTGGCCTTAAAAATATTAAAGATCTACGAACAACTATGTCCATCAAACTCTTTTGGTTTTTTTACAAGGGAAAACACTATGGAAAAATGGATCAAAAAAAGATATGCTCATAATTAAAAAATTTGGATTATGGAGATGGATTGTAACTCTTCGCACACTTGGAAGACAATGATCAAAGCCAGGCAACATTTTTCTCACTTGTTCGATAGAAACCTTGTGAATGGAAAAAAATATACTAACCTTTGGTTTGATCCATGGTTTCATAACTCAAACTTGGTATCTATTCTTGGCTAGAAACAAATGGCTGACCGTGACTGTAAAGAATCTCAAGCGAACAATATTATCAAGCAAAACACCTGGAATTTTGACAAGATTCGGCTTCCTTCCTTCGTAATTAATTCTATTAAAAATACTAAATACAGTAAGGACATGCAAGAAGATTATTGGAGTTTTAAAGGTAGCAAAAAGTTTTTTTTCCCTCAAAAATCAGTATATGATTCAATTGTCCTATAAAATAATAACAACTGTGAATGGGCTAGGTTAATCTGGAAATCTCCTACAATTGAAAAATATGCATTTAATACATATCTGGCTTATATGAACAGACTTCATACCATGGATAAAGTTAGTATTGGGAATACTAACTCTTGTAAACTATGCAATTACAAAGAGGAAGACGGAGACCACATTTTTTCAAATGCAATTATTCGAATTTTGTATGGAAATTTATAAAAGGATATCTTAACATTGGTGGAAACAATAATTTGAAATTTATTAGTGTATGAAGTCTAGGTGTCATTTGAGTCAAGTAATGTGTCTTTATGTCAAGAGTCTTATGGAAGTTAGTGTGTCTATTAAATAAGTATGTGTCTCTTAGTTTAATGTAGTGTCTATAGTGAATTGGTGTGTCTCTTAAGTTGAAGGGTCACTTAAGGCTATCTATATAAAGCCTATTGTCATTTGGTTAAGAATGTAAGAGAGAGTAAGAGAGAAAGTGAAAGCAAGTAAGAAAGAAATTAAAGATAATAAAATTTTAATATTGTTTTCTCCTCTTCTTGAATCTAACAAATTGGTATCAAAGCTAGGTTGAGACAATGGTATTTTTATTCTTTTCATCGTTCGTTCTCACAAAGGAAAATTATGAAAGATGGAGTAATAGAAAAAAAGAAGAGTTGATCTCCAAAGGACTATGGGAGATTGTTGAGAATGGCTGCGAATGGCCAACGGATGTTAAAAACATGACAGAGAAAGAGCGTAAAGAATTTGTAAGCTTGAGACGGAAAGATCATCAAGCTCGTGTTTTGATGAGTGAGAACGTTGATAGAGAAGCATGGAATCATATAAATGGAGAGAAAACCGCAAAAGATTCGAGGAATTTGTTGAAAGAAGTGTACGCAAACGAGGAGCCCCTAATGGAGAATAAAGAAGAAGAGGAAGAAAACGAAGGAGTTGAAAATGAAGATATTGGAAGTAAAGAAAAAGAGGATGAAACAGTTGCTACGAATTCAAAATCTGATGAAAAAGAACATGAAGAAGACAAAGTTGAAGAAAATGAAAAGGCAGAAGAGGCTGTCGACGATGGAGCAATGCATGAAGAAACAAATGAGTTAAAAACTCAACAAGTGAGCATTGCACAGCATGTTGAGGAGAATAAAGGTAGTGCTACAATCGTGATGAAGGAGTTGAGTATTTCAGCTAGCTCCATACATATTGGAAAGAAAAACATTGAAGATGATGTAGCTTCTTTAGAGAAGAAGGTAGAAAAGATTTGTGTTGCCAAAGAAAGACCAAATGAAGCGGTGGCATATGGAGCAGCTGTGCAAACAGCGATCATCACTGGAGAAGGCAAACCGAAGGTGCATCACTTGCCTTTCATGGATGTTACTCCTTTGTCTTTAGGAGTGGAAATGGCTGGAGCAATGGCTGTGTTAATCCCTAGAAACAAAACCATTCTTGCGAGGAAGGAGCTGGTATTTTCAACCTACTCGGATAACGAGCTGGGATTCTTCATTTAGGTATATGGAGGAAGAAGAAACGTCACTGAAAATGTGATTGAACTCATTACAGAGATGCTTGGTACATGTAAAAAGGTTACAGTGCCTGTTGGAACCAAAAGTGAAGAAAGCAAGGATATGATCAAGGCGGAGAAAGTTAGAGCGCTTAACTTGAAAGGGAAACAAGCTGGAGCTATAGAAATTGCATTGAGAAAGAGAAGTAGAGCAGTTTCGAAAATTTCACACTCTTCTAACGATAATAAAGATGAAATTGAAGAATTATTTGTCGATAGGAAGATTGCTCAGCCAATGGAACCCATGCAGTCGGAAGATAAATGGTCAACTTCTGAAACAAGATTTATTGCTGATATTCAGAAAAAGTACTGCATGGTAAGTTGATAACAACAAATAAAGCGAGAAAAGAAGAGGAGCTTAAGACATTAAACCCTAAAGAGGTCAGAAAGAAAATTTCAAATTAAGGAGGAGTGTTGGAAACAATAATTTGAAATTTATTAGTGTATGAAGTCTAGGTGTCATTTTAGTCAAGTAATGTGTCTTTATGTCAAGAGTCTTATGGAAGTTAGTGTGTCTATTAAATAAGTATGTGTCTCTTAGTTTAATGTAGTGTCTATTGTGAATTGGTGTGTCTCTTAAGTTGAAGGGTCATGTAAGCCTATCTATATAAAGCCTATTGTCATTTGGTTAAGAATGTAAGAGAGAGTAAGAGAGAAAGTGAAAGCAAGTAAGAAAGAAATTAAAGATAATAAAATTTTAATATTGTTTTCTCCTCTTCTTCAATCTAACAAACATCAGAACAAATAACTATGAATACATTTTGGGGGAAATCACTGGCCTTTTAAATTTGGCAAACCGTGAAAAAATCTTGCAAGTGAAGGCAAGACTAGCTGTTATTGTTACTATCAGTCGCTTATGGAAAGAATGATGTAATCGCTTATTCAAAAATAATCATTTTCCTAAAGAAATTGAACTAGAGATAGGTCTTGTTGAAATCAATGCTTTCTTGCAAGCTTTGGAACAGAAAAAGAAAGAGCGGGAGAAGCTTATCTGGGTCTATTCCCTATGTGATGGCGAAAGATAACTTCATTTTGGAGAAAACACTACATGACCGTCATGGTTATTTTCTGTTTGTTTGAAGGTCTGGGGAAGTGGGATATGAGTTGGGCATGCACACGTTGATTATTTTTTTTGGTAATGGTGTGTACTTGTCGTGTTATTACATTGTGTCAACGCATATGACATGCGGTGATTGAAGACGCATATAACCTTTGTTGTCAATGAGAACGATGGGTATAAATAATGCATTCTCCAGCATGAAACTTTCTTTCCTTTCTTTTTTCTAGGTTTATATCTTTCCTCATTACATTTTGTAGTTTCTAATATTAATATCATCTTTTCAGTACAACATGCAATCTTTTATCAGTAAAGAAAACAATAGCTTTACCTACGCCAAAATGGCGTAGGCGGGGCGCAGGTAAACGCAATACCTACGCCCTGCCTACGCCAATATTGGCGTGGCTAAAACCTGCGTATATTAAAATATTATCACGGCTTATCTACGCCATCCGTGAGGGTATTTCCTATGCCATAGCTACGCCATTATTTGCCTACGTATTCCCTACGCCCTGATCTTTCTACAATGCTCCTACGACAAATTTACATTTAACATTTCTTACGCATTCCCTACGCCATATATTTTCCTATGTCTTTCCTACGATATTATTTCCATACGTTTTTACCATGCCATTTATACGTCTAACAGTTCCTACGTCTTTTTACGCCAATTATTTACCTACGGTTTACTTACGCCATCTTTTTTACGTTTTCCCTATGTCATCTCCACGATTTTTAATGCATTAAAATAAACTTATCTACGTCTTTCCTACGCCCACTGCACGCCTTTTCTAAAATAATTTTAATATATTATTATCATATTATATTTCATCATATTAAACAAAATCCAAATAAACTAATTACTTATTTATATAAGTTCCAATAAAAAGATTAAAATTAAATCATTCATCATCAATTAATTTCGAATATGTAACTAACATTACAAATTCAACGTAATATTAATTAAGTTCACATAAGTCTAATCGATACAATAATATGACGTTCATGATACATGACGTTGTACAAAATATCATTACGAATAAGAAATTAACTCTCACGGCGATCATTTGACTCCTCATCAAACCGTTGTCGTAACATCTCAGAAAGTTGTTCATACTGCTTTTTAAGCATTTGAATTTCTCCATCTTGACGCTCCACCTTTTCCTCCAATTTTGCTCTAGTTAGTTCTTCTCCTTTGTTGATGCTATAAGTGGCATCTTTGTATTTCTGCATTCCATCAAATATTACATCAATTTCAACATTTCAATCAATTAAAATAGTGTTTTTCTTAAAATTTAAATACTTACACCAGGGATATTGCCATAATATGGCCTACGATCTTTCCTTTTAGCTATAGCATTAGTCAACATATCAAATGTTTCTTCCTCGACTTCATATGAAATTTCTACGCCTTGATCTTTCAATTATTCAATTATGGCTTGATATTTTGCCTGCATTTGACATTTGCAAAAATAAATTTTATTAGTTGTAATTTAAAAGAAAACCAGCGCTAAGACATGTTCATTTGCAGAAATAAGTTCAAGACAGACAAGTTCTAGCACATAATACTGCAAAAAAACATAAAAAACATATTAAGTTCTGGTACATAAGTTTCTGGTACATAATACACAAGTTCCAGTAACAACTGCACCAATTGCAAACATGGCTTCAATTGTTGATCTCTTCTAAAAAATATACAAGTCACCACGGAATCAGTCACCATAGAATCATATACCAAACAAACTTATTCTACAACTTTCATCCAATATATCTATCAAATATCATTTAGTATTCAAAGAAATATTTTACAAAACTAATTATCAATTGTTGATCTCTTCTAAAAAATCAAATCGGTTGAAAGAAAATCTATAATATACCATGGGCTATTTAATATAACACCAATTTGGCTACTTGAAAAAACAAGTAAAAACGCACATGGTTTGACAAGTGCTTCATGCTAAGGCATTCATTACCACCAATTTAAAATAAAAAATGAGGCATTTATTCTGGCAGATGTGTCCTGGCTTAATAGAAACGCAGAAGCTACTGAAGAGAAATTTATTACTGAAGATACTGAATTGATTATTCTGTACATATGATGTTAATTATAAAGCCAAGAGGTATAACAGTTGGGCTGTAAGCAATATTACAAAATATTGTGCAATTGGGTTGAGCCCACTTAAGACATATTGTAAAAAGATATTGAACTATCTGGACGGGGTATGTTATGTATTATTTTCCAATACACTTTATACCCCCCCTGCAAACCGTATACTTCGAATTAGGGTTTGAAGACTGAGAATGGTCGCCGCCACGATTGATTAATATTGCTTCTCGCCTCAAAGTGTCTTCAGATTTGTTAGTAAGAGCTTTGCTCCTTTCCTCTTTCTTCACATCATGGCTTTCGACTTGAGTTGATGACTTTACAATGTCGGATTTGTACTTGATTGGGTTGGATCCGCTTTCGTTGCAAGGTGATGTTTGATATACTTCGGATCTACGAGTTTCTTCAGTGTTTGTAGCAGGTTTGTGACTATCAATAGCTGATTTTGTGGATTTGCTAGCTAGGGTTTTATTTTCAGCATTTCACCTTTTAACTGTTGTCAGATCTTGATCTTTGCTGAATTTTAGAGCATTTATTTTGCCTATGCTTAGCTTATCTCTTAGAGCCTCAAACCTGGTCCTCGACAATGGTTTTGTAAGGATGTCAGCGGTCTGGTAAGTGGAAGGTACAAGGTTTACTTGCAGATTTTCTTTTTGTGCTTGCTCCCTCACGAAGTATATGTCGATTTCTAGATGTTTTGTTCTCGAGTGTAGTACAGGATTGGCTGTTAGTGCTGTTGCACTCATGTTATCACACCACACAGTTGCTTTAGGGTGATCATTGACTCTTAGTTCACTTAGCAAGGATTGAATCCACATTATTTCAGCTGTAGTACTAGCAATACTATGATACTCAGCTTCAGTGCTAGATCTGGAGACAGTATTTTGTTTCTTTGCACACCAAGATATAGGATTCTTACCCAAAAATATACAATAACCACTTGTCGATTTTCTATCATCATAGTCATTTGCCCAGTCTGCATCTGAATAGGCACTGATGTGTAGGTTGTTACTGAGTTTTTAAATCAGTCCTTGATTAATTGTACCTTTCAAATATCTGAGAATCCTTTTAACTGCTTTCCAGCGATCACTTAAGGGTCTCTGCATGAATTGACTTGCCTTATTGACGCTGTATGATATGTCTGGCCTAGTTATAGTGACAAATTGTAGGGCTCCAATGATACTTCTGTACAGTTTTTCATTGCAAGTAGGCTCCCCTTTCTCTTTACTTAAGTGTAGATTGGTCATCGTGGGAGTAGGCAGTGAATTAGCTTTATCCATATTTGCTCTCGACAGAATTTCTGTGATATATTTTCTTTGGCTTAAATGAAGCTCATTATCTTTTGTTCTGCACACTTCAATTCCTAGGAAATATGATAATTCCCCTAGGTCTTTGATTGAGAACTCACTGTTTAATTTGTTTGTGATGCTTTCAATTTCAGACTTATTGTTGCCTGTGATTAGGAAATCATCCACATAGATTAGGATATAATTAACAGTATTTCCTGTGATCTTTGTAAATAGTGAGTTATCTGATCTTGTAGGTGTGTAGCCAAGCTTTGATAGTGTTGCTTTTAACTTGTTGAACCAGACCCTAGGTGCTTGCTTTAGCCCATAGATAGCTTTATTTAATTTGCACACCATTTTCTTTTCTAATTTTTCTTCAAGTCCTGGTGGCAATTCCATGTACACTTCTTCCTGCAAATCGCCATTCAAAAAAGCATTATTTACATCAAGTTGCTTAATGGTCCAGTTTTTATGCAAAGCTATGGTTAGTACTATTCTAATAGAAGTGGGTTTCACAACAGGCGAGAATGTCTCTTTGAAATCAATTCCATGCTGTTGTGAATATCCCTTAGCTACTAACCTAGCTTTGTATTTGGAAACTGTACCATCAGCTTGCCTTTTTATTCTATATGTCCACTTACACCCAACAATATTTTTGTTTTTGGGTGTTGGAACTAAACACCAAGTTTGTTTTTTATTCAAGGCATTTAATTCTTCTCTCATGGCTGACCTCCACTTATCACTCAACATTGACTGATGATAAGTGGATGGTTCAGTGTCATTGAACTCAACAGAAAAAGTTTTTGGTTTGAATATACCACTTTTTGCCCTTGTTACCATACGATGTTGATTCTACACTTGATTATCTCTGTTGTTTACCTCTGTCTGGATGTTTGCTGAGCTGTCAGTATTTTCATTTCTCACATTCCTATCTTGTAAGTCGGTATCATCATCACTTGCAGTAGCTCCAGGCTGTTCTCTTGATTCAGTGCTGAACTGTGTGTGTTGTGATGTGTTTGAATTATTTGTAACTTGTGTTATGTTGTCATTTGAAGTTGGCGTGTACACAATATCATTGATTTGTTCAGTAACAGTGGGTATAGAGTATCTAGGATTATAAATCCTTTTAGTAGGTTTGCATTCATGATTTTTGAATGGGAAAACTTTTTCGTCAAACGTTACATGTCTAGAAATATAGATTTTCCCATTTTTGTCAAACATTTAAACCCATTGTGATTTGTAGTGTACCCTAGAAAAGTGCAGGGTGTAGATCTAAAATCAAGTTTGTGCTTATTGAATGGTCTAATGTAAGGAAAACACAGACAGCCAAATATTTTAAAGTCACTATAATTTGGCTTTGTTTGAGTTAATACTTCAATAGGACATTTCATCTCAAGTACCATTGTTGGCATTCTATTTATTAAGTAAACTACAGTTGCAAAGGCGTCCGGCCAAAATTTTAGTGGCAAAGATGTTTGTGCAAGTAGTGTCAATCCAGTCTCCACTATATGTCTGTGTTTTCTTTCTATTAGGCCATTCTGCTCTGATGTATATGGACATGTTAGTCTATGAGTGATACCCTTTTTGCAGAAATAATCTTTTAGGGGTAGAAATTCTTTACCACCATCACTTTGAATAATTTTCACATTATGACTTAATTGATTTTCTGCATTAGTTATGAACTTTATGACTGCATTTCATGTGTCAGACTTTGATTTCAAAAAATATATCCAAACATATCTTGAGTGTGCATTAATAAGTGAAATATAATACTTGTACCCATAATCAGTGTCAATTGGTGCTGGACCCCATAGGTCAACAGCAATTAGTTCTAAAGGGTTCAAGTATTTTGTTTCAGAATTTGGGAATGGTAATTTGTGTCCTTTCCCCATTTGATAGTAAGTACATATAAAGTTGTTTGGAATATCAACAGTAATACCATCATTATTTAGAATTTTTTGAACAATTTTAGGGCTTGGGTGACCAAGCTTGTAATGCCACATTTCAAATGTCAAACAGTCATTGTTTTCATCAAATTTATAAATATTACAAAAATTATTCTCTAAGTCATTTTTTCTTGAATTTCCAGAGCCAAACTGGTACAACCCATTTTGTTCTCTACCCTGCAACAAGATATTCCTAGTCAGCATGTCCCTAACTACACAGTGTTTAGGGTAAAATTCAAAAGACACTTGATTGTCTTTTGCACACTGTGACACATTGATTAAGTTCTTTCTTATATGTGGTGCACATAGTAAATTGTTTAGGTAAAGTTGTTTTGCACCCTTAATGCTAGCATGTCCAGTGTGTGAGATGATTATAGAATTACCATTACCCATAATTAGAGACTTTTTACCTTTGTATTCACGGTTGCCAAGATTCAGATTGCTTAAGTTGTTAGTGACATGATGAGTTGCTCCTGAATCTGGATACCATGCATCATCTTGAATATCATCAATGGTAGCTGTATTTGATGTAGAATCTTGACTTTTTTTGCTTTCTGTTTGACTGTTGACCAAATTTGCGTTTGGATTGTTATTCATGTTGTTGTTGTTGCCCTGTTGACTGACATTGAAATTGTTATTGAATCTGAAATAACATCTGTTGGCTGTATGACCAATTTTCTCGCATATTTTGCGCTTTGGCCTATTATTGGAATTCCATCTGCCAGCTCTTCCACGTCCTCTACCTGATTGTCCTCCTCTCTGGTAAGAATTTTGGTTTCTTGAATTGCCTTGCTGATTTTTTTCTTTACCAGTTGTGGTATAATTGAATGAAGCATCTGTTACTTGATCTTTCTTTTGTAAAAATCTTCCTTCATGTGCCAATAGCACACAGTACACACTCTGCAGTGAAGGTGTTGGTTCAATTGACGTAATGATTGCTATTACAGCTTCATACTCGTCTTCTAATCCTCCAACAATATATAACACATGTTCTTTTTCCTCAATTTTGTTCCCTGTACATGCTAGTTGATCGCATAAGTTTTTCACCTTCATTAGATAGTCATTCATACTTGAATTATCCTTCTTTATAATCTGTATTTGCTTCTTGTAATGTAAGACTTTGGCAGAAGATTGGCTTGTAAATGATCTTTCTAAGGCAGTCCATACATCGTGAGCTGTTTTGACTCCAATTAACTGTGGCATAAGAGATGCACCTACTGTAGACATTAGCCAGGCACTTACGAGATTGTCTTGTCTTTGATATGAATTGTATTCTTGATTAACAATAAGATTGTCTTTATTGTCTCTGATATATTTGGCTGGAACAGTCTTTGTACCGTAAAGATAATCTTCAAGTCCATAACCTTTTGTCGTTGTTTCTACTTGCAGTTTCCACAGAAGATAGTTTGATTCATCCAATTGAATCGAGATTATTTGACTTTGGGGTTTTATGAAGGACTTGATAAGGTCTTCATTGCTTCCAACACTTGTTTGATTTGATCTTACAGATGATCTTGGTGAGGTTGGTGGATCGCCTTCAACCATGGCTGCCTGATATCAGAAAATTGATGATAACTTGCGAGAACTAAGGTAAGTATCTCAAGAACTCCGATTCTTGAATTGAATTTTCTGAATGATTTCTTTGGTTGATTTTGAGAGCAAGTGTCAAAATGACGATTTCAATAACTTTCTTTGATATGAATTTTTGATTGACTTTCTTGGATGGCTTTTGATTTTAGCTAAATGATTTCTTTAGATTTTTTGATCGGATTGGAGTTTTTGAAATATTTTTACCACCAAGCTTGTGAGATTGAAAACTGTTGCAGCCACGCAAAACTGGCGAGGCACTGTTTTTCAGATCACAGCCTCAACTCTTAAGTGATGAGTTTGAATAAATCTCAGATGAGAGGTACCCACGTGATGAGATTACTCTGATGGGTAATCTATCTTTAGATAGATTTATGGAGGCACAACAAATTGGATTGAAATTTTGATGCAGTTAGCAATTCTGCTCTGGTACCATGATAGAAACGCAGAACCTACTGAAGAGAAATTTATTACTGAAGATACTGAATTGATTATTCTGTACATATGATGCTGATTATAAAGCCAAGAGGTATAACAGTTGGGCTGTAAGCAATATTACAAAATATTTTGCAATTGGGCTGAGCCCACTTAAGACATATTGTAAAAAGATATTGAACTATCTGGACGGGGTATGTTATGTATTATTTTCCAATACACTTTATATAGCTATATATCATTAGCTTTATGCACCAGGTAAATTTTAGCATATAATATTTCTAAAATTCATAATATATATATATATATCCAAGACTTATAGTAATAAAACTATAAGTTGCTTTTATTATAAAAATTGCACAGTAGGTTTTGGACTTAAAGTCTGTTGATGCAAGCCTGAAGTCTATATCTCCAAAAAATTGGATTAAAAATGCAATGTTAACCACAATTTTAAAATATGATTCACAGTACAAAGTAAATGATACTACTTCACGTGGTGATATGAAGAAAATAACAGATGTGTCACTCTGAAGAGACTGAACGATCCTACAACATTTTTTAAATGCATATACCAAAGGTTGGGGAAAAAACAACAAGTGGTGTACAAGCATTTATTCTACCAATTTTCACAGGAGGAACTTCAGTAATTCCAATAGAATGAAAAAACAAGTTGTTGAATTCATAAATATATTAATTCACATTGCATGTTGCAAAGCAAACAGTAGTACACTTCAACATGAACCAACTTTAACACTTTAATTTCAGCTGGAAACAAAGTACCATAGCCATAAATCATCACCCCCACACCTACGCATTACCAACTTACACGCGAATAAACAAAATTGTCTCTTTATCCTTTTGTGATATGATGAATTCTGTGTATGTATAGGTATATTGTTAAATTTCATGCCAAATTTCATTACAGCACGAGTTATTCATCTTACTTATATTACTAAATTGCAACTATATCGTGAAACATTAAAAAATCACGCATGCTTGGTATTCACATCTGTTGTTGAAATCTTTAATCATTATTTTGGAATAGCTACACAATTGATGGTACAACTATAACAGTTATAAATATATGTTTGTCACTGCAATTTGCTGTAAACAGAATAATTATTCAACTCTCTACCAAGAATAATAAAATTACTTGGATTTGAGTATCTCCAAAGGAATTACTTTACACCAAACTTAGTTGGAAATCACAGATTTATCAAAGAAGAATTTATTGATTTTATTTATAATAATATGTAGTCAGACATATCTGAAAACAAGGTGTAACGTTCCCTTATATACACAATGAGAAACGTTAAAGCGAAATAAAGTTGGGCCTTGGGCTAAGGCGAAAGAACACAGGCCCAAATAAAGTAAAACGAATAAGGTATTATCTCGTATACATCAGAGCCGTCATATTTCATTTTCCCCCCTCAAACATAACCTAGGGTTAGGGTTTGCTCTCGAGAGAATAAAAAATGGCGACTCCTTCTGCTTTGCGAGACAAATTGCTGAAGAATGGTGACACCAACAACTTTATGAGACTGATTGATGAAGGATCTCTATTTTCAGGCCTCCACGACAGGTAAATCGTGCTATGCTCGAGTTAACTACTTGAGAGAGCTCGATTTGCTGAGAGAGGTTAAATTGGACGAGGAACGATCGCGTTCTTATGAAGTCCTAGCTGAGAAGAGTAGATCTGACAACAATCGGTCTTAATACCTCAACAATTTGAGGCAAATCATGATTCTGGAATGAAAATGATTCTCCTTGATCTTTCTGCTTCGTTGGCGACATCTATATTTAATTCCTCTTTAAACTTGGAGAAGTTTGGCCTTGACAAGGGTTTCGTGAGTATGTCAGCTTTCTGATCTGAGGAAGGTTATAACCGATCTTCAATTTTTCTTTTATAACTTGCTCTCTGATGAAGTATAGATCTAATTCAATATGCTTGGTTTTAGAATGTAATACAGGATTTGAAGTTAGGGATATTGCACTAATATTATCACACCATACAGTAGATTTCTTGGTTGATGTGATCTGTAATTCACTTAATAGTGATTCTATCCACATAACTTCAGCTGTACAACTAGCAACACTTCTAAATTCTGCTTCTGTACTTGATCTGGACACTGTACTTTGCTTTTTAGCACACCATGATACAGGATTTTTACCTAGAAAAATACAATAACCTGAAGTAGATTTCCTGTCATCACAATCTGTTCCCCAGTTAGCATCAGCATAAGCATTGATATTTGATGTGTTGCTTGTCTTAAGAATCAAACCATGCTCAATAGTTCCTTTGAGATATCTTAATATCCTTTTAACAGCCTTCTAGTGATTATCCAAAGGATTTTGCATATATTGGCTAACCTTATTGACACTAAAAGCTATATCTGGTCTGGTTATAGTAGCATATTGAAGTGCACCAACAATGCTTCTAAAAAATTTTCCATCTTGGAAAGATTCTCCTTTATGCTTGGATAGTTGTATATTTGTAATCATAGGAGTTGGTAAAGGATTTGCTTTGTGCATTTGAGCCCTGTGAAGAATTTCTGAAATATATTTTCTTTGACTAAGATGTATTTCAGAATTTGATATTCTTTTGACTTCAACACCCAAGAAATAATTTAGATCACCCAAATCTTTGATTGAGAATTCTGAATTTAGCATGTTTGTAACAGCCTTGATTTCATTAGTGTTGCTGCCTGTAATAATGAAGTCATCAACATAAATCAGTATATATGTTGTGCTAGAATCAGTAATTTTAATAAAAATTGAGTTATCAGATTTGGATGATCTGTATCCATGATTGACAAGGGTTGTTTTTAGTTTATCAAACCAAACTCTAGGAGCTTGTTTCAAACCATAGATAGCCTTGTTGAGTTTGCACACCAAATTTTTTGATGATTGTTGAACAAAGACTTGAGGTTGCTCCATGTAGACCTCTTCCTGCAAATCACAATTAAGAAATGCATTGTTGCTCCAATTTTTATACAAAGCAATTGTCAAAATTATTCTGATTGATGTGGGTTTCACAACAGGTGAAAAAGTCTCTGAAAAATCAAAACCATACTGTTGTGAATACCCTTTAGCAACCAGTCTTGCTTTGTACTTAGAAATTGAACCATAAACATTTCTTTTTAATTTAAAAACCCATTTACAGCCTATAATATTCTTGTGTTCTGGCTTTTCAACCAGTTTCCAAGTTCCTTTTTTAATTAAGGCACTGTATTCATCATCCATAGCTGATTTCCAGTTTTCATTTTGAACTGCTTCAAAATATGATGATGGCTCTTCAGAAATAGTTGTAGCATTAAAAAATTTAGGTTTGAAAATTCCACATTTTGCTCTAGTAAGCATTGGATGTTGATTTGTAGCTTCATTAACAGCAGTAGCTTGATTGCCATTATTTCCACTGTTATCTGCTGTATGAATATCATGTGGATCACTAATACTTTGTCTTCTTTGTTGAGCATTGTCTTCAATTTGATGACTGGAGGATGATTTCTCTTGACCTGGCCTATTTGAAGGCATGGTGAGTTGAGGACCAGCATTGCTACTTTGTTCTTGACCTGGCCTACTTGATGGCATAGTGAGTTGAGAGTTTACATTGGTGTCATGTTTATCAACATGAATTGGCACTAGCACTTCAGTTTCATCAGGTATATCAACTATTACCTGTCTGGTACTTGTATCTTTTTCTGAAATATTTTCAATATTCTTGCTAAAAGGATATACATGTTCATTAAATCTAACATGCCTAGAAATATATATCTTTCCCTTCTTATCTAGACACTTGTATCCTTTTTGTTTATTACAATATCCCAGTAAAGTACAAGATATAGACCTATACTCTAACTTATGATTGTTATAAGGTCTTATATATGGAAAACATTGGCATCCAAACACCTTTAAGTGTTTGTAATCTGGTTTGATACTAGTTAAAATTTCTTGAGGACATTTGAATTTTAACACCTTAGTTGGCATTAAATTGATCAAATGTACTGCTGTATAAAATGCATCTGCCCAATACTTAAAAGGCATAGATGCTTGAGCTAATAAGGTCAAACCAGTTTCAACAATATGCCTATATTTCCTTTCAATTAATCCATTTTGTTCTGAAGTGTAGGGACAAGTAGGTCTGTGATTAATACCCTTTTTGTCAAAAAATGATTTTAAGGGCAAAAATTCTCTTCCTCCATCAGTTTGAAATGTATGGATTTTATTTCCAGTAATATTTTCAACTTTGTTGATGAACTGTATCACTACATTACTGGTTTCATATTTAGATTTTAGCATGTAAATCCATACAAATCTAGAATAGGCATCAATAAATGATATATAGTATTTGTGACCATAACAAGAACTAATATGTGCAAGACCCCATAAGTCTGTAGCAATCAATTCAAGTGGTCTAGAATAAACAGTGTGTGAGTCTGGAAATGCAAGTTTATGACTCTTTCCCAATTGACAAGCTGAACACATGTATGATTCAGGAAATTGATAAGCAGAAAAATTATTATTTATCATAACATGCTTAGTGATTTTTACACTGGGATGACCAAGTTTATAATGCCACAAATCAAAGTCCTTAAGGAAACTAGAATCATTAGTAACAGATAGTATACAATTGTCACTTTTGTGTTCAGATTTATTTGAACTAATATCAAATCTATACAATCCATTACTCTCTTTACCCTGCAATAAAATTTTATGTGTCAGTATGTCTTTGACAATGCATGAATTAGGGTAAAATTCAAAATAAACCCTATTATCCTTAGCAAATTGGGAAACACTCATCAGATTTTTCTTAATAGATGGAACTCTCAATAAAATTTTTAAAAATAAATTTTTTGTTCCATCTAAACTTGCATTTCCAGTGTGTGTGTAATTAGTGCAGTTTTACCATTACCAACGGTGAGATTTTGGGTACCTTTATACTCCTTGTTCCCCAAATTGAGATTATTCAGATTGTTAGTAACATGGTTTGTTGCACCTGAGTCTGGGAACCAACAATCATCTGACACATCATCATTAGTAGTAGAATCTGTATTGTGAATTTCTGCCTGTGCTTTACTGCCTTCATTAGAGTCAACCAAATTTGCAGATGCAATATTGCTATGTTGTGAGGGAGTGTAATTGGTATTGAATCTAAAATAACACTTGCTAGCACTGTGCCCCACTTTATCACAAATCTGACATCTGATTCTATTGTTATTATTATTGCTTCTACCACCTCTTCTACCTCTTCCAGACTAACCCCCTCTTTGATTGTTAAACCGATTTCTTGAATTATTGCCTTTGTCTTGATTTTTTCCTCTGCCATATGTAGTATACTTGACAGATAAATTAGCATTAATGGTTTATTTGTGTTCTATCCTACCTTCATGTGATAGTAGTGTAGAATACACATATTGTAATAAGGGAGTTGGATCCATGGATAATATGATTGCAGTGACAGCTTCATATTCATCATCTAAACCACTCACAATTGCAATAACCTGTTCTGACTCAGGTATTCTTTGACCTGCTGAGTTTAATTGATCACAAATGTTTTTAACTTTCAACAAATATTCATTCATAGATGATTCACCCTTTCTTATGCTATGCAACTGTCTTTTATAATGCAATACTCTAGCTGAGGACTGATTTGAGAAGTTTCTTGCAACAGTTTCCCAAACTTCTTGGGCAGTTTTTACCCCAATTAACTGTGGTAAGATTGTTGGACCAATTGATGACATCATCCATCCACATACCAAACCATCTTGTCTCTGATGCATTGTGTATTCAGGATTACTCACGAGTTTGTCTTCACTGTCTCTAATAAATTTTGGAGGAATAATTTTTGTTCCAAGAATATAGTCTTCAAGACCATAAGCTATAACAGCTGTTTCAACCTGTAATTTCCATAACAGGTAGTTTGATTCATCAAGATGAGTAGAGATCAGTTGACTCTGAGGCTTAATGATGGATTTCATTAAATCTTGGATGGGATCTGATGGTGGTTGTGGTGGTAAAGGTCTGTTACTGGAAATTTGAGGAGTTGACTCACTTCCAGAATTTTCCATGATGGAAATCAGAAAATGCTCAAAGATGCAAGAACAGAAAATCAGAGATGAGATTTACACTCTGAAGCTTTGAATTGAGACTGTTTTTCAAGAATCACAATGTTTTGTAGAGAGATGCAACATAGATTGTCAAGATAAGGATAAGAAGATTTTAGAAAAGCGATAAGAACAGATACACAGATCTGATTGACACTCTATGAAGGCACTGATACAGAATTTGATGATATCTTGAACAGTCTTGATCAGTTTCAGTAAGATCCTTCTCTGATAAACCTTATTCTGAAACGAGAAAGCAGCTTCAATTATAGGCGAGGCTTCTAGTTTCTTGAATAGGGCAACAACCTTCAAATGAAAAGCAAAAGCTTCGATGAAGGGAGATCCAAATGATGATATTACTCTGATGGATCTCTAATTGATCAACACTTCCGATGATCAATTGCAGAATTGCGAGAATTGGCTCTGATACCAAGTTGGAAATCACAGATTTATCAAAGAAGAATTTATTGTTTTTATTTGTAATAATATGTAGTCAGACATATCTGAAAACAAGGTGTAACGTTCCCTTATATACACAATGGGAAACGTTAAAGAAAAATAAAGTTGGGCCTTGGGCTAAGGCGAAAGAACACAGGCCCAAATAAAGTAAAACGAATAAGATATTATCTCGTATACATCGAAGTCGTCATATTTCATTTAACTTCATGGAGACCCAATTTCATCCATCAAAGAAAATTTCACTATAAACTGTGGGCAGAGGAGCACCCATATTTTGTTTACTACAAGTTGAATGTTTAGATTTAATACACTCATTAACTAAGTTTATACATCATCAATATTGGATAAATTCGTTAATTATCTTATAACGTTCTCATTAAGCGCTAACATAATCCATATTTTGGGTCTCCCTATACCAAGGAAAATTATTAGGCCTGATCAGGGACTGGATATGATAATGACATGGCCGTAAGGAGTTAATTAACCAATAGCATGATCATATAATTTGCGAAAGGTAATTTTTATTCTAATCCACAGTTTTAATAAGTTAGTCCACCGTTTTACTTTAATAAGTTAATCAACAACTATTTTGTAAGTTAATCCACGAGTGGATTAACTTAAAGATTTCACCCTATCATATAGCTTGCAGTTGATTTTTGTGCTTATTGTACCATGACATTACAAAACCCCTCGTTCTACTGGACAATCAAAGGCAACAAACATTTACAAAAGAAGGAAACCACATTACATTACAATATACGACAACATGGGTATTAAAACCATACAATCGGGTACAGATTCGCAGAACTGAAGAAAACAAACAAACATGACAAATACTAATTGGGATGACCAGCTCGCAAGAGATACAAAAAAATATTGCTTCAACCTATTTATATGTTCATCCTTTCCATTCTGCATTTCACACATAAGTCATTTCTAATTTTTCAATACAAACCGACAGCGAGAAATAATGGAAAACAACATAGCAAAGAAGAATTAAGCGCATCAATGCAAATGGAATTTGTAGACAACTAACTTCTTAAAAATCAGAACATTTTTTTGGGGTCCATTGAATACAGTGTTAGCTTGCCACATTTCTAAATCATAAACAATTATGTCACAGTATGCTTGTAGTCGGTACATCACATCTGCAATATTCATTGGTTAATAACGAAAATCATAGAAGGATAAGCAATCTGATTCTAGTATTTGATCATCTAATTGTAGCATATCACTATTCTGAATAATAAAGTAAAATAGTAAATATAAAGCTAAGTTATATAACAAGTCTAATAGCCGCATATAATATTATGATTACCATATCAAAATTTGATTTTTCAGGATTCCCCAAAGGTTGTTCTAAATCATCCCTGATTTTTTTTATTTTCTTCTTTCACAACTTCAACTAGCCACTCATCATCGTCATCATTATTTATTAGTCTTGAATAAAACCCTTGATTTCCTGCAATTTCCTTAGTACTGTAACAACCGTCTCCCTCATCAAGATGTAAATGGCTTCTCTTCTCATACATGTTTCTATAAAATTTTCAAGATTTCAGAAATAGCTAACAACAATTATATGTGATAATGGTGATATTAAAAAAAAAACAATTTTGTATACAAATAATCAACTTTAAACAAAAAATAATTAAACTACTTATTGTTATTACGTTGAATTACTCCATTTAAACTTGGATTTAGATGGTAGGATTTCAGAAACAAGTATACGATGCAAAACACAGAGAAGAAGAGTGAGAAGAATAAAAAATACATAAGTTTTTTAGGTGGATACACTGATTAAAATTTGAATTTTAGTGAAAGTAAACAATCTTATAAAATAGGGTGGATTAACTTACTAAAATTGTGGATTAAAATAAAAATTACTTTTGCGAAAATAACCCAAGAATCACATTTTGCATGGAATTAGCCAATTTATTTTGCATACTAGTCATATACAAAATTGTAGTTTGCTTGTCCTAAAACTGATCAATGAGAACAACGAAGTGTTTTGCCAAACCAAAACGAGAAACTACAAACTATAATAGTAAAAGCCGAACCCAACAGCAAAATCAAACACTGTTTCAAGCAGTAGTTGCGTCGCGAGGAACTCATTTTTAAAAACTCCTTTCATGACCATATCTTAATAACTCCTTTCATGATATGTACAGGCTACATGAAAACATCAATTGTTTCTTATATGTAGTAATTTATGCCTGCCTTAAATTGTCGAAGAAGGGGACATCAATTGTCGGAGAAGAAATTTATACGGCCTCAAATATACACATAAGAAATCTTTTAGTGGGGACTAACTCAAAACTCATCATTTCAAACTAATGCACATCGCTACTAATAAGAAATTTTAGTCACAGGGAATTATTTTCAACTGTCGTGAATTTTAGTCAAGGAAGACTGAGCTTACATGTGATCAGTCTATTATTGAAAATGGCAAATTTGCATGCCTAATACATACAGTTACTACTCGGTACATGAATCAGAAATCATGTTACTACTCGGTGTACATGGACTCTGTTAAATGAATTAGGGTGATATATTCAACAAAGATACTTGAAGTCATGTAGTTACTGATGTGGCCAACAAAAAACTTCGCTTGCATTATACTGGAAAACTAATGTGGTTATAGAAAAACAAAAACATTGTACTGGAAAACTGATGTGGTTGCAAATCACTTAAAGGCCTATCTATTCAATATCATACTAATTTTCAAAAAAAAAAAAAACATTAAACTGGAAAACTGATATGGTTACAAAAAAACTAAAAACCTTATTGAATACAGCCAAGCACATAGGATACATGTTGGATTGATGCTTACCGCAAATTCCGTGGATGCTTCATCAATCCATCCACTAGTGGTAGAGCCATTGCTTGATGCGACCTTGTGAGTTCTACAGTATACTTGCCACGTAGTCGGCTCTCTATTAAGCTCATCCATCTAGAAAACAAAGATAAAAATAGAATAAGTACCTAATTTATGATGTAAATCAGCATTAAAATAAAATAAAATGAAGATCAAACCAAATCATTTCGATAATCCGTAAAAGATCTTAAACCACCACAATGTCGTTTTTGATTTTGAGCTCTAGATTTTGCAGCTTTTTCCGAACAAGCTTTCACTTCAAGAAGCTCCCAATATACCAAAAATTTCTCATATATCTCTTGAGGTAGGTTAGGATGTTTCTTCCTCGATTCTTTCATATTGTGAATCCACTCTCGATACTTTAAACTTGCTTTCCTATCCATATTTGCTTCACAATTGTTGGTGAACACTTGACCATTGAAATGACTCCTGTACATATAATAAGAAATATTATGATAAAAAAATAGACGTATGGCACACACACTCTTACGTTGGTATGTTGAGAATATGAAAATAAAATCAACTTTAATTATATACACCTCTCGAAAGGATACATCCATCCATATTGTACCGGTCCTCGCATTAAAGCTCTAGTTGGTAGATGTATAGGTAGATGTTCCATGCTATTGAAAACCCCAGAAGGAAATATTTTTTCTAATTTACAAATTAACTTCGGTACATCCTTCTCAAGTTTCTCTAAATGGGCTTTAATAAGAGTAGTCGAGCATAAATCTTTGTACATTAAACTAAGCTCGATAATGGGCATCCAAACCTTATATGGTAATAACTCCTTAAAAGCTATCGGAAATAGAGTCTCAAGAAATACATGACAATCACGACTCTTCATTCCTGATAGTTGAAGGTCTTTCATGTCAACACATCATTTCAAATTTGAAGCAATTCCATCTGGAAACTTTAAATTTTCTATCCATTCCAATATTTTTTAACGACGAGCATTTTCCAATTCATAACAAGCTAAACGTTTGAAATTAGGATGTTCACTATCAATTTTTAGTTCCGGATGATTACAATAGAATGCAATATTCTTCCTTGACTTCAAATCATCTTTTGTTTTTCCCTTAACGTTCAGTATTGTGTTAAAATAATTCTCAAACACATTTTTCTCATTATGCATTACATCCAGATTGTGTCGAAGTTTCATATTCTTCCAATATGGTAATTCCCATAATATGCTTTGCTTGCACCAATTATGAATTTGTTCTTTACCATAGATTTTGGGCTCTTTTCCTATCTCATGTATTTTAGGATAATATTGCACGATCTCGTAAATTTGTTCACTATTCAGAATGTCAGGTGGCTGTAAAGTAATAGTTGTATTTGCTCTGAAGTTTTTCTTATCACATCTAAAACAATTGTTTGGATGCAAAAATCGACGATGACGATCCCATCAACATTGTTTGTCGCCATATTTTAATCAAAAGAATTCTGTCGAATCCATGCAGATCGGACAAGCAAACTTGCCACTGGTACTCCAGCCAGAAAGCATCCCATATGCAGGAAAATCACTTATTGTGCACAATAAAGAAGCAAACATTTTGAAATTTTTTTCCTTGACACGTCATAAGTAACAACACCATTCGTCCATAGTTTTTTCAACTCATCAATTAAAGGTTGCAGATAAACATCTATTCCATTTTTCGAATTCTTTGGTCTAGGAACAATCAAAGTTAAAAACATAAATGAATTCTTCATACACATCCATGGGGGTAAATTGTACGGTGTTACAATAACTGGCCATGTTGAATAAGGTTTGCCAAATGAAGCAAAAGGCGTGAAACCATCTGTACACAAACCAAGTCGAACATTACGTGATTCTTTAGCAAATTCGGGATAAACGCTATCAAAATGTTTCCATGCCTCCCCATCGGAAGGATGACATAAAATCTCTTCCTCTCGCTATCTTTCATTGTGCCATAGCATGTGTTTCGCGGTTGCACAAGAAGCATATAACCTTTGTAATCTAGATGTAAGAGGAAAATAATGCATATGAGTAAAAGGCACACCTTTACCATTGATTTTTGTAGACTTGTATCTTTTTTAATTGCAAAATTTACAAGTTGTAAGGTTTTTGACTCCCTTCTAGTATATCATGCATCCATCAGGACATGCGTCAATTTTTTCATATGGCAAACCAAATGCAGATACTTCCTCTTTTAGTGAATACCAATTGCTTGTCAATACACTGTCAGGTGGAAGAATCTCTTTGCACAAACTTAGAATCGCATTCATCATGTTTTTCGATGCATTATATTTGGATTTTATAGCAATCAACCTAGATGTAGCCACCAAGTGTGTCATTGTACAACCTTTATAAAGTGGTCGTTTAGCAGCTTCTAACAAATCAAAAAACTTTCTAGCGTCCGAGTCAAGTTCTTCTTCCGCATCAAGCTCATTAGTCCACATACTTGGACCAACAACATCATGCACCATTCCTATCATTCTATTTCCCACATCAATATCATCAAAATCAACATCAATATTTTCGGTTACATCTTCAACTACGACTGTCGGACCATGCTTTGTTTCTGCTTCACCGTGATATCTCCATACATAATAATTCGGCATAAAACCATGGTTATGCAAATGAAAAGTTATAGTTTCATAATCTTGAAGTTTCATGCAATTACATTTCTTACACGGACATCGAATTTCTTTCAATTTTGTTTAATCACAAGACACCACTTTCAAAAATGCTTCCACGCTAAAATGCAACGATATTGACCCCAGACTCATACATCCAAGTTCGAACTTTCATATAATCCATCTTTTACCGCACAATTAGAGAAACATAATATTATAAAACATGTTTTGGATCGGGACAAGATAGGATCCAGTTCATGCAGATAACAAGTTGCCTCTTGCAAATAATTATTATAGTAAACTTTTATTGATTTTCTCGCTTTAACATTTAAATATAGCTAACTACCATTGAAATGCCTCTTAATTTGGTTCGATGTACATGAGTAGGAAGATTACTTGATCAACAAGCTAAAGCGTTCTAAATCGAAAAAAACAGAGCTCTTGATAGTTCTAGAAATTTGCATTTTTGACTAAGTATACATTAAGATTTTGCAAAACACTTCAAATAAAAGTGATAGCTTAGGTTTTGAACTTTTCAAAATATGTAAAATCGTCAAAATCTGACAACCCATTTGAAAGACATGTCAAGCATTTATCGTTTATGATCATGCATTATACATGTATATGAGTGTTTATAATCATGTACATTGGAGACAACAAATAAATACAAGTGGGTTGTTTAATTTATACATGTATATGAGTGTTTATTATGCAAAGTACTGACCTGGGTTGTAGCCCAGGTAGTACTAGCTTTACATCCATTCATGTACATTGGAGAGAGTAATTTACGTTAAATTTTCTAATAGAGAGAGAGGTTGAAGAATAGATAAAATTTTGTAATCTTATTACTGGCACCCTTGATTTACATTACAGTCCTTTATATAGATGTAGTACATGAGGTTAAAACAAGCAATAACAACTTCCCTTTAATAAGTTATAAAGGGAAAATAATATAAGAGGAAAATATTAAGTGCATGAGTCAGCTTGATCCTTATCATGTGAATGCATAAGTCAGCTTGATCCTTATCCTGTGAATGCATGAGTCAGCATGATCCTTATCCTGTGAATGAGCTGGATCCTTATCCTTAACACTTCCCCTCAAGTTGGAGCATGGGTTTCAAAAATTCCCAACTTGAAAAGAAGAAAATCAGACTGTGACTTGTCGAGTGACTTAGTAGAAATATCCCCCAACTGTGAAGATGTTGAAACATATGACAGAGAGACTTGAAACTTGAAACTTGAATCTTGGAAACTGGAAACTTCAAAACTTGAAACACTACATTCACCTCAATCCTTCAACAACTTCACTTTTACAAACGGTTTTTATAGTGAACCGACCACATTAATGGTTTTTAAAGTTGTCCAACCACTACATACACCATAACAAACGGTTTTTATGGTGAACCAACCACATTAATGGTTTTTAAAGTGGACCAACCACTACGGTTTTTATGGTGAACCAACCACATTAATGGTTTTTAAAGTGGACCAACCACTACGGTTTTTATGGTGAACCAACCGCATTAATGGTTTTTAAAGTGGACCAACCACTATGTTTTTTATGGTGAACCAACCATATTAATGGTTTTTAAAGTGGACCAACCACTACATACACCCTAACAAACGGTTTTTATAGTGAACCGACCACATTAATGGTTTTTAAATTGGACCAACTACTACATAAGTTGTCGAGGAAAATCTCATAACAAGAATTACAACCAAAAGTGCAACGACCAATGCAACGAAACCAAGGGCAGGCAACTAAGACTTGAATAAAATAAAATAAAAAATAAACCTTTTTTTTAACTCTACACGCCTGCTCCAATCAGGTTCCTCAAAGTGTGGTCCATGCAATTTTGAAGCAGAGGATGAGAGTTTGTGTTGATTGAGAGTAGTCATCAAGATATTGAATTGTGCATCACTCATTGTAGGAACAAATGCTCGATCACCATCGACAACCTCTTGTGTTACACCTTGGTTATTGCTACTCACATTTGCGGTGAAATTACCACTACGGCCACGACCTCTACCTCCTTCATGTGAGCCCCGACCACCAGACCTGCCACCACTGCCTCCTCTACCACTCGAATTGTACTAGTCCGGCCATCTAATGAGTTCGAAGCAATTATCCTTCTCATGCCCTTTTTTTGGGAATGGTTGCACATGGGCAGGTCTGAACTATCCGATACTTCCTTGCCAGAAACACGAACATGCGCCACAGCATTTGTCGAAAAACCAACAATCTCAGAGCGAGTCTTTGTATAATCTAACATGATGTGATACCTCTCGGTGAAAGTATTTTGCCATGTGCATAAATGATAGAAGAAAGAGGGTGCATCATCAGTAGGCCATCAACAACAGTTTTGTATTTCTTTAAATCAAGACCAATTAAAAATTGGTGCAACTTCTCATTTTCATGAAGAATCTGATACACTTTTGCAACAGAACAAGAACAACTAGGAAGCTTTACAGCACTTGCTAATTCATCCCATAACCTGCATAATTCTCCATAGTACACAGCTACAGTTCTACCAAGTTGCTTGCATTCAATAATTTTATGTTTTAATTCATGTATACGAGGTCCATTACAAAGGGAATACATGTCACGTAGATCAGCCCATAAAACCTTCACATTATCAGGAAATGGTATTGTAGAACGAATAGACTCATCAAGTGTGTTAAAAATCCAAGCAACTAGCATAGAATTAACAATACCCCACTGATCAAAATCTGGGGATGTAGCATCTGGTGTACTAATGACACCATCAATAAAGCCTAATTTGTTCTTGGCACGCAAATTGTTACAAAGAGAACGTACCCATTCATTGTAATTGTCTCCTTTCAGCAATATAGGACTAATAACAGTGCCTGTGCTTTCAGAAGGATGGAGATAATAGGGAGTAAATGGCTCATAACGTGCAGAAGAAGGTGGCATCTGGGTGTCTTTGTCTTTTGTTATAGCTTCAGCTTTCTTGAGACGACCCCAAATCCCGTACTGACGGAGACAAGGGTTATCTTTGGAATATAACACATAAACAGATAATAGCAGAACAGAAATAAGTAAATATACCAGATAATGAACAATAGAATATACTGGATAAAAGTAATCATCAGAGTTACACAGTATACAGGATCTTACTTAGTACAAATACAGTTCTGCTATACATAAATGTCTACAGCGGAAAACAAACAAAATATGTACAATAGGAGCTGAACAGCATAAAAAGAGATAAATGATAGAAACCATCTTCAGCTCCAGGTATCCAGGAAGAACCAGCTAAACCTGAATACAAGGCTGCCCGTGTAGAAAACGGGGGCACCCGAGTTTGAAAGTGAAACAAACTACGAGTCAGTCATGGGACTGGTATGAGAAATCTACTCAACACATTTGTAATATGGCTAATCACAGGACCACGCCACTTTCGTGGAACGGGTTTACTCCATTGGATTGCCAGTGCTTTAAAACAAATCATTCTTTGAAACAACGCTATGCTTTTTATAAAAATGAAGCCGTTATAAGACTCAGTTCCCATCACACAATGCAACGCAAACCGGAGGATAGAGTTTTTACCTTATAACGGCCAAAATATGCTTGATACGAATAAAACAAAGGCATTTGATATTATTGCTAGTGTTTATATGTTTTGAAAACAATTTCGAATCATAACTATCAATCATAGACGCATTAATGCCCCATACCATTATGTCGCCATATATAGGTATACAATCAAAATCGCACAGTCACGTATTTGGAAATTGGATTTCCGTCATGAACCAAGGCAAAAGATAGTCCTTACCGAATTCGAGACAATCTAGCCCATGTCTCAGGATCAGAGCTCGAGTGACCCTTGGATCGTCAGGGCCGGTCCACCGATGTGGATTAAAATTCCTGAACAATGCGTTTCCCCGCCCTATGGGGCGTAAATGAGCCAACGAATGGCTCCATCGGACCCAGATCGTCCGATCTAACCGAGGCGCCTCGCAACAGCAACAACCACACAGGTGAAAAGTATATAAATGTCAGGGCTATTAGGTCACTGACACCACCCTAGCTAGAAAGAAACTCATGCCCTCCCTGAGGTCCTTCTCCCGTTTCTGGTTCATACCGGGGTGTGAGGCTTGCGAATTCACATTATACACAAAGCTACGCCACACAGGCGGTGCTTTGATCATCACCACAAGACTTTGCTTTTCAACAGAAGCCCTGATCATTTGCCACTTAGGCATGTCACACTAGCAATTCATGCCATGCGACTGATGTCCATCGATATACAACCTCTGAGCTCATGCGTTTCAGAGAAGGGCGTTAAGCAAAAGAATAAATTCTTCGCCGCCAAACAGATGTATATTTAATAGAGATCAATCAACACAGAATAAAATCCAATGTCAGACACACAGTCCATTTACAAGTCCGTTCTGGGTCTGAACGAAACCGGAGGCACTAAATACCTCGCAAACCCATCGATCACCACGTACGTCGGGAGGATCACCACTCATTATCCATATTTCGGGATGCCTCCCAATCAGGACCTCGGTTACCATCCAAACGAGGTGAAGATCTCCGGTCTTCGACCAACGTCTTCATCTTCGATTTATTATCGTCGATTCAGTTATTCAGAATGGGAAAAACCCGGTCTTTCTGAGCAACTCGCGTATATAATAAACAAGTGCAACACTAACATATACACGCATCATTTCAATTCATTAGTCACTAACCGTCAATCAGTAAGAGAACGATTTCCCAAATATTAACCCCGAAGGCCGAAACCAACATCAGATCAACACCTAGGAAACCATTCGACTTAGCCAACCTTCAGTTAATTTCTAAATCACATCCATATTGTTTATAATATTTTATAATGATTTATCGCTATTTTTATTTATTTTAAAATAGCCAATTATTCAAAACGACGCTTCGGGCCATAACGCGACCGTGGTGCTGTTTTTCTTCAGATTTGATTTACACATATCTGAAAATCTAACCATTGGATCTTTACAAAATTTACATCATTAGAAAGATCTTTTCAAAACGAATCCAACGGTTCCAGTTTCGGGAAAATCCGACGGTCGGATCTCCCGGTATAATCGTTTGAAGTTTCGATTTCGAAATACGAACTGCAGCGTCGTTATTCGATTAAATATAATTATATTTATGTATATATATATAAATATAATCGATTCTGGCGCTGTTTTTCTTCAGATTTGAATTAAACATTCCAGACAATTCAACCGTTGGATTTTTTAGAAAGTTGGTGTCGTTGGAAAGATATTTCCAAAGCGAACCCAACGGTTGTGATTTCAGGAAAATCCGATGGTCGGATCTCCCGGTATAATCGTTTGAAATCACGGTTTCAAAATACGAACTGCAGCGTCATTATTCGATATATTTTAATTCTATATATATATATATATATATCGATTCTTCGATTTCAAAGCTACATTCTTTTCATTCATTTGATAAAAAATGATATTTTCATCTAACTGTCTTCTATTTCAACACTTCACTATTTTTAACAATTCGTTTATATAATAAAAATGTGATTTTTATTGTAAAACAATTCATTTCAAATCACTATTATTTCGTATAGTTAATATAGGGGATAAAAATAGGATTTTTACTGTAAAACAATTTATTTCAAAACAGGATTATTTCATATAGTTAATATAGGGGATAAAAATAGGATTTTTATTGTAAAACAATTTATTTCAAAACAGGATTATTTTATACTTTTCATATTGATGTTAAAAATGGGATTTTTATTATAAAACAATTTCTTTCAAGATATGAATACCATTCAACACATGAATTTCAATTCAACGAATGAATATCGATTCAACACATGAAGGTTTTCTATAGTTTATATATATCAATAAAAATGTGATTTTTATATTTTAAAACACGAATACCATTCAACACATGAATTTCTATTCAACGAATGAATATCGATTCAACACATGAAGGTTTTCTATTCAACGAATAAATATAGTTTCAGCAAATGAAAATAATTCAAACACATGAATATTATTCAAAATTTCGGCAGCATAACGGCAGGGTAGTTAAAACCGGGACCGTCCCTAGTACGGCTCCTCGTTCTACCTTAAAACCTCGCGGTTTTTGACAATGGGGATCATGCATCTAGTTCGCACGCATGCGGCATGTATATATTTATTTCATTTCCACAAACTAATCCTATGTGGTTTCAACCAAGTATTTCTCAACCACAAATGGGTATTTTTCAACCATAATCAATCAATATCAACCACAAACAATCCCAAACAACCATTCGCTATCAATCAATTTTCACACCAATCCCAATCAATAAATATCGTCCATGGTTTGTGGACGAGAGGCGTACATATATATATATATATATTTATATATAGCAATTCACTTCTATTTCAACACATATATATTTTTTACAACGAATATATAAATTATACATCGAACATACAACTTATACAACGCTTATACAAGAGGTGTACAATGCTTATATAACTCATACATCGACTATATAATTTATGCATCGTCGATTCATATCGTTTATAAATTAGAAATCTCACATTGGGTTCCACTCCACCAAAAATAACAGAAGGCTCAGAAAAATATGCGGTCTCTTCTAAAATGTAGAAGGCGTCCACACGGTCACGATGTTTCCTGTTTCATCGAATTTCGTTACAAAACGAAAAAGATATGATTTTTCAAAGTTTGTAGCGCTTAAAAGTGTTGTTTTCTATTTAATTTATACAGGTCGTTACCTCTCCGATGATCTTCGAAACTAGGTCTTCGATTATCACCCAAACCGCGAAGCTTCGCGACGATCGACCCCCGCCACGTCCACCTGCTCCGAAAGGCGCGCCTGAGGACCCCCTTTTGGTCGAACTCGGTGGTGGATCTCGGCCAGAAATCGAGGGGAAGACGGCGAACTTTCTGGGCTCGATCTGGGCGACTGGCGAGGCGAGGCGAAGCAAAGGCGGGTCAGATTTGTAGAGGGGGAGGAGGCGAGTCGAGTGGTGGCGGTGGCTGCAGGTGACGGAGGCGGCTGGATTTGAGGAGAGAAGTTTGGAAGTGGTGGCCGCCGTATATCGGGGAGAGAGAAAAAGGGAATTTTCCCTTTTTTTATATAAAAATTTTGATTGGTCGGGGAGGTTTTAAAGGGGCTTTCTGACACGACCACCAATCTAAACCCAACGACTGTCGTCCCTAGCGTTTTACCCCCATTCCGAACACAATGGGATATGTTTCGTAGGCCCATTCGACTGTTTCAGTCAGTTTTCTTTCAAATTAAAATATAAAACATTCAATATTTAATTTGAACGTACATTTCAATTTGCCAGGGCCACAAACTAATTCGAAAAATTCCAGAAAAATAAATCTAGCTATGTTTTGACGATACGGTCCCAACAAAACTAGTTTCGTCGAATTCTGAGACTGTTTGCAAAAAGGCCCATTTCTGGTCGATCCAATTTAACTGTAATTGACCAAAACACATTTTCCTTTGCCACGCTCACATATTAGCTTCAAAATTATGAAATTTGAAACCTAGCAATAACTTCCCATCCCGGATCCAACAAAAGTGGTTTCGTCGAATTCCGAGGTTATATGCAAAATGGCCAATTTCACGGGCTATATAAATTCCATAGCGACCTTTCTGAAAATTCATTTGGCCACAACTTTTGCTTTCCGTTATGAAAATTCGATTTTTCAGATTCGTTAGAAAAGTATTCACTAACAGATTTAAATATTTTTGGTTTCACTCAAATCCGTTTTGTTTTGCACCCGGTACAGTCCGACAAAGTTTGAATTCAATTTTTGAAACTGCAGCGCCTTTTCAGGCCTTGTTTATAATTATAATTAATTATATTCGTTTTCAAATGTCGATTCACTCTTACTTTTCATCGCTATTATTTAAAATATTTATTTAAAATATTTAAAATCCATTATTTTAGCTAATTTAAAATTTTTAAATTGGTTCAGATTTTCCGGGTCGTTACATTTCTATTACCAACAGTAGACGCTAAAAAAACAATTATTAGCAATCCTAATTTAGGGTGGCTCCGATACCATGTTAAATTTTCTAATGGGGAGAGAGGTTGAAGAATAGATAAAATTTTGTAATCTTATTCCTGGCCCCCTTGATTTACATTACAGTCCTTTATATAGATGTAGTACATGAGGTTAAAACAAGCAATAACAATTTCCCTTTAATAAGTTATAAAGGGAAAATAATACAAGAGGAAAATATTAAGTGCATGAGTCAACTTGGTCCTTATCCTGTGAATGCTGCCTTATCCTTTGAATGCATGAGTCAGCATGATCCTTATCCTGTGAATAAGTTGGATCCTTATCCTTAACAATTTATCTTGAAAAAAGTAAATAAAAAGATTGTACTCCATATTACTCACAGTCCTCTGTGGTTATTTACTGATAGTATAGTCTTTTGCACTCTGGGTGAAAACAAAGTTCATTTATTATTATTGTTATTATTTTAAATCATTCTTTGAGTGCTAGTTGACTCATTACTTTTTGGCATTCCAATTGTATATTACTGAATAGAGTAAAACAACAACAACAACAACAACAATGAGGTGGGAATGGTGCGATATTAGGAGTGAAAAGCTGCGATGACAAGATGGACTGGTGATATTTTTGTTGAAAGAATATTCTGAGAGAAGGAGAATATTAAGGGTAGGGCATTCCGAGGGAGAGAGGTGGAGAGACGAAAAATTCGATAATATGAAATGGAGTGGATAATATGTAGCATCCGGTCAAACTAACAGAGTAAAATAAAGAGTTGTAAATTATAGTCACTGTTGGAGGGTATACAACAAAGAAGGGTGATTGAACACATCGATCAGTGAGTTTGCACTTCAATCAATGTTCAAGCCAACAATATGTTTGCTAGGCCATTGCCTTTTTAGTACAAGGCTCTTATCTTCTATTTCTTCCTATGTAGAATGGATAATTGAATAGGCATAGTGATTTCGTTTTCCATATAACATTGAAAGTTTAAAACAATATACTATTAAATTTCCTAAACAGTCAGTTTCATGGTTTTTTCTAAGAATAGTGACGTAATGAAATCTAAAATGTCCTTGAATGTTAGTTGTTTGGATTAAGAAGTGGGTTTAAGGATGTTACTGTTAAACCGTTTTTGATATTTCCAGTCAGTCATTGTAGGTGGGGCGAATGATTGTACGGATATTTAGTTTGATGGATTCTCTCTCTTTTACTTCTATATATACACTATGGTCACATGTTTTATGCGTAAATTATGTTTTTTGAGATTGCATATGTTTTACAAATTTAAAAAATATATTTACATGAATATTTAGTTATATTTTTAGAGATTTTATGTTGTTAATTAATAAAAAACAACTGTTTTTTTGTTATATCCTAATTTTAATTGTTTTAAAATTTTGTTAATATTTGTAGATATCTTTGAACTCCACCAGTAGCAAATTAGAAATTTTCACAGGTGATTTAGTAGTTGGGATTCAATATGAATATAACATCTGGTTTGAGCTTCAAATCTTGCACTATCCAAGTATTACTACAACCTACATATTACATAATATTCCAATATATCTTCTGAATTGAAGCAAATCACAAAACTCTTTCAGTGCATAATTTCCCAAGTCAGTTTATACTAAATGTTGATTCAAGAGAATAAAAATGAAAAAGCAATCCACATCTCGAATTGTTTTGTTTTCATTTGATCATTGTTCCGGCCACTTAAAGGATGAAGATGTTTCTGTTTGACGGGGATTTGGATCCTAGTAAGCTCTTATTTACCTTTGTGAAAAATGAATGCTTGGGTCAAATCAAGCAGCTTCTTAACCTAATTTTGAGGTTAAAACACTTTAAATTCTATCCTCGGCTATTGTAGCATTTCACTTATAAGTGGCAATGGATTGGGTATGTATTCTAGGGAAGAAGGAGGTGGTACAGAGAGCATATAATGATAAGTAGAGCATCCAACAATCAAGTAGTGCATGTTATTATGTAAGTAAACAATGTTTCAAGCAGTGAATTTCATCGTGCAGATAGTATCACTTCTGGGAAGAATCAAAACAATTCATCAAATGAAACTCAAGGTCAGCCCATAAGCTTTTTGTAGGCTTGTTGTGATAGCTCATAGCCTAATTTTACAAGAGCATTAAAAGGACAAGCTACATAAAATGAGTTGGCCTTTTAATTTCCAGAAGGTTAAATTTACTTTGATGCTTAAAAAACTACTTTTATAGGAGAATAAGTCACAACTAGAAGCATTCCTAAACAAATTTGTAAATTAAAAGATTTGAATAATTGTACCTCCTAGTCTGTACTTCAAGTACTCAAAATTAAATAACCCATTTCAAATAAATTAAATAACCCATTTGATTTATAATCATGCATTATAGGAAAACTATAATGAAAACTCAAAAGGAACATCCAGTCATCCTCGTGTTAGACCTAGCTCTGCAAAGCGTGCAATGCACCATTACCATATAAACCTTTGCTGCACTCCAGGTTCATGGCCACAATGAAATGGCCATAATAGAAACATGGACATGGTAAAAATATTAACTAATATATAGAGGAATCCAATATTATCTTCAATTTCTGAATGGAGAAATAAAGAAGGGTATGGTATAATTTCTAAACTCAGTGAGTGGCGTTGGAATGATAACCAAAGCAGTCGCGCGTATAAATAAGAACACACAAATCTTTCTCAGCACTTGCGTAATAAATTGACAAAAATCGTATATAACAATCTACATAATTCAATTATATGCAATGTAACACCCCGTATGTTGAATAACTTGTTATAATATAAAACAGGGCAAAATTAAATTTTAAATTTCGAATCAGGGGAAACGGGCTATGCCATTGCGTTCGTCTCGGAAAAATACGCGAAATAGAGTCCGAGTTTTCGAAAATCGGAGTCCGTATGACCCAGTTAAGGCCCGAAGAAGTTTTTAGAAAATTCAAAACAGATTTAAATATTCAGATTTCACATTTCAGAAGAGGCGGGAAAATTCCCGCCAGACAAAAGGGGTCGACATAGGGGTCGACATGGGTGTCGACCCCCCACCCTAGGGTCGACCCAGGGGTCGACCCCCCCTGTCGGTCTGTGTGACCTGGGTGCACCATTTTGGCTTTTGGGCTGTGCTTGGTGGCTAGTGACGAAATCTGACGGCTCTAATCTAAATTAGGGTTAATCTAAGGGCCTAAACTAAATCCTAATTCTATAAATACACCCTAAGACTACCCTAATTCATACTAAAAATAGATACAATGTCGTTATGCCGTCAAAATGCAACTTGAAGGAGCCTCCATCAAATTGTAGAAGGAGATAGCCTCTCAAATCAACCTCTAATCAACTCTAGCAACTTAATCTTCTTCATAGGAGTGCTAATCAACAAGTTGTGAGTTTCTATAGCCTTAATGACCAATTGTTGAAATGATTATGATAGGATATAATGAGGTTATGGCTATGAATGTGGATCAATGCTAGTTATGTTATCATATGCTATGTGTTCATGATGTTATGCAAGTTATGCAAGTTATATGCTATGTGTTCATGATGTTATGCAAGTTATGCAAGTTATATGCTATGTGTTCATGATGTTATGCAAGTTATGCAAGTTATATGCTATGTGATCATGATGTTATGCAAGTTATGCAAGTCATATGCTAGGTGATCATGATGTTATGCAAGTTATGCAAGTTTTAGGCTATGTGTCCATGATGCTAGTTATGCAAATCGCTATGATAAACATTGATCCATTATGACACCATGTTATGCAAGTTTGGTGTTTGATTATATGCAAGTTCATATATGATATGTTATGCAAGTTTGGTGTTTGATTATATGCAAGTTCATATATGATATGTTATGCAAGTTTGGTGTTTGATTATATGCAAGTTCATATATGACATGTTATGCAAGTTTGGTGTTTGATTATATGCAAGTAACATGTGCAAGTTTACACCTTTGTATGATATGCATACATATGCAAGTTAACCCCTTTGTATGTCATACATACATATGCAAGTTTACCCCTTTGTATGACATAAGTAACTTATGCAAGTTAACCTCTTTATGACATATGTGATTCATGCAAGTTTGGGTTGATTATTTATGCTAGTTGGGTTTGATGCTATATGCATGTTGACACCTTTAAAACCCATGTTGACGCTAATGTTATGCAAGTTGAACCCATTGTATGTGTGATGAATCTTCCCTTTTAAGTATGTCATGTTAGCGAATTACGTGGGGAACGATGGGGTTAATATTCATGTTAATAAAATGGTGTGAAGTTGGTATAATTATGCATACCATAAAGTGGACGGACATAATTGAGTCAATTATGTACATCGTTGAATTTGTAATTAATTAGGGATAATTAATACAAATTATGGGGGTGATTAATTAGGTGTAATTAATCGACTAAGACACGAGGTTGGACCCTTTTGTAGCATAAGACTGCCCGGAACCGACCGGCAAATCCAGCGGCTACAAATGATCGGCCCAATGTGAGAGGTCTTAGGCACAAACTTAATACGTGACAAGTGTAAAGACACGAGGTTAGACTCGGTTATGGCGTAAGGCTGCCCGGACCCGACCGGCAAATCCAGCTTCCATAAAAGATAGTCTAATGTGAGAGGTCTTTACAACGGTTGCGTTCTTAATCAATTAAGAAACACTTAATCAGATAAGCATGTAGTGGGGCATGAGGGGTTAAGTGGGTGCGTTGGGTGGCATGTGGAAATCAAGTAAGTGCCTTGGGTGGCATGTGGAAATCTAGTGGGTTGCCTTGGGTGGCAATAGAAAATACGATTAGAATACTTAACCAAGTGGAAACATGTAATTAAACATGATTAAAGGGTTAAGTGGGATGCACTAGATAAAGGGACAAGCTTAGGTGGGTAGCTTGTGGGGGCCCATTTCAACCAGTAACCCATATGTATCTTATTGGGCTCGACCCATGTCGAGGACGGGACACGCGTACTGGGCTTGACTATAAGAGGCCAAAACGGGTTAGCGGTGGCAACGCAAGTCCAACGGGTTTCATATGCGTGTGTGGACCCGGGCTGGTAGGTAAGACGTTGTTGCATCATGTAGGTATAAGTCGTGCACCATTGGTTGTATCGGGTTGCCACTTTGGGGAGTGATACACCCCACTGTGGGGCCAGCACGGGTACCTAAGGTAGGGAGCCGATCGCTTGGGGAGTAGTGGGTACACCTAGTGGAGATAGGGGCAGACGACACCTATGTAGTCAGCTAGGGGTACACGAAACTACTGGGTAAATTTTCTAAGTCCTTGGGTGGGATCAACCTTTAAGTAGGAATGACTGGTGTGGTGCAGTTAGTAATTACCCTTGGGTGGGTAGATGCGTCTTTACCGTTATCTTAGTTCATCCTATGTCTAGTTGGCTGCTTAGTGTAGTCATTTATCCCCAGTCATCACCGTACCAAGTTTATATCATACCCTAATTACTTTAATGATTGTATTTTTAAAGTTATAGGGCTCACTCAGACTTATGTCTGACCCCGTTGTTTTTATCTTTTTCCCCCTCAGGTCCTCAGGTTGGGCCTAGCACTAGTGGGCTTTGATCAGATTTCTTTATCTATCTTTTGGAGCTTGGACCGTGATGTAAAGCCCAGCTTATCTTTTATATTATGGCTATTAGTTATGTAGTGGGATTATGTACTTATGTTTTTATCATGATGGATATTTGGTACATGACTCTTTCATGGTGTTGTAACTAGACATGTTTTACCTTCTGCTGCAATGAAATGATGTTTTAGATTTTCAAGTATTATTTATATCTGTCTTGTTGTAATTTTTCTGTTCTATATTCACTTAAAATGCTCCACCGAAGTTAAGGCATTCCCTTAGTGAGTGACCTTAGCGGGTGTGGGGTGTTACACGTGGTATCAGAGCTGAAGGTTACCGGAATAGATAAAATTTTTAGAAAACTATTTTTCTAAAAACATTTTTGGAAGAAGTATTTTCAAAAACATGTCTTTTAAGAGAAAAGTTTTTGAAAGAAAAGCATAATCCCCAATAGCCATATCTTTATCTTTCGAATTCTCCGTTTTGAATCTTTCCTTTTTCGTTTCAGCATGGTTGAAGATCTTAACTTTCCGGAGGGTGTAGCGATACCTGTATGGTATAGGAGATTGATGGAGGCTAGGGCCGCCACTACGGGTCCAGCAAATGTTCCTCCACCAACAGTAGCACCCGATCTTCCTCCCCCTCCTCCTCCTCGCACGGATACTTTTGCTAAGACTTGCAAGGAATTTAAGGCTATGGGAGGGAAACCTTTTCAAGGATCAGAAACTTTTGTGGAAGCTAGAGATTGGCTTAAGGAGGTGGAAGAGTTGATAGATATCTTTGAGATGGAAGAAGGAAAGAAAGTCAAGTTAGCGGCTTGGTTGATGAAGGGAGAGGCCTCATTCTGGTGGGAGGTCACTAATGGAGAACGCCCTATTGACTCTTGGGCGGATTTCAGGCAAAGGTTTGTGGCAAAGTTTCTCTCAAGGGCGGAGGAAAACTTGTATATGGAAAGGTTCTTAACTCTAAAGCAAGGAAACCTGTCAGTGAAGGAATATGTAAACAAGTTTAATCAATTGGCAAGGTTTGGCATAGACATGGTGAATACACCGGAGAAGAAGGCTTTGAGGTTCGTTAAAGGCTTGAATGAACCGATGCATGGATTGGCTATGACTCACATCCCTATGGGGGCCACCTTTGAGAAGCTAGTAGACATGGCACTCATGCATGAGGAAGAGAAGGGTCCCAACGCTAATAAGGCACCCGAGAAGAAAGGAGATCAAAAGAGACCTCAACAGCAACAGCAAAACAAGGGTGGGAAAGGAAACAGTGGCAAGGGAAAGAAGAAGTGCTTCAATTGCGGGACACCAGGCCACCTAAGCAAAGATTGTCGAAAGAAGAAGAAGAAGACTGGCTGCTTCCACTGTGGCGAAGCAGGGCATCTAGTGAAGGACTGCCCTAAGAAGGGGTAAAGGACGGGATCTACCTCAGGAGGACAGGTGCAAGCTCTTATGGCACCAGGTCAGGCAAGGGGGCAAGTTCAGGCTCTCGCAGTTCCACCGGTTCAGGAAAGAGGTAGAACTATTTCCGTTGAAAGTCTGGTTTTTCTGTTTGATCATCCTGTCCGTACTTTGTTTGACTCTGGCGCATCGCATTCGTTTATCTCATCATCATTAGTTGAGTCACTGCACTTAGACACCAGTCTAGTAGATGATCCCTTGATTGTTTAAAACCCAATTGGGGGCTCCACTTATTTGTCCATGATATGTTTGGGTTTGAAGATTTCTATACTTAGCGTTGAGTTTAGATGTGATGCTTTTGTTTTGGGCTTCACGGGCTATGGGTTGATTTTGGGCATGGACTGGTTATCCAGTAATGGTGCCGTTCTTGATTGCGAAAGGAGAGTTGTTAGGCTCATGACCCGCTTGGGGAACACTCTCGAGATCTCTTGTAATCCCATGGATTCTGTTATGCTAAGTTATCTTGAATCGCTTGACGCTTCGGTCGAGAGTTTGCGATCTGTTAGAGTGGTCCGGGAATACTCGGATGTGTTTGAGGAGGTGAAGGGCTTACCTCCGAAGCGGGAGACAGACTTCCGAATATATCTGGTGGACAATGCTAAACCAGTATCTTTACCAGTGCGCCACATGGCTCCTCGTGAGAGGAGGGAACTCCATAAGCAAGTAGGGGAGTTGCTTGAGAAGGGGTTCATAAGACGAAGTATATCGGAGTGGGGTGCTCCAGTAGTTTTTGCCACGAAGGCGGATGGGTCCCTCAGACTTTGTGTAGACTATAGAGAACTCAACAAGCTCACAAAGAAGAATAGACAACCATTGCCGAGGATTGATGATCTCTTTGATCAGTTGGTTGGCGCCTCAGTATTTTCTCAGTTGGACTTGGCCACGGGGTTTCATCAGTTGAGAGTGGCTGAGGATAGCATAAACAAGACTGCCTTTAGGACTCCGGATGGTTTCTATGAGTGGCTTGTGATGCCATTTGGTTTGACGAACGCCCCTGCATACTTTGTTGATTTGATGAGTAGGGTGTTCAGGGAGTACCTTAATAAGTTCGTGGTGGTCTTTGTGGATGACATCTTAGTCTTTTCTAAGAGTGAAGAAGAGCATGCCCTACATCTTAGGGAAGTATTGGAGACTCTTCGAGCACATAGCCTTAAGGCTAAATTCTCTAAATGTCACTTTTGGAGGAAGGAAGTGCGGTTCTTGGGGCACGTGGTCTCCAAGGAAGGGATAGCTGTGGATCCCGCGAAGGTAGTGTCCATCCAAGATTGGAAGGTTCCGAAGAATGCTACCGAGGTGAGGAGTTTCTTGGGGTTGGCTGGCTACTATAGGAAGTTTATCAAGGACTTCGCGAAGATATCAGCCCCATTAACTCGCCTGACAAAGAAGAATCTAGTCTTCACATGGGACGTAGATTGTGATGATGCATTCCGACGGTTAAAGAGAGCTTTAACCACAGCTCCAGTCTTAGTGTTGCCAGATGGGAGTAAGCCATTTGTTGTTTATACAGATGCTTGTGGGACAGGACTGGGCGCAGTCTTAATGCAAGAGGGAAGGGTAATAGCCTATGGGGGAAGGCAGTTGAGAATGCATGAGAAAAACTACCCTACCCATGATTTAGAGTTGGCCGCTATTGTTTTTGCGCTTAAGACTTGGCGCCATTATCTTCTTGGAGAGAGGTTCGAATTGTTTACTGACCACAAATCATTGAAGTACTTGTTTTCTCAGAAGGATTTGAACTTGAGACAGCAAAGGTGGATGGAGTTCTTAACATCCTATGATTTCGAGATAGCGTATACCCCTGGCAAGGGTAACGTGGTGGCGGACGCATTGAGCAGAAAAAGGTTGTCCTTGAGTCCATTGTTCGTGGAACGACGAAGCTTGGAATTTATCTCGATGTTTGATTTCAGACCTTCCGTCGACTTTGTACCCGGTTTGCTAGCATCTTTAGAGGGCAGACCTACTCTTTTGGGACGGATTGGCGAGGCACAGCAGGATGACCCACAGTTGGTTGAGTTGGTAGAGAGGCTCATAAGGGGGGAGTCGTCCAGCCATTTGAGTAGGTACACCCTAGACGATAGGGGGTGCTTGCGTAGAGACGGTAGACTTTGTGTACCGCAAGACGAGGGTTTGAGGAAGGCTATTCTTGATGATGCGCATCGTTCTAAGATGACCATTCATCCCGGTGGGGACAAGATGTACCAAGACATGAAGCGAGTTTTCTTTTGGGCCGGTATGAAGAAAGATGTGGCCGAGTATGTCGCTAGATGCTTGGTGTGCCAACAAGTGAAAGCGAAGCAAAAGAAACCTGGTGGGTTGCTTCACCCATAGGAAGTTCCGCAATGGAAGTGGGATAGCGTCTTAATGGATTTTATTGATGGGTTACCGAGATCGAGGAAGGGTAATACGGGAATTTGGGTTGTGGTAGACAGACTTACTAAGAGCGTCCATTTCATACCCGTGAAGAGCAAGAGGACTGCTCCATGGTTGGCTTCAGTTTATCTTCGAGAGATAGTTCGATTGCATGGGGTACCTTCTAGCATAGTGAGTGATCGAGATCCTATCTTCACTAGCGAGTTTTGGAAGAGTTTGCAAGAAGCAGTGGCGACTCAGTTATGTCTGAGCACCGCATATCATCCTCAGACGGACGGCCAGACCGAGAGGGTGAATCGTGTTCTAGAAGACCTTTTGAGGCTTTGTATCTTAGATTTTGGAGGTACATGGGAAGAGCATCTTCCATTGGTGGAGTTCACGTATAATAATAGCTTTCAGTCTAGTATTGGTATGGCTCCTTTCGAAGCTCTTTATGGAAGGCCTTGTCGGTCACCTACATGTTGGTGGGAATCTACGGATAAGATCTTGCTTGGGCCCGATATGGTTAGAGAGACTTCGAAGAAGATTGATGTGATTCGAAGAAGGATGAAAGCAGTGCAAGACAGACAGAAATCTTACGCGGATAAGAGGAGGACGGATTTGGAGTTTGATGTTGGGGACATGGTCTTTGTCAAAGTATCTCCATTACGGAATGTTGTTCGCTTTGGGTCCGTTGGGAAGTTAGCACCAAGATTTGTGGGACCGTTTCCTATTAAGGAAAGGATTGGACGGATGGCATATAGAGTGGATTTGCCCGAGAGACTTAGTGGAGTACATGACGTATTCCATGTGTCACATTTGAGGAAGTGCCTACATGAGACCGCAGAGGTGGTAGAACCGAGTTTGCTTAGAGAAGTGGAGGTAGAGCGTGATGCGACTATTCGACGAGCTCCTACCCGCATCCTTGGGTCAGAGATTAGGAAGTTGAGGAACAGAGAGGTGCGACTAGTCAAAGTGCAATGGGGAGAGGATGAGAGCAATGCTACTTGGGAGACAGAAGCGAAGATGCGTTCACTGTACCCATTCCTTTTTGAGGGTATGTCTTTTAACTTCTCCTTTATCGTTTGTCTAGTACTTATCTTATCTTTAGTATGTCCTCTCATTAGTACCTTTGACCTTTAGATAGGGTAAACCTATGGTTGAAACATGTGTTTGAGACATGTTATGATTGATGGATGCGTGTGGATGCAAGTGGTTGCTCGTGGATGCATATACACACACTTTAGGCACTAGATCGGCTCAGTCACTTCATATTGCATATTGCATATAATTGTGTGTAGGTAGCTATATTAATGGATGTATAATGGTTGTGTTATCATATGGATGATGCATTTTTGTGAATGATTGTGCACTCATGTAGAGATAGTGTGTGTCGATAGGGTTCTTTCGCATACATATTGGATGCATGACACTATCATGGTTTGCATTAAGGAGGTCAACTGAATCAGTAGACCGCCTGATTTTGCATTAGACAGGGAACATATACACACACTCTTTGCATATGTTCATACAACATTAGAAACTCTAAGGACAATGGATGCCAGTGTTTGATGGTTTGAGTAGATGGTTGTTTGGTTGGTAGGATACGTTCTCCTTGACTTAGAGATTTCGGGGACGAAATCCTTTAAGTAGGGGAGAATGTAACACCCCGTATGTTGAATAACTTGTTATAATATAAAACAGGGAAAAATTAAATTTTAAAATTTGAATCAGGGGAAATGGGCTATGCCATTGCGTTCGTCTCGGAAAAATACGCGAAATAGAGTCCGAGTTTTCGAAAATCGGAGTCCATATGACCCAGTTAAGGCCCGAAGAAGTTTTCAGAAAATTCAAAACAGATTTAAATATTCAGATTTCACATTTCAGAAGAGGCGGGAAAATTCCCGCCAGACAGAAGGGGTCGACATAGGGGTCGACATGGGTGTCGACCCCCCCTAGGGGTCGACCCAGGGGTCGACCCCCCCGTCAGTCTGTGTGACCTGGGTGCACCATTTTGGCTTTTGGGCTGTGCTTGGTGGCTAGTGACGAAATCTGACGGCTCTAATCTAAATTAGGGTTAATCTAAGGGCCTAAACTAAATCCTAATTCTATAAATACACCCTAAGACTACCCTAATTCATACTAAAAATAGATACAATGTCGTTATGCCGTCAAAATGCAACTTGAAGGAGCCTCCATCAAATTGTAGAAGGAGATAGCCTCTCAAATCAACCTCTAATCAACTCTAGCAACTTAATCTTCTTCATAGGAGTGCTAATCAACAAGTTGTGAGTTTCTATAGCCTTAATGACCAATTGTTGAAATGATTATGATAGGATATAATGAGGTTATGGCTATGAATGTGGATCAATGCTAGTTATGTTATCATATGCTATGTGTTCATGATGTTATGCAAGTTATGCAAGTTATATGCTATGTGTTCATGATGTTATGCAAGTTATGCAAGTTATATGCTATGTGTTCATGATGTTATGCAAGTTATGCAAGTTATATGCTATGTGATCATGATGTTATGCAAGTTATGCAAGTCATATGCTATGTGATCATGATGTTATGCAAGTTATGCAAGTCATATGCTAGGTGATCATGATGTTATGCAAGTTATGCAAGTTTTAGGCTATGTGTCCATGATGCTAGTTATGCAAATCGCTATGATAAACATTGATCCATTATGACACCATGTTATGCAAGTTTGGTGTTTGATTATATGCAAGTTCATATATGATATGTTATGCAAGTTTGGTGTTTGATTATATGCAAGTTCATATATGATATGTTTTGCAAGTTTGGTGTTTGATTATATGCAAGTTCATATATGACATGTTATGCAAGTTTGGTGTTTGATTATATGCAAGTAACATGTGCAAGTTTACACCTTTGTATGATATGCATACATATGCAAGTTAACCCCTTTGTATGTCATACATACATATGCAAGTTTACCCCTTTGTATGACATAAGTAACTTATGCAAGTTAACCTCTTTATGACATATGTGATTCATGCAAGTTTGGGTTGATTATTTATGCTAGTTGGGTTTGATGCTATATGCATGTTGACACCTTTAAAACCCATGTTGACGCTAATGTTATGCAAGTTGAACCCATTGTATGTGTGATGAATCTTCCCTTTTAAGTATGTCATGTTAGCGAATTACGTGGGGAACGATGGGGTTAATATTCATGTTAATAAAATGGTGTGAAGTTGGTATGATTATGCATACCATAAAGTGGATGGACATAATTGAGTCAATTGTGTACATCGTTGAATTTGTAATTAATTAGGGATAATTAATACAAATTATGGGGGTGATTAATTAGGTGTAATTAATCGACTAAGACACGAGGTTGGACCCTTTTGTAGCATAAGACTGCCCGGAACCGACCGGCAAATCCAGCGGCTACAAATGATCGGCCCAATGTGAGAGGTCTTAGGCACAAACTTAATACGTGACAAGTGTAAAGACACGAGGTTAGACTCGGTTATGGCGTAAGGCTGCCCGGACCCGACCGGCAAATCCAGCTGCCATAAAAGATAGTCTAATGTGAGAGGTCTTTACAACGGTTGCATTCTTAATCAATTAAGAAACACTTAACCAGATAAGCATGTAGTGGGGCATGAGGGGTTAAGTGGGTGCCTTGGGTGGCATGTGGAAATCTAGTGGGTTGCCTTGAGTGGCAATAGAAAATACGATTAGAATACTTAACCAAGTGGAAACATGTAATTAAGCATGATTAAAGGGTTAAGTGGGATGCACTAGATAAAGGGACAAGCTTAGGTGGGTAGCTTGTGGGGGCCCATTTCAACCAGTAACCCATATGTATCTTATTGGGCTCGACCCATGTCGAGGACGGGACACGCGTACTGGGCTTGACTATAAGAGGCCAAAACGGGTTAGCGGTGGCAACGCAAGTCCAACGGGTTTCATATGCGTGTGTGGACCCGGGCTGGTAGGTAAGACGTTGTTGCATCGTGTAGGTATAAGCCGTGCACCATTGGTTGTATCGGGTTGCCACTTTGGGGAGTGATACACCCCACTGTGGGGCCAGCACAGGTATCTACGGTAGGGAGCCGATCGCTTGGGGAGTTGTGGGTACACCTAGTGGAGATAGGGGCAGACGACACCTATGTAGTCATCTAGGGGTACACGAAACTACTGGGTAAATTTTCTAAGTCCTTGGATGCGATCAACCTTTAAGTAGGAATGACTGGTGTGGTGCAGTTAGTAATTACCCTTGGGTGGGTAGATGCGTCTTTACCGTTATCTTAGTTCATCCTATGTCTAGTTGGCTGCTTAGTGTAGTCATTTATCCCCAGTCATCACCGTACCAAGTTTATATCATACCCTAATTACTTTAATGATTGTATTGTTAAAGTTATAGGGCTCACTCAGACTTATGTCTGACCCCGTTGTTTTTATCTTTTTCCCCTCAGGTCCTCAGGTTGGGCCTAGCACTAGTGGGCTTTGATCAGATTTCTTTATCTATCTTTTGGAGCTTGGACCGTGATGTAAAGCCCGACTTATATTTTATATTATGGCTATTAGTTATGTAGTGGGATTATGTACTTATGTTTTTATCATGATGGATATTTGGTACTTGACTCTTTCATGGTGTTGTAACTAAACATGTTTTACCTTCTGCTGCAATGAAATGATGTTTTAGATTTTCAAGTATTATTTATATCTATCTTGTTGTAATTTTTCTGTTCTATATTCACTTAAAATGCTCCACCGAAGTTAAGGCATTCCCTTAGTGAGTGACCTTAGCGGGTGTGGGGTGTTACATGCAAGTTGATCAAGGATCGTTTAGAAATTTCCCTATACATATTATGCCTACTATTATACTGTTAAACAAAATTTTAGAACATGAAAGTATGACAGTGCTATTAAGTTGAACATATATCCCCTTACTGACACTTGCATCCAATGAATTGTTCCATAGATGTAAAAGAAACTGGCACAAAAGACTTGAAGTAAGAAAATGAAACTGGCACAAAAGGCAAAATGTAAAATATTTGGTTTCAAATCACGAAGTTTCATGTTAATCCAGAGGAAGGTGAAAGCAAAATCAAAGGGGCGAAAGTTGAAAACAAATAAGTTTTTCTATACTCGGCATGAGTCAAAAGCAAAACAGTTCAGGCCATTTCACGCATTCCGTGATCCAGACTAAGAGCATACGGTTGAATCAATTAGGGTTTAACGTTTATACCAGTATCAGTAACAATTAAATAGTTTCAAGAATAAAACGAAAATATATTATCCAAAACTATTCAAGAAAAGAAGAAAACTGAAATATGATAAAAGTTAGATCGTACCAGAGATTTGGGCAAATACGGAGATCTGAAGGAGGCGTTGATCTGAAGGAGGTGGTGATAAGAAGACGCGGCGATATGAAAGGCGAGAACGATTTTGTACGGAAACTGGGAAAATTTGGATATTTTGGTGAGTAAATGAGAAACGAAATATTTGGGGGAGCTGGCGAGGAGGGAACGAAATATTTTTAGTTTCGTACCAAAAATATTAATAAACAAAATTTTAATTAATTTAAAATTTGGGCGTAATAATCCACTGAATTTAGTACACCGTTGATAATAAAATAACACATAATAATTAGTTCTATGTGTATTGGCGTAGACTTGGCGTAGGAAGTCTGCTACGGCACTCCTACGCCAATCTGAACTTAATGAAAAAATTATCGTAGGCGTAGAAATTGCGTAGGAATACTGCTATGCCATTTCTATGCCAATTTGAGTGTACAGTAAAAAATTAGCGTAGGCGTAGTAAATTTCCTACGCCCTTACTACACCAATCTGAATTTGTAAAAAATTAGCTAGGCGTACAAATGACGTAGAAGATTATCTACATCCTCGCTACACAATTAATTTTAATGTAGTAAATTTCCTACGCTATTAATACACCTACGTTAATTTTCTGTATATTACGTTAGGCGTAGGAAAGGCATAGATAATTTTCTACGACTTTCCTACACCATTACCTCTTACTACTTATTTCTTACGCCTTCTCTACACCCCGCCTTTTCGCGTAGGAATGTCTTAGGATAATTTGTGTAGAAAACTGTAGTGTTTTCTTGTAGTGTATATACAAGTATATATCTTTGGCAGGACAAACTAACATTAGTATTTTCACTTTGTAATGATCATCGCACATCATATTAAGCTGCATATGTTTTTTTGCAGCTTGTACAACTATTGTAAATTCAGAGTTTGTAAAGTTGAATTTTGATTTCATAGTGATGTATTCAACATTATTAATAATTCGGTTCAACTTTTACAACCATCTCACAACGACCTTTTAGCAGCCTCCAACAAATTATAATTTTTTTCGCATTCTCATTCGGTTCTTCTTTGATATTGACGCCATCATCGTCAATTTGAACGGTATGAAATATTGATCGTGCCGCATCTTCTATTAGATTTATCATAATAAAATCAACCTTTGAGAATACAAGGTTTATTATAAGTGCAACAAGTTCTACATGAGGATTCTCATAAATAATAACTTGACACAAAAGCATATTTATACTTTAACTGTATCTAGTTTCGAAAACCTCAAAAGTTGGCACTTGCTGTAAAAGCAATGAAGTTTCTCATTATTTCGATTGTTAAATAATGGAATCTTCTAAGTTCGTTTACATTGTTGTAGAGATGTTCTTTCACCGAATCTTTCATTTCGGTTCTAGCTTCATATATCCACTACGATCGACAAAATAATCGAATATTGTTCAATATATGTTACTAGTTTCGATAATGCATATATAACTTCTGTCTAAAATACATTAACGCATTTTAGTGCCAATTAAATGCCTCGCATGCAACACCTCTGAAAACCAGTGAAGCCTTTTGGGACTAAAGAATTCATGCATCACACTTTTGTCTAATTTCGATAACACTTCATTTCACTTCTTTTCTATGCATAACTTTGCATCCAAGGGGTATTTTTTTATTCTTGTTCCCTCTAAAAATAAAGTAAGATCTTTGGGACAAAAGGATTCACACACCGCACTTCTGTCTGATTTTTACAATAGTTCGCTTCTTCTTTATGCATAACCTTGCATCCAAAGGATATAATTTTCTACTATATTTTCTTAAATAAGTTAAAATCTTTTGGGGCTAATAGCTTTAATTTTTGTTGCTATATTTGTTAAAATAGTACTTACGATTTATTTTAAAGAAAACGTTATATTCATTTCAAAAAAAAAAACTAAAAATCGATTATAGAAGAATATTCGATCTTTTATATTCATTTTTTTGTTGAGTTTTTGCATATGCATTCCCTACGTACCGTACGCGCTTCACCGTGTCTATTCAGGGTCAACGGTCGAAGTCTCTCATGCCGGCATCCCGATTGAGCATTCCCATCGGGCATATAATTTGGTATTGGCAAGCACTTATTGTAACAAAAGGAATCCTTAATATTACATGTCACCAACACCATATATATACCACAATCTTTTTTAATTTCTTGCGATGTGGAACTATTCGTCCATTGAATTCATGCACCCACTCCATTCCAATGCGAGCCACACCTAGCAATCTCCACCTTGGCGAGCATTGCTCGATTCACCTTGGAGTTACATCTTGAGTTCTCTTCACAGTTGGTCAGGCTGCTACCACGAGTTCTCATAAGCAGTGGTGGAGGCAGACCGCTTATAACCGTATCTCCACCTTGACGAGCATCCAATGCTCAAGCCCCTTTGGAGCCATGCTTCAGTCATGCTACACATACTGGTCCCCTCGAACCATGGAGATCTGATACCAAATTGAGTTTTTACATTCCTTGCATATCGTACACGCTTCACCGTGTCTATCTGGGGTCAACGGTCGAAGTCTCCCATGCCGACGTCCCGATTGAACATCCCAATCGCCTCCCATCGAGCATATAATTTGGTATTGGCAAACACTTGTTGTAACAAAAGGAATCCCCTATATTACATGCCACCAACACCATATATATACCACAATCTTTTTTAATTTCTTGCGATGTGGGACTATTCGTCCATTCAATCCACACACCCACTCCATTTCAATGCGAGCCACACCTAACATTTTTAACTTCTTAAAAAATTGATTGTGGTAAAATATTTGTTGTTATTATATTTATTTCTGAACTTTTTAGAAAATCGATTCAGTATTAGTATTTGTGCTGTTTTAATCATTTCAATTTTTTTAAAGAAACAAATTTAGAATGAAATAAGTTATTCATGTATATTCATTTTTTGAATTTAGAAAAAAAAGACGCTTAACTATAATATTTGTTATTATAATATTTAGTTCTTAGCTTTTTGGAAAATCATTTTCAATAGAATATTTGTTGTTGCCATAACCATTGCTTATTTTTTAGAAAATCGATTTCGGTAGAATAGTTGCTCCTATTAAAATTCATTTCTAAATATTATAGAAAATATATTTTAGTACAGTATTTGTTGTTGTTAAATTTGCTTCTAAACTTTTTATAATATCAATTTAAGTACAATATTTCTTAATTCTTTAACTTCATTATAAACTTTTAAACGTATTTTAAAATTCATGCAATTATTAAATTTATCGTGTAGGCTATAACAATCAATTATTTTGCACCTAATATTAGCGTAAACTTATCAATACACATATTAACAAATAATTATACTATAATTTTAGGAATTTACATCAACCATATTTTTTTTGTTACATATTAAAGAATTAAACTGCCAGTTATCATCTTCAAATCAACTCACAAAATATTATCATTAAGTAATTTAAAATATTAACCGGTTTTATTTGATAATCAATTAATTTCAAAATTTAGGGTTTTAACCATATTATTAAATCAACTACTAATCTATGATTATCATCTAATAACAGTTCATTAACATATTCATACACATAAACACTAAAATTTACCAAAATAAGGGTTGAAAATCATACTAAATTATGTCAAAATCAAAGCAAGCGAAGGATGGAGGGCAACGAAGGTTGAGGCGGTCACTGGCGATAGATGACGGTAGGAAGCAGCTGCAGTGACGACGGTGTGGGGTATCTTTATAATATTTGGTGGTTCGTGGGTTTTTTTGGTCAAAGGGAGAAAATTATGTTTTTGTGTTCGGATTCGTGGGTATATTGATTTAGCCGACAACTAGCGATGACTGCATTTTTTAACCGCCGCCAGAACTCACCGCCTTTCCTACATGTTCTAGAATGCCATTTTAACTCTTACCATGCATGCTTAATTTTCATCTAAATTCTCTTTTTTCCTTTTTATCTACAGATGGCAATTGTTGTTTTGCTTTTGGTAAACGTATGAAGGTCCAAAACATTTTTCAAAAAACATCTGGCATAGATGCTATTACTAAATTCCAATCAAACAATTTTGAAATGAATACCAAAGATGCAGTCCTTACAGCACGAAGAGTGATAAAGAAAAATATAATCTCCCTCCTGTCATCTTCTATGTCTTAGGTAAACTATGATCCATCGAAGAACATAATATTTGAAGATAATAGTGAAATTGATACAACACCTATCATGTTTTTCTCATTCGTTTTACTTATACAACTGTAACAACCTGGAAAATCAAACCAATTTAAAAAAATTATTTTAGAAATTTTAATGAATTTTGAATATTTAAAATGAATTATTTTAAATAATAACGACTAAAAATTTATTTAAATCGAAGTTAGAACGAGTAAATTTATTTTAATTATATAACGAGCCTGAAATGGCGCGGTAGTTTGAAAATTCGATTTCAAATTTCAATTGAATGTACAAGATTTAAAATAAACTGGATTTCAGTGGAACCAGAAATATTTGAATCTGTTTGAAAATATCTTTCCAACGAATGCGAAAAATCCAGATTTCATAATGGGAATAAAAAGTTATATCCAATTGAAAATTCAGAATAGTCGCTATGGAATTTATATATATATAGCCCTTCAAAATAGGGATTTTGCAAACGACCTCCGTTTTCGATGAGACCACTATTGTTGGATCCAGAATGTCAAATTATTGCTAGATTCCAATTTTCATAATTTTGAAATCAATATGTGAGCGTGGTGAATTTAAACGTGTTTGGTGATTTCAGTTTGAATTTAATCGACTGGAAATTGACCATTTTTCAAATGGTCTCCAAATTCGATGAAATTACTTTTGTTAGGACCATATCGTCAAAACAAAGCTAGAAATAATTTTTCTATAATTTTTAGAGTCAGTGTGTGGCCCCGGTAAATTGAAATGTACGTTTAAAATTGAATATATAGAGTTATATTTTAATTTAAAGAAAAATTGATCGAAACAGTCGAATTGGCTTACGAAACATATCCCATTGTGTTCGACATGGGGGTAATTAGCTACGGGCGACAGTCCTTGGGTTCGATTTGGAGATTGAACGAAAAAGTAACTTTTTGGGAAAATTAAATAATATATATATATATACATATACATATTATTTATAAACCTTACCCTCCCTCACAAAGTCAAATCCCCCCAAATAAAAAAACTGTCGTTCCCTGGAACCTCCTCCCCCATCGTTCGACGCCGCCACCCTCCAGCGACAGCCACTGCTGCCTCCGCCCACCGCCGGGCCTCCTCTGGCCACCCCTCCGCCTCCAGCTCCTCCCCCTTGGCCTCCTCCTCCTCTAAATCGAACCCAGACCAACCGCGAGCCCTAGACCACCACAGCGCCGCTTCGGCCACCGTGGCACCAACTCCGAACGCCGCACACCCCCCTCCTCGACCCTCTGCGCCGCCTCCACACAGCCTTCACCGCCCAAACCGAACCCAAACTCCATGCCCTGACCGCCGTTGGACACCGCAGCCTTCCCCGACCATCGCTGACCTCCCGCCGATCACCCCTGGCATGCTGCCGCCGCTTCCAGGCCCCACCGCAACCCCTCCAACTCGAATTCATCTGAAAAGGTGAGTTTTTATATATTTCATTTAATTAATTTTTGTAATTAAATAAAAATCTAATTTTTAAATATGTAATAACATTATAAAAATATGATTTTTTTTACATATATATTTTTGGTATAAAAATATGATTTTTAGTCGTATAAAAATAAGATTTTTAGTTTTATAAAAATATGATTTTTAGTCGTATAAAAATACGATTTTTAGTTGAATAAAAATATGATTTTTATCATATAAATAGCAATATAAAAATTCGATTTTTATACATGAAGTAGCGATATAAAAATATAATTTTTATATAGGATGTAGCATCGTAAAAATCTGATTTTTATAATGTAGATTGGAAATAAAAATATGATTTTTATAATAAATGTAGTGTTTTAAAAATATGATCTTTATAATGTAAACATCGTTATAAAAAGGTGATTTTTATATATATGACATTAAAATAAAAATGTGATTTTTTAACATAAATATCGTTGATTAAAAATATGATTTTTAATATATATATATACCGCGTGAAACAGATTACGATGGAACTGACTGGACGCAAAACAGAATCCAAATCAGCCATGACGGAGTGGATCCCAAAGGTGAGAATTTTTCACTCTAATTTAATTTTCTAGTTAAATATATATACTAGGATGCAGACGGTGCTTAGTAGCACCCAACACCTTTGTTTGAAACATTGGTTGTTTGGTTGTTTGCTTTGATTGTTTTGTTTGTTCGAATTTGGTTTGGAATGTGAGTTGAATTGATTGGAATTGGTATGTGTATGGTGCGAGCCAGTATTAGGCGAGGGATAAGGCCAGACCTTATTTCGGTTCTAGTATCACGCTGTTGTGCTGCCGAAATTTTCTAAAAATGTTAGAACAATAAAAATATCAATTTTATTGTATAAATGAACTGTATAAAATATTCATGTGTTGAAATAAATATTTATCGTTAAAAATATATTTTTAACGAGTATATGAATGAAAATAAATATTCATTTTCAAATCGGACGATTTGTTTATGTACACACATTTGACTAATATTGATTGGGACAATATATTTTACACATCGCCTAACTGCACAACTAAAATCGGTGTGTGTTGATTGAAACCCCACACGGGTATTGAGATGATATTTGACATACACTAATCCCAATTGTTTAATTGTATGTCAATCAATTAGTTGGCAAGCTGTTGTAAGCATTAATTATTCATATTTAACGCTTATGCAGTTGTGTAATGCACTCCGAATGATGGTTAACTGTGTTTGATTATCGTTGTGTACATGCGTGTATGAAATCCATATAAATAAAATTATATGGTAATTGACCGTGTCAGATTCCAATTCGGAAAGAACAAATATTTTAAATTAACGAATATTTTGAAATGACGAATAATGAATATTTTAAAATAATATTCAGTAATGGATCAAAATGTGATTTGATGTCCGATTTGGGATGTATACGAAAATATTGAAATATATGAAGCCGTGTTGATTAGATTAACACCATTTTGACGTGAACGATATTTATATCGATTTTATTAATTTTTATAATGAATATCGAAAAGGAAATGATTTCAAAATCTGATATTTTGAAAATATTATCATTTATATATTATAATGATAAGGAAATTTTAATTTTGATTTAAAATTGAATATGAATTTGAAATTGTTTTTAAACCGAATTTAAAACAATTTATAAAATATGTTTTAAATGGGAATCGACGAAATATATATATTATATATATTTAATGGCCTGAATAGAATGCGCCGCGCCGCGGCAGTTCGTGAATTTCGACCATTGACTTCGAATTGATATTACGGGAGATCCGACCGTCAGATTCTCCTAAAACCGGAACCGTTGGGTTCGTATCGAAAAGAGCTTCCAACGAATACAAGAAATTTGAAATCTAACGGTTGAGTTTGGAATTATATCCAAATCAAATTTGGAAAAGGTCGTTGTAAGTGCAATTCGATGACCGTTTATGGAAATCGACTGAAAGGGCCTTAATAAAATTATTAAAAATATTGATAATTTGTGTAAAATCATAATAAATGATTTGGAAAGAATGTAAAAGAAAAATTCCACGTTTGTAAAGATAAATATATTTTTATCGAAATGAACTAGTTATGAACTAGAATTATAATCCAATATTTTTAAATAAATAAATTGGATTTGAAATAGTTTTAAAAATAACCAGAATTTCCAATATATGAATTGGAATGGATTTGAATCGAAATTATCTTCAGAATATTTCGATATTGGATTCCGTGATTATACGGATATTGTGGAGGAATTTGGAAGATATATATATCGTTATTCCCAATACGATATTTGTTGATTTCAGAATTTGATATTGAATATAAGTCGATATAATTTCTATTCAGAGCCTTGTATTTAATATTAAATTGGATTTTGGGTTTGTCGTGAATGGTGTCTTCATTAACACTGTTCTTAAACCCAGTTGAGGAAAGAATAAATCTTTTACTTAAGATTTAGTGAAGTTTTCCAATTAATTAAGATTTAATTGGAATTGAATAAAAGAATTGGATTTTGGGTTTGTCGTGAATGGTGTCTTAAATAACAATGTTCTTAAACCCCGTGTGAAAAGAATAATTTTTTTAATTAAGATTATTAGTGTTTCCAGTTAATTAAAATTTTAACTGAAATAAAATGGAATCTGAATTGGGTTTATTGTGAACTGTGTTTTAACGACATTTGTTCTTTAACCCGATTAACAGTGAAATGTGATTTGGAATATATAAATATTTTTATTAAGGTTTAACGGGAATTTTCCAAAGTAAAGTTTTCCAATTTAATATATAAAACTGGAATTGAATGAAATTCGATTTGATAATAATCGAAATGAGCTTCTGTGGAGGAAGACTATTAATATATATGGGATTTAAAAGGCTTTGTCGTTATTTCCATTTATATTATTAATTGGATACGGAAATTGATAGATTATATATTGATCTGTTTTCCATGAAGATTCATAATTAATGGAATGTGATTTGGGTTTATCGTGAACTGTGTTTTAAATGACATTAGTTCTTTAACCTAGTTAAAGACAAGATTACATGTCTAACCTTGTATTTCGAACTGTATGGTTGATCTCTGCTAAATATATATTTGTTTGGTGGCGGAAAATTTATTCTCTTGATTAACACTCTTCTCTAAGATGTACGAGTTTAGAGGTTATATATAGGCAGAAATCAATGGTACGGTGTAGATTGTCGATGCGACAAGTTTGATTTCCCAAAGTTAAATAATCATTAATATTGATTTTTGGGAAGGTTAAAACTAAGTGGAGTTTTAATGAATCTTTAATTAGATTGAAAAGAGAATGTGATAATTTAAATTATCAAATTCGGGAAATGATCGAGAATGGAGTAGCATCAGTTTTACTTTAAGCGCTAGTTAAACTTTAATTAGATTTGAACGTGAAATGGTAATTAAATTTACCGATAACACTGTGGTGTTAGATATGAAGTATTACTAGTTTTGCTCCGTGGGATGAATAGACTGGGATTGGGAAATTAAATAAATGATTACTTCGGTAAGGTTCGCTAATCACGACTAGTTGATAAACCTTACTTTGGTTTAGAATTGATATCCAAAGGAAGATTAAAGAATAAATTTAAGAGAATTTATCTTTGATAAAATTAATGGGAACCTTTCCCAAAGTATAAGAATATTTGAATAAAAGGATATTCTGAATTGGAATGAGGCGTATGTTGTGTTTCTATAGCACTTGTTTATTATATACACGAGTTATTCGAAAAGGCCGGGTTTATACCCATTCTGAATAACTAATTCGACGATAAGTCGACGATGAAGTCGGTGGTTGAAGACCGGAGGTCCTCACATCGTTTGGATGATTACTGATGTCTTGATTGGGCTGTACACCCAAGACAAGGTAATAAGTGGTGATCGTCTAGACGTACTTGGAGATCGATCGGATATGCGAGGACCTCTCTCCTATATTGGACATTTGAGACGAGGAATAAGGTGCCTCCGGTTTCGTTCAGACCCAGAACGAACTTGTAAATGGATCTGTGTCTGACATTGGATTTTATTCTGTGTTGATTGATCCCTATTAAATAAATATCTGTTTGACGGTAGAAAATTTATTCTCTTGCTTTACGCCCTACACTGAGACGTACGAGCTCAGAGGTTACATATCGATAGACATCAGTCGCATGGCGTGAATTGCCTGTGTGGCATGCTGAGATGCAAATGATCAAGGCTTCTGTTGAAAAGCAGAGTCTTGTGGTTGATGATCAAAGCACGACTTTAATATAGCATAGCTTTGTGTATAGCGTTAATTTGCAAGCCTCACACCTCGGTATGAGTTTAAAACGGGATAAAGGACCTCTGGGAGAACATGACGTTTCTTTCTAGCTATGGGTGGTGTCATGGTATGGAGCTCAGACATTTATATTTTTACCTATGTGGATGATGGATAGCGAGGCGCCTCAGATATATCGGTTACAACGGAGCCGATGGATAGGTCCAATAGGACCGGGAAACGTGTGTTCAGGAATAACTAATCCTCACACGTAAGAGAGGACCGGCCCAACCGATCCAAGGATTGCCCAGAGTGCGTAGTCCTGAGACATTTGCTGGAGTGTCGCGAAGCGGTTAGGAGTACATCCCTTGTCTAGACTCATGACGGAAATCCAATTTCTAATACGTGACATTTCAGTTTTGATTGTAGAGCCTAGTATTGGCGACATGATATATGGTACCCATGCTGTCTATGATTGATACATTTATATTTGAAGTTGTTTTATACACTATGCACTTATAATAGTATCAAATGATTTGTTTTAAACGTACCAAGCATGTTTGGCTATTATAAGGGAAAACCCTATCATCCGGCTTGCGTTGCATTGTGTGATGGGACCTGGGTCTTATAATAGCTTCATTTTTCCAAAAAACATTGCGCTATTTGTTTTATGCACTGATATTCTTGGGAGGAAACCCGTTCCGTGTTATACGGCATGGTCCCTTGATTTACTTTATTTTTAAAGTAAAGATTTAATAACTGTTTTAGTTCTCACACCAGTCACATGATTGACCTGGAGTTTATTATTTTAACCTAAACTCTGGGTGCCCCTATTTTCCACACGGGCAGCTAGTAGTTTTGGTTTTGCAGATATTATATTCACAAGATCCTGATTTACAGCTGAAGCTATATTCGGAACGCTCTGTATCTGTGTATTTCTTTCAGTTATGTTTTGTATTATTTTCCACTGCATAATAATTTGTAAATCTCTGACATTTATCAAATGTATATTATTTGTTCATACTCTGTATATTCTTGTACTCTGATGTAAATTGTTGTAATAAGCAATGAAACGTTCTTCTGTTTATGTTCTGATTTGTCGTGTTGTCAACTCAATCCGGACTTTCCCGTAAGGGCAAGTTTGGGTCGTTTCAACAACCATCTTCAGACAACTACTGCCATTGAACAAATTACAACCACTGATTATGCTTTAACACAATCAGTTGATATCATTCATGTCGAGTCTAATTACAAAGGAAAATTCTCGGTACTCTGAATTACCACTATTCTACTTATGTTCTCAATTTTTATCACTCAAACTGTTTATAGGGCCGACCCTAGGGGTAAGCGAGCAAGCCGACCGCCTAGGGAAACCAGCCAGGCAGGGGCAACAAATGACAGTTGGGTGGTGGCGATAGTTAACTTATTTTTATGTTAAAAAGTATTATCTAAAATCAGGTGCAATTGAGTATGCGGTTGAGTGGTTGTGTGTTGTATTCTCAGTTGTGCAACCCGAGTTTGAACTTGGTAGGGCTCTCTTCATTTATTTTTTGTTCAAGCACTTTAATTCTGGGCTAGGGCAACCAAATCATCCGGGTCGGGCCTGACTGTTTACATTGTTAAGATTTATCTTCTTCTGCTACAACCAGACTGTTCATGATGACATCAATGAAAAGACCAACGATCATCCTCCTTCCACACCTACAAGAAAGGGAGCATGAGGAGGAATTCACATCGCTGAATGCCCGCTAATATTGTTTGCATTTACATCCTTTAACCTGTTTATTTACTACAACTCCATCATCTCTTGTATTCTGAACTAAATAGCCGAATATTGCCCTTACTGGTCCTATTACACATTTGTTTTTTTCATTCATTCACACAATCAATGTTACTCGTATTTTACTAGACATTTACTTAAAACTACAGTTACTATTTCTGTAGGACGAAGAAGAACTTAGTAGTCACGTAGGGCTATCAACCGATGCTTTCGAGTGCGGATAATGCCATATTTGCATCCATATCAGAAATCATTTTTGAATATCGGATATCCGTATCTGCAGATACTAACAAATATAAGATAATTTTCCAATCCACGAACTTTAATAAATCAAGAAGCTTAAATGGAAAATTTTAGTTTAACATAAAGTTTTTTTTATAAATAAAATCCAATTGATTATTAAAGTGCTAAAAGAAACAAATATGAAGATAATAAGTAGTTTAGAACAATTAATATGTGTTTGATGTGTATAATATGGACTTTCAACTTAATGAAATACCAAATACCATTATACTAAAATACACTTAATTTAAACTATAATTATAAAATTAAATGCTTATATTTGCATCTGCATACGTTCCTCCTGATATCGGATAGCTAATCGCCTTTTGAATACCGATGCGGACAAATTTCAGATTTTTTGGGTATCCATTAACAACTCTACAATCATACAGAGCTTACCAGTACTCAACATGGGGATAAGTTCAGAAAATAATAATTAAATATAGCTAGATTCTCATTTCATAAGCAGTTGCTACTCCTCTTTACTACCATTTAATTTTCATTTATGCAATTCATCTGTCAGCTATTTTTGGTTCAAATTTTCTTTCTTTCGACATTAGTCTATCTATTTGTACTACTTCTGGGACAAGATATTTTCCTCCAGCTTATCTGTCCTATTAAGTACATGTTTCAATTTTTTAAAGGGTATTGTTATTCGCACTTCAACTTTAATTAAGGGGTGACTCATTTTATATTTTTTAAAATTTACTAAGTGGAGGACATTACAAAGTAACATCCCCTTAAAACTGAATTATAATATGACCAAACTACCCTTACCTTGGTAATTAGCCTAATTGGATTGGTGTTGTTATTGACACTCCAAAATGATTAAGGGGGACACAAATGAAATTCGGTAAGGCTGTGTCGCATTTATTCTCGGAATATGGTTGAGTGTGATTGAGTTTCACCCTTAAAATCGCCAAAGGGCCATTGAAAATGAAAAATAACGAAAAGCGGTGTGTGTATACCAAATTTTGTTTTCGACCGTGTCCCCCTTAACCATTTTGGGAGTATCGGTTACAATTCCTTGGAAAAAAAAATCGATTTAGAAAAGTAAAGTAGAGATATTTTCGTAAACTAATTTTTGTCTTCAGTACGTCCCATAACAATTCTAAATATGATTGAACTTGAAGTATCCTTAAAATTGACCATCCTTTAATTAAGTTTGGAACGCGAATAACAATTCTTAAACTGTAAGAAGGTTTGAACCGACTGATGTTGAAGAATCGGCGGATGAGTTGTGTTAGGGGTGAAATGCCACTCGAACCCAAAGCTATCTAGTTCTCCCCGAAATGCGTTGAGGCGCAACAATTGACTGGACATCTACGGGTAAAGCCTTACATAAAAAAACTTACATAAATAAAAAAAATATCATTTGCACTCAATAACTCAAAGTTGGATACTTGTGAAAAAAGTCCGAAGATAAATCCTATATGTTTAACGGGCCTGCGGCCCACCACGAAGAAGTTAGTAGCAGACACGTCTGAAGACCAGGCATCCGTAAGAATATCTCCTTTCGTTCATTCAGAGAAGAAAGAAACCCAATAAAATAATAATTTTATTGTTAAAATGACATCTTTGGGTATCTCTAAAGGGATTCTAGAGGTAGCGAATTCACCGTCTGTATCTTTCTCTAGAGCTCTGTCGTTCAAGGTATTATTACTTGATTTTGCTCTGTTTCATGTAAAAATATTTGAGTTGTGTTTCTCCTTGATTTTATACGTTTTATTACAGGACTCGGGATATAGAGGTTCTAGGCTTGTTAGGTTTCCGTCTTCCTTGCGTCGACGGAATTTGGGATGTCATTTTAAACATGGTGAATGACTGAACTTATCTTATTTTTGATTAATTAGGTTTGGTTTCACTCTAAATATAAATATTATTAATTCATTTAACTTAAAATAATAATAGCAGTAGTAATAATATTAATATTAATATTGATGTTTCTTATATTACTTCTACTATTACTCTTATTATTTTATATAAGTTAATTTGAGCATCAATTATTATTATGGTTATCATTTTGTAGTACAATGATATATATATATATACATTTTGTAGTACAATGATATATATATATATATATATATATATATATATATATATATATATATATATATATATATGAGATAGGATCAAGAGCACCTCAAAAAGTGCAGCACCCCTATAGGCCCCCTGATTTCCATCACACATTCCGTTTTCTCTCTCCTCCCACTAACTCTCTCTCCCCCTACTAAATTATTAAACAATAAATGAGTGGCTAAGGTTGAGGGGCAAAAGGGGTGCTCTAAAATAGGGGTGCCCTGGAATCCTCCTATATATATATGTATATATATATATATATATATATGTGTGTGTGTGTGTGTATGTGTGTGTGTAAGTTTATATTTGGGGTAAAAATGCCACTAACAATTTAGATTTTTAACCATTGACATAATTTAATGAGATGATCCGATTTAAATATCATGAATTGACCCAAAACATTAGACGCACATGATTAAAATATAATTCTCCAATAAATTTAGTGAACATACTAGGAAAGAGACAAAATATAAGCTAAACATGATATAAATATGTTATGGAGAAATATATCAAATGAGATAAGAAAATGAATGGAAATATTCGAAATGTAATCAAAGCGAAATAAATATCAAAAAGAAATTTTGGGGAATAAAGAAGTAAAACAAAGTATATAGTAAGTAAATAGTAAAATACGCAAAACGAGTAGGCAATAAGAGGATGCAAGAAATTATTAATCTTGAAGCAAAAAAGGATATTAATAACCGAACAAAACACAAATAAAGTACGAATAGCAAGCTAGATGGAAAGTAAAAGAAAATGATATTTTATTAAATGTACAAACAACGTAATAAATTAATTTAAGATTTAGAGCAAATTCGATGTATTAAAAGAAAATCATATTAATACTTTAGTAAAAGAGGAACATATACAGAATGGATGAAAATTTTATTATGCATGAATCCATGATTGATGAAGAAAAAAATACATTAGAAAATAGAGTAAGTTACAAACAAAGAGATGGATATCAAAACATAAAGGTGAGAATTTGAAGAAACGTAAAATTATGGGGAAAAGCAAAGCGATTGTACTATATGGCACAACTACAAAAGTTTTGGAATCATCGAAAAGTGAGTGCATATAAATAATTTACAAACATAGTGGATAAACTATTAAAAACGGGACATAAGCCTAACAAATAAGAAATGTTGATAAAATGAAAGATACAAAGTTATGCTAATCAAAAGATAATCATCAAATAACAGTTAGAGTTTATGCCAAATAAATTAGCAGTGCAAGCTTTACGCTCAATGAGGGAACTAATATGGTAATTTAGAAGGAAACAAAATATCTACATATTTGTAGGTCTAGCGAAAATATGGTAAATTACCTATCAGAGTTATTTTAGGATAAGGTGTTAATTTTTTTAAATGTGGTCCTATAGTTTTGAGTTTGAATAAGAGACATCAACTGATAACTTAGAGCGTAAAGTACAGTGTAAATTCTAATCCATAATTAAATTGTAGTCTCATTCGGTATGTATAAATGAATGCAAAAATTACAAAAGTGAACAAAATGTTGCGTGCTATAGCGCATACTGCAAACTACAAACTTTGCACTATTTTGCATTATTTGCTATTGACTACCTTGGTACTAATGCACGATCTGGTATGCTTGAACGGAAAAAATTATATCAGTTAATACACTTAGTAGAACTTGTTCACAGTTTATGTAAAACATACAATACGAAAATACAAACTTCATACAAAGGGAGTAGTTAGTTTTTGTTAGATTGAGGATTGAATCAATAGTATGTTCTAAGTTCGTATTTATTTGCATTAGTCTTGAATGAAATAACAAGCAAACTTCATCAGGATACGTCACAATGCATAACAACATAACACAAATGGGTAAATGCATCATAATCAAAATGGTTAAAACTAGGTTGAACTAAAAGTCTAAAACTAAGTATGCAACATGTAACCAATGTTCGAGGTATTGGTCGGCATACCGAATTCGAAATTTTGGCAGTGTTGTACTGATACTGGCAATAACCAAACCAGAGCCGAGCATAAAATTCGGTTCCGGTTTAGGTTTTTGAAGAAATTAACTTAAAAGAGTAGAAAAACAAAACCGAAGCCAAAGTCAAGATTTAAAGTAAATTAAACAACTTATTTGAGCAAGGATCTCCTTAGCCCTAGCAATCGGTAGTTGATTTGAGCTGCAAGATAGCGAAATCCCATTTCTTAGCCACGACAATTTTTTTATTAATCTTCGACATGCCGCAATTTTTTTTGGTTGGGTGCAGATCGAAATTGCCCTAGCATCAGGCATCTGGCTTTGAGAAGAGGCAAAAGAGGAGCGCGAAATTTGGATGCATCTGGAATAGCTTAGCTCTTAGGTCAATTATTTTGTTTGGGCTGGCTGTGTTGGGCTGGACTGGGTAACGAATAATTTATACTGATGTATATTGACTAGGGCTGAAAGTTTATGACCTTATCATTTGTTTTTAGCTTGGATTGGGTTGGGTCAGGTTGGACTAACACATTTATCGATCATTTTTTATCCACTATATACTATACTTCATTTATAAGGATTATTACTTAAAATTTGAGAATGTGACCGAAACCGAAAGTAATGAAACATCCAAAATCATCTGAAAAGAAAATTTCAAATGATCGAAACCGAAACCGAGCTCTCGAATCTTGCATGTAACTTCTTTGAATAAGTTAATGACAATAATACAATAAAGATGCAACAATGAACAATTAATAGAATACAAATAGTGTAAGAAGCTTAGGAGATGAAGGTTGTTATAAAAACCAAGTTAAAATGAATTAGAGTTAGTGGGAAACAAATAGTGCTATGTGATAGAAAATTACAAGTAAATCGTTTTTTAATCAAATAGCAATCGGAAAATTTTATCAAACGAATCAAATTGATGGGTTTTAGAAATGAAATGGAAAATAAGTAAAAAGTAGTAGCAATGTTTTGCTAGGATAAATAATTGAAGTTAGCATGGGAGATAGAGTTACAAGTGAGAACGTGAGAACAAAAATAGTAATGATATCTGAAAATGAATATTGGCTTTTAGACAAAACATACTTATATGATATCTGCTTAGACAACACATATAATATTTGATAGAGTGGTGAGTTGTTGAGATGATATATATATATATATGTATGTATGTATGTATAGATTCATCAATAGATTGCCGAAATAAAAAACCCATGTACATTCGAATTTGAAAAATAAAAATAAAATTCAAAAAATAGAAACGTGTTGTTACGATGATAGCCACATCCAAAAATCATTCATTTCTTTTATTAAGATACATGTATTTTAGCATTAGTTTACCTCGTGTACGTATGATGAATGATTGATGTTTACCGTTTATCAAATTAATAGTTTATATTATGTGTATATAAATGCATATTTTTTACTCTTTTTTTATTCTCGTATATTTCTTCTTTTAGTACTAAAATGGTTTTATGTTGAACTAAATTTTCTTTTCTTTTATACTTATTACTTATTAGTTATCGTTTTAGATAAGAATTCAATACCTATCTGTATCTGCTATTCATCTATATGGATATACAACATTCAAAAATGAATTTGAATGTACATACAGATATAATATAATCTGTATCCATGCATATCGGACCTACCTACGTAATTGGAAAATGACAAAAAGAATTATTTGGTTAGCATGAAAAAAAATAGTCGAAATAATCTGAATTAAAAAAAAAACTAAAATCAAGTTAACTGAATAGACGACTCTAACAGGAAATTGTGTAAAAATAAAAATGTTACTGATTCCACGTATTTGGGATTAAGACATGAATTATAATGATGGCAACACTCAATGTGACATGGGGTGTTAGGTGAAATTCACTTTATTCTTATTTCAGAATGCGATTTTCAGTTGTTTGAACACATTATTATCGAAGGACATAGCCTAGCGAGTAATTTGTTTTTGGAGAAGTATTAACAGATTGAAGGTGGATACAAAGCACAACCACTCACCTTAGTGCCCCCTTGGTTACAAGCCCATGCAACTGAGCTCGTCACGAGTAATTTATTTTGTTTTCTTGTACAAAGTTTATTTTGTATGATTAGGTTTCCTTTTGTTAAACGAGCCTTCGTCAAAAAGGAGATTTCGTTCTAAATTTTATTATACTCCATAAACAACCTTAAGTTCGTTAACTTTTAAAAAACACGGACATAACCCTTGTATGGTCAATGATTTCCTTAGAACATCTATCCTATTTTATTGTCTTTGTGTATTGTCATCTACAAAGCAGGGTTGCGGCTGTCTGGGTGGCGTACTGTTTACGGGTGCGGCAGTGCAGCAAGGGGAGCGTATGGGGTGCGCCATGTGGCGTGTCCCCCGTATTTGGGTAGGGGGTGGGGGGTGCGGGAAGGGTGCGGATTTGGGGTGCGTCGGTGGGATGAAATGTAAATTTCAAATTGGAATCTTAGATGGCTGTTGAAATTGTTGGAGACGAAACATCAATTTGAGATGACTGTTGAAATTGTGGGAGACGAAGTATCAATCTAAGCACAATTAATGTGACAACCAACTCTAGAAAATTCAAAACAGTAGTGTATTTGACTATTTGGTTTAATTTTAATGAAACTCTTAATTTTCGTAATAGATTTTATATATATATATATATATATATATATATATATATATACACACACACACACACACACACACGTATCCCCTGCATCCGAATCCTGATATTTTCATATTTGTCGAATCTACATATCCCCGTACTATGCACCCCACCCACCCACTCGTATCCTTGCTTCCTAAATTGTCATGAATTAGCCTCTTAGCTTCTATGCCGTAAGAAGATGGATCGCTTATAAATTTTAGAATGTTTAAAGGTATCTAACAATCCATGTAAGACTAGCTTTTGTATCGGTAAATATTTAAAATGAATGAGCATTTGATGATTTTGAATGATTGCGAGAAGGGTTAAACTTTAAATTGTGGTTAAGTGACTTTTTCAAAGTTTAAACGTAGTTCATTGGAACTCCTTAGAAAATTGAAAATTTTACTTATTTTCTAAGCTTAGAAGTTAGTTTGTTTAATCATCAAACTTATATAGCTTCTACAAAAAGCAAGGAGATGAAGCACAGGCCAAATAACCTTATTAGGCTAAACCAAACATCTCTGGTGCTACTAGTACCACTTTGTGAATGCATCCTTTGGTGTTTTAGTACAACTTTATGAAGCACGTCGTTTATGTTTATAACAATAATCACAGTTCCTGCAGCAATTTATCGCTTGCTGACTATATTGGAGTTTTTATACAACTATACCTTATACTTGAACTACTCCAATGATTAGTGTAGTATACCATGATGTCAATTTCCCCCCTAAAGTCCTTATTGATTACTTGATATGGCCAGCTTTTGCATGTTCTTATGGATTTTGTATGTTGCTGTTCTAAACAGCTTTCAAGCAATACAGAAATATATACTAGATACTAAATCTACAGATCTTAGTTTAGTAATTTGCTTCGTAGATTTCATCTAATGTTGAGGCAGAAAGCAGTGGAGAACGACTGTTATAACATGGAAACAAAAAGCAGAAATTGCTACCTTGGAGAGATGAGTACAAAATCTTCCAAACTGAATTTCATTGCGAATTGATCTTTTTCAATTATGATTCCAATCTCAATCAAAATCGTGATCGCGGAAAGTCATTCGGTGCAAGTTGGCGCACACATGTGAGTGCACGCGCGCGTACACATGCACACACGTGTGCACACACACGCATATATATATATATATATGTGTGTGTGTGTGTGTGTGTGTGTGTGTATGTATATATGAGCGATCGGTGGCACCCCTATTTGTGAGCACTCATGTTGCACTTTCACCGTTCGTGAGCTACGACGATCCAAATCGAACGAGAATTTGTAGATATTCAATCCATACATATATATTGAACTATCCAAAATTTGAGTTCGTTCCGACATTCGTATAATAATATATTTGATGTTTAAATTTAACGGTTTAAATAAATGTCTGAACGGTGAATAATTGAGCTATGATTTTGAAAATATTACGAATGTCGGAACGAGCTCAAATTTTGGATAGATCATTATATATGTGTGGATTGAACATCTACAAATTCTCGTTCGATAATTGAAGAGATAATTGGAAAATAAAACAGCAAGTACAAAAATGAGTAATAAACCCCAGTATAAACTGGTACGATTCAATTCAACATTTTGTTCATTCTGGTTTAATTGTGTCATAGCTCTATAATTCGAATTTGGTTTATCGTTGGATGAATTGCATTGCTGATATTGATCCTAAAAAAAAAAGGTAGGTACAGCTAGTCCGTGAATAGCTAACCATCGCACTGTAAAAATTGGATAGGTTCGATCTATGGTCATTGGTGGCCTCCTAACTCCTAAAAGGATCTACTAAATTCATCAAGTTATTCCAAAGAATCAAAACGGCCGGTTATTAATGGAATCCCCTGGGATCGCCGTGGCTCACAAACGGTAAAGGGTGCAACAGGGGTGCCCCCGATCGCTCCTCTCTCTCTCTCTACACACACACACATACACACACACACACATACATACATACACACACACACACACACACACACACACACACACACACATATATATATATATATATATATATATATATATATATATATATATATATATATACACGAGCTAGGATCCACAACCTCTCTTATTTAGCGCCACCAGTTAGCCTCCTAATACCAGCCATATGTATATATTTAAATGTTTGGCCCATGTGACGGGAAAGAGAAATACCAAAATATTTTAATATAAACGTGTAGCTGATATTACAGGGCTACATGATGGTGCTAAGTCAGTCCAGTTGTGGATCCTAGCTTACTCGCTCTATACGAACACACAAACATATGAACGACCAGCGGAAAAATAATGGCAGACTACTCATCTTGGGTGGTGTACGGCTACCTAGTCCGCGCGATGTTTATAAACTTCCACTACATCGGGTTAATTTACAAAAGGGAATAGTTGCTCAGGATAATTGACCTGTCCCGGCTTTTACTACCAGAGGAAAGCCCCCTCTTCACTGTGTGTGCGCGCGCGTGTGTATGTGTTGTGTGTGTGTGTGTGTGTTAGTACATATAGTATTAACACAACAAAAATCAAGCATGTCTCAGGCATTTAAGAAGGAAATCTGCCCATTACATGCTTAGGATTACCTTTATCATCCAACTGTCTTCATTATACATACATTGCATCTAGGGGTGAGCTATATTCGGTTCAAATCGAATTAACCGACCAAACTGGTTCATTTCGGTCAGTTCGGTCTGGTTTTAAAACTAAATCAGTTTGAATTCGCTTTATAAAATAAATTTTTGGGGTATAACCGAATTAATCGAACTTTTAATTTATTATCTAATTTTACGGCATTGTAATACAAAGCCTTTTTTTTTTTTTTTTTTTTTTTTTTTTTTTTTTTTTTGCAAATAGACCAAATCTTATCATAAACATAAAATTTCTCCGCACATGAATTTATGTTTTACTTTGAGTGAATCCATCATTTGAATAATAATGCATCCTTGAAGAATTAAATGAGTTGGAGAAGGCAGTTATGTTTAAACTGATGTAAAACTTCTTGTCTAAAGATAATTTGTGGTCTTCACGGATGAATTCTAGATAATATTACAAATATAATTCCTTCTGGACAATGCCTATATATAATAACCATTTGAGTACCTGGAAACACATGCTTCGATTAAGACAACCTGCAAATCAGATTTTCAGGAAAGTACGAGGTAGCAGAATTAATGCTTCACTTTGGTTGAAACCATGAATCAATGCCACATGTTTAGTGTATATATAATGGTGTTGGACGATAGATTTAATATCATTGGTCAAAAAATGTGAGAGTTGCACACGTTGTGTAAGAAATGGAAAATTTGAACCAAGGAACCTTGCAACAAGAGGGATAGCAACAAAAATTGATCAAACTCAATAACAGACAAAAGCAAACCAGGATTACTATGAATGGAAAAATAAGGGTCAGTTCTTCTCAGTTCAATTTCATACAGCTTGGAATGAAATCACAGATCATAATCCTTCTTAACAGCGGGCAATGATCATATTACACAATAAAAACAGTGGGAGAATTTTCTGTTGTGCATGGAAGGTGTGTTTACAAAGCCTGGACACAAAAATAGACTTATCAGATGAGGTTTGAATCTTAATCAATTATGTGTGCTACGTGATGATCGAGATAAAACGCATTAACATATTTTCTTCAACCGTGCATGCCGTAATTACGTTTGGACACTGATGAAATTAAAACTTAACCTAATACCTGATTCCAGCTCTAGTATGATTGCTGAAGCAATGAATCTGTGAAGAAGCTCCAGGAAACGAGACCGGATTAAAAGTGTAGCCTCCGCAAAACTTACAAGCAGGATCTATTATGTCTAGCGATAAAAGAATAACCATGCACTCGAAATAAGAAGGTAGATAAAATTCAAAAGACTAAAATGAATGAATACGAAATCACTTAACGGCAGCTGAACTAAGAACAACCTACAAAATCGCGACATATTGCAGCGCTAAGGAATAGAGTTGAATGACTTGGGTTGACCTTACAATGCCATGGATCTTTTTCTGTTTAGGGTTTATGACTGAAATGACGTGTGGAGCAAAGAGGGTCATTATTGAGATGGTGGGTCGGGTTACTGCTGGCTGAGTTCTCTTATTTTATTAATTTTGTTTTGCCGTGTACAAAACTATGTAAGTGGATATACGAAGGTAATATGTGCCCTTTTCCTTACAAGGCATCCATTTGAGTTGGGGGCCATAAGATATCGATCAGACATTGGTTTTGCAATAAAGTATCAAAATTTCAAAAAAAAAAAAAAAAAAAAAAAAAAAAAAAGGAGGGGGGAGAACTGTGTCGCTATGCTTATTGATAGTTATGAGCGATAAGCGGTGCCAATGACACAAAAGCTTTGGTAAACAACACGGTGAACTGCACCCACCTTTTTAATTTAATACACATGTTTTTTTTTTAAATCATTCGTAACAATTAATTGAAAAACATCAATATAGTTAATATTTATTCTACTAATGATGTATACATTAACAATTCTTTTTAATCGTTCGACTAGAACACCATTAAACATAACATCGTCAGCATATAAATTCTTGTGCAATGATCATCTTAAAAGCCAAAATCCAAATTAATAATACATATCACAGGTAAAATACAAATCTAAAATTGATGTATGTATCTATACACATAATAGATTTTATGTTAAAGCTTACTTTGAGAATATTACGTAACATGAAATAGGATTTTCATGTCCGTTAGAACATAATTTTGTCTTGAATAAAGAATTACAAAAAAGTTATCCATTATAACGTGCAAAATAATAATAATTAATAATACCAATAAACAAATTATATGATAAATATTAATCACTATGCACTTTTGGATTGTGACAAATAAAAATATATTAAAAACATCGTATTTAAAAAGGTGTGCCTTCTTTGCATATATGCCTTTGCGCCGTTGGTCACAATTCCATGTCATGCTTAAATTGAAAGGGCACAGAACACATATGCCGTGCGGTGCACCGTGGCGTGCCTTAACGTGCCTTTCATAACCATGTGCTCATTTGAGTTTATAATTAAAATTATATATTTTCACAACGAAGTAAAGATGGATTAGAAACAATGTTCTAAAAAACGCGACTGAAGCGTGCCTCAAGGCGAGGCATCCCCCAAAAAGCACCAAGACGCAACCGTTGATGTGTTTTTCCATAAAAGCGTAAGTCCCAACCCTTTGAGGTGCAAAAAAAGTATTAAAAAAACATAAATTGCATAAAAAGTATAAAATATTGAAAAACATTTCCGGGCATTATTTTTTTAGAAAAATAAATTTACATCGTGCTGCTTAACCGGCTTTTGCTCTTTTTTTACTAGTTCGAACTCCATATGGTAGAAAAAGATCATATCAGGTATTTTTTTTAAAGGTTTTTAAAATCGATCGATCCAAGTATATATTTTATGTATATAGTTCTTCAATTTACATGTATTCGCTTACTTCAGCTTACATGTATTCTGCCGCTCATTTAGCTTTTGGAGGGTGACATGCTTATGTGTTCTCTTAGACTACACTTTGACTGTTTTTGGACAACTATTTTTTTTTTGAATTGCTTGTAATAATTTATGTTTTTTATATACTATTTGACGTTATTCTATATCTATTTCCATTATATGACTTGCGCCATTTTCCCCCTTAAAGGCTTACGCCTCGCCTCGCGGGCACGAAAACGCCTCATGTACGCTTTCGCGTTTTAAAACATTGATTAGAAAAATAAACTAACATTCATATTTAGATGCCGAAGTTCAATTATCAAAATCCATATCAAAAGTACAAATCATTATTGTGAGAAAAGGAGGCATATGCTTTCACATGGTTAAATGTCTTTTAATAACCTCTGTATGGAGCAAACTTACGATCACCTATAAGTATATATGCAGTTCAATATGTGAATCCTTTGAAGTATGATTCAAATGCAATTTTGATATAAAATTTGAATTCACACTTCAAATTTAAATCAAATTTTGAAAAACTTGCTTGGAAGAGTTTGAAGCTGGATCATAACTGAAACATGCCAGTCAGTTGGTATCAGATTGCTTATGTAAAGAAATACGACGAATAATTTTAGGACAAAGTGCGTGCACGCATATACATATAGGATAGCGTTCGATGGTTCCCTAAATAGTGCAGCACCCCTACGGGGAAGAGAGAGAGAGAGAGAGAGCCATGTTATTTGATTTTGTGGTGGGAATTAGGGATGCTGCACTGTTTGGGGTACCACTGCGCAACACCCCCCCCCCCCCCCCCCAAACCACCACACACTCTCTTTCTCTCTCACACTCTGTATGTGTGTGTTTGTGAAGTAATTTATAAAATCCTGTCAGTAAACTAATTGGTTTGAACCTTGCAGCAATCAAAGCAGTAGCTACCCCAGACCCATTAGTGGAACTGCCACTAACTGCTGAAAACATAGAGTCCATTCTTGACGAAGTGCGCCCATATCTTATTTCAGATGGAGGGAATGTAGCATTACATGAAATAGATGGTAACATTGTTAGAGTTAGGTTAGAAGGAGCATGTGGGTCATGTCCAAGTTCTGTTATGACTATGAAAATGGGCATTGAGCGTCGGTTGATGGAAAAAATCCCTGAAATAGTTGCGGTTGAAGCCGTTGCTGATGAGGTGACAGGTCTGGAGCTGAATAAAGAAAATATTGAAACAGTACGTTTTAAGTTGTTTTTACTTGTTTTTCGCTTTTCTATGCAGTGAAAATATCTACAATACGATTTTATATTATCATATTTCACATGCTCATAATAGAAGTTAACGTCCTATATTGGCATATGGTGCATCGTATGTGGATAGATTTGTTGATATGACTTCCAATACATAGTGTGATTATAACTCGAATATATAATGTTGTTTTAACCGTTTTAACCGAAATTTGTTGTCAGTGCTATTCTGATGGCGTTTTCCTACCTTACTCATTCAACCTGTTCATAATAAAGGAAAATAGAGCTTATTTTTAAAAGTTGCAGAAATGTTCAGTAAAATACATTCCGTAACTGATTTGGTGTTTTTTCACCTTTTAGATACTGAATGTTTATATGATAAAGTGTAGCGTGCTCTTACTTCCAAAATGCAAAGTAGTTAACTTTAATGTTTGTTTGGTGGTTGGGTTGGAAGTTCTTCGTATTATTTCTTGTATAATACTTGTTTGTTATGTCATATTAAATTGAAAAATAAAACCAAATTGACTCAATACCAATCCAACAGATGAAAATGCTGATGGACTGAAATTTTCCAAAACCACCCTTTCGAATGTAAAACGCATTAAGAGTAGAGTATCAAGCTTAAAGTGTATGGTGTATATTTCCCCTTTAATTCCATTTTGTTGCTTTAAATGTTTTGTGTCATCCATTGTGTTTTTATCTGTGTTCAATATTTGTGCGCTCTCTCCCTCCCTCCCTCCCCCTCGCTCTCCCCCCCCCCTCTCTTCCTCTCTCCCTCTGTTTTTAACATGTATTCTTGTATTTTCCAGTTGCACAAAGGTGTTGAGGTGAAGTTCATTTATTTTTGCTTCCTAACTTCTTACTTGCTTTTGTGCTTAACTTCAAAATTCCTACTCAAATATTCCAACTTTTTTCTGTAGAGGATCACTGATAACATGTTATTCATAGGGAGTGGATTACAATAAGTTTGCAGGTGAAACTAATTTGATTTTATCCATATTCTTACCTTGTTCACGCTTAAGTAAGAACATCGATAAAATTAAACTTATTTCTCCTCCAAACTTATCAGTACCAGTTCAGGAAGGGTTATACGTCGTCCATACATTTAAATCCTTTTGCATCCAAATCACAACCCACTTTTTATATTTAAAATAATGAGCGAAAGAGAGAGTTAGTGGAAGAGAGATTATGTCGTTGGAATCGGGGGGCATTTAGGGTGCTGCGCTGTTTGGGGTACACACACACATATCTCGAGATCTTGCTAATTGTGGGTTGGGTTGGGCGGGGCGGGACGGGCGGGGGTCTTGGTTTGAACCTCACACATACGTAATTACCATATGCAAATGCAATCCCTCGCTTAGTTACAAGTGCACTTATATTTGGTACTTTCCAGCTGTTGGTTTACCGGGCGAAGAGTGATTAAAGCAGTTAACAGATTTGCATGTTATGTAACTAAAACCCTCTAATTTAGCTTTTGAAGTTAAATAAAAATTTGTCATATTCATTTTTAATTTGCTACAATTTCATATTGATATTCAGTTGAAGTTTTACCTTTAAGAAAAGTCTTGAGTGATACCTTGAGTGCTACCTTGATAACTCATTGCTTATATTTTGAGTTCCATGCATAGGTACTTGATGAGATAAGGCCATTCTTAGTAGGAAACTGCGACGGAGAACTAGAACTTGTGGCGATAGAGGAACCAATAGTAAAAGTCCGGCTTAGTGGGCCTGCTGCATCAGTCATGACAGTTCGTGTTGCACTGACCCAGAAGCTTCGCGAAAAGATACCTGCTATTGCTGCTGTTCAGCTCTTGTAGTTATTCATACTTGTATTTTATGTGTATATATTATCAAGTTACAGGCTATACATGATGCAGTCCGTTTTTGGTTTTATTGGAGTTTACAATACTGCTGCTGTTTGTTAAAAAATGGCAAGATAATTTATTTTGTGCTTTTCAGATTGTCATACGAATTAATTTACTTTCTTATTCTTTTGGATTGTCTGGAAATTGAATTCTATGTTCAGTTCTACTATTGGACTGCTGTTATAAGGGTTATCCCTGCGCGCGCGTGTATATACGAAGAGCCAACTTTCTTGTTTTGCAATGACCCTATCTTACTGTAAGCTACACTATTTTTTTTATAGGTGTTCAATCCATAAATAAAAGATTATTATGTAAAATTCGAATTCATTTCACTATTTGTAGTTTTCAGGATCTTTGTTCAATTATTTATCATTCATACATTTATTTAAATTAGAGGTGGGTATAAATCGCACTGCAATACGAAAACTGTTCAGACCGGATCGTAAAAACGGTGTAGAAAACCACACTAAATCCTCTTTCTCTAAAGCAAATAACCCAAACCGAACAGACCCGCAATGATACTGTATCATTCGGTTTCGGTTTGAACTATTGAGCAAACCATATTAAACCGAATTAAATAAATGCCTGCACTAATAATCTTATGATATAAGTGTAAAAAATTCCTATTTAATTTTTTATTTTAACGATACATATTCTACTTTCAGCGTATGTTATTGTTATATTAATAATAATTGTTATCACAAAGAAAAAAATTATTGTTTCAGTATAATAGTTTCCTTATCATTTTTTAGGTAATATTAGTTATAATATTATTTGATTATCTTATTTAATGTTTATGCATTAATTAACGCCTATGCTTGGTTAATGTAATGTTTTCATTAACGTAAAATTGAAGTATTCATAAAGCTAAAAACCAATCGTTCTATTCAGGATTACACTATGTGTTTTAACCTGTAAGTGACAATGTCACACAATTATAAATTGATTGTTGATGCAAATAATTCTGTTATTTGATATTTAATATGGGTTCAAACCGAACCAAATCAAAACCAGACCGTATTACAATAAAACTGAACCGTAACCGAACCGTTTGAACGGTTAGTACATTGATTTGTATTTTTGATCAACTGTTTGATGCAGTGCAGATGCGGTTTGAGCTTCAAATCGCACTAGACCGAACTGTGCCCACCCCTAGTTTAAACCGTTAAATTTAAATATCAAACATGTTACAAATGTTGAAATGAGTTTAATGTTATACAGATGCTACATTATTGGTAGATTGAACATTTATAAAACTTTATTAGGTTTGAAATAGTGTAGCATATAGTATGATACATGTATTACAAAGGTGCTGCAAAATAGAGTGCTAAAGAACAAAGTTATATATGATCTGCAACCCTCCTTACATAGTGCTATCAAGTAATTGTACAAAATTAGGTTGTTATATTATCATTTGAGCTCATTTCATTTTAATTTCTAAAATGTGACAACTATTGATAGATTCATCAGATTTAAAATCATTTGCACTAGTAAATTGTAAATTTGATATTTTTTATTGATACACTTGCTTAAAATAAAATTTTGAAAAACGTAAAATTAATATTGTAGTTTGAACTGCAATAGTATACACGAGATTGATTTTGTATCCTTTATTCTATATGAATGAACTTCGATTTGTAGGTTGAATTATGTGATATTTGTACCATTTGATAATTTATGCATTTGTGTAATGCGTTTATGATCTTGTTTGCCTATTAATGGTGAAGTTGATTTTTAAGTGCGTATTTATTATTTCTTTGTTATAGTTGCATTCGGATAATTTAACTATATCTGTAATATGTAATTATAATATTAACTTATATTACACACGGAAATAATCTATAAGTACATTTCAATAGTCTAACTATATATATGCACATGATTTCGACTGCACGTTGAATATTAAATTGATTTTTAGATGCTCGTTTATTATCTTTAACTAATATTTAATGAATATTGGCTAATTATTTGGGCGATGTTATTGGGGAAGATGATATTTGTTCATATTGTATAGTACGTATAAAAAAAATAGCCTTCTAGTTTCTCTCTCAAAAAACACAAAATCTTTTTTTCTCATTAATGGAGTTCCCTCCTGGCGATTAATCACAAACCCTCCCCTTCAGCCAGCCCTCGTCCGCTCCTCTTTTCCTTTTGCCTCCTCGGGCCTTTTGTTACCACCCATGTCATCCCCTTCTTCCCCCACCAGTTGTCCTCGTTGACTTGCTCTGGTCGTGCTTATTCTAGCTCCAGATCCAAGCTGTCGGTTCCTCCTTCAGTCGACTCTATCGTTGATTTTCCTCCACTTTGTGGGTTTGCAGCGACCTCTTATGTTAACCCATTCAGCTTGCTCTTGGCACTCGACTCTACCGAAGCTTCAATTTTAGGCATCATGGCTGTTGAGATTTCGACCTCTCTAATCTCGCCTTTAATGGATTCGACCTCTGCTTCCCTTTATTCAGATCACCCACGTGAAATTGTAGGTAATGATGGTATGGTTTGCAATGTTGGAATTAATAGTTCTGTTGAATGCGATTTAACCTGTGATGCAAACATTGTCCAGTCCAAATTGTTTGATGATGTTTCTGGACAGGTTAATCAAAGTAATGCTGAATGCAATTTGGTTTGTGATGCTAACAAAGTTCAGTCCAATTTGGTTGTTGATGTTGTTTCAACACTCGTGTTGAAGCAGAAATGTGGTAAAAATCGGCTTGATGGGAACTTACCTCCTACTGTAGTATCCAGTACCCCCACCCCCTGAGTGGGTATCCTTGTTGGATACGCTACCCCATAATGTGGGAGAGTTCGACCCAATTCATTTTGAAATCGATGAAACACCAATGGAGCTTCCATGTTTTGCAGGCTGATTATAACTTCTGGTCGGATTGTTTAGTGGGTTTCTTCTTGAGTCCTATCCCTTTGGAAATTGATGTCTATGAGCACGTTAGTCGCGCTTGGAAAATAAGAGGTGGGTTGCGTGTTAACTATGTTGACGACATGTACTACCTTAAGTTCTCTAATTCCTAGGAGAGAAGAAGAGTTCTAGAATCCCAACCTTCTATTCTAGCTGAAATCCCTTTCACTATCCCCTCTTGGTGTCCATCTGTTGATTCTGCTCATCAGCAGGTCTTTTCTATTCCTGTTTGGGCACGATTCTATCATGTTCCATCAGTGTTGCAATCTCTTTTGGGTATAAATTAGTTGGCGTGCCATGCACCTAGGTAAATTGAAATGTTTTGATGTGAATACCGTGGCAAGAAGAAGACTTGCTTATACTAAGGCCTTGGTAGAAATTTCTCCCAAGAAACATCTGCCTTCTTCTATTTAGGTGATTATTGAAGGTCGTGTTGTTGTAATTGATGTAAGTTACAGCTGGAAGCCTGATATTTACACTGGTAGCCAATCTTTTGGTGACACCGAGAAAACCTACAAGCGTTCCTCCTCAGTTAACCCTATTCTTCTTCCTGTTAAACTTCCTCTCCCTCGACCCCTAGTCAGAAGGTGGGTTCCTAAAGTGTCACAGTCTATTTCTCATCTTGCCCCTGTTCCTATTCCTGCTCCTCCCGTTGATCCTGTAGTGTTGTGTGATGTTGAGCACTCTCCATATATTGTTTGGAACTCTCATGAATCAGCTTGGGTGCATAAGCTGTCTAATATGCGTTATGGCCCTTCTCGTGAATATATTTTTATGTTTGTTAGCGATACTGAGGGAGAGAGCAGACAACTTCATTACTGCGTAGATGGGAATGATCTAGTTCTACATGAAAATGGTTTCTTGGGAAGTATGAACAAGATAGTCTTGGATGATGTCAGTTGGAATGGAAAGTACATTTACGGCAAAGACTACGTTGGTTATGTTCCTGTTAACGATAAAAATCGTCAATACCCAATTGAGAGCTGATAGAGCATATATAATTGATCTAGAGGATGATCAATCTAAAGGACAACTTTAATAAGTAGGTTGATCTAGGCAATATTGAGTTCGAGCATGATACCCTCTTAATTAATCGAGCTTTAGTTATCTCCTAGAATATCAATGCTTCCTAGTGAATGCAAGAGTTACCCTCTTCCGAGTGTATTAGTAGTGCATTTTTAAGCGAAGTAGAGTTATTCTAGGGATGACGTTTTTAGTGCCTGTATCAAAGTTTGAGGGTATTCAGGTTATGACCCTTTCATATGTGTAGGAAATTAACCTTATTACAAAGATGTACCTTAGATTCAAGATAAAATAACGTACATTGTGTTAAGAGGAAACAAGCTAAGATATCACAACATTTACACTTGTTAATGTATCATAGCCTTTAATAAGGAAAGGTGGTACTTCCACATCGATTCGGCCCACAAAAGACCTTGGTTGTGTCATTATCGTGTCATAAAGCTATAATAGGTCATTTGAATGTTATGATGTATTAGACATATTCAAAAAGATTAAGGCACAAGTATGAATCGTAAGGGAAGAATCATTATCAATGATTCTCCTTCCGATGTGCTTGCACTTGAATCTTTCATATATGAGGCAAGTTGATAACTCCCTGTTAAATCAATTTGGATATAATACAATTATCGAATCAAGAATAAGTATGATCTCGATTTCCCCTTTTTATTTATCATGAATGTATTACAATTGATGTGGAAATTCCCAACTGGATTTCAAAATTAGGGTTTTAACTCAAAGAATTGAGTACAAGATTCTGGAATGAAGAGAAGTCCCCCAAAATGTGAACCCTAGGTCTTATTTATAGATGATTTGGACCCCCTTTTGGTAGCAGTCTCTCAGTGTTGGCCCGCATTAATGGCTTTTGGTTTTGGTAACAATCCTTTGATGTCGGCCCGCTTCTTTGGTTTCAGTATTGGGTTTCCTTTGATGTCGTCCCGCTTCTTTAGTTTCGACATCAACTTTCCTTTGATGTATGTCTGCTTCTTTGGTTTCAGTATCGGCTTTCCTTTGATGTCGGCCTGCTTCTTTTGTTTTAGTATCGTCCGTTATTCCTCGACGTATATACTTCTGTGTTTTCCTTGTGTAATAGTATCGACACCAAGCTCATTGGTGTCGATAGCGCTTTCTTGCTTCCAACATCTTTGCTACTGGCCCAGTGCTTTTCCTTTATGAATTTGGTGCCGCTTCAATTGGTTTTACTCCTTGTGCTGGGTTTCGTCTCTAGTGACACTGATTCTTGGTATTGGTTTTGACTTCGCTGCTTGAAACACTATCTTCCAGTGTCGACTTCATGCTTTTGTCTTCATTGTTCGGTAACGACACCAAGCCAACTGCTTATTACACGTTGGTATCAGCATCGTGCCTTCATTGCCATCTTCTGGGTATCGACGCCAAGCTATTTTCTTCCTTATGTTGGTGTCGATAGCATACATGCCAAGTCCTTGTTTCAGTGCCAGCTTTATCCATGTCTTCTTCATTTCAGTTCTGCTCCTTCTAGGCCTTTTGCTTTTGGTTTCGGCTCCCTTTATACATCCTTATGCTTTGGTATCGGCTGAGTACCTTTCTAGCTTCTGCTTCAGTATCGATCCTATTATGATACCCCTTTACCTTGCCTCAGCTTCAGTGTCGAATTCTTGTAGTAACAGTTCTCAACCTAGCATCTTATTTTTCAGGCTATATGCAGGTTACTGGTCCAGTTTCTACTGGCTTCCACTATCAACCCTCTTCCAATGGAGAGGATGGAAAATAAGTAATCAGTGGACGACTCACTTTAAAAACCCTTTTGTAGTAGTCAGATAACCAATCCATCTCTTGTACTTAATGTTTTATTATTTATTATAATAAAAGTGTTACAGACCACTATAAAAACCGGTCGATTGAAGCCACCCGAACTTCCCCGTGAAGGAAAGCCCGGATTGAGTTGAGAACACGACAAATCAGAACACAAACAGAAGAACATTTCGTTGCTTATTACAACAATTTCATCAGATTACAAGAATATACCAGAGTATGAATAAATATTACACATTTGATAAATATCAGAGAATTAAATTACAATGCAGCGGAAAATAATACAAAACACAACTGAAAGAGATACACGGATACAGAGCTTTCCGAATATCATCCCAGCTGTAAACCAGGATCTTGTGAATATAAATCTGCAAAACCAAAACTACTAGCTACCCGTGTGGAAAATAGGGGCACCAAGAGTTTAGGTTAAAACAATAAACTCCAGGTCAGTCATGTGACTGGTGCTAGAACTAAAATAGTTATTAATTTGATTTTAAAGTTAGGTAAATCAAGGGGCCATGCCGTATAACACGGAACGGGTTTACCCTCAAGAATACCAGTGCATAAAACAAACAGCGCAATGCTAAATAAAGAACAATGAAGCTATTATAAGACTCAGGTTCCAAAACACAATGCAATGCAAGCCGAAGGATAGAGTTTTTACCTTATAATAGCCAAAAATTCTTGGTACGTGAAATTTCATATTTTACTATTACTATAAGTGTATAGTGTCAAAACAATTTCAAATATAAATGTATCAATCATAGACGGCATAAGTGCCCCATACCACTATGTCGCCATACTAGGCTATACAATCAAAACCGCACAATATCGTATCGGAAGTTTGGATTTCCATCTATGAACCGAGACAAGGGATCATCCTCACCGAATTCAAGATAATCTAGCCTACCAAGTCTCAGGATACAGTCGCAACTGCACCTAGGAGCCACAGGGCCGGTCCACACGTAGTGGATTAAAAATCCCTGAACAATACGTCACCCCGCCCAATGGGGCGTAAAACCACCGTAGTGACCGATATATCCGAGGCGCCTCGCATTCCAACAACCATATAGGTAAAAATATATAAATGTCAGGGCGTGTAAACACTGACACCGCCTCTAGCTAGAAAGAGACGCATGTCCGCCCTGGATCCTTCTCCCGTTTCTGGTTCACACCTGGGTGTGAGGCTCGCGAATTAACGCTATACACAAAGCGGCACTATATTAAAGCTATGCTTTGATCATCAACCACAAGGCTCTGCTTTTCAACAAAAGCCTTGATTATTTGCCACTCAGGCATGCCACACAGGAAATTCATTCCATGCGACTGATGTCTATCGATATACAACCTCTGATCCCGTACGTCTCAGAGAAGGGTGAAGTAAGAGAATAAGTTCTCCTTCACCAGGCAGATGTATATTTAATAGAGATCAATCAACACAGAACATAATCCAATGTCAGACACACAATCCATTTACAAGTTTGTTCTGGGTCTGAATGAAACCGGAGGCACCTTATTCCTCGTCCCGTATGTACAATACAGGAGAGAGTCCCTCGCATATCCGTCGATCTCCAAGTACGTCTGGACGATCACCACTTATTACCTCGTCTTGGGTGTACAACCCAATTAAGACATCAGTAATCATCCAAACGATGTGAAGACCTCCGGTCTTCAACCATCATCTTCATCGTTGACTTATCGTCGAATCAGTTATTCAGAATGGGTATAAACCCGGCCTTTCCGAATAACTCGCGTATATTATAAACAAGTGCTATAAAAACTTAACATACGCCTCATTCCAATCCAGAATATTCTTCATTCAAATATTCACATTCTTAGGGAAAGGTTCCCATTAATTTTATCAAAGATAAATTCTTTTAAATTTATTCTTTAATCTTCCCTTGGATATCATTTCAAACCATATTAAGGTTTTCCAAACTAGTCGAGATTAGCAAACTACACTGAAGTAATCATTTATTATATTTCCCAATCCCAACCTATTCATCCCATGGAGCAAAACTGGTAACACTAAATATCTAACACCACAATGTTATCGGTAAATATTAATTACCATTTTACGTTCAAATCTAATTAAATATTTAGCTATCGCTTGGAGTAAAACTGGTGGCACTCCATTTTCGATCATTTTCTTGAATTGATAATTTTAATTATCACATTCACTTTTCAATCTAATCAAAGATTCATTAAAACTCCATTTAGTTTTAATCTTCCCAAAAATCAATATCAATGATTATTCAAAGCTAAGAAATTAATCTTATCTTCAACTGGGTTAAAGAACCAATGTCATTTAAAACACGGCTCACGATAAACCCAAAATCCCATTCCATCAGTCCCTAACCGTAAATTAGTAAGAGAACAATTCCCTAAGTATTAATCCCGAAGGCCGAAACCAACATCAGATCAATACCCAGGAAACCGTTCAACTTAGCTAATCTCTAGTTAGTTTCTAATTTTCTTAACTCCATTAGGTTTAAGAACAGTATTATTAAAGATACCATTCACGAAAAACCCAAAATCTCATTCCATTGTTAATCGGGTTAAAGAACAAGCGTAATTTAAAACACCGTTCACGATAAACCCAAAAATCAATTCCAATTCAATTCCAATTAAATATTAATTAATCGGTATACTTCATTAAATCTAAATAAAAAGATTTAATCATTTCTCAATTGGGTTTAAGAACCGTGTTAATGAAGACACCATTCACGACAAACCCAAAATCCCATTTGATATTAAATACAAGGCTCTGAATTGAAAATATATCGGCTTATATTCAATATCAAATTCTGAAATCAACAAATATCGTATTGGAATAACGATATATATATCTTCCAAATTCCTCCACAATATCCGTATAATCACGCAATCTAATATCGAAATATTCCGAAGATAACTTTGATTCAAATCCATTCCAGTTCATATATTGGAAATTCTGGTTATTTTTGAAACCATTTCAAATCCAATTTATTTATTTAAAAATATTGGATTATAATTCTAGTTCATAACTAGTTCATTTCGATAAAAATATATTTTTATCCTTTAAAATATGGAATTTTTCATCCTAGTTCTTTCCAAATCATTTATTATGCTTTTACGCAAATTATTAATATTTTTAATAATTTTATCAAGGCCCGTACAGTCGATTTCCATAAACGGTCATCGAACTGCATTTACAGCGACCTTTTACAAATTTGATTTGGACATAATTCCAAATCCAACCGTTAGATTTCAAATCTCTTATATTTGTTGGAAAGCTCTTTTCGATACAAACCCAATGGTTCCGGTTTTAGGGGAATCTGATGGTCGGATCTCCCGTAACGTCAATTCGAAGTCAATGGTCGAAATTCGCGAACTGCCGCGGCGCGGCGCGTTCTATTCAGGCCATTAATATATAATATATATATATATATATATATTATATTTCATCGATCTCCATTCAAAACATATTTTATAAATCATTTTAAATTCGTTTAAAAAACGGTTTCAACTTCATATTTAGTTTTAAATCAAAATTGAATATTCCATATCATTAACATATAAATGATAATATTTTCAAACATCAGATTTTGAAATCACTTCATTTTCGATATTCATTATAAAAATGAATAAAATCGATATAAATATCGTTCACGTCAAAATAGCGCATATCTAATCAACACGGCTATATATATTTAAATATATTCGTGTCCATCCCAAATCGAACATCAAAATCAGATTTTTGATCTTTTACTGAATATTATTTTAAAATATTCATTATTTTAAAATAATTGTTATTTTAAAAATACTCATTCTTTTTGAACTGGAATCAGGCACAGTCAATCAACATATAATGTTGTTTATATGGATTTCATACAACACATGTATACCACAGCCATGATAGACAATCAACCATCATCCAAAGTGCATTCTACACTGTATAAAAATTAAATATAAATACTTAACGCTTACAACAGTCTGTCAACCCATCGATCGACATACAACTAAACAGTTGGGATTAGTGTACGTCAAATATCATCCTAACACCCGTGTGGGGTTTCAATCAACAAACACAGATTTTATTTGTGCAGTTTGGGCGATGTGTAAAATTTATCATCCCAATCCATATCGGTCAAATAAGTGTACATAAACAAATCGTCCGATTTGTAAATGAATATTTATTTTATTTCAACACATGAATTTTCTATTCAATACATTTATACCATAAAAATGATATTTTTATGGTTCTAATATATTTTAGAAAATTTTGGCGGCATAACGGCGCGATACTAGAACCGGGATAAGGTCTAGCCTTATCCCTCGCCTAACAATGGCTCGCGCCATATACAAACCAAATTCAAATCAATTCCATAATCACACCACAAACCAAATACAAACAAATACATCAATCAACACAAACAACCAAACAAGTCGTCCATGGTCTATGGACGACGGGGAGCAGTTCATATATGCAGTTATGAAATAAATAACTGTACAAAGAAAATTATAATGAGGAGTTCTCACCTTTGGGATCCACTCCTCCCTTATTTATTTCTAAACGGTTCGGATTTCGTTTTGATTTCAGTCTGATCCATCGCCGTCTGTTTCACGCAGTTGATTATTAAAAATCACATTTTTATACTGTTACTTCATACATAAAAATCATATTTTTATGTTGATGTTTATATTATAAAAATTATTTTTCTATAATTCAGTCTTCCATATTTTTTTTATAACTCTAGTTCTTCTATAAAAATCGTATTTTTATATGAAGAGGATTCATATAAAAATCATATTTTTACTTCGCAACATATATAAAAATTATATTTTTAATTCGCTACTTACATAAAAATTAGATTTTTAAACAAATAAGAATCTAATCTTTAAACAAATAAAAATCGAATCTTTAAACAAATAAAAATCGAATCTTTAAACAAATAAAAATCATATCTTTAAAAAAATAAAAATCATATTTTTATTTTGCTAACTATATAAAAACCGCATTTTTATCATATTAATCATACTTATGAAAATCTCTTCTTTATCTCGCTAATCATATTTATAAAGAAAAAACCAGTTTTTAATTAAACTAATAGCATAAAAAAAGAGAATATAATAAAAAAAACTCACTTTTCTTTGTGTAAGAATTGGATCTTGGTTGGAGGAGGGACCCATAGTTGGACTGACTGTCGGGAACGGTGATGGCCGGGCTGTTGACGTCGGCGGGGTGGCTCAGATGGCCGGAGGTGGGCGCTGGTGTCGGGTCCAGGTGTTTTGGGCACGGGTTTCTTTGAGGAAGAGAAGGGAGAGGCACGAGGGGAGGGGCATGGCCGAAGCTGGTGGGGCGATCAGCGGAGGGCGCGCGCGCGGTTGAAGGGGTTGATGGCGCTCATCGACGGGGGGAGGAGGGGAGGGGGGAGAGCTGATTTAGGGAATCGGGATTTTATTTCAGAAAGGGGAGGGGGGTTCGGGTTTGACTGGGAAAGAAGAAAGGGGGGTGGTGTTATTATATATATAATTATATTATTTTTGATTTACGTGTCGAACCCAAGACTTCACTCAAGCCATTGCTTGTCGGTCTTAGTAAACCCCACGGGTAGTGATATACCCCGATTATTCAACGCGTTCACACTACCTAGGTAGTCACCCCTAGAAATTGGCAGAGGTGACCCTCGAACCTGAGACCTATGTCTTATCCCAATTCGCCCACCTCTAACCAACTGAGCTAGGAGTGTCGGGTTATAATTATATTATTTTTATTATATTTTTAATTCTAGAAAGTAACTTTTCCATACGAACCTCGAATCCAATCCACCGACAGTCGCCTCCAGCTAATTACCCCCATTCCGAACACAATGGGATATGTATCATACTCCAATTCGGCTGTTATGATTAGTTTCCATAAAATTTAAAATATAAATCAATATATTTTAAATTCAAACGCACATTTTAATTTACCGGGGCCACATATGGACCCCAAAAATTCCAGAAAAATAAATCTGGCTATGTTTTAACGATATGGTCCTAACAAAACTAATTTCGTCAAATTTGAAGACCATTTGAAAAATGGCCATTTCCTGGTCAATTCAAATTGATTAAAACTGTCAAAACACGTTTTCTTTCACCACGCTCACATATTTATTCCAAAAATTATGAATTTTGGAATCTAACAATAATTTGACATTCCGGATCCAACAAAAGTGGTTTCATCGAAAATGGAGGTCGTTTGCAAAATGGCTATTTTAAGGGCTATATTTACATAACGACTATTCTGAATTTTCAACTGGACATAACTTTTTATTCCCGCTATGGAATTTGGATTTTTCTAATTTGTTGGAAAGATATTTTTAAATAGATTCTAATATTTTTTGGTTTCACTAAAATCCAGTTTACTTTGAATTCTGTACATTCATTTGAAATTTGAAATCGAATTTTCAAACTACCGCGCCATTTCCAATTCCTTTTATAATTAAAATAAATATTTATATTCTAATTTCGATTCAAATAAATATACACGTTCTAATTCTATTCAAAATAAATTTCTTGTCGTTATTATTTAAAATAAATCATTTTAAGTATTCAAAATTCATTAAAATTGCCAAAATAAAAATTTTAAATTGGTTCTGATTTTCCGGGTTGTTACATCGGTCTTGCCAAAAATAATAGCTTCCTCCAGTAATAGGAAATATATATTGTAACGACCCGCATTATAAATATCAGATGATCGTAAAATGTTTTTTATTTAGTTCCCCATAGGTCGGATTATTCTCATATTTTGATATGCTGTTTATGGGGATATGAGACATGTCCATAATTTTTATCAATTTTTTGTGACCATTTTACCCCTATCAGTTTTGTATAAGGCATAACTTTTGACTAGGATCGGAACAGGTTCTGGGATCGATTTCATTGGAAATGATGTTTTCAGTTCCGTAGAGTTATCACATTAAAGATTTGGCTGAGCGGTTTAGGAGGAATCACTGTTTTAGTGTTACATAATTTCTGGACAGACTAATTAGTCATTAGTGGGCTGATTAGTGTGGCTTATTAAGGCTAGGGGCTATTGGCTACAAACAGAGGGTAGAGGCAAGGAGAATAGTTTAGGTTCTTCATTTCTCTTATTTGGTTGATCTCGAGATTCTCCATGCTCAATCAAATACACCTCCATAAATTCTTAGATCTACACTAGAATATTGAAGATCAACATGAAGGAAGTGTAGATTGCATCAAATTAGTTGATTCGGAAACCGTTCTTGGTTGTTCTTCGTTGTCCGAATTAGAGATTCATCGATTTCAAGCTATTTTATGGATTTGGTGAGTGATAAGCATCTCTTACACGGATTCAATCAAGTACATGGGTTGTTTGATCTTATTTTTAGTATTTCAAGTCATTTACACCTAGATCCAATCAAGGTAAGTCTATTTTCATTCGAATCGCTATAGGATCTAATCTAGCAAGATTATAATGGTAAATTCATATATTAATTCATGTGTTTATGCAAGTTTAGATCTATTTGTTGATCCATGCATTGTTTAATCATAATTTGGTGAATTTCATATGTTTGTTTAAGAATATTTGTTGTGTTAGTGTTTTTTTAAGATCACTTGATCGTGTCATAAAATGGTTGTTTGAAATTGGAAGATTTGAACGAACTGTGGATGGATCGTTCGACATTTTGATGGATCGTGGTTTGTTGTGTAAGAAGCTTGATGAATCGGGGTCGGCTAAAAGCATGGCAAAGGTATGGATCGTTGTACACGTGTTAAAGGGGCTTGGATGGATCGATGCTCGACGGATCAGTGGATCGTGACGACGGGTGCATCGATGGATCGAGTATGGATTGGATTTAGTGAATGAATCAAACTAGGCAGCGGATGATGGGTCGGGTCAGTTTCCTTTATGGATCGATCGAAGTGTGCGTGGAAGAGTTAAGGCATGGAGCGGTGCAAATGTGTATAGGTAGATGCACATAGCAGGATGATGGATCAGCTCGGTTGCTTCGATGGATCAGAGGGGATTGGATCGGGTCGTTATGTATGGACCAACGTGTTGCCTGGATCGGGAGACACATGAGGAAATAGGTGACTGGATCGAGTGCCAACCCAATGGATCAGCGATTTACCCACTGATGGATCGACTAAGACAAGAGGTGCATGGCAAAACTGGATGGATCGCCGTATACAACCTGGGTCGATCCAATGATGGATCAGGAGCATTAGATCAAAGGCATGGAACGGTGATTTGCGTATGTGGATCGGCAATTGAAAGGGAAATGCGCGAGAAGGATGGATCGTGGCAAGTGTGCATGTGGAAATGAAAGATCGGGTTGATGTGTGTATGTATGGATCATGACCGATCCATTGATAAATCATGACTGATCCATAGATGGATCGGTGGACGGTCCATTTTATTTTGACCAAACGAAGTTTGTTTTTGGTTTGGCAATGATCGTGGCTTCAAGGTGAATTCAAATGGGATATTCAAAGTAAAGTGAAGTGTTCATTGATCGATGACATGCAACGATGTGAGAAAAACGACTCAAGATGATTTGAGCTCATGGATAATGGTTGCTCAAGATGATGTGAGCTTATGGATAGTCGCCGATGATGACAGCCAGAGTTATTGAAGGTCGAGGGATCGTCGTTGGTTGGAGGTTCTAGCGAACTCAAAGCAGGGGTATAATAGGGATGCTTAAAAGACTATATGATTAGTCGAGTACCCTGGGTAAAACTTTGATGGGCCTAGTTGTCTTCGTTGAGTAAGGCAAACATACATCGTGAATGGCGTATGGTGTTTTGCTAGAAACGGGTTTACCATTATCCCTTGATAGATGATATAACGTAGCCAGTCATACGATTAACGATGGTTTCAAGGCAAGTTTGGCGGTGATAGCCAGAGTCACGGATGTTGATTGCTTGTTGTATCGTCTTGTGTGGATTATTCAACGCCGGGAAAGACATCTCTTAGGTGCTTGTCTGATGTTGGTTTAGGCCTTCGGGGCTTGTGCTGGAGGGAGGCTGAACTTGATTAAGATGGTCTATGCTCGATAACTGATTGCTTTGAATGTACTATTTGTTTCTTCTCTAATTTTCTGTTAAATGCTATCACTGTCGGATGTGGAGGTGATGGGTTTTGGGTTTTTCTTTGTTGATGTGTTGGTAGATTAGATGATTGATCTACCCATCTCTCATATACTTTATTGATGATGTTAGATAGTTGTTTATCGCTTATTAAGACTATTGTCTGACTCAAGGTTTTATGTCTCCCTCTTATTACCTTGGGCTGTTCATTCGGTTGTGGATGGGTAGACTAGGTAGCAGGTAGCATATCTTGATGAGGACGATGCTGCAGAGCGATGACGAGCAGGAGGCTGGCGTATTATTTCTTACTATCTACTATTAGTTGTCTCTGCTATTATGTATGATGTATGTTACTCTGAGTGACCTTGTAGTGAGGTTGATTGTACAGATTCCGTTGATGTATTCCTGTTGATGTATGGATATTTCATGATGATATGAAAGTTGAAGATTCTGCTCAATTATGATTCACTATTAATGCCTGTTGTATATTTTCTATTATATTTATCCTTGCGCTGTGAGTTATACGACATGTTCCGCTTGTGTTTTCTTCTTCGATGATCGTTCCGTATCGGTCTGACACGTAATACCATGTAATTCATCCTTGATCTGTGCGAAAGGTACGGGGCTGTCTTCACATTTGGTATCAGAGTGAGGTTAATAATTTTAACCAAAGTTTGTGGACGTAATGACGTATGAGAGACGTACTCGTACTTTTCTAATGGATGATTACTATATTATAGTGTATAGTATAATAGCGCTTGGACTTCATTACCGTTTATCTCATATGTGGACTAATCATTCTATTTTCAGATTTATAATGAGTCGTCGAACTATGGGAAACACTGCTAGGGATGAGCCTGCGACGGTAAGGGTGGGCGATGGTAGCCAGTTGGGAGCTTCAGCTATTATACCTGATTATCTTGTTATGTTAGGGGTCATGATGACAACGATCTTACAGAAATTCCCGTTCCAGAAGCGGCAGTAGAGTGTGGTGTACCGGTGCAAGTACCTAAGGTTGATTCTGCTAAGCGACAAAGGGATTACTCTCCTACGGATGAAGAAGATGAGTTGAGAAGGGAATATTCTCCTACGAATGAAGAAGATGAGTTGAGAAGAAGTATAGCTTTGGAGAAACTTCGACGTCGAGTCAAGGAGCGAGAAGAAAGGATCAGTGCTGCTTGGGATGAGGCATTTAGAAGCAGGAATGAGCCTCTTAAAGAAACTTTTACTAGCACCAGTGCTATGAAGAAGCTGAATAAGAAAAAGAAACGACACCAAAAAGGGAATGATGGCCAAAAGAAGATATCAGGAAAGGATGACATCTGTTATAGCTTCCAGCAGAAACGCCATTTTTCCAGGGATTGAAAGAATTCGAAGGTTGAGAGGAAGTGCTACAACTGTGATAAACTTGGACATAAGAAGAAGGACTGCCCAGATTTTCTGAAGAATGAGCAACTGGTGAAAGCATGTGTCCTGAAAGCTATTTTGATTTCCTATTGTGTTCCTGATGAAAATTAGGAGAGGGTGTTGTTGTTTTAAGTATGCTTTCTACCAGAAGTGTTTTGTTTGAGTTATATTTGATAGTAGGGCATCACTTTCTTTTACTTGTAATAAGCTTGTGTGCAGTTGGCTTTGGAACCCAAAGTTTGTTGTTAGACTTTTGGCTATGACCAATCCAGTAGGGTATTCATCTAATCTTTGTATGTCTTGTCGTGGTCTAGTTATTTAGTCATGGTTGCTCTTTATGTGTGATTGCTTTGTGTTGAACTTCGCTGGGTTTGGATTATTTTGGGTATGAACTGGATCCATAGGTATGCAACAAAAGAGGACTGCGAGAAGCTCGAGGTGACAGTCTAGAATATGGAAGGGCGTATGGTTGTGATTCGATGTTAGCCTGAAGATGGGGTCTTCGTGCACTTTTTGGTATTCGCTTGTGATTCCACGGGAAGACTTGTCATCAATACAACTAGTGAGTTTGATGATGTCTTTGAAGAGGTCAAAGGTTTGCCGCCGCATCACGAGGTTTAGTTCAGGATCTATTTGGTCGAAGGTGTTAAATCTATAATTATGCCTCTTAGGCAGATGGTGCCCAAGGAACAACAAGAGTTAGAGGTGCAAGTACGTGACCTTTTGGGAAAAGGATTCATTCGGAGGAGCACGTCCGAATAGGGTGCACCTGTTGTGTTTGCAATCAAGGCCGACGGATCTTTGATATTGTGTGTTGATTATCTGAGCTAAACAAGGTGATTAAGAAGAACAAAAATCCATTGCCTATTATAGATGGTTTGTTCGATTAGCTTCACAAATCCAAGGTGTTTTCCCAAAATGGATTTGACAATAGGATTGACGAAGAAGAATCAATTGTTCACATGGGACGCGAAGTGTGAGCAAGCTTCCATAATCATGAAAGAGAGACTGACGAGTGCTCCTGCTTTGACGATTCCAGGTGAGAATAAGGAAATGGTGATATACACCGATGCATGTATTACTGGACTTGGAGTAGTGCTGATTCAGAAGGAAAGAGTTGTGACCTACGCAAGTCGACAACTGAAGCCGCACGAGAGGAATTATCCGATTCATGATTTGGAGTTGGCAGCGATCGTGTTTGCTCTGAAGATGTGGTTACGTTACCTGTTAAGATTTCGACTCAAGCTGTTTATGGATCACAAGTCTTTGACGTATCTTTTCTCCTAGAAGGATTTGAATCTTCGACAGCAACGGTGGTTAGAGTTTCTGGCATCGTATGATTTTGGTATAGCCTATACTCCTGGTAAAGGTAACGCAATGGCCGATGCGTTAAGTCGAAGACACGCAAGTGATGTGCACGTAAATATGCATATTTATATCCATACATTTATTCTTGTTTTTGTTAAATAAACAACATAAGTGGGCTATTTTTACATGTTTTAACCAAAAACCCAAAATTCTCAAATTATCATGCATTCATCTTCATATTGGGCAAAACAGTCATTTGTGCATGTATTTATTTTTGATAAAATTTACTTGTTCATTTTCATGTGTCTTGTAGGAATTTAGGAGCAAAAATGAAGTGTGCACATGAAATTTACATGGAGATATGCATGCACAAAGTGGATACAAAGGAATGGAGATGGAATTAATTCACACACAACTTAGTGGAGGACCCTACCCATTATCACTCTTTCTTTAATGGAATAATTAAAAGCTAATGTATGCATTAATTGGATGAGACAAAAATGTCTTTATGCATTCTACATGATTAATTAGTGGCTAAAGACAAATGGAAGCTTCATGATGGGGGTATTTTTGGTAGTCCCCAACAAAAGTGAGTAGGGTTTAGAACATGTATAAATACCCCACATATGTTCATGTAAATATCCTCTCTTTTTTATCCTCTCTTTTAGTTAGTTGAGTTGTAGGATAAAAAATAAAGCTCTTTTTTCATGGCATCTTAGCCATTTCCTCTTATATAATTTCTTTCTTTTATGCAATGTTAATTAGTGCATTTATTTTTATTGTTCTTTACCTTATGTTAGTAACGTAAATCTCTTTATTTCATGCAAGTAAAATAGTTAGTTTCAGTTACTTTGCTTTCATTTTCCTATTTGTTCTTGTTTATGTTGAAAGCTACATTTATTAGCATGATTACATATATTAGATGCTAAACCCCTTCAACTTAGGGTAATGAAGCTTTCTTGATTATGTAGATGCAACATATTTTTATTTTTATGCTCTCCTTTTGTGCTTAAAGGAAATATGATTATGGCAAAGAAGTGAATGTTTAAATTGAATGTCAATGGCATATATTTCTATACAATAGTTAATAGGCCATGCTTAAAATAGATTTTAGTTTCATCTTTTTGTCTCATGAGAGTTAAACAAGTGGGTTGGTGGTTAGGTTGAAGTTTGATGGCTTATGTTGGGCTAATCAATAACAAAAATATGCCATGATTAGGATAAACACATCAACTAATCACACTTATGACAAAAAAGAAAGATCATGGTTTCATTTTATGTTGATTCATGCGATCTAGAGAGTGGATTTATTCCTAGGCCTTTGGACATGATTAGATAGTGTTATTATTTTAGTAAGGCTATATTTAATTATTATATTTTATCCATTCCACTGTGAGATGTTTTATTAAGCTCTGATATATTTATTATCTCTGTCTTTTTTGCAGGATACCAAACAAGCCAACTTGAGCTTCAAGAGATTTGGATTTTTGAGAAAAATTCGGTCTGTCGAGATTCGCGTTGTCACATGTCCCGATGACAACCTATAAGTTCTGTACCACACAAGACCGGGATCTCCCTACCTGGATCACACCTGAATACATCATCTCCCAATCATTACCACCCTTAAACCGGGCGCCTGCAACATCAACAACCAAAAAAAGTAGAAATTGCCATATAAGTAATACCCGGGCCCCATACCATTGTACATCTTTTATCCAGATAGATGATAACCCATAACCTTGCTGCATCTTTACTGTTTTGGCCAATTTTTTGGGTGTGAGGCTTGTCGAAGTTTCGTTACACAAAGCTATGCATTGATCATCAATAGCACATCACTTAGTATGCCACACTGTCATTCTATAATATACAACTGATAATTACTAACCATGTGACCTTTGAACTCGTATGTCTCCAAGAAGGGTGTTAAGCTAAGAGATAACCTCTCCGGCACCAACAAAAATATGTTTAGTAAAGACCCAATACATTTATAAAATACAATATCAGACACACATCCACACGTGTTCATTCTGGGACTTAACGAAACTGAAGGCACTTCAGTCCTCATCCAACAAAGGAGAGAAGCCCTTGCAAATCCGAAATTCCTATAAATACGTTCGGAATACTGCTATATTACTGATAAATCCATCTCAAGTAAGGAGCAAACCACTTGAGACATTCAGCAAACAGTCCATTCGATGTGAAGGTTTACTATTTTTAACACCGTCTTTAATAGCTTCAGTTGTTCCATAACGTGGTACTATTATTTGGAATGGTTTTGTTGGACCCATATTCTGAATTCTGGTCTTTCCAGGTAACAATTGCTATTTTAAAACCTTATGGAAATACAAGATTCGCTAAATATCTCTTCCATTTCAATGTGTTAATTTAAAACCTTATTATCGAAATTACTCATTTCATTAATCCCTTTTCAAAACATATCCTTTTAAATCAAGACAGTTAAAATCTTTAATTAAGATTCATTAGCTCTCCAATTTCTTTTCAGTTCCAATACAAGATCATTAAGCATTTCTAGCTTTTTAACAGACCTTATCCCATTTCTAAATTCCAAATAATACTCAAACTAGGGGTAAAGAATAATGTCATTTAAAACACTATTCACAAGAAACCCAAATACCAATTGATATATAATTTATGATTTGAATAAAAAATTATTATGTTATATTCAATACCAATCCTCATAATCAACTAATACTACAAGTGGAATAAGGAGATGAATACCTTTCAAACTCCCCAAATAGTATAATTTGAACTACGAGTTCAAAGATCGAACATCTGAATATTATTTCCCTTCAATTTTCAAAATCCAAAACTAATTTATACCGAGTATAAGAATTAAATAAAAATTGTATCAGCCTATATTAATATCCATATTTAACACATTATATAGGTGGAATAACGGTATAATTACCTTTCAAATTCCATGAATAGTATAATTTTCATCTATGAAATTTAGTATCAAATATCCGAAGATTATTCCCATCCAAGTCCAATTATAATTTGGAAAATCCCTTTAACTCTTTAGTAAATTTAATTTACTTAAAGCAATTTCCATTTAAGTGTTAAAATCTTCCTAAAACATTTATTTAATCATTTAAAAATGATTATTTAAGTCATAGATGAAAATAAATGAGTTTAAAACTTTTAAATAAACCATTACAGGATAACGTTGTAACTGCGTTACAAAAAGTGTTACAAATAGGCTCATATTAGCTAGTTTAATCAAAACGACTTTTATATTACCTAAACTTCATATTATCAATTCAAACCACATTTAAATTATCTATTATGAATTTACAATTTTTTTATATTTTTCTTTATTTAAAAATATTTGTTTATTGTTATGGTCAACGAACTTCACTTATAGCGACCTTTTCAAAAATAGTTTAACACATAACTTGAATTCTACATATTGAATTTTGAAAATTCTTTTTCCATTTGAAAAATAATATCTTTAGGAAGTAAAAGTTTCTCGTTTCGAAGAAATTCGATTTAAATTGCTCATGTTATAAGCGCTCGATGTTTATAGTCGAAATTTGTGAACTACTGCCGCGCGATTAGTCTTATTTAGACCATATTTTAATTTAAATTCAAAACTAATACGATTTTCTTCAAGTATGATTATAATATTTATAAAACATATTTGAAAACAATATTTCAAAATTTATCTTAAGAATTCAAATATTTATATTAAATGAATATTATATTGTTATTTTATTATTAAAATAATATTATTTTTCAAAATTAATCCTTTCGAACCCAAACTTTCGTGAAATCCGTTTAAATATAGTATAAGATAGTTGGAACAATAAATTTGAATTTTTAGCATCATTTATATATCAAACTCAACTTCAAATTTATAATTAACAATTGGATTTCAAATTTGAACATGCCATATATACTTGAAATCTTTTTCAATTTAACTTTCATCTTTACGAAAGTTATTAATAATTACCTTAATTTTATTTCTAAACCATTTTGGACACAAAATTTAAACTTTCATTTTTACCCCTTTATTTAATTGAATATAATATTCAACTATGTTATCGAAGTGAACCAAGACTTAACCAATACCCATGTCCTTTCACATATGTCTGTGTAGTGAATACCATATCACTATTAACCATTAACATAATAAGTCTCCACCCTTATAATAACCATTCATAGATTACATATATGTGTATATACACACACATAGTGTGTGTATATACAACATATGAACATATGAAATAAGCATTAGATAATTAACGCTTATATTTCGTTAATTAACTAGTTAACCGCAAATTCACATCCATCAACCAATGACAACACACACAACAATTATCTATATACTTGATATTTAAATAAATAAATATATATGCATAGCGTTTTTCACTTATATAAATGTTTATATATAAGAATTGAGTTCCATAATTAATATATTTATAAAAATTAAGCTTCTCACCGACATAACTTGTGACACCCCACGTCCGTTAATGTCACTCACAAAGGGAATGCATTAAGTTTCGCGAAGCGTTTTAGTAAACAGAACAGAAACATTAGAAGACAGATTTAAATTTTTTGCAGTGGAATAAAAACAACTTTTATTAATCATAAAGCATGGTTACACCATATGTCTGAAAATACATAAACTCTTTTCATCATTAGAACTTATGCCTTGTACTTTAAATATCAGAGTACAATAATAAAGAAAGCATAATCCCCAAATCAGAAGCCATAGTAGCAATGATAGAACCTTGAGCAATACATCTAGAAGCTCCAAGCAAGATGATAGCAGTATCCTGACTAAGCCTGAGAATTCCCCCCCTTGAGAACTCAGGGGGGGGGGGGGAGAAAGAAGGAGAAACAAAAATGGTCAGACAATAAGTCTGGCGAGTCTAGTTACTTTTAGCTAGTAGATAAATAAAAGTAACATGATAGACATATAAAGTGGATAAGGGAGATCACTACATAAATGGCAGGTGTGACAAGGTAAGCAAGATAAAGTGTACATGCCTCACTAATGATTTCTCTGCACTGTTACTAGTATATCCAGAAAGAGATGATCCCTCCAACTATAAGGTGGTAGATTTAGGTATACATCCAAATGTATCCTAGCTACTACCCTGATCGATCGGCTCCCTAACCCTCGTAGATACCTTGTGCTGGCCCCATAGTAGGAGGTATCACTTCCTAAAATGGCAATCCGTCGTCGTAACAATGTGCACAACCATATCTACAGGTGTCACGGTCATCTTAGCCCCCTCTACCCGGCCCATGCACGTACATGTCCCTGGTCGGTTTGCGCCGCCTACACCACCCTCCTCGTTTGGATCTCTTATAATCTGTCCAGTAAGCGTGCCCCTTCTCCGACCTAGCACGAAGTATATACTTGATACCAACTCCGGGTTACTGGCTGAAATGGGTCCCACACAATATGATACAAGCTCTCCCCTTTGTCTTGTATCCCCCACTAGGTTTTTCACTGACTATGTATACCCTTAGGTGTCTTTAATTACACAGCCCTATGTCAATTATGCTTACCTATAGGTGTCTTTAATACATAACCCTCAATCTTTCTACCGGTTATTTTTATCTATAGGTGTCTTTAATACATAACCCTACCATTTCTATAAGTTATGTTTACCCTAAAAGGTTACTTTAATTACATAACTTTATTACTTCCTTCGGTTATGTATACCACTTGGTGTCTTTAATTACATATAACCTTATCAGGTTAAGTTTGTTGGGCCTATATATACTAATATTACCCACCTACCCAAGATTTACTTAACCCACCACTTTTGTTTAACCAAGTTTACTTAACCCCCAACTTCAATTTATGTTCATACAATCTCTATGGATTAACTTAGGTTAAGTAGTCCAATTCATTACCATGTCCATTTATAGTTTATAATGGGCCAGACCTTCCACATTAGGTCTACAACATGCGGATGCTGGATATGCCGGTCGGGTCCGGGCAGACTTATTCCATAGTTGGGCCTAACCTCGTGTCATAGCCCGATTTGTATTTACGTACTTAGACCTCCAACATCAGGTTTACCATTAGTGGCTGTTGGATATGTCGGTCGGGTCCGGGCAGACTTCCACCACTAATGCAACCTAACCTCGTGTCATAAGTACAATTACAATTCCTAATTGTAATTACTAGACATTCCATTTTTAATTAATTTACCAATTAATTAATCCTTTCCTTTTATAGGTGTTAATACCTATTTTGCCCAATAATTTGAATTACATGTCCATAAATGTTGGTATTCAAATTATGCCATTTTTAATTAATTTACTAATTAATTAATCATTTCCTTTTATAGGTGTCAATACCTATTTTACCCAATAATTTGAATTACATATCAATTCATTTAAAGATTACATGCCAATTATAAATCCCTTTTCCCCCGTTTCCTTCACTAACATATTCGCACGTATTCTGGCGGCATCTAGGCTAATAAGTTGTCTAGCCATAACAATGAAAAAGGGAATATGATAGCGGCGATAGTTTCAACATATTTTGGCATAAACATACTAGTATAATAACAAAGTGAATGGACATGTAATTAACATCATATCAAGGTGAACATACATATTGTCATGATCATGTAATCATCATCATAACGGGATCTAACATAAATATTGCTTTAGATCTACATAAATTTGTCCACATGCTCTAGATCTAATAGATTAAATTAGATCTAATCATAAATAAAGGTTTAGATCTACCGGTTTATAAATAGATCTACCCAAATCCACATCATAGAGGTTACAATTAAGATAAAGGTGTGGACCCAATCCTAATCAATTCAAGGTGGCATATGTTCATGGTTCACATAAATGATTTGATCTATCCAAATGAAACAAAAATAACATACTAGGATAATCACAATTGAATTGGATCTCGAGAGATAGATCTATCATAACATAAGATATGATCATAAAATAGATCTAGCATGAAACGTGATCATAAAGTGGATCTAGCATAAAACATGATCATAAAGTGGATCTAGCATGAAACATGATCATAAAGTGGATCTAGCATAAAACATGATCATAAAGTGATAATTTTAAATCACATAGGATAGAACTAACATGAATCATAAGGTGACAATTTTAAATCACATAGGATAGATCTAACATGAATCATAAGGTGAAAATTTTAGATCACATAGGATAGATCTGACATGATTATTTTAGATCACATAGAATAGATCTACATACATCTGCATCATAGCATATCATAAAAGTTACAACCCAAGATCCATAATGATAACATAGTAGAACAATTGAATTGGATCCAAAGAAATAGATCTATCATAATATAGCATGAGATCTACCAATAACATAGATTTAAAGTATACAATCGTATCCACATCACAGTCTTTCATAGTTTCACTATTATTTATCTAAACCTAAAAGCAACTAGAATTCACTGTGATTGGATTGATAAAATGATAGAAAAGGTGCTGGGTCTATGCTTGAATCTCAGAATTTGATATGCTTTAGTTGCTAGAAGAAGATAAGAAACCCTAGTTCAGTTCAGAATCTGGCTTAGATTGGCCGCCATGACTTCTAATGAAGAAATATGTGAAATAGCCATATATTTATAGTTGCAGAACCATCTGGAACCGACTGCCAAATAAGCCCTAGGGTAAATCAGGTCGTGGGTCGCCTCCCACTTGGGCAAAGGCCCAAATACCCAAAAAAACTATTTTGGGCACATTTTATAGGTGCGCCAGTGTAAAAATACATGGGCGCACTTGTCAAGTGCACCGAAACTTTCCGTTTTTTCTGCCAAACTTCTATCGTCCATAACTTCTTTATACGTTATCCGTTTTACGCAAACTCGGACTCTATCTCAAGAAGAATTATGAGATGAATGCAATGGCGTAACCCATTTCATTTAATTCTGAATATTAAATTAATTATTCTTTAATTTATCCTCTTTAATGTCATTAAAAATTCGGGGTGTTACATTCTTTCCTACTCAAAGGATTTCGTCCCCGAAATCTCTAAGTTGAGAAGAATGCATATCCTACCATCCATCATCCATCTACTCAACCATTAATCACTGACATCCATTGTCCTTAAGGATTTCTAATGCTTTCATGAAAATATGCAAAAGTGTGTGTATATATCCCAACACTAATGCGAAAATCTGGCGGTCTACTGATTCAGTTGACCTCCTTAATGCAATGTATGTTAGTGCCATGAATCCAATATGTATGCAAATAAGCCTATTATAACATATAAGCTCTACATGTGTGCACACTCATTCGTCCAAATGCAATATCCATATGCTAGTTCATCCATTTCCATCCATAAAAGAAAAGAAAATGCACACACATCCATATGTAGTATGAGAGTGATTGAGCCGATCTAGTGCCTAATGTGTGTATATATGCGTCCACAGGAAACCACTAGCAAACACTTGCATCCATCAAACATAACATGTCTCAAACACATGTTTACAATCATGGGATTTCCTACCTAAAGGTCGAAGATTCGATTGATAGGATATTGTAACAACCCGTATTTTTCGATAACGTGTTAAGACGAGAATCAAGGCAGAATTTAATTTTAAGTTCTGAATCAAGTAAAACGGGCTATGCCATTGCGTTCGTCTCGGAAAAATACGCGAAATAGAGTCTGAGTTTTCGAGAATCGGAGTCCGTATGACCAAGATATGGCCTCGCGAAGTTTCACGAAAAATTCCCAAATTAAAGTATACTTAATAAAGTGAAATGGGTTGCGCAGAGAAATATATATATTTTGATATATATATATAATTGAAAATTAAATAAATAAATATGCAAAAATGTTCAAAACAGCGAATTGGGAGAGGGGAATAACCGAACCGACCGATTTTTGAGGTCGACCCGAGCTCGCTGGGTCGACTAGGGGTTAATCCAGGGTGTTTGGCTGTCAACCCGTGGGCCGATTCGCTCAAATGAAGATTTTGCATTTGGATGGTTCTCATGGTTCATCTTTAATCTAAAGGCCCTAGATGGTTCCTACACTTGACTTGCTTTGATGGCTTGGATTGAATCTAGGTTTAATCCTATGGCCTAAAACACTTGCCTAATCTATAAATAAGACCCTAACCTATCCTAAATCCTCATTATTCATTCATGCAACTAAACTATGGCAAAATTTTACCTCTCATGGCCTCCACTCTCTTCATAAAATTTCTAATTGGTTTCTATGAGAGATTTTCCATGCATACAAGTGTTTTCAAGCTTGTATGAGTGTCATTAGCTTGCATTCAAGTCAAGTTTCTATCTTTGCATCATAAAGCAAGGGTTTTGATCATTTTGGCTCAAGGGTTTTTATGTTAGAGCTTGCATTTTGGGTCTATTTGATTGCATAAGGGCTTTGTCATATCTTTTGTGCCTTCATAGCAATGTAAGCCCTTTCCCTACTCTTAGATATTAACTATGAAGTTAAATGTTCATGTTGCAAGTTTGGGTTTGATCATTGAGTATGATACATGCTATCATGTCATGCAAGTTTATGAAGTCATTATCTTGATCTTGTGAGCTAAAAGCTACAACCTTTATGTTGAAATGTTGCATTAGGCAACACGAGAACCCTCATAACCTTTATGTCAACTTGCATATGAAGTCATAACTCTTATATGATGATATATGCGAGTTACTAGTCATCATTCCATATCTTTTGTCACCATGATTCGCTTATGTGCCAAGTTTGGGTTTATGCATGTTTTGAGGCTTAAGAATGTAACATGCAAGTTAATGAACACATTTGTGCCTCATTTGCCACCATGATTAACTTGTGGCTTAATATCCATTTTTGTCATGCCTTTGCCAAGTCTCTTCTTTTAATCCATTACGTTGTCGCGAACGTATATGCGAGTTTAAAAGCGTTGGGTTATGTTATGGGTAATTTCTAATGACATGAAAATACAACTTGAAAACATGACTTGAAATATAACATGGAAGTTGACATGTAAGTATGCATAAAAACATAAGCTTGGGAATTTACCTATTAAGTTAGGTCTACCCTTTGGGAATTTACCTATTAAGTTAGGTCTACCCAAATGCTTGAAAACTTGTAACATGTTTTGGGAAACATGATGGACATGACACTTAGATAATATAAGTGTGGCCAACTCGAGGTTGGGTTGAATTTGCAACGTAAAACTACCCGGAACCGACCGACCTAACTAGTAGTTGCAAACAATAGGACCCAATGTGAGAAGTTGGTCATGTTGTGCTTGAACCCGAGGTTAGACCAAGTTGTGGTGTAAAGCTACCCGGAACCGACCGGCTTAACTAGTAACCACAAAAAAGTCTAATGTGAGAGGTGAAGGTGCATTAAGTAATTAATGCCACATGATAGGGTTAAGTTAATTTGATTAATGACTCTTAACCAAATATGACATGGACAAATGGGTTAAGTAATTTGATTAGGCTAATGATACTTAACAAAACATGACAAGGTTGGGTAGGTTAAGTAACTTGATTTGCCTAATGACACTTAACCATTTTTATATGACTAGTGGATGGGGTTAAGTTAACCAACACTTAATCAATCCAACGCGATAACTTGGTAAGGTTAAGTAAGTTTTCTTAATGACGCTTAACCGAAAAATACGGTTAACGAATGGGGTTAAGATTAGACTCAACTAGTCTAAACATGGAAATCGGATGGGGTTAAGTTAGCCTAGACTTAATTAATCCCACTTGGTAGTTTAATGGGGTTAAGTTAAACACTTAACTAATCTAAACATGATGAATTGATGTGGTTAAGTGACCTATACTTAACCAATCTAACTCGTGAATTTATTGGGGTTAAGTTAACCTATACTTAACCGATCTAACGTGAAAACATGATAAGGCTAAGTCACGAATCGCTTGAATACACTTGACCGATTTGACTGAGTAAATTGATAGGGTCAAGTTAATATATACTTAACCAATCTAGAATGATAATTGGACGAGGTTAAGTCGTGAATTGCTTAATACATACTTAACCAACGTGAGCATGGTTTGTAGGGTTAAGTCTTGGACTTGGATACTTAGCCAATTTTGACATGATTTGAAGACGGGTTAAGTCTTGGACTTGGATACTTAGCCAATTTTGACATGATTGGTAGACGGGTTAAGTCATGAACTTAAGTGACACTTAATCCATTATGTAAACCCTAGTTCTGAGGATAGGGGATAACCGTGGTTAACAAGGATAACGGGAATAAGGCTAAGTGGTAAACCTTAGTTGAGGAATAACTAAGTAATGATTCTTAGTCAAGGAAATTTAGACCAGTTCATAGATAGATGAGTAACCTGATACGGTAGGTCATCGTTTAAGTATACGAGTAGGAGCAAGTATCTGATTTAGATAAAGGCTCCAGCGAACTGGGTAACGAAGCAGCGGCTTCGGGGAACGTGAGGGTATTCTTGGTATCCCTCTATGAGCTGCCAGGTGATTATACTAGGCTCATGAGAGGTTAAGGTCTGCGTTAGAAGAACCAAGAGTATGCCTTGGTTGCTATGCGAGCGACCTAAAGATGGGGATGGATAGGGGATAGTCGACGATACACGGTCGTACCCTAGATAGCATTTCGTCAGGCTACCTACCATCTTTGGTCAAGCGTGTACGTACGGAAAGGCAGAGAACACCCAATAGACCATAATTGTTATCTAATTATGGTTGCGGTAAGGCTGGGATTGTGGGTTGGCCAGTAGTGTGTTCTCATACAGGATTTATCCTGTCTTGTCTTTCACTAGTTGAGGGAGGGGTCGCGTGGGACCATAGCCACGTATAAAAAAACAGACCTTAGCATCTGCATCGGCAGATAAATCGAAAGCTCCCGACCGAGTCCTGTATTTCTCGATCTGCCCTGTGACAGGACTCGGATGGCACGATGTGATACATGTGCATACAGTCATGGAAAACGATTCACGATGAATGCGTGGGAAAAAGGGCGCAGTTGACGGTTAGCGTAAATCCCAGTGGCCCTGGGTGGTTGAACCAAAACCGAGATACGAAAACGTGCAATAGGTAAGCGTAATCCCTAGTGGCCCTAGGTAGCATAAGTCCTAGTTGTACAAACGATAATTCATGTTGGAAGACCCTAGCTAGGTTTAGGGTAACAGTCCAAACCGATCTTAAGGATCATGGAACTATGTTAAAGTAATGTAGAATCTCATGGGAAAGCCCGTATGGTCTACGGCAAGGGACTGAACATTTACATGGAATAAAACATACAAGTTGAGTAACCTATATATGCGATATATTAGGTTGTCATGGACCATTACACGACTTTTGAGTGAGGGTCATTCTTGGTTAACACATGATACGGTGGGGATACTAGTACGGTAGGTGCAGAGCTAAAATGCAGGATAGATATCATGGGACGTTATACGTGATAGATATCTTGGGGATATTATACTTGATAGAAACCTGACGATGTGATACCTTGTTTTATCTTGACATCGTAATTTATCATGACACCTTAGTTTATCTGAGTTCAGTAGTTCATCCTGTTATTTTGATTTAGCTTATCTATCTTGTCATCATGCTTATGTTCATCTCAGTTTCTCATGTCAGTTAACTTTACTAGTTTTTATGCTAACAGTAGATAGGGCTTACTCAGTCTTTTTGACTGACCCGTTTTGTTTCGCCTCTTTTCTTCCGTTTCCCCCCAGGTTACAGGGAGGAAATACTGTTGTTTAGTTCGGACTTCTTCTGCTTGAAGGTCATCATGGATGGCTTGGACTTTTCTTGGCTAATGGCTACTTTACTGTTTTTACTTGGGGAATAATTTATGAAAATGTCTTTATGCTTCTTTACTATTGCAAGACAGGTTTTGATGTACTCTGATGTAAAAGGCTTTAGACCTTATTTATTCATGTTATGAACGTTTGATTTTACTTCCGCTATTTTTATATGTTATGTCTTGTGATATTTCTGTGCATGTTTACCAATAATGCCCCTCTAAAGCTAGTGCATTCCTTTGCGAGTGACCCTAGCGGAGGCGGGGTGTTACACGTGGTATCAGAGCAGAAGGTTACCAGACTGGGCAAAAGTTTTTAAAAACCTTCTGAAAACTATTTGAAAAAAAAACCGTTTACAAAGAAGCATTTTTCAAGAAAATTTTCTTTTAAAAGAAAAAGGCTATTCCCCAAAGGCCATTAGCACTATCCTTGTTTCCTTAATTGAGTCTCTTTTCCTTTCTTTCCTTCATCTGTAGTCACAGTAGTTTTAACTGCGACTAGTCTTTTCTACCTACGAAAGTGCTTTCCATACGATGGAGGTGGTTCTCGAGAGACCAGTGGCCGCGTTATAAGAAAGGATAGTGAGAAAGAGGATAAAGGATATGAGCTTAAGGATGAGCAACTTGTTGGTATGGCTTAGTCCTCAAAGGAGGGAGAAAGATGAACAATGAAACCCATGACGAGAAAGTATCTTTGGTATGGTGAAACGGGACGGATAGTTAAGTATTGTGGGACAAGGACAAGATCATCGTTGTATACCCTCACTAGAGTACCTGAGTAGGGGGATAACATCCTTGTTGAAGATCTAGTTATTCTTTTCTATCATCCCGCCAAGACTTTGTTTTGATCCCCGCATCATTTAAGTCTGCTTCGATAGTTGAGTCTCTGCACCTTAAGTACTAGCGTAATAGAGAATCCCATTTTTGTCTCAAAGTCCTATTGGAGAATCAATCCATTTATACATGACTTGTTTGGATTTGGGAATGTCTATGCCAAGTGTTGAGTTTGGAAATAATGCTTATGTTTATAAGCTATGGATGGATTCTAGGGATGAAGTGGTTATCCAGTAGGGGGTGCCACTCTCGGTTTTGATAGGAGGGTAGTTAGACCTTTTGACTAGCCTTGGTAATGCCCTCGAAGTATCGGGTAACCTTTTTGAGGTTCTGTCATGACTAGTTACTTAGAATCCCTTGATGCCTTTATTGGAAATTTGAAGCCCGATCGAGTGGTGTTCGCCAATAAGACGGATGGTTTACTTCATTTATGCATGGGTTATAGAGATCACCCTAGTAAGTGCGCATGATAACCTGATTGACATCTGTTTACTTTCAAGAGAAAGTTCTTCTACATGGAATGCCTTATAGTATATAAACGAGATCCAAGATTCACTAGTGAATTTTGGAAAGCTTGCATGAGATCATGAGTACGCAGTCATGTTTGCGTCAAGTATTCTAGGAAAAGGATAAGTGCAAGTGGAACGAGAGGCGACAAAGAAATGAGTTCCAGCTCATGTTATGGAAACAGGAATAAGAAGCTACAAAATCGCGAAGTTAAAAGACGACTTTGATGGTCAAAGACTAGATACGCGCATGATATCTCTTTTTGGGAGTATATCCTTGATCCCTGTTTTCTGTAGAGCTTACTTGTAGGCTATCTTTTGTGGACATCCTCTCGGTCCTATTCTCCGTTACAAACCCTGTAAGGAGTTTGTCCTGTTTATCTTCTCGACCCTGTTTCAGGGAATTCTAGGCAGAACCCTATGGATGTAAACATGTATTTGAAACATGTTATGATTGATATGGTTGCAAGTGGTTGCAAGTGGTTGCTCGTGGATGCGCGAATACACATTAGATACTAGCTCTACTCGGTCACATTTCATATTGCATATGCACGAGTATTTATACTTGTTTATGGATGAAATCGAATGTATTATCACGCGGTTGTTGCATATGAATGAATGATTGTGCACGCATATAGTATCTATATGACTAGGACTATTTGCATACATGTTGGATTCATGGCACTATACATATTTTGCATTAGAAAGATTATTCAGGCCTGATCATTAGCATTAGCCAAGGAACATGTACACACACGTTTTGCATATATTCATACAGCATTAGAAATCATCTAAGGACAATGGTTGCTTGTGGATGATGTTTTGAGTAGATGGATGATGGATGGTAGGATATGTTCTTCCTAACTTGGAGATTTCGGGGACGAAATCCTAAAAGGTGGGGAGAATGTAACAACCCGTATTTTTCGATAACGTGTTAAGACGAGAATCAAGGCAGAATTTAATTTTAAATTCTGAATCAAGTAAAACGGGCTATGCCATTGCGTTCGTCTCGGAAAAATACGCGAAATAGAGTCTGAGTTTTCGAGAATCGGAGTCCGTATGACCAAGATATGGCCTCGCGAAGTTTCACGAAAAATTCCCAAATTAAAGTATACTTAATTAAGTGAAATGGCTTGCGCAGAGAAATATATATATTTTGATATATATATATACATATATATATATAATTGAAAATTAAATAAATAAATATGCAAAAATGTTCAAAATAGCGAATTGGGAGAGGGGAATAACCGAACCGGCCGATTTTTGAGGTCGACCCGAGCCCGCTGGGTCGACTAGGGGTTAATCCAGGGTGTTTGGCTGTCGACCCGTGGGCCGATTCGCTCAAATGCAGATTTTGCATTTGGATGGTTCTCATGGTTCATCTTTAATCTAAAGGCCCTAGATGGTTCCTACACTTGACTTCTTCCCCAAGACATGCTTTGATGGCTTGGATTGAATCTAGGTTTAATCCTATGGCCTAAAACACTTGCCTAATATATAAATAAGACCCTAACCTATCCTAAATCCTCATTATTCATTCATGCAACTAAACTATGGCAAAATTTTACCTCTCATGGCCTCCACTCTCTTCATAAAATTTCTAAATGGTTTCTATGAGAGATTTTCCATGCATACAAGTGTTTTCAAGCTTGTATGAGTGTCATTAGCTTGCATTCAAGTCAAGTTTCTATCTTTGCATCATAAAGCAAGGGTTTTGATCATTTTGGCTCAAGGGTTTTTATGTTAGAGCTTGCATTTTGGGTCTATTTGATTGCATAAGGGCTTTGTCATATCTTTTGTGCCTTCATAGCAATGTAAGCCCTTTCCCTACTCTTAGATATTAACTATGAAGTTAAATGTTCATGTTGCAAGTTTGGGTTTGATCATTGAGTATGATACATGCTATCATGTCATGCAAGTTTATGAAGTCATTATCTTGATCTTGTGAGCTAAAAGCTACAACCTTTATGTTGAAATGTTGCATTAGGCAACATGAGAACCCTCATAACCTTTATGTCAACTTGCATATGAAGTCATAACCCTTATATGATGATATATGCGAGTTACTAGTCATCATTCCATATCTTTTGTCACCATGATTCGCTTATGTGCCAAGTTTGGGTTTATGCATGTTTTGAGGCTTAAGAATGTAACATGCAAGTTAATGAACACATTTGTGCCTCATTTGCCACCATGATTAACTTGTGGCTTAATATCCATTTTTGTCATGCCTTTGCCAAGTCTCTTCTTTTAATCCATTACGTTGTCGCGAACGTATATGCGAGTTTAAAAGCGTTGGGTTATGTTATGGGTAATTTCTAATGACATGAAAATACAACTTGAAAACATGACTTGAAATATAACATGGAAGTTGACATGTAAGTATGCATAAAAACATAAGCTTGGGAATTTACCTATTAAGTTAGGTCTACCCTTTGGGAATTTACCTATTAAGTTAGGTCTACCCAAATGCTTGAAAACTTGTAACATGTTTTGGGAAACATGATGGACATGACACTTAGATAATATAAGTGTGGCCAACTCGAGGTTGGGTTGAGTTTGCAACGTAAAACTACCCGGAACCGACCGGCCTAACTAGTAGTTGCAAACAATAGGACCCAATGTGAGAAGTTGGTCATGTTGTGCTTGAACCCGAGGTTAGACCAAGTTGTGGTGTAAAGCTACCCGGAACCGACCGGCTTAACTAGTAACCACAACAAAGTCTAATGTGAGAGGTAAAGGTGCATTAAGTAATTAATGCCACATGATAGGGTTAAGTTAATTTGATTAATGACTCTTAACCAAATATGACATGGACAAATGGGTTAAGTAATTTGATTAGGCTAATGATACTTAACAAAACATGACAAGGTTGGGTAGGTTAAGTAACTTGATTTGCCTAATGACACTTAACCATTTTTATATGACTAGTGGATGGGGTTAAGTTAACCAACACTTAATCAATCCAACGCGATAACTTGGTAAGGTTAAGTAAGTTTTCTTAATGACGCTTAACCGAAAAATACGGTTAACGAATGGGGTTAAGATTAGACTCAACTAGTCTAAACATGGAAATCGGATGGGGTTAAGTTAAACACTTAACTAATCTAAACACGATGAATTGATGTGGTTAAGTGACCTATACTTAACAAATCTAACTCGTGAATTTATTGAGGTTAAGTTAACCTATACTTAACCGATCTAACGTGAAAACATGATAAGGCTAAGTCACGAATCGCTTGAATACACTTGACCGATTTGACTGAGTAAATTGATAGGGTCAAGTTAATATATACTTAACCAATCTAGAATGATAATTGGACGAGGTTAAGTCGTGAATTGCTTAATACATACTTAACCAACGTGAGCATGGTTTGTAGAGTTAAGTCTTGGACTTGGATACTTAGCCAATTTTGACATGATTTGAAGACGGGTTAAGTCTTGGACTTGGATACTTAGCCAATTTTGACATGATTGGTAGACGGGTTAAGTCATGAACTTAAGTGACACTTAATCCATTATGTAAACCCTAGTTCTGAGGATAGGGGATAACCGTGGTTAACAAGGATAACGGGAATAAGGCTAAGTGGTAAACCTTAGTTGAGGAATAACTAAGTAATGATTCTTAGTCAAGGAAATTTAGACCAGTTCATAGATAGATGAGTAACCTGATACGGTAGGTCATCGTTTAAGTATACGAGTAGGAGCAAGTATCTGATTTAGATAAAGGCTCCAGCGAACTGGGTAACGAAGCAGCGGCTTCGGGGAACGTGAGGGTATTCTTGGTATCCCTCTATGAGCTGCCAGGTGACTATACTAGGCTCATGAGAGGTTAAGGTCTGCGTTAGAAGAACCAAGAGTATGCCTTGGTTGCTATGCGAGCGACCTAAAGACGGGGATGGATAGGGGATAGTCGACGATACACGGTCGTACCCTAGATAGCATTTCGTCAGGCTACCTACCATCTTTGGTCAAGCGTGTACGTACGGAAAGGCAGAGAACACCCAATAGACCATAATTGCTATCTAATTATGGTTGCGGTAAGGCTAGGATTGTGGGTTGGCCAGTAGTGTGTTCTCATACATGATTTATCCTGTCTTGTCTTTCACTAGTTGAGGGAGGGGTCGCGTGGGACCATAGCCACGTATAGAAAAACAGACCTTAGCATCTGCATCGGCAGATAAATCGAAAGCTCCCGACCGAGTCCTGTATTTCTCGATCTGCCCTGTGACAGGACTCGGATGGCACGATGTGATACATGTGCATACAGTCATGGAAAACGATTCACGATGAATGCGTGGGAAAAAGGGCGCGGTTGACGGTTAGCGTAAATCCCAGTGGCCCTGGGTGGTTGAACCAAAACCGAGATACGAAAACGTGCAATAGGTAAGCGTAATCCCTAGTGGCCCTAAGTAGCATAAGTCCTAGTTGTACAAACGACAATTCATGTTGGAAGACCCTAGCTAGGTTTAGGGTAACAGTCCAAACCGATCTTAAGGATCATGGAACTATGTTAAAGTAATGTAGAATCTCATGGGAAAGCCCGTATGGTCTACGGCAAGGGACTGAACATTTACATGGAATAAAACATACAAGTTGAGTAACCTATATATGCGATATATTAGGTTGACATGGACCATTACATGACTTTTGAGTGAGGGTCATTCTTGGTTAACACATGATACGGTGGGGATACTAGTACGGTAGGTGCAGAGCTAAAATGCAGGATAGATATCATGGGACGTTATACGTGATAGATATCTTGGGGATATTATACTTGATAGAAACCTGACGATGTGATACCTTGTTTTATCTTGACATCGTAATTTATCATGACACCTTAGTTTATCTGAGTTCAGTAGTTCATCCTGTTATTTTGATTTAGCTTATCTATCTTGTCATCATGCTTATGTTCATCTCAGTTTCTCATGTCAGTTAACTTTACTAGTTTTTATGCTAACAGTAGATAGGGCTTACTCAGTCTTTTTGACTGACCCGTTTTGTTTCGCCTCTTTTCTTCCGTTTCCCCCCCAGGTTACAGGGAGGAAATACTGTTGTTTAGTTCGGACTTCTTCTGCTTGAAGGTCATCATGGATGGCTTGGACTTTTCTTGGCTAATGGCTACTTTACTGTTTTTACTTGGGGAATAATTTATGAAAATGTCTTTATGCTTCTTTACTATTGCAAGACAGGTTTTGATGTACTCTGATGTAAAAGGCTTTAGACCTTATTTATTCATGTTATGAACGTTTGATTTTACTTCCGCTATTTTTATATGTTATGTCTTGTGATATTTCTGTGCATGTTTACCAATAATGCCACTCTAAAGCTAGTGCATTCCTTTGCGAGTGACCCTAGTGGAGGCGGGGTGTTACAGATATACTCAGATGATAGAAGCAAATGCGAATAAAAGCTTTTGGAAGAGAAGTTAAGAACATTCCCATGAAAGGGAAAGGGTACAAAGCGTAAAAAAATCTTGTCTTCGGTCTCCCAAGTTGCATCTTCTTGATTGTCTCCCCACTGGACCTTCACAAACTTGACTTCTCGTTTGCGTAGCTTCTTAACCTCCGATCCAAGTATGCAAGTCGGAACTCAACCAATCATTGCTTCCTTCTTTATTTTCACTTCCTTTCGCAAGTTTGGCCCCGCTACCTCGAACTCTATAAATTTTATCGCCACTTGGATGAATAGTCATCTTGGAATGATGGGCTTCCTCAAGGGCTGTCTTCAATAGGTTTCCCATCCTGATATGATTCACCTATCAAACCTCTTCTCAAGTATCCCCGCCACTTGCTTATCAAGTTCCCTCTTTTCTTTTAGGAGCCATATGGCGCACAGGTAATGCAACTGGCTTTGAATTGTCCACCAGGTATATACGGAAATCAATCTCGCGCCTCGGGGGTAATCCCCGAACCTCGTCTAAGACATCAGGATACTCACGAACTACTGGTGCCGATCGTATATCATCGATAGACGCCTCAAGAGACTCTAGGAAACTAAGCATGACAGACCCTTGTGGGTCACATGAAATTTCGAGGGTCCCCCATGACAAGTTAGAAGCTTAACGACCCTCCTCTCACCGCCCAGAATGGCACCATATGTGGTAAGCCACCCCATCACTAGAACCAACGCCTAGACCATGAAACAAGATGTGCATCGCACTCAAATTCGACGCCTAACACAGATATTCTCAAACCCCAAAAATCACAGATAAATGAACCGAACCACCAATGGGGTTTGAGACAACAACGGGATCCACTACCATACTAGTAATTAAGTGCAGAGATTCAAGTACTGAACAAGATATGAATGAATGCGCCAGAATCGAAAATAGTTCTAACCGGTTGATTGGAAAGAGGAATCAAAACCTTCCGTGGAAACTTTCCTACCTCTGTCTGGTGCACTAGCCACGAGAGCATTCGCTTGCCCTCCAGAGGTTCCTGTCCTTTGACATTGCCCTTGCTTCCTTGGGCACTCCCCCAGAATAGTATCCAACCTCTCCACAAATGAAGCAAGCATTCTTCCTTTTCCTGCAGTCCTTTGCCAAGTGACCCTCTCGCCCACAACTATGGCACTTCCCCTTATCTTTGTCATTCTTTTCCGCCCTTCTTCTATTGTTGTTGCTGTCCTTTCTTCGGCCATACCTTTTTCTCATCCTTGGGTTGTGCTCCTTAGCCCTAACTTCCTTATACTCCTTTTTACCCACGTTTGTGTAACAAGCTAACAAGTTTTTCGAAAGTTGCCTCCATCGCACAGAAATCCTTACGAAGCTCGAGAAAATTAACCATAGGTGAAACCACTGCGGCTAAAGATGGAGGTTGGGCACTTCATTGCCTTTTGACATGTGCTAAACATGCCTACAACATCATGCCGGAATGGGGACGCCTTTCGAGAAGAATCAGTTCTCCAGACAAAAAAAGGAAAAAAGAATCAAGCGGAGAATCGAGAGATATTACATACGTCTTTGGGGAATATGTTTTTCAAAACAGGCTTTTCTTTTGAAAATGCTTTCTTTAAAAACCTTTTTGAAAATAATTTTCAAAAACTTTATACAATCTGGTAACCTTCAGCTCTGATACCAAGTGTGACACCCCACGTCTGTTAATGTCACTCACAAAGGGAATGCATTAAGTTTCGTGAAGAGTTTTAGTAAATAGAACAGAAACATTAGAAGACAGATATAAAATTATTGTAGTGGAATAAAAACAACTTTTATTAATCATAAAGCATGGTTACACCATATGTCTGAAAATACATAAACTCTGTTCATCATTAAAACTTCTATCTTGTACTTTAAATATCAGAGTACAATTATAAAGAAAGCATAATCCCCAAATCATAAGCCATAGTAGCAAAGATAGAACCTTGAGCAATACATCTAGAAGCTCCAAGCAAGATGATAGCAGATTCCTGAATAAGCCTGAGAATTCCCTCCCTTGAGAACCTGGGGGGGAAACGAAGAAAGAAGGAGAAATAAAAAGGGTCAGACAATAAGTCTGGCGAGTCTAGTTACTTTTAGCCAGTAGATAAATAAAAGTAACATGATAGGCATATAAAGTGGATAAGGGAGATCACTACATAAAAGGCAGGTGTGACAAGGTAAGCAAGATAAAGTGTACAAGCCTCACTAATGATTTCTCTGCACCGTTACTAGTATATCCAGAAAGAGATGACCCCTCCAACTATAAGGTGGTAGATTTAGGTATACGTCCAAATGTATCCTAGCTACTACCCTGATCGATCGGCTCCCTAACCCTCGTAAATACCTTGTGCTGGCCCCATAGTAGGAGGTATCACTTCCTAAAGTTGCAACCCGTCGTCGTAACAGTGTACACAACCATATCTATAGGTGTCACGGTCGTCTTAGCCCCTCTACCCGGCCTATGCATGCACATGTCCCTGGTCGGTTTGCGCCGCCCACACCATCCTCCTCGTTTGGATCTCTTATAATCAGTCCACTAAGCGTGCCCCTTATATAATTGATACCAACTCCGGGTTACTGGCTGAAACGGGGCCCACACAATATGATACAAGCTCTCCACTTTGTCTTTTATCCCCACTAAGTTTTTCATTGACTATGTATACCCTTAGGTGTCTTTAATTACATAGCCCTATGTCAGTTATGCTTACCTATAGGTGTCTTTAATACATAACCCTCAATCTTTCTACCGGTTTTGCTTACCTATAGGTGTCTTTAATACATAACCCTACCATTTCTATAAGTTATGCTTACCCTAAAAGGTGTCTTTAATTACATAATTTATTATTTCCCTTGGTTATGTATACCACTGGGTGTCTTTAATTACATAAGCTTATCAGGTTAAGTTTGTTGGGCCTATATATACTAATATTACCCACCTACCCAAGATTTACTTAACCCACCCCTTTTGTTCCACCAAGTTTACTTAACCCCCAACTTCAATTTAAGTTCATACAATATCTATGGATTAACTTAGGTTAAGTAGTCCAGTTCATTACCATGTCCATTTATGGTTTATAATAGGCCAGACCTCCTACATTAGGCCTACAACATGTGGATGCTGGATATGCCGGTCGGGTCCGGGCAGACTTATTCCATAGTTGGGCCTAACCTCGTGTCATAGCCCGATTCGTATTTATGTAGTTAGACCTCCCACATTAGGTTTACCATTAGTGGCTGCTGGATATGCCGGTCGGTTCCTGGCAGACTTCCACCACTAATGCAACCTAACCTCGTGTCATAAGTACAATTACAATTCCTAATTATAATTAGGAGACATTCCATTTTTATTTAATTTACCAATTAATTAATCCTTTCCTTTTATAGGTGTCAATATGTATTTTGCCCAATAATTTGAATTACATGTCCATAAATGTTCGTATTCAAATTATGCCATTTTTAATTAATTTACTAATTAATTAATCATTTCCTTTTATAGTTGTCAATACCTATTTTGCCCAATAATTTGAATTACATATCAATTCATTTAAAGATTACATGCCAATTATAAATCCCTTTTCCCCTGTTTCCTTCACTAACATATTCGCATGTATTCTGGCGGCATCTAGGCTAATAAGTAGTCTAGCCATAACAATGAAAAAGAGAATATGATAGCGGTGATAGTGTCAACATATATTGGCATAAACATACTAGTATGATAACAAAGTGAATGGACATGTAATTAACATCATATCAAGGTGAACATACATATTGTCACGATCATGTAATCATCATCATAACGGGATCTAACATAAATATTGCTTTAGATCAACATAAAAATGTTCACATGCTCTAGATCTAATAGATTAAATTAGATCTAATCATAAATAAAGGTTTAGATCTACAAGTTTATAAATAGATCTACCCTAATCCACATCATAGAGGTTACAATTAAGATAAAGGTGTGGACCCAATCCTAATCAATTCAAGGTGGCATATGTTCATGGTTCACATAAATGATTTGATCTATCCAAATGAAACAAAAATAACATACTAGGACAATCACAATTGAATTGGATATCGAGAGATAGATCTATCATAGCATAAGATATGATCATAAAATAGATCTAGCATAAAACATGATCATAAAGTGGATCTAGCATAAATCATGATCATAAAGTGGATCTAGCATAAAACATGATCATAAAGTGGATATAGCATAAAACATGATCATAAAGTGACAATTTTAAATCACTTAGGATAGCTCTAACATGAATCATAAGGTGACAATTTTAAATCACATAGGATATATCTAACATGAATCATAAGGTGAAAATTTTAGATCACATAGGATAGATCTGACATGATTATTTTAGATCACATAGAATAGATCTACATACATCCGCATCATAGCATATCATAAAAGTTACAACCCAAGATCCATAATGATAACATAGTAGAACAATTGAATTGGATCCAAAGAAATAGATCTATCATAATATAGCATGAGATCTACCAATAACATAGGTTTAAAGTTTACAATCGTATCCACATCATAGTCTTTCATAGTTTCACTATTATTTATCTAAACCTAAAAGCAACTAGAACTCATTGTGATTGGATTGCTAAAATGATAGAAAAGGTGCCGAGTCTTTGCTTGAATCTCAGAATTTGATATGATTTAGTTGCTAGAAGAAGATAAGAAACCCTAGTTCAGTTCAGAATCCAGCATAGTTTGGCCGCCATGACTTCTAATGAAGAAATATGTGAAATGGCGATATATTTATAGCTGCAGAACCATCTGGAACCGATTGCCACATAAGCCCTAGGGTAAATCCGGTCGCGGGTCGCCTCCCACTTGGGCAAAGGCCAAATACCCAGTAAACCTATTCTGGGAGCACTTTACAGGTGCGCCAGTGTAAAATTAAATGGGCGCACTTGTCAAGTGATCCGGAAATTTCCGCTTTTTCTGCCAAACTTCTGTCATCCATAACTTCTTCATACGTTATCCGTTTTATGCAAACTCGGATTCTATCTCAAGCAGAATTCCGAGACAAACGCAATGGCGTAACCCGTTTCACTTAATTCTGAATATTAAATTAATTATTCTTCAATTTATCCTCTTTAATGTCGTTTAAAATTCGAGGTGTTACGTAACTCCTTATGTCTTCACTGTAGGACTTTGACTAGAAAGTTGAGCAATGTAACCACGCCTTGTAGTATTTTCTCTTTCAATATATATAATATATACACTAATATCTATATGTGTAAATTATTTTCTAGAGGAGTTGGGACAAGGTGGTGAAGGAGGAGGGGAGGCCGTGGGTTTTGGGAACCGTGAGGATGGTACAGCTGTGGAGGAGGAGAGGGTGGTACAACGGTGGTGGGGGAGGAGGGGACGTCAGCGATGGGTGGAGGAGGGAGTGCCGTAGGTTTTGAGGGAGGAAGAAAAGAGGGAGAAAGGAGGAGGAAAATGGCTAAGAAGCCATTGATTTAAGAAGGAGGAAGAAGAAGAAATGAAAGTGGAATGAGAAATGGAGAGGCTTAAGGGGTGTTTAAATAGCCTAAGGCTAAGGGTGTAATGGTAACTGGTTTAGGGACACTTGCCTCCTTAAGCATCATTAGTTTTGATGTAAAACCACTCCCAAAACTTTGTGCTTCCACTTGAATACCATGAGCCTTAGGTGTATGGTTTCAATTTAAATACTTAGTTTAATTTAGCGGCACTTTTAGGTTGTTACAACATAGCCTACGCTTTCATGCGTTCAAATTGAACTTGCATTTTTTTTCTTTTTCTAAGTATTTTTGTTAATAAAACAAACAACTTTTGTCGACAAAACTTAACGTTGTTTATCAACATTTTTTCGATTCAAAGAAGTTATTTTATTTAATTACTTATATTTAACCAATATAGATCAGTAAAAATAGTATTACTTACTTTTATTTGGAAATTCGTTGTAACAAAAATGGGTACGTTTTCTTACAAAAATTTGACGCTTACATTTTATGTTCTCAAATAACTTTTCTTATCATTTAAAATAAATTATTTTATAGTTTAAACAACTATATCTGACCAATTTCAAATAAATCAATCTGAATTAATATTCAAATCGATAAGTAATAAAATCTTGTTTCAAAACTTTTTAACCATCATTTTAAATTGAGAACTTTTATAAATACTCCAAGTGTCTTTGAAATCATATTAAAAAATAAAAAACCTTTTAATAAAATTGGCTCAAAAATCTGGGTTGTTACATCCTCCCTTCCTTAAAAATTTTTCATCATCAAAAAGGAAGAAGATACAAGCGAGAATGGTTTATAGTTTCCCAATTTTATCGATTGTCCAAAAATCGTCGATGATTTCAATTGCTAACCCAAACTCTTTATAATGATTATTTATGGTTTTAATTATCAATTCAAAGTTAAGAACTTATTTCCTCCAAATATTAAAGAAAATCATTAAGTTTTAACCCTCATTAAAAAAAAATTCAAAATTCAAAATACCTTATAGTCAGATTGTGAAATTGAATTCACTTGGTATTTGCTCTTGGATTATTAATCCTACTTAGTTGATAAATTATAATAGTTTACTCAATTGAAATTGAGTTCATTTTCCTTCACCTAATTGTAATAATTGTGAAAATCCAATCACAAAATACCTTTACTCAAATTTTAATAATTTTACTCCTTTATCATCGAAATTTCAATCTATCATATATACATATTTGAATTTTTCTTAAAAACAATTTTTTTTATATTCAAAATATAACTTTTTGAAACCTATTCTATATCGCAAACAGGTTTCTCATACTCTTAGCTCATTCTAGGGCATTACTAACCCTATCTCTAACGACTTTCTCTTCTAATATATTACTAATCCTAGATCTAAAGAGTCCTTTCCTCCTGTTCTAATGAGTCATACCCCAAAGCTTGGAATAAACCAAAGCTCAGATTCTACTTCTGTAACGACTCGTCTTTGTGCCCGTTTCGACTCGGTAATTAAACCGACTTGAGACATCAATAAAGACAGATGGTTAGGGGTACTTACACATTGAAACTGAACAAAAGAAACTTTTCATTATCGTAACAATTATTTTTTACATCAGAGGAAAATACGTACGTAGAGGAAAATGTTCAGCGAAATATACACACTGGAAACAACTAAGCTCGGCAGAAGAAATAAAATGTTCTGGACACAACTCCAGCTCCAATCCAGAACCTGCTCTAAAATGACTCCAAGACTAAATCTACAAAACCTTAACTACCAGGCTGCCCATGTGAAAAATTTAGGCACCCAGAGTTTTAGTGGAAGAACAATAAACTCTAGGTCAGTCATGAGACTAGCATGAAAAACTAAAATAGTTATACCTTGGAAAATATAAGACCATGCCATATAAACACAGAACAGGTTGTTCCCTTATGAATACTAGTGCATAACAACTCGGAACGCTTTTTGGAAAATGAAGTTACTATAAGGTCTCTCGGAACACACACCATGCAAATGCTTACTTGGGAGAGGTTTCTCCTTATGATAACCAAACATGCTTGATACGTGAAAACCATTTGATATTATTATTAGTGTCTAATGTGGAAATCACTTTCATAAGTAAATGTATCAATCCTGGCTGGCATAATTCCCCATCCCATTATGTTGACATATAGGTTTACAGCTAAAACCGTACAAGCTCGTAATCGACATTGAATTTCCAATAAATGACCAGGCTAAGGAACCTCCTTACTGATGGGTACATCTCTAAAGGAATGTCCCAAGAACAACTTATATGTTATATACCAACACAAGACCAGGATCTCCCTGCCCGGATCACACCTGAATATATCATCTCTGGGTCATTACCAACCTTAAACGGGCACTCACAACATCAATAATCACAAAAAGTAGAAGTTTCCACGTAAGTATACCTGGGCTCCACACCATGGCACACTTTTTTTCTAGATAGGAGATGATAACCTATAACCTTGCCGCATCATTCCTGTTTTGGCCATTTTCCGAGGTTTGAAGCTTGTCAAAGCCTCGTTACACAATGCTAAGTATTAAAGCTATACTTTGTTCACCAATAACGCATCACTTAGTATGCCACACTATCATTACATTTTATACAACTGATAATTATTAAGCATATCACCTTTGAGCTCGTTTGTCTCAAAGAAAGGTGTTAAGCTACAAGATAACATCTCCGCCTCCAACAGAAACATGTTTAGTAAAATTAATCAATACATTTATAAAATGCAATTTCAAAAAAAAAAATCCATACAAGTTCGTTTTGGGACTGAAAGAAACCGAAGGCACTTTATTCCTCGTTCAATAAAGGAGAGAAGTCATTGCAAATCCGAAATCCCTACAAATACGTATGGACTACAGCTATAATACCGATAAATCCATCTCAAATAAGGAGTTACCCACTTGAGACATTCAGCAAGCAGTCCTTTTGATGTGAAGGTTTCCAGTCTTTAACACCATCTTTAATATCTTCAACTGTTTCATAACTTCACACTATTAATTGGAATGGTTTTGTTGGACCCAAGTTTTGAATTTCGGTCTTTCCATATAACAATCACTATTTTGAAACTATAAGGAAATACAGGATTCACTAATTCTCTCTTCCATTTCAGTTTGTTAATTTAAAACCTTATTATGGAAATTATTTATTTCATTAATCCCTCTTCAAAACATATCTGTTTAAATCAAGATAGTTAAAATCTTTAATTAAGATTCATTATTTCTCCCATTCCTCTCATTTCTAAAACAAGATCATTAAGCATTTCTTAATTAGCTTTTTAAAAGATCTTAGTTCATTCTTAAATTCCAAATAATACTTAAAATTGTATTAAAGAATAATGTCATTTAAAACACTATTCAAAACAAACCCAAACACCAATTGATATTAAGCATAAGATTTGAATAAAATTTATATCAGCTTATATTCAATACCAATCCTTATAATCAACTAATACTATAACTAGAATAATGATATGAATTCCTTTCCCAAATAATATAATGAACTACGAGTTCAGATATCATATATCTGAAAATTATTTCCCTTTAATTTTCAAAATCCAAAACTAATTTATATTGAGTATAAGAACTAAACTTGTATCAGCCTATATTCAATATATATTTTTATATTCAACATATACTATAAATGGAAAAATGGTATAATTACCTTTAAAATTCCACGAATAGTCTAATCTTCATCAATGGAATTTAGTATCAAATATCCAAAGATTATTCCCATCCAAGTCCAATTTATAATTTTGGAAAACCCCTTTAACTCTTAAGTAAACTCAAGTTACTTAAAGTAATTTCCATTTAAATGTTTAAATCTGTCTAAAAAATTATTTAACCATTTAAAAATGATTACTTAAGTCATAGATGAAAATAAATGACTTTAAAACTTTTAAATAAACCACTATTGGAAAATTTTGTAATAGCATTATAAAATGCGTTACAAACAGGCTCATATTAGCTAGTTTAATTGAAATGACTTTTATATTATACAAAACTTCATATTATCAATTCAAATCACTTTTAAATGATTTTACAAAAAAATTCATATTTTTCTCTATTTAAAAATAGTTGTTTACCGTTATGGTCAACAAATTGCACTTATAACAACCTTTTTAAAAATAATTTTACATTAAACTTAAAATCTACATATTGAACTTTGAAAATTACTTTTCCATTTGAAAACTAATATCTTTAGGAAGTAAACATTTTTCATTTCGAAGAAATCCAAATTAAATTGCTTTTGTTATAAGCGTTCGAAGTTTATAGTCGAAATTCGCGAACTACCGCAACACGACTAGTCCTATTCAGACCATATTTTAATTTAAATTCAAAACTCATCTGATTTAATTCAAATATGATTATAATCTTTATAAAACATATTTGAACTCATTTGAAAACGACATTTCAAAATTTATCTTAAAAATTCAAATATTCATATTAAATGAATATTATTCTATTATTAAAACAATATAATTTTTCAAAATTAATCCTTTTAAACCTTAAATTTCCAGAAACCCATTTAAATATAGTGTAAGATAGTTGGAACAATAAATTTAAATTTTCAACATTATTTATATATCAGACTCAACTTAATTACTATTCACAATTTTATTTCAAATTTGAGCAAGCCATATATACTTGAAATCTTTTTCAATCTAACTTACGTCTTTACGAAAGTTATTTGTAATTACTTTAATTTCATTTTCAAACCATTCTGGGTACCAAATTTCAACTTTTGTTTTTACCCCTTTATTTAATTGAATATAATAATCAATTATATTATCGAAATGAACCGAGACATAACCAATACTCATATGCTTCCACATATGTGTGTGTAGTGAACACATTATCACTATTAACCATTAAAATAATGTTTTACACCATTATAACAACCATTCATACATAACGTATATACGTATATATATACACATTATATATACAACATATGAACATACAGTATAAGAATTAGATAATTAACGCTTATGTTTCGTTAATTAACTAATTAACCACAATTTCAAATCCATCAACCAATCACAACATACACAACAATTATCTATATATTTATTTGGTATTCAAATATATATATACTAATATATATATTTTTAAATTATTTTTGAGACGAGATGGGACAAGATTGTGAAGGAGGAGGGGTGTCCATGGGTTTGGGGGGCCATGGGGGTGGTACGACAGTGGAGGAGGCATGAGGTGGTACGGTGGTGGTGGAGGAAGAAGGGAGGTATCGATGGTAGGTGGAGGGGGTGTCGTGCGTTTTGAGGAAGGAAGAATGAGGAAGAAAAAAGAACGAAAGGAGGAGGAGAATGGCTAGGAAGCCATGGATTTAAGAAGGAAGAGGAAGGAGAAATGGTAGTGGAATGGAATGAGAAATGGAAAGGCTTAAGAGGTGTTTAAATAGACTAAGGCTAAGGGTGTTATGGTAATTGGTTTAGGGACACTTTCCTCCTTCCTAAGCATCATTTGTTTAGATGCTTAATATGTGTAAAACCACTCTCAAAACCATGTGCTTCCACTTGAATACCATGAGATTTCGGTGTATGGTTTCAATTTAAATACTTAGTTTAATTTAGCAATACTTTTAAGGTGTTACAACATAGCATACACCTCCATATGTTCCAATTCAACTTATATTTATTACTTTTCCTAAGCACTTTTGTTAACAAAACAAACAACAACTTCCGTCGGCAAACTTGAAGATGTTTATAAATAATTTGTTTGATTCAAAGAAGTTATTTTATTTAGTAACTTATATTAAATACTTATATTTAACCAATATAGATCATAGTAAAAATAGTTCTACTTGTTTGTTTTTTGAAAATTCATCGTAACAAAAACAAATAAGTTTTCTTATAAAAATTTTATGGTTATATTTTATATTCTTAAATAACATTTCTTATCATTTAAAATAAATTATTTTATATTATAAATAACTATATCTAACCAATTTCAAATAAATCAAATAGAATTAATATTCAAATCGATAAGTAATAAACTCTTGTTTCGACACTTTTCGATCATCATTTTAAATTGAGAATTTTTATACATACTCCAAGTATCTTTGAAATCATATTTAAAATTTAAAAATCCTTTGAATAAATTAGCTTGAAAATCTAGGTTTTTATAGTAAAACTTGTTGATTTGGGTTGCTGATGTAACAACCCGGGAAATCAGAACCAATTTAAAATTTTTATTTTGGCAATTTTAATGAATTTTGAATATTTAAAATGATTTATTTTAAATAATAATGACTAGAAATTTATTTTGAATAGAATTAGAACGTATAAATTTATTTAAATCAAAGTTAGATTATAAATATTTATTTTTATTATAAAAGGAATTGGAAATGGCGCGGTAGTTTGAAAATTCAATTTCAAATTTCAAATGAATGTACAGGATTCAAAATAATCCGGATTTTGGTGAAACCAGAAATATTTGCACTGTTTGAAAATATCTTTCCAAAGAATGTGAAAAATCCAGATTTCATAGCGGGAATAAAAAGTTATCTTCAGTTGAAAATTCAGGATAGTTTTTATAGAATTTTATATAAAATATAGCCCTTAAAAATAAATATTTTGCAAACGACCTCCGTTTTCGACAAGACAACTTTTGTTGGATCCAGAATGTCAAATTATTGTTAGAATCCAATTTTCATAATTTTTGGAATCAATATGTGAGCGTGGTGAATTTAAACGTGTTTGGTCAATTCAGTTTGAATTTAATCGACTTTAAAACGATCGCTTTTCAAATGGTATCCAAATTCGACGAAATTAGTTTTATTAGGACTGTATCATCAAAACATAGCAAGATTTATTTTTCTGGAATTTTTGGAGTCAGTATGTGTGAGACGACCCGTAACTTCCCCGGTAAGGAAAGCCCGGATACTTTGAGAACAACACACAAAAAATGCAGACAGAAGAACATTTCATTGTTAATTACAACAATTCCATCAGAATACAAGAATATACAGAGTATGAATAAATAAAATACATTCTAAAATATCATAGATTACAATAAATTACATAGCAGCGGAAAATAATACATAACACAACTAGAAGTAATACATGGATACAGAGCTTTCCGAGTATCGTTCCAGCTGTAAATCAGGATCCTGTGAATATAAATATGCAAAACCAAAACTACTAGCTGTCCGTGTCAAAATAAGGGCACCCAGAGTTTAGGTTAAAATAATAAACTCCAGGTCAGTCATGTGACTGGTATGAGAACTAAAACAGTTATTAATCTTTATTCTTAAAGTTAGGTAAATCAAGGGACCACGCCGTATAACACAGAACGAGTTTCCTCCCAAGAATACCAGTGCATAAAACAAACAGTGCAATGCTAAATAAAGATAAATGAAGCTATTATAAGACCCAGGTCCCATCACACAATGCAAGCAAGCCGGAGGATAGGGTTTTACCTTATAATAACCAAAGAATGCTTGGTACGCTAAATTTCATCTTTTATTATTACTATAAGTGTATAGCGTCAAAACAATTTCAATCATAAATATCAATCATAGACGGCATGGGTACCATATATCATGTCGCCAATACTAGGTTCTACAATTAAAACCACAAAGTCATGTATTGGAAGTTGGATTTCCATCTGTGAACCAAGGCAAAAGATAGTCCTCAACTGATTCGAGACGCTCTAGCCCGTGTCTCAGGACCCAGACTCAGGTGGGCCCTTGGACCGACAGGGCCGGTCCACCGATGTGGATTAAAATGCCTGAACACTGCGTTTCCCCACCCTTTGGGGTGTCAATGAGCCAACGAATGACTCCATCGGCTTCACATAGTCCCCGATATATCCGAGGCGCCTCGCAACAACAACAACCACATAAGTCAAACTCGTCAGGGCATGTAAAACCACTGATGCCACTTCTAATTAGAAAGAAACTTATGTCCTCCCTGAGGTCCTTCTCCCGTTTCTAGTTCACAACCGGGGTGTGAGGCTCGCGAATCCACGCTACACAAAGCTATGCCACACAGGCCGTGCTTTGATCATCAACCACAAGACTCGCCTTTTCAAAAGAAGCCTTGATCATTTGCATCTTAGCACGCCACACAGGCAGACCACTCCATGCAACCGATATCCAGCAATCACACAGAATGATATCCAATGTCGGACACACAGTCCATCTACAAGTCCGTTCTGGGTTTGAACGAAACCGGAGGCACCTTGTACCTCGCATATCCATCGATCTCCAAGTACGTCTGGACGACCACTAACTGATTCCCTCCCCTTGGGTGTACGGCCCAATCAAGTTCATCAGTAATCACCCAAACGACGTGAAGAACTCTGGTCTTCGGCCACCGTCTTCATCTTCGACTTATCGTCGTAACAGTTATTTAGAATGGGATAAACCCGGTCTTTCCGAATAACTCGCGTATATAATAAACAAGTGTTACACAAACACAACATACGCCTCATTCCAATTCATCAGTCACTAACCGTAAATTAGTAAGGGAACAATTCCCCAAATATTAACCTCGAAGGCCGAAACCAACATCAAATCAATACCCAGGATACCATTCATCTTAACTAATCTTCAGTTAGTTGCTAAATTTCGCATTCTTTGGGATAGGTTCCCATTAATTTTATCAAAGATAAATTCCTCAAATTTATTCTTTAATCTTCTTTTGAATATCAATTCAACTAGTCGGGATTAGCGAACCACATCGAAATAATCATTTATTTTATTTCCCAATCCCAACCTATTCATCCCATGAAGTAAAACTGGTCATACTTCATATCTAACACCACGGTGTTATCGGTAAATTCAATTACCATTTCACGTTCAAATCTAATTAAAGATTTAACTATCGCCAGGAGCAAAACTAGTGATACTCCATTCTCGATCTTTTCAATCTAATTAAAGATTCATTAAAACTCCACTTAGTTTTAATCTTTAACTGGGTTAAAGAACCAATGTCATTTAAAACACGGTTCACGATAAACCCAAAATTACATTCCATTCTATCAGCCTTTAACCATAAAATAGCAAGTGAGCAATTCCCTAAGTATTAACCCCGAAGGCCGAAACCAACATCAGATCGATACCCAAGAAACCATTCAACTTAACTAATCTCCAGTTAGTTTCTGATTTTCTTAACTCAGTTGGGTCTAAGAACAGTATTATTGAAGATACCGTTCACGACAACCAAAAATCACATTCCATTAATTATCGGGTTAAAGAACAAGTGTTATTTAAAACACCGTTCACGATAAACCCAAAAATCAATTCAAATTCAATTCCAATTAAATTTCATTTAATTGGTACACTTCGTTTAATCTAAATAAAAAGATTTATTCTTTTTCTCAACTGGGTATAAGAACAGTGTTAATGAAGACACCATTCACGACAACCCAAAATCACATTTGATATTAAATACAAGGCTCTGAATAGAAAATATATCGGCTTATATTCAATATCAAATTCTACGACCAACAAATATCGTACTGGAAATAACGATATAAACATATCTTTCAAATTTCCATAACAATATCTGTATAATCACGAAATCCAACGTCGAAATATTCCAAAGACAATTTCGATTCAAATCCATTCCAATTCAATTATTGGAAATTCTGGTTTCTTTTGAAACCATTTCAAATCCAGTTTATTTATTTAAAAATAAATAAATTGATTTTAATTCTAGTTCAAAACTAGTTCATTTCGATAAAAATCTATTTTTATCTTTTCAAATATGGAGTTTTTCATCCCAATTCTTCCCAAATCATTTCTTATGATTTTACACAAATTATTACTATTTTTAATAATTTTATCAAGGCCCGTACAGTCGATTTCCATCAACGACCATCGAACTGCACTTACGGCGACCTTTTCCAAATTTTATTTGGACATAATTCAAAATCCATCCCTTAGATTTCTAATTTCTAATATTCGTTAGAAAGCTCTTTTCGATACGAACCCAACAGTTCCGGTTTTAGGAGAATCCGACGGTCGGATCCCCCGCAACGTCAATTCGAAGTCAATGGTCGAAATTCGCGTAGCGCGGCGCATTCTATTCACGCCATTATATTATATATATAATATATACTTCGTCGATTTCCTTTCAAAACGTATTTTATAATTCGTTTTACATTCGTTTTCAAAACAGTTTCAACTTCATATTCAATTTTAAATCAAAATTGAATTTTTCCTTATAAATTCGTTTTAAAATTCATTTCGGTTCAATTCAAATTTCAAATTAATTTAAATTCGAATTTTCAATTTCAATTCGAATTCAATTCTATTTAATTTCAATTCGAATTCAATTCTATTCAATTTCAATTTGAATTCAATTCTATTTAATTTCAATTCGAATTCAATTCCATTTAATTTCAATTCGAATTCAATTCTATTTAATTTCAATTCGACTTCAATTCTATTTAATTTCAATTCGAATTCAATTCTATTTAATTACAATTCGAATTCAATTCTATTTCTATTCGAATTCAATTCTATTTTCAAAATATTCGATTTCGAAATCACTTTTCAACATTCATTAAAAACAAATAAAATCGACAAAATTCCCGTTTGCGTTGAAATGGCGTTTAACTACTTAACACGGCTTCACATTTCAATATTCACTGAATATTATTTTAAATTATTCGATAATTCTGAACTGGAATCAGACACAGTCAATTACCATATAATTTCAGTTATATGGATTTCATCAAATTCATCTATACAACAATGACGATAAACAATCAACCATCATCCAAAGTGCGTTCTACACTGTATAAGCATCAAATATAAATATTTAACGCTTATAACAGCCTGTCAATCAATCGATCGACATACAGCTAATTATTGGGACTAGTGTATGTCGTATATCATCCCAATACCCGTGTGGGGTTTTCAAACAATCAAACACAGATTTTATTTGTGTAGTTAGGCGATGTGTAAAATTTATCGTCCCAATCAATATCAGTGAAATATGTGTATATAAACAAATCGTCCGATTTGTTTATATTTATTTCATTTTAAATACACATTGAAAATTCTATTTTCAACTATAAAATATTTTTAACTATATAAATATTTTATTTCATTTCACATCACATCATACAATCAACTACACATCAAAATCAAGCAAACAAGCATACAAGCCATCCATGGTCTATGGATGACGGGTGTCGGGTGCTACTAAACACCGTCTGCATCCTAGTATATATTTCAAACTAGAAATAAATTAAAGGTGGGGAGTTCTCACAGAGGGTTCCACTCCGCCGTGCTTTACTTTTGAACTGCTGAACCGTCTGAATCTGTTTGAAATTCCAATGCAGTCCTTGTCCCGCTGTTCATAATAAAAATTATATTTTTATTACTTCATCCTAATAAATAAAAATCATATTTTTATTTCTACCTTATATATTTTTACAATGCTTCTTCTTGTATAAAAATTATATTTTTATATTTCTACTTCTTATATAGAGATCGAATTTTTATATCATCGCTATAAAAATCACATTTTTATTTCACATATGTATAATAAAGATCAGATTTTTATTTCGCTATATATATAAAAATTATATTTTTATACTCTTCATCATATAAAAATTATATCTTTATCTCTTCTACATAATAAAAATCGAATTTATTTTATATTTCTATCTAAGTAAAAATCATATTTTTATCAAAACAAAGATCATACCTTTTTTATGCAAACAAAGATCACCACTTTTCTATTAATTTAAAACTAAATTTAAACCATGTTTTATATAAATTGAAATCAGATTTTAAACTGATTAAACTAAGATAAATATTTAAAATAAATTAAAACAAAACAAAAGAAATAAAAATAAAAAGGAGGACTTACAGCGAAAAAGGGGGGCAGGTGCTAGCGTTCGAGGTGGAGAGGGGTGGGGGAAAACAGGCCGGTCAGTGGTCAGACGCGGGGGGGGGGGGGGGGGTCGACGCAGTTTACGGTGGTGGGGAGGGGGGGTGGGGTTTGAAATCGGGGAAAGGGAGGGGGTGTGCGAGAGGCTGAAGGGGAGGGGTTGACTTGGACGGAGGTGGGCGGAGGCCGGTCTGGGGAGGGCGACGGCGCCTAGTGCCGGTGGTGGTGGGACATCGGGGTGGGGGGGGGGGGGGCGAGATCGGTTTTTTTTTCTTCTTTTTTATTTCTGAAATGACCTAATGGGGGGGCGAGATCGGTTTTTTTTTTCTTTTTTATTTCTGAAATGATCTAATGGGGGGGGGGGGGCTGGGGGTATAGGAGAGGAAGGGAGATATTTTTTTTATTTAATTATTTCAAAAAGCAACTTTTAATTTCGACCTCGAAATCTAACCCACCGACTGTCGTCCATAGCTAATTACCCCCATTCCGAACACAATGGGATATGTATCGTGAGCTAATTCAATCGTTTCGATTAGTTTTCATCAAAATCAAAATATAACTCTATATATTGAATTTGAACGCACATTTCAATTTACTGGGGCCACATACTAACTCGAAAAATTCTAGAAAAATTATTTTTAGCTTCGTATTGACGATACGGTCCTAACAAAACTAATTTCATCAAATTCTGAGATTGTTTGAAAAATGGCCATTTTCCTGTCGATTAAAATCAACTAAAACTGGTCAAATGCGTTTTCTTTTTCCACGCTCACATATTGATTCGAAAAATTACGAAATTTGAAATCTAGCAATAATTTGATATCGCAGATCCAACAAAAGTGGTTTCATCGAAAATAGAGGTCGTTTGCAAAATTTCCATTTTTAAGGGCCAGAATTCCATAGCGACTATTCTGAATTTTCAACTGGACATATCTTTTTATCCCCGCTATGAAATTTCAATTTTTCGGATTCGTTGGAAAGATATTCTCAATTAGATTCAAATATTTTTGGTTTCATTAAAATATGGTTTATTTTGAATCCTGTACGTTCATTTGAACTTTGAAATCGAATTTTCGAACTACCGCGCCATTTTCAATTCCTTTTATAATTTAAAATAAATATTTATATTCTAACGATGATTCGAATAAATATATACGTTCGAATTCTATTCAAATTAAATTTCTCGTCGTTATTATTTAAAAAAATTCATTTTGAATAATCAAAATTCACTAAAATTGCCAAAATAAAAATTTTAAATTGGCTCAGATTTCCGGGTTATTACAATGTGGCCCTGGTAAATTAAATTGTGCTTTCAAATGGAATATAATATTGATTTAAATTTTAATTTAATGAAAACTGATCATGACGATGGAATGTCTTACGGGACATATCCCATTGCGTTCGGAATGGGGGTATTTGGCTAGAGACGACAGTCGTTGGGTTTGATTTAGAGTTCGAAATAATAAACAAGTAAAATTAGAAATAAATATTAACTTATATTTTATATATAAGTCAAAACTAGGGTCAAAACCCTATTTTATTTAAAACCGTAGTCAACCCAAAAAGGAGCCGCCACTTTCATCTTCAACGCCGGAAAATGCTCAGAATTTTCTTTCGATTTTTCGTCCAATCCCCTCTATAATTTCAATAATCCATAACCGAAATTCAAAGAGCATTTTACCCTCTACAAACCTATATTACGATGATCAATTTTCTTTAACTGGTTTGCTCGATTTTCGATCTTGAAACAGCTCAGTTCGCGCAGATTTTTATGGGGAAAGTGGGTATCGAGTTGGACTTGTTCGTGGGTAGTGGAAGGCATTGTGTAGGCGGTGGTCGGGAGGGGGTTTGATCGGAGTCCGGCGCGACAAGTGTGGCGGAATTTCAAATCCTAGTTTTGGAGCACGGTGGGTTTCTTCGGCCTGTACAAAACAAAGAGGAAGAATTAGCAAATGGTAATGGTTTTAAAGCGTTACTAATTTATCAATTACCTTATTTAAGTCTTTAAAATGGTTTTAAATATAATTTTATATATATATGTAATTAGATCAATAATATAATTTTTATAGAAATAATATTAAAATAAAAATATGATTTTCATAGAAATAATTTTAGATTAAAAATAAGATTTTTAAATAAATAATATTGGATTAAAAATGGGTTTTTAAAATATATAAAGTGTAGATAAAAATATGATTTTTAAAATGTATAGAACAATTTAAAATATGATTTTTAATATATATATAACCTTTTAAAAATAGTATTTTTAAAAATATATGTAGCATAGGATTTTAAAAAATAAATATAGCATTTTAAAATATATGATTTTTATATATATAACTGAATAATAAAAATATGGTTTATATATATATATATATATATATAGCTTTAAAATAAAAATATGAATTTTAATTTATATAACAGTTTATAAAAATGTGACTTTTATTTGTAAACACAATTTATTAAAAATGTGATTTTTAATATAAAGTTCGTGTGAAACAGATTGCGATGGAACTGTCTAGAAGCAAAACAGAATCCAACCCGAACAGTAAAGAATGATGGAGTGGATCCTAATGTGAGAACTTCTCACTAAAATTATTTCTGTACAGTTATTTATTTTATAACTACATATATGAACTGCTCCCCGTCGTCCACAGACCATGGACGACTTGTTTGATTGTATTATGTTACGGAATTTGATTGCGATTGTGATGTATATATAAACTGTATAAAATATTCATGTGACGAATAAAATATTTGAATAATAAAAATATCATTTTTATTGTATAAATGAATTGTATAAAATATTCACGAGTTGAAATAAATATTTTATAGTTAAAAGTATATTTTTTAATGTGTATTAAATAAAATAAATATTCATTTACAAATCGGACGATTTGGTTATGTACACAGATTTAACTGATATTGATTAGGACGATATATTTTACACATCGCCCAACTGCACAAATAATGATCAGCGTTTGTTGTTTGAAAACCCCACACGGGTATTGGGATGATATTTGACATACACTAATCCCAATATTTAGTTGTATGTCAATCGATGGGTTGACAGACTATTGTAAGCGATAATTATTTATATTTAATGCTTATACGGTTGTGTAATGCACTCTGGATGATGGTTGACTATGTTTGAATATCGTTGTGTGCATGTGTGTATGAATCCCATATAAATAAAATTATATGGTAATTGACTGTGTCTGATTCCAATTCGGAAAGAACGAATATTTTAAATTAAAGAACATTTTAAAATAACGAATAATGAATATTCTGAAATTACTACTATTTTAAAATAAAATTCAGTAATGGATCAAAATATGATTTTGATGTCCGGTTTGGGATAGACACGAAAATATTTAAATATATAAAGCCGTGTTGATTAAATTAACGCCATTTTGACGTGAATGATATTTATATTGATTTTATTCATTTTTATAATGAATATCGAAAAGGAAGTGTTTTCAAAATCTAATGTTTTGAAAATGTTATCATTTACATATTAATGATATGGAATATTCAATTTTGATTTGAAATTGAATATGAAGTTGAAATCGTTTTGAAAATGAATTTAAAAAGATTTATAAAATAAGTTTTAAATGCAAATTAAAGAAATATATATTATATATATTTAATGGCCTGAATAGAACGGGCCGCGCCGCGGCAGTTCGTGAATTTCGACCATTGACTTCGAATTGACATTACGAGAGATCCGACCGTCGGATTCTCCTTAAACCAGAACCGTTGGGTTCATATCGAAAAGAGCTTTCCAACAAATACAAAAAATTCAAAATCTAACGGTTGGATTTGGAATTATGTCCAAATCAAATTTGGAAAAGGTCGCTGTAAGTGCAGTTCGATGACCGTTGATGGAAATCGACTTAAAGGGCCTTAATAAAATTATTAAAAATATTGATAATTTGTGTAAAATCATAATAAATGATTTGGAAAGAATTTGGATGAAAAATTCCATGTTTGTAAAGATAAAAATATATTTTTATCAAAATGAACTTGTTATGAACTAGAATTATAATCCAATATTTTTAAATAAATAAATTGGATTTGAAATGGGTTTCAAAATAACCAGAATTTCCAATATATGAATGGGAATGGATTTGAACCGAAATTATCTTTGGAATATTTCTATGTTGGATTTCGTGATTATACAGATATTGTTATGAAAATTTGAAAGATATATTTATATCGTTATTTCCAATACGATATTTGTTGGTTGCAGAATTTGATATTGAAAATAAGCCGATATATTTTCTATTCAGAGCCTTGTATTTAATATCAAATGGGATTTCGGGTTTGTCGTGAATGGTGTCTCAAATAACACTGTTCTTAAACCCAGTTGAGGAAAGAATAAATCTTTTTATTAAGATTTAGAGAAATTTTCCAATTAATTAATATTTAATTGGAATTGAATAAAAGAATTGGATTTTGGGTTGTCGTGAATGGTGTCTTAAGTAACACCGTTCTTAAAACCTCATTTGAAAAGAATAAATCTTTTAATTAAGATTATTAGGATTTCCAATTATATTTAGTAATTGGAATAAAATGGAATGTGAATCGGGTTTATCGTGAACTGTGTTTTTAACGAAATTTGTTCTTTAACCCGGTTAACAGTGAAATGGGTTTTGGAATTTATAAATCTTTTTATTAAGATTTAATGGAAATTTTCCAATGAAAAGTTTTCCAATTTAATAAAATAAATTGGAATGGAATTCGATTTGGTAATAATCGAAGTGAACTTCTGTGGAGGAAGGCTGCTACTATATATGGAATTTAAAAGGCTTTCCCGTTATTCCCTTTATATTATCGATTGGATATGGAAGTTTATGTCAATTATATATATTGATTTGTTTTCCGTGAAGATTCCATAATTAATGGAATGTGATTTTGGGTTTATCGTGAACTGTGTTTTGAATGACATTGGTTCTTTAACCCAGTTAAAGGAAGGATTTATTTCCTGAATTAGAATAATCATTATATAATGATTTTTGAGAAGATTAAAACTAAGTGGAGTTTTAATGAATCTTTAATTAGATTGGAATGTGAATGAGATAATTAAATTTATCGAATTCATGAAATGATCGAGAATGGAGTATCACCAGTTTAGCTCTAAGCGATAGTTAAATCTTTAATTAGATTTGAACGTGAAATGGTTATTAATTTTACCGATAACAGCGTGGTGTTAGATATGAAGTATTACCGGTTTTACTTCATATGATGAATAGGTTGGGATTGGAAAATAAAATAAATGGTTACTTTGGTAAGGTGCGCTAATCACGACTAGTTTGGATAAACCTTAATTTGGTTTGAATTGATATCCAAACGAAGATTAAAGAATAAATTTAAAGAATTTATCTTTGATAAAATTAATGGGAAACTTTCCCAAAGAATAAGAATATTTGAATAAAGGAATATTCTGGATTGGAATGAGGCGTATGTTGTGTTTTTATAGCACTTGTTTATAAAATACGCGAGTTATTCAGAAAGACCGGGTTTATCCCATTCTGAATAACTGATTCGACGATATGTCAACGATGAAGACAGTGGTTGAAGACCGAGGGTTTTCACATCATTTGGATGATTACTGATGTCTTGATTGGGCTATACACCCAAGACAAGGTAATAAGTGGTGATCGTCTAGACGTACTTGGAGATCGACTGGATATGCGAGGACCTCCCTCCTGTATTGGACATATGAGACAAGGAATAAGGCGCCTCCGGTTTCGTTCAGACCCAGGACGAACTTGTAATGGATGTGTGTCTGACATCGGATTTCATTCTGTGTGATCGATAGACATCAGGCACATGGCGTGAATTGCCTGTTTGGCATGTTGAGATGCAAATGATCGAGGCTTTTGTTGAAAACCAGAGTCTTGGGGTTGATGATCAAGGCACAGACTTAATATAGCATAGCTTTGTGTATAGCATTAATTCGCGAGCCTCACACCCCGGTGTGAACCAGAAACGGGAGAGGACCTCATGGAGGGCATGCGTTTCCTTGTATCTAGGAGTGGTATCAGGGTTTTGCAAGCCCAGATGTTTTACTTATGTGGATGATGGATAGAGAGGCGCCTCAGATATATCGGTTACTCCGGAACCGATGGATATTAAGTCATCTGGCTCATTTACGCCCCATAGGGTGGGGACATTTATTGTTCAGGCATTTTAATCCACTCTATGTGGACCGGCCCGGACGATCCAAGGGTTGATGCGTTCTGATCCTGAGACATGGGCTAGATTGTCTCGAAGCGGTAAGGACGAACCCTTACCTTGGTTCACAGATGGAAATCCAACTTCCAGTACATGACATTTAGTTTTATTTGTAGAGCCTAGTATGGCGACATAGTGGGATGGGGCACTATGCCGTCTATGATTGATACATTTATATTTGAAGTTGTTTTCACATACTTTACACTATAATAGTATCAAAATGATTTGTTTTAAACATACCAAGCTTGTTTGGCTATTATAAGGTAAAACCCTATCCTCCGGCTTGCGTTGCATTGTGTGATGGGACCTGGGTCTTATAATTGCTTCATTTTCCCAAAAAGCACTGCGCTGTTTGTTTTATGCACTGGTATTCTTAGAAGGAAACCCGTTTCGTGTTATACGGCGTGGTCCCTTGATTTACTTTATTTTTAAAAGTAAAGATTTAATAATTGTTTTTGTTCTCACACCTGTCACATGACAGACCTGGAGTTTATTATTTTAACCTAAACTCTGGGTGCCCCTATTTTCCACACGGGCTGCTAGTAGTTTTGGTTTTGCAGATATTATATTCATAAGATCCTGGTTTACAGCTGGAAGTATACTCGTAAAGCTCTGTATCCGTGTATTCCTTTCAGTTATGTTTTGTATTATTTTCTACTACATTGTAATTTGTAAATCTCTGATATTGATCAAATGTATATTATTTGTTCATACTCTGTATATTCTTGTACTCTGATGTAAATTGTTGTAATAAGCAATGAAATGTTCTTCTGTTTGTGTTCTGATTTATCATGTTCTCAGACAATCCTTTCTTTCTCTTCTCTTCAGAGACCGAGGAAGTTCGGGTCGTCATAGTTTGGATCAGAGCTTTGGTTTACAGAGCTCGAGAACAAGACACATTAGAACCAAACGAAAGTATTCATCAGAGATTGGATTAGTTATATCCAATAAGAATGACTCATTAGAGATGGGATCAGTAGTGTACTAAAATGAGTTGAAAGAGTGTTATTTTTAAAATAAAAATGGAAAACAAATTTTTTTTTGAATATTTAAACCATATTATATGTATTTGAATATTTTATTTTATTTGATTTGGACAATCAAGTATATGGAGATTTTGAATATACGTCTGATCCACGTGTATACGAAGCCTCAAATATACTGGATAGATATAGAATCACACTTTAGTTGCCCGGAGATGATCCCGGTGATAGCGATCGCATCATCAGTATTTATGTTCGAGTTTCGAAAGTGGGATGTCTATATGATTCCAATTGACTGGTGTGAGAACCAAAATTTAGATAGGGCTATTGTTGTGAGTTGGCACCAAAAAATGTTTTTTGAATATATATTACAGTTATGCATTTGAAAAGCTAATTCACTAATTGATTGCTGGCTGTGTTGTTTGATTATTAATTATACTAATAAAAATATTGGAATGATAATTAATTAACCCAATATGAGAATGCATGGTAAATTTAGCGAAATTCAATCAGAATATTGAACTAAATTGAAAATTGACTGGAAATGCATGCATGTACATATATGTGTGTGAACATGTCATAGTAAGGAGGCTAGAGAAGAGGAATAAAATTGTATGCCCGATAAATAGGTACATGTTTAATAATTTATTAGGTTTTGTTGATTTTATGAGCTGATTGGCTAGCCGCTTGGCTTTTTCTTTTTCTTTTTGGATGATGAGGGCCCTGCGTGGCTAGTTCTGATTTTAAATGTCTCCCCGTACAAAGGAGGTTATGGCGAAATTTTTTGAAAATTTAGGGCGTTAGTGTAACACCCCGTATTTTGAAATGATTGAATTAACAAAACTTAAGAACACTTAATTTTTAAAAGAGGAATTAAGGGAAACGGGTTTCACCATTGTGTTCGTCTCGGAATTCTGCATGAAATAAAGTCCAAGGTTTCGAAAAACGGAGTCCGGACGAAGGAGATATGGCCCTCGGAAGATAAGAAAAAAAAATTATATATGAGCAGGTCGACCAGGGAGGTCGACCTCCCAAGGGGGGAGGTCGACCTGGGTACTCCCAGGTCGACCTGGAGGTCGACCTCCCCCTTTGGCGGGTCGAACCTGGTTCAGCCAGGTTGCTGGATGGTGTGATTTTTGGGCCTGGGACAATTTTTGATAGTCCAGATCAGTTCTAGGGTTAATCCTAGGGCCCAAATAACTTCCTACACCTATAGATATGTCATCAACCTAACCCTAATTCATAAAATATTATCTATTACACCATTACGCTGTCAAATTCGCTCTTAAACCCTAGCCGCTGCCTCTAAATCAAATCTCAAGTGTTCATACACAATTCAAATCAAAGTTTAGAGCTTCAACAACAATTAAAGAAGACCAATCAACATCACCGCAATGTTTCTACACCAATTTCAGTGCATAATTCTATTCTTTAACCACGAAAGGTGAGTATGGTGATTTTCACAATATAATGGGATTAAAAGTAACATGATGAAGTTGTAAAGAGGATTCATATGTATGTATGTAATTTAAATCTCATCCAAGTCTTCACCTTTTTGATTCATGTCATCATATGCCTATGTTTCTATGTAAAGTTCATACCTTTTATCAGTTTATTCATGTTGAATCCGTCTTTATGCCTCTATGCCAGTTTATATGCCCCTTTATTTCATGATGTTGTGTTAATTCCAATTTTATGTGATTTGATTCTCTCTTCTTATCCCTATTCCTTTTATTTTGGTTCTAGGCTACCTTCGAGCCTATGTTAAAAATACGCGCGAATGCGAATACGTGGGAACGATGGGAATATGTGAAATATGGAAAATTGGATATTATTGGATATTTTGGATAATTGGATAATATGTGAAATTGGCATATTTGGGTATGAATTACATGGAATTGATGAAATTGCCTTTAATTGTAAATTTGTAGTTGAGGCTAATTAATATGTAATTAGTGACAATTTGGAATAGGCAATATTATAAACATGATTATATGTTTAATTGGATATACACGACATGAAAATTGGGTATGGGTGAAATACGATTATTAATAAGCCTTTGACACGAGTTTAGGCGCAATTGTGGCGTAAGACTTCCCGGATCCGCCCGGCAAATCCTGCTGCCACAATTGGATGTCTAATGTGAGAGGTCAAAGGAACGAATTGTAGGCGTAACGGTTAATGACACGAGGTTAGACCCGGTTTGTGGCGTAAGACTGCCCGGAACCGCCCGACAAATCCAGCGGCCACAAAGTGTTCGGTCTAATGTCGGAGGTCATGCACCGTTCGTCCTAAGGAATGAATTAAGGAATACTATCCATAATAAGACAAGGGTATGGTTAGAGGGTTAAGTGGGGTGACATGTAAATTATAACATGTAAATATGGACTTAACCGGAATAAGATAAGACATGTAAATTATGACATGTAAGTATGGACTTAACCATAGCATGTGTAAGACATGGACATTTAAATTAAAATGGTTAAGTGGGAGAAAACCTAGTGGGGACCAAGCATAGGTGGGAGGCTTGTGTCGGATGGGGACCCGTTTCAACCAGTAACCCGTTTGAGTATCTAATTGGGCCCGGTACTAGGCCGGGGTTGGGGCAAGCTTACTGGGCTTGAATGTAAGAGGTCAAAACGTGAATAGCGGTGGCAATGCAAGTCCAACGGGTTCATGTGCGTGCATGGGTCCAGGCTGGTAGGTAAGACGTTGTTGCATCGTGTAGGTATGGCCGTGCATTTCATGTTGGTATCAGGGTTGCCACTTTGGGGAGTGATACACCCCAATATGGGGCCAGCACGGGTGCCTACAGGGTTTAGGCAGCCGATCAAATGGGTAGAGTAATGGTACCTTAGCGGTGGTAGGAGCAAGCCGGCACCTACGATAGCAGCTAGGTACAAGTAACTACCAAGTTTGTCATGTGGGTACAGTTAGTGGGAAGGGATCAACCTTTAGTAAATAGAGACTAGTAAATGTGCGGTGTAATTAAGTAATATGGTGTAACTTAGCAAAAGTGCGGTGTAACGAAATACATGTTGGTTGAGTTGGATGGTCCTTTGGGTGCTAGTATGATGTTGACTTCGATCTTCAGGGTTAGTACTTGGAGGGTTATTCTCTTAGCCAAGGTGTAGGATTGTCTTAGTATTTAGGAACGGAATCATCTTGTCCATCCTTTTTATCTACCTATGTTACAGCCTTATCATGATGCCTATTTATGTCTTGATCATTTACCTTACCTATTATTTGTTAAAATTACTGGACTCGCCAGACTTTATGTCTGACCCGTTTGTCTCCACCTCTTTGCTTTCCTTTCCCTCCCCCCAGGTTTGCAAGGAGGGAATACTATAGCTTAGTGCCGATTTCTTTCAGTTGCTTGAAGAGAGTAGATGTATCGCTTTGGACTCTCTCATCTTTATGGCTTTTCTTATGCTCAGTGGGGATTTGTGCATTTATGTTATTTAAGTATTTGCTTCTTTATGTACTTTGAAGTTTTTGGAAAAGACTATTGATCCTATTGTAATGGTTTTGGAGACTACTTATGTAAACTCGTTTTGAGTTATGATGCTATTAAATAAGTTTTATATTCCGCTATGTTGTTTTATTTATTTATTCTTGTAATTTATCTGTTCTATACAACAATAACGCTTCATGGACATTAATGCATTCCCTTTGTGAGTGACATTAATGGACATGGGGTGTTACACGTGGTATCAGAGCTATGGTTACAAGAACAGATAAAAAAATTTTGAAAAGTGTTTTCAAAAGTATTATTTTCCTAGAAAATATTTTCAAAAACTTGTTTTAAAGAAGCTATTTTCAAGGAAAGTTTACTTTAAAGAGCATAATCCCCACAAGCCATACATCTCTCTTTCGCTTCCCTTGTTTTGAAACTCTTTCTTTTTCTTTTCAGCAAGTCTGGAGCATCTGAGATACCAGAGGGTGTTCATGTACCCGGTTGGTTTCGTCAATATCTCGAGGCTAGGGCCGCTGCCGCGGGTACGACCGACGTTCCTGCTCCTCCTCCCCCAGCTCTAGTCGTTCCTCCGCGTGGAGATACTTTCCCTAAGATATGTAAAGATTTTCGTTCGATGGGTGGAAAACCTTCTAATGGGTCTGAAACGTTCGTTGAAGCTAGAAACTAGTTGAAAGAAGTGAAGGATCTGTTTGGCATTTTCGATTTGGACGATTGTAAGAAGGTCCAATTGGCTGCTTGGTTGATGAAGGATGAAGCTTCGTTTTGGTGGGAGGTTACTAATGGAGAGCGTGCTGTAGAAACTTGGGCAGATTTTAGGGTGGTTTGAGTTGAAATTCCTTTCTCAAGCTGAGGAGAGTATGTACATGGAGAGGTTCTTGACATTGAAGCAGAAAAACTTGACCGTGAAGGAGTATGTGACCGAATTTAATAAGTTGGCGTGATTTGGGATAGAGTTGTTGAATACGCCTCACAAGAAGGCCTTGAGGTTTGCAAAAGGTCTAAATGAACCGCTTCACAGTTTGGCTATGTCCCACATTCCAATGGGGGATACGTATGAAAAGCATGTTGATATGGCATACATGTATGAAGAAGAGAAGGGTGTAAGTACTTTTAGGATGCAAGATAAGAAGGAGGATCCAAAGAAAGCCCAACAACAGAAGAAAGGTGGTAAAGAAAAGAGGAAGTGTCACAACTGTGGGATACCCGACTATTTGAAGAAAGACTGTAGGAAGAAGAAGAAGTTCACTTGTAATCATTGTGGTGATCCAGGTCATGCTGTCAAGGATTGTCCTAAGAAGCAAGGGCAGAGGGCAGGTTCTACTTCGGGAGGGCAGGTTCACGCTCTCATGGCTCTGGGGCTGGAAGAAGGTAAAAAAATTTCTGTCGAAAGTTTGATTTTCTTGTTTGATCATCCTGTCTGTACTTTATTCGATTCTGGCGCATCACATTCGTTTATCTCTACATCATTAGTTGAAACACTGCACTTAAATACTAGTCTCGTTGTGGATCCCATTGTAGTCTCAAATCCTATTGGTGGGTCGGCTCATTCATCCATGGTTTGTAGGGATTTGAGATTGTCTATCTTAGGCATTGGTTTTGAATGTAATGCTTTTGTGCTTGGTTTCATGGGCTATGGGATGATTCTAGGTATGGATTGGTTAGCCATATATGGTGCCATCCTAGATTGTGAACGAAGGGTAGTAAAGTTGTTGACTCGTAGTGGAAAGACCCTTGATATTACTTGTGACCCTAGAGGATCGGTGATGCTTAGTTATCTTGAGTCACTTGACGCATCCAATGATGATTTACATTCTGTTCGTATAGTCCGTGAATATGTTGATGTATTCGATGAGGTGAGGGGTCTACCCCCAAAACGTGAGATAGACTTTCGTATTTATCTTGTAGACAATGCAAAACCAGTATCTCTGCCAGTATGCCACATGGCTCCTCGTGAGAGGAGGGAGCTCAATAAGCAAGTAGGGGAGTTGCTTGAGAAGGGATTCATAAGACGTAGTATATCGGAGTGGGGTGCTCCAGTAGTATTTGCCACGAAGGCGGATGGGTCCCTTAGACTTTGTGCGGACTAAAGACGATTTAATAAGCTTATTAAGAAGAATAGGCACCCACTGCCGAGGATTGACGATCTATTCGAACAGTTAGTTGGCACCTCAGTGTTTTCATAGTTGGACTTAGCCACTGGTTTTCATCAGTTGAGGGTGGCTGAGGATAGCATAGACAAGACTGCCTTTAGGACTCCGGACGGTTTCTATGAGTGGCTTGTGATGCCCTTCGGTTTGACAAACGCCCCCTCATACTTTGTTGAGTTGATGAGTAGGGTGTTTAGGGAGTACCTAAATAAATTCGTGGTGGTCTTTGTGGATGACATCTTGATCTTTTCTAAGAGCGAGGAAGAGCATGCCCTACACCTTAGGGAAGTGTTGGAGACCCTTCGAGCGCATGACCTTAAAGCTAAATTTTCTAAATGTCACTTTTGGAGGAAGGAAGTGCGATTCTTAGGGCACGTGGTTTCCAAAGAAGGGATAGCTGTGGATCCCACGAAGGTGGCGGCCATCCAGGATTGGAAGGTCCCTAAAAATGCTATCGAGGTGAGGAGTTTCTTGGGGTTGGCTGGCTACCATAGGAAGTTTATCAAGGACTTCGCAAAGATATCAGCCCCATTGACACGCTTGACGAAGAAGAACCTAGTTTTCAAGTGGGATGTATATTGGGATGATGCGTTCCAACGTTTAAAGAGAGCTTTGACCATAGCCCCAGTCTTAGTGTTGCCAGATAGGAGTAAGCCATTTACCGTTTATACCAATGCTTGTGGGACAGGACTAGGCGCAGTCTTAATGCAAGAGGGGAGCGTAATAGCCTATGGAGGAAGGCAGTTGAGAGTGCATGAGAAAAATTACCCTACACATGACCTAGAGTTGGCCGTTATTGTTTTCGCGCTTAAGTCTTGGCGCCATTATCTTCTTGACGAGAAATTCGAATTGTTCACAGACCACAAATCGCTAAAATACTTGTTCTCTCAGAAGGACTTGAACTTAAGGCAGCAAAGGTGGATGGAATTCTTAGCGTCCTACGATTTCGAGATTGCATATACCCCTGGCAGGGGTAACGTGGTGGCAGACGCCTTAAGTAGGAAAAGGTTGTCCTTGAGTCCGTTGTTTGTTGAGCGGCGAAGCTTAGAGTTCATCTCTACGTTTGACTTTAGACCTTCCATTGACTTTGTACCCGGTTTGCTAGCATCCTTAGAGGTCAGACCTACGCTTTTGGGACGGATTGGTGAGGCTACCTAGATCGAGGAAGGGTAATACGGGAATTTGGGTCGTGGTAGACAGACTTACTAAGAGCGCCCATTTCATTCCCGTGAAGAGTAAGAGGACTGCTCCATGGTTAACCTCCGTATACATTCGAGAGATAGTTCGTTTGCACGGTGTTCCTTCTTGCATAGTGAGCGATCGCGATCCTATCTTTACTAGCGAATTTTGGAAGAGCTTGCAAGAGGCGGTAGGGACTCAGTTATGTTTGAGCACCGCATATCATCCTCAGACGGACGGCCAGACTGAGAGGGTGAATCGTATTCTGGAGGACCTTTTGAGGCTATGTGTTTTAGACTTTGGAGGTACATGGGAGGAGCATCTTCCTTTGGTGGAGTTCGCATATAATACTAGCTTTCAGTCTAGCATTGGCATGGCACCTTTCGAGGCTCTTTACGGACGGTCGTGTCGTTCACCTACATGTTGGTGGGAATCTACGGATAAGATCTTACTTGGGCCCGATATGATAAGAGAGACTTCGGAAAAGATCGATTTGATTCGAAGGAGGATGAAGACGGCGCAAGATAGGCAGAAATCTTATGCGGACAAGAGGAGGAAAGATCTTGAGTTTGATGTTGGGAACATGGTCTTTATCAAGGTGTCTCCATTACAGAATGTTGTTCGCTTTGGGTCTGTTGGGAAGTTATCACCAAGGTTCGTAGAGCCATTTCCTATTAAGGAGAGGATTGGACAGATGGCGTATAGAGTGGAGTTTCCCGAGAGACTTAGTGGTGTACACGACATATTCCATGTATCTCATTTGAGGAAGTGCTTGCATGAGACCACGGAAGTGGTAGAGCCGAGCTTGCTTAGAGAGGTGGAGATAGAGCATGATGCAACGATTCGACGAGCTCCTACATGCATTCTTGGGTCGGAGATTAAGAAGTTGAGGAATCGAGAGTTCAAGCTAGTCAAAGTGCAATGGGGAGATGATGAGAGCGACGCTACATGAGAGATGGAAGAGAAGATGCGTTCATTGTACCCTTTTCTTTTCGAGGGTATGTCTTTTAATTTCTCCTTTATCGCTTAGCTTATACTTGTTCTATCTTTAGTATGTCCTATCGCTAGTACCTTTGACCTTTAGATAGGGTAGTCCTATGGTTGAAACATGTGTTTGAGACATGTTATGAATGGTGGATGCAAGTGTTTGCTAGTGGTTGCTCGTGGATGCATATACACACACTTTAGGCACTAGATCGGCTCAGTCACTTTCATATTGCATATTGCATATAAATGGATGTATTTAGTAAAATGAATGTACATTGAATGTGTGTATCATATGGATGTTGCATTTAAATGAATGGTTGTGCACACATGTAGTAATGATATGTATAGGGTTCTTTGCATACATGATGGATACATGGCACTATCATTATTTGCATTAAGGAGGTCGACTGAATCAGTGGACCGCCTGATTTTGCATTAGTATACGGACATACACACAAACTATGCATATGTACATGAAAAGCATTAGAAATCTTTTAAGGACCGTGGTTGCTAGTGGTTGATGGTTGAGTAGATGGATGATTGGATGGTAGGATACGATCTCTTGACATAGAGATATCGAGGACGAAATCCTTTAAGTAGGGGAGAATGTAACACCCTGTATTTTGAAATGATTGAATTAACAAAATTTAAGAACACTTAATTTTTAAAAGAGGAATGAAGGGAAACGGGTTGCACCATTGCGTTCGTCTCGGAATTTTGCATGGAATAGAGTCCAAGTTTTCGAAAAACAGAGTCCGTACGAAGGAGATATGGCCCTCGGAAGATAAGATTTTTTTTATATATGAGCAGGCCGACCAGGGAGGTCGACCTCCCAAGGGGGGAGGTCGACCATAGTGTCAACCTGGGTACTCCCAGGTCGACCTGGGGGTCGACCTCCCCCTTTGGCGGGTCGAACCTGGTTCGGCCAGGTTGCTGGATGGTGCGATTTTTGGGCCTGGGACTTTTTTGATGGTCCAGATCAGTTCTAGGGTTAATCCTAAGGCCCAAATAACTTCCTACACCTATAGATATGTCATCAACCTAACCCTAATTCATAAAATATTATCCATTACACCATTACGCTGTCAAATTCGCTCTTAAACCCTAGCCGCCTCCTCTAAATCAAATCTCAAGTGTTCATACACAATTCAAATCCAAGTTTAGAGCTTCAACAACAATTAAAGAAGATCAATCAACATCACCGCAATGTTTCTACACCAATTTCAGTGCATAATTCTATTCTTTAACCACGAAAGGTGAGTATGGTGATTTTCACAATACAATGGGATTAAAAGCAACATGATGAAGTTGTAAAGAGGATTCATATGTATGTATGTATGTAATTTAAATCTCATCCAATTCTTCACCATTTTGATTCATGTCATCATATGCCTCTGTTTCTATGTAAAGTTCATACCTTTTATCAGTTTATTCATGTTGAATCTGTCGTTATGCCTCTATGCCAGTTTATATGCCCCTTTATTTCATGATGTTGTGTTAATTCCAATTTTCTGTGATTTGATTCTCTCTTCTTATCCCTATTCCTTTTATTTTGGATCTAGGCTACCTCCGAGCCTATGTTAAAAATACGTGCGAATGCGAATACGTGGAAACGATGGGAATATGTGAAATATGGAAAATTGGATATTATTGGATATTTTGGATAATTGGATAATATGTGAAATTGTCATATTTGGGTATGAAGTACATGGAATTAATGAAATTGCCTATAATTGTAAATTTGTAATTGAGGCTAATTAATATGTAATTAGTGACAATTTGAAATAGGAAATATTATAAACATGATTATATGTTTAATTGGATATACATGACATGAAAATTGGGTATGGGTGAAATACGATTATTAATAAACCTTTGACATGAGGGTAGGCGCAATTGTGGCGTAAGACTGCCCGGAACCGCCCGGCAAATCCAGCTGCCACAATTGGACATCTAATGTGAGAGGTCAAAGGAATGAATTGTAGGCGTAACAGTTAATGACATGAGGTTAGACCCGGTTTGTGGTGTAAGACTGCCCGGAACCGCCAGGCAAATCCAGCAGCCAAAAAATGTTCGGTCTAATATGGGAGGTCATGCACCGTTCGTCATAAGGAATGAATTAAGGAATACTAACCATAATAAGACATGGGTATGGTTATAGGGTTAAGTGGGGTGACATGTAAATTATAACATGTAAATATGGACTTAACCGGAATAAGATAAGACATGTAAATTATGACGTGTAAGTATGGATTTAACCGTAGCATGTGTAAGACATGGACATTTAAATTAAAATGGTTAAGTTGGAGAAAACCTAGTAGGGACCAAGCATAGGTGGGAGGCTTGTGTCGGATGGGGACCCGTTTCAACCAGTAACCCGTTTGAGTATCTAATTGGGCCCGGTACTAGGCCGGGGTTGGGGCACGCTTACTGGGCTTGAATGTAAGAGGTCAAAACGTGAATAGCGGTGGCAATGCAAGTCCAACGGGTTCATGTGCGTGCATGGGTCCAGGCTGGTAGGTAAGACGTTGTTGCATCGTGTAGGTATGGCCGTGCATTTCATGTTGGTATCGGGGTTGCCACTTTGGGGAGTGATACACCCCACTGTGGGGCCAGCACGGGTGCCTACGGGGTTTAGGGAGCCGATCAAATGGGTAGAGTAATGGTACCTTAGCGGTGGTAGGAGCAAGCCGGCACCTACGATAGCAGCTAGGTACAAGTAACTACCAAGTTTGTCATGTGGGTACAGTTAGTGGGAAGGGATAAACCTTTAGTAAATAGAGACTAGTAAATGTGCAGTGTAATTAAGTAATATGGTGTAACTTAGCAAAAGTGCGGTGTAACGAAATACATGTTGGTTGAGTTGGATGGTCCTTTGGGTGCTAGTCGGATGTTGACTTCGGTCTTCGGGGTTAGTACTTGGTGGGTTATTCGCTTAGCCAAGGTGTAGGATTGTCTTAGTATTTAGGAACGGAATCATCTTGTCCATCCTTTTTATCTATCTTATCTATGTTACAGCTATATCATGATTCCTATTTATGTCTTGATCATTTACCTTACCTATTATTTGTTAAAATTACCGGACTCGCCAGACTTAATGTCTGACCCGTTTGTCTCCACCTCTTTTCTTTCGTTCCCCCCCAGGTTTGCAAGGAGGGAATACTACAGCTTAGTGTCGATTTCTTTCAGTTGCTTGAAGAGAGTAGATGTATCGCTTTGGACTCTCTCATCTTCATGGCTTTGCTTATGCTCAGTGGGGATTTATGCATTTATGTTATTTATGTATTTGCTTCTTTATGTACTTTGAAGTTTTTGGAAAAGACTATTGATCCTGTTGTAATGGTTTTGGAGACTACTTATGTAAACTCGTTTTGAGTTATGATGCTATGAAATAAGTTTTATCTTCCGCTGTGTTGTTTTATTTATTTATTCTTGTAATTTATCTATTATATACAACAATAATGCTTCATTGACATTGATGCATTCCCTTTGTGAGTGACATTAATGGACATGAGGTGTTACAGTTAGCCAAATTTTTGAAAAATTAGAAATTCTTAGAAACTAAAAAGTTGAAGAATGAAAGTTAAGTTGATTTGTTAAACAACTTTCAGCTCTGTTCCTTTTCAAGGAAGAAAAGATTTTAAGTGGGGGAGATTGTAACAACCTGGAAAATCAAAACCAATTTAAAATTTTTATTTTGGCAATTTTAATGAATTTGGAATATTTTAAATGACTTATTCTAAATAATAATGACTAGAATTTTTTTTTGAATAGAATTAGAATGTATAAATTTATTTAAATCGAAGTTAGAATATAAATATTTATTTTAATTATAAAAGGAATTGGAAATGGCGCGGTAGTTTGAAAATTCGATTTCTAATTTCAAATGAATGTACAGGGTTCAAAATAAACAGGATTTTGGCGAAACTAGAAATATTTGAATCTGTTTGAAAATATCTTTCCAACGAGTGTGAAAAATCCAGATTTCATAGCGGGAATAAAAAGTTATGTCCAGTTGAAAATTCAGGATAGTCGCTATGGAATTTTATATAAAATACAACCCTTAAAAATAAATATTTTGCAAACGACCTCCGTTTTCGATGAGACCTCTTTTATTGGATCCGGAATATCAAATTATCGTTATATTCCAATTTTCATAATTTTTGGACTCAATATGTGAGCATGGTGAATTTAAACGTGTTTGGTCAATTCAGTTTGAATTTAATCGACTGGAAAATGTCCGTTTTTCAAACGGTCTCCAAATTCGACGAAATTAGTTTTGTTAGGACCATATCATCAAAACATAGCCAGATTTATTTTTCTGGAATTTTTGGAGTCAGTATGTGGCACCGGTAAATTAAATTGTGCATTCAAATTGAATATATACTGATTTAAATTTTAATTTAACGAAAACTGATCGTAACGATGAAATTGGCTTACGGAACATATCCCATTGCGTTCAGAATGAGGGTTTTTGGCTAAGGGCGACAGTCGTTGGGTTTGATTTGGAGTTCGAAATAATAAACAAGTAAAATTAGAAATAAATATTAATTTATATTTTATATATTAGTCAAAACTAGGGTCAAAACCCTATTTTCTTTAAAACCGTAGTCAACCCAAAAAGGAGCCGCCTCTTTCATCTTCAACGACGGAAAACGCTCAGAATTTTCTTTTAATTTTTCGTCCAATCACCTCTATAATTTCAAGAACCCATAACCGAAATTCAAAGAGCATTTTACCCTCTACAAATCTATATTACGATGATCAATTTTCTTCAGCTGGGTTGCTCGATTGTCGAACTTGAAACAGCTCCATTCGCGCAACTTTTTTATGGGGAAAGTGGGTATCGAGTTGGAAGGTTCGTGGGTGGTGGAAGGCGTTTGCGTAGGCGGTGGTCGGGAGGGGGTCTGATCGGAGTCCGGCGCGACAAGGGTAGCGGAATTTCAAACCCTAGTTTTGGAGCATAGTGGGTTTCTTCGGCCTGTACAAAACGAAGAGGAAGGATTAGCAAATGGTAACAGATTTAAAGCGTTACTAATTTATTAATTACCTTATTTAAGTCTTTAAAATGGTTTTAAATAATTTTTTTTATATATATGTAATTAGATTAAAAATAGAATTTTTATAGAAATAATATTAAAATAAAAATATGATTTTTATAGAAATAATTTTAGATTAAAAATAATATTTTCATATAAATAATATTGGATTAAAAATGTGTTTTTAAAATATATAAAGTGTTGATAAAAATATGATTTTTAAAATGTATAGAACAGTTTAAAATATGATTTTTAATTTGTAGATAACCTTTTAAAAATAGGATTTTTAAAAATATATGTAGCATTTGATTTTTAAAAATAAATATAGCATTTTAAAAAATATGATTTTAATATATAAATCTGAATAATAAAAATATGGTTTTTATATATATAGCTTTAAAATAAAAATATGATTTTTAATTTATATAAAAGTTTATAAAAATGTGACTTTTATTTGTAAACACGATTTATTAAAAATGTGGTTTTTAATATAAAGATTGTGTGAAACAGATTGCGATAGAACTGTTTGGAAGAAAAACAGAATCCAAACCGAACAGTAAAGAATGACGGAGTGGATCCTAATGTGAGAACTTCTCACTAAAATTATTTCTGTACAGTTATTTGTTTTATAACTGCATACATGAACTGCTCCCCATCATCCACAGACCATGGATGACTTGTTTGATTGTATTATGTTGTGGAATTTGATTGCGATTGTGATGTATATATAAACAGTAAAAAATATTCATGTGATGAATAAAATATTTGAATAATAAAAATATCATTTTTATTGTATAAATGAACTGTATAAAATATTCATGAGTTGAAATAAATAATTTATAGTTAAAAGTATAATTTTTAATGTGTATTGAATAAAATAAATATTCATTTACAAATCGGACAATTTGTTTATGTACACACATTAAGCTGATATTGATTGGGACGATATATTTTACACATCGCCTAACTGCACAAATAATAATTAGTGTTTGTTGTTTGAAAACCCACACGGGTATTGGGATGATATTGGACATACACTAATCCTAATATTTAGTTGTATGTCAATCGATGGGTTGACAGACTGTTGTTAGCGTTAATTATTTATATTTAACGCTTATGCAGTTGTGTAATGCACTCTGGATGATGGTTGACTGTGTTTGAATATCGTTGTGTACATGTGTGTATGAAATCCATATAAATAAAATTATATGGTAGTTGACTATGTGTGATTCCAATTCGGAAAGAACGAATATTTTAAATTAACGAAAATTTTAAAATAACGAATAATGAATATTTTAAAATTACTAATATTTTAAAATAAAATTCAGTAATGGATCAAAATATGATTTTGATGTCCGATTTGGGATGGACACGAAAATATTTAAATATATAATGCCGTGTTGATTAAATTAACGCCATCTTGACGTGAACGATATTTATATCGATTTTATTCATTTTTATAATGAATATCGAAAAGGAAGTGTTTTCAAAATCTAATGTTTTGAAAATGTTATCATTTACATATTAATGATATGGAATATTCAATTTTGATTTGAAATAGAATATGAAGTTGAAATCGTTTTGAAAACGAATTTAAAACGATTTATAAAATACGTTTTAAATGGAAATCGACGAAATATATATAATATATATATTATATATATTTAATGACCTGAATAGAACGCGCCGCGCCGCGCCGCGGTAGTCCACGAATTTCGACCATTGACTTCGAATTGACATTACGGGAGATCCGACCATCGGATTCTCCTAAAACTAGAACCATTGGGTTTGTATCGAAAAGAGCTTTCGAACGAATACAAGAAATTCGAAATCTAATGGTTGTATATGGAATTATGTCCAAATCAAATTTGGAAAAGGTCGTTGTAAGTGCAGTTCGATAACCGTTGATGGAAATCGGCTTAAAGTGCCTTAATAAAATTATTAAAAATATTGATAATTTGTGTAAAATCATAATAATTGATTTAGAAAGATTTTTGATGAAAAATTCCACGTTTGTAAAGATAAAAGTATATTTTTATCGAAATGAACTAGTTATGAACTAGAATTATAATCCAATATTTTTAAATAAATAAATTGGATTTGAAATGGGTTTCAAAATAACCAGAATTTCCAATATATGAATTGGAATGGATTTGATTCGAAATTATCTTTGGAATATTTCGATGTTGGATTTCGTGATTATACAGATATTGTTATGGAAATTTGAAAGATATATATATCGTTATTTCCAATACGATATTTGTTGGTTGCAGAATTTGATATTGAATATAAGCCGATATATTTTCTATTCAGAGCCTTGTATTTAATATCAAATGGGATTTTGGGTTTGTAGTGAACGGTGTCTTAAATAACGCTATTCTTAAACCCAGTTGAAGAAAGAATAATTTTTTTATTAAGATTTAGAGAAATTTTCCAATTAATATTTAATTGGAATCGAATAAAAGAATTAGATTTTGGGTTGTCGTGAACGGTGTATTCAGTAACACTGTTCTTAAAACCCCGTTTGAAAAGAATAAATCTTTTAATTAAGATTATTAGAATTTCCAATTATATTTAGTAATTTGAATAAAATGGAATGTGAATCGGATTTAGCGTGAACTGTGTTTTTAATGACATTCGTTCTTCAACCCGATTAACAGTGAAATGGGTTTTGTAATTTATAAATCTTTTTATTAAGATTTAATGGAAATTTTCCAAAGAAAAGTTTTCCAATTTAATAAAATAAATTGGAATGGAAAGGAATTCGATTTGGTAATAATCGAAGTGAAATTCTATGGAGGAAGGCTGCTACTATATATGGAATTTAAAAGGATTTGCCGTTATTCCATTTATATTATCGGTTGGATATGGAAGTTTATATCGATTATATATATTGATCTGTTTTTCGTGAAGATTCCATAATTAATGGAATGTGATTTTAGGTTTATCATGAACTGTGTTTTGAATGACATTGGTTCTTTAACCCGATTAAAGGCAGGATTTATTTCCTGAATTTGAATAATCATTATATAATGATTTTCGAGAAGATTAAAGCTAAGTGGAGTTTTAATGAATCTTTAATTAGATTGGGATGTGAATGAGATAATTAAATTTATCAAATTCATGAAATGGTCAAGAATGGAGTATCATTAGTTTTCTCCAAACGATAGTTAAAACTTTAATTAGATTTGAAAGTGAATGGTAATTAATTTTACCGATAACACCATGGTATTAAGATATGAAGTATTACCAGTTTTACTTCATGGGATGAATAGGTTGGGACTGGAAAATAAAATAAATGATTACTTCTGTAAGGTGTGCTAATCCCGACTAGTCTGCATAGACCTTAATTTTGTTTGAATTGATATCCAAAGGAAGATTAAAGAATAAATTTAAAGAATTTATCTTTGATAAAATTAATGGGAACCTTTCCCAAAGAATAATAATATTTGAATAAAGGAATATTCTAGATTGGAATGAGGCATATGTTGTGTTTTTATAGCACTATTTTATAAAATACGCGAGTTATTCAAAAAGACTGGGTTTATCCCATTCTGTATAACTGATTCGACGATATGTCAACGATGAAGACGGTGGTTGAAGACCGGGGGTCTTCGCATTGTTTGGATGATTACTGATGTCTTGATTGGGCTGTACACCCAAGACAAGGTAATAAGTGGTGATCGTCTAGACGTACTTGGAGATCGACCGGATATGCGAGGACCACTCTCCTGTATTGGACATATGGGACGAGGAATAAGCTGCCTCCGGTTTTGTTCAGACCCAGAACGAACTTGTAATGGATGTGTGTCTGACATCGGATTTCATTCTGTGTTATTGATAGACATCAGTCGCATGGCATGAATTGCCTGTATGGCATGCTGAGATGCAAATGATCAAGGCTTCTGTTGAAAAGAAGAGTCTTGTGGTTGATGATCAAAGCACGACTTTAATATCGCATAACTTTGTATATAGCGTTAAATCATGAGCCTCACACCCCGGTGTGAACCAGATACGGGAGAGGACCTCAGGGAGGGCATGCGTTTCCTTCTAGCTAGGAGTGGTGTCAGGGTTTTGCAAGCCCAGATGTTTTACTTATGTGGATGATGGATAGCGAGGCGCCTTGGATATATCGGTTACTACGGAACTATTGGATATTGAGTCATCTGGCTCATTTACGCCCCATAGGGCGGGAAAACGTATTGTTCAGGAATTTTAATCCACTCCTTGTGGACCAGCCCTGACGATCCAAGGGTTGATGCGTCCTGATCCTGAGACATGGACTAGATTGTCTCGAAGCGGTAAGGATGATCCCTTGCCTTGGTTCACAAATGGAAATCCAACTTCCAATACGGGATATTCGGTTATATTTGTAGAGCCTAGTATGGCGACAAAGTGGGATGGGGCACTATGCCGTCTATGATTGATACATTTATATTTGAAGTTGTTTTCACACACTTTACACTATAATAGTTTCAAAATGATTTGTTTTAAACGTACCAAGCATGTTTGACTATTACAAGGTAAAACCCTAACCTCCGGCTTGCGTTGCATTGTGTGATGGGACCTAGGTCTTATAATAGCTTCAATTTTCCAAAAAGCATTGTGTTGTTTGTTTTATGCACTGGTATTCTTAGGAGGAAACCCGTTCCGTGTTATACGACATGGTCCTTTGATTTACTTTATTTTTAAAAGTAAAAATTTAATAACTGTTTTATTTCTCACACCAGTCACATGACAAATTGGAGTTTGTTGTTTTAACCTTAACACTGGGTGCCCCTATTTTCCACACGAGCTGCTAGTAGTTTTGGTTTTGTAGATATTATATTCACAGGATCCTGGCTTACAGCTGGAAGTATACTCAGAAAGCTCTGTATCTGTGTATTCCTTTCAGTTGTGTTTTGTATTATTTTCCGCTGCATTGTAATTTGTAAATCTCTGATATTGATCAAATGTATATTATTTGTTCATACTCTGTATATTCTTGTACTATGATGTAAATTGTTGTAATAAGCAATGAAATGTTCTTCTGTTTGTGTTTTAATTTGTCATGTTCTTAGACAATCTATTCTTTCTCTTCTCTTCGAAGACCGGGGAAGTTCGGGTCGTCATAGTTTGGTATCAGAGCTTTGGTTTACAGAGCTCGAGAACAAGACACATTAGAACCGAACGATAGAATTCATCAGAGATTGGATTAGTAATATCCAATGAGAATGACTCATTAGAGATGGGACCAGTAGTATCCTAGAATGAGTTGAAAGAGTGTTATTTCTAAAATAAAAATGGAAAACAAATTTTGTTTTGAAAATTTAAACCATATTATACGTATTTGAATATTTTATTTTAATTTATTTGGACAACCAAGTATATGGAGATTTTGAATATACGTCTGATCCACGTGTATACGAAGCCTCAAATATGCTGGATAGATATAGAATCACACTTTAGTCACCGGGGGATGATCCTGATGATAGCGATCACATTATCAGTATTTATGTTCGAGTTTCGAAAGTGGGATGTCTATACGATTCCAATTGACTGGTGTGAGAACAAAAATTAAGATAGGGCTATTGTTGTGATTTGGCACCAAAAAGATGATTTTTGAATATATATATTACAGTTATGCATTTGAAAAGCTAATTCACTAATTGATTGCTAGTTGTGTTGTTTGATTATTAGTTATATTAATAAAAATATTGGAATGATAATTAATTAAACCAATATGAGGATGTATGATAAATTTAGCCAAAATGAATCCTAATATTGAACTGAATTGAAAATTGATTGTAAATGCATGCATGTACATATATATGTGTGAACAGGTCATAGCAAGGAGGCTAGAGAAGAGGAATAAAATTGTATGCTCATCAAATAGGTACATGTTAACCAATTTATTGGGTTTTGGTGATTTTATGAGTCGATTGGCTTTTTCTTTTTCATTTTGGATGATGAGGGCCCTGCGTGGCTAGTTGCGGTTTGTGGCGAAATTTTTCGAAAATTTAAGGTGTTAGCCAAATTTTTGAAAAATTAGAAATTCTTAGAAACTGAAAAGTTGAAGAATGAAAGCCAGAATGAAAGTTGAGTTGATTAGTTAAACAACTTTCAGCTCCGTTCCTTTTCGAGGAAGAAAAGATTTTAAGTGGGGGAGATTGTTACAACCCTGAAAATCAGAACCAATTTAAAATTTTTATTTTCGCAATTTTAATGAATTTTGAATATTTATAATGATTTATTTTAAATAATAACGACTAGAGATTTATTTTGAATAGAATTAGAACGTATATATTTATTTAAATCGAAGTTAGAATATAAATATTTATTTTAATTATAAAAGGAATTGGAAATGGCGCGGTAGTTTGGAAATTCGATTTCAAATTTCAAATGAATGTACAGGATTCAAAATAAACCACATTTTGGTGAAACCAGAAATATTTGAATTTTTTTGAAAATATCTTTCCAACAAATGTGAAAAATCTAGATTTCATAACGGGAATAAAAAGTTATGTCCAGTTGAAAATTCAAGATAGTCG